>CM044965.1:24413164-25153392 GCA_024516035.1 Bactericera cockerelli | reverse complement strand
AAATTTGGTAGGTAGCTTTGTCTTATAGTCTAGATGTGCAATAAGACGGGATTTTTCGAAATTCCCACTACAACACCTGTCATTGGCGAAAAAGGATTTTTTGCTTTCACGGCCATGCCTCGGCCCTCAAAGCGGGCGACAGCCCGCTAGTTGGTAGATAAAATCACGGATAAAGCATTTCCTAATCACAGCTTTCGGATTTTCCATTTGGAGCTTTTGTAAGTTTTGGTATTATTACTAGATCGATAAAATCCGACCTCAGTAGCTTGATCGATAAGGCGGTGGACTTGTGACCTGGAGGTCGGTGGTTCAAGTCCCAGTTTCAGCGTAGATTTAGTAAAGCGAGTTTAGAGTACCGAGTTGTGATATGAGCATTGTGATTAACACAAATTAATATGATAACTGTGAAAAAAAATTGATCGCAAGATTCGCTCAGTGATAAGGTAGGTACTATATCGATATAGGAAGGCCCTCAACCGCCTTCGCTCTGGAGTTTCCTGCTGTAATTTCAACAGAAAGCTGTGGGGGTACGAAGAAAATGCGAATTGTGGATGTGGCAGTGAGCAGACACATGACCATTTGTTGGTCTGTAACGAACTGGACCAACCATGCACACATAACGACCTTTTGATGGCTAACGAGAGAGCACTCCAAGTCGCTAACGATTGGAGGAGGAAAATTTGATGATGGGAAGAGGACACGGAAAGTAAGTAAGTACGTAGGTGATTAACACAAGTATGATAACTTTAGGCTGGTATGCAGAGATGATTTAGTAATCCCTATAGGGTTCACTGTAGGGTGGTCCCGAGCTTGCTATAGGGAATACTTCGACCTTGACAATTATTTATTAGAAACATCTGAATGCGCATGCGCACAGACGCTTCAAACAAACGTGTCTGCATAACAAAATCAGCTGAAGGCACAAATGACCCAGGCATCCCTACAGTGAGGACTCCGTATATCGATATCACGCAAGTGATTAACACAAATATGATAACTTTAAAGTTTTTGTTTCCAGTGCCCTGGAGAGTGGGTCTGACATGTTGGAGCTGGATGTTCACCTGACCAGAGACAATGTTGTGGTGGTGGCTCATGACCTGGACCTCGCCAGAAACACGGGACTACACCGCACGGTGAGGGAGGTCGACTATCACGACCTGCCCCCCCTGAAAACGAACCTCACCTTGGATTTTGATCCAGGTATAACAACACCTTTTCTACCTTCTATGTTTTCTATCTTCACCTTTTCTACCTTCCATGTTTTCTACCTTCACCTTTTCTACCGTCTATGTTTTCTACCTTCACCTTTTCTACCTTCTATGTTTTCTATCTTCACCTATTCTATGTTTTCTTTCTTCACCTTTTCTACCTTCTATGTTTTCTATCTTCACCATCACCATTTCTACCTTCTATGTTATCTACCTTCACCTTTTCTACCTTCTATGTTTTCTATCTTCACCTTTTCTACCTTCTATGTTTTTGTCTGGTTGGTGAACGTTAAACAGGAAGAAGACCAGTGTCTCGTTAGAGGACTATAAACAGAGAACAGACTAGCCAAGTAGACAACACTAATGCTAGCAGTACACTCTCGCCGAGACTCTCGGCATCGAGACACCCGAGGCGAGGTACCAGGAAAAGTACCCGAGACTTACACACGAGTGCTAGCCGAGCTTAGGCGAGGTGCACAAGTTCACTCTCGCGCTCGGCTGCCCTCGCCTTGTCTCGGCGAGAGTGTACTGCATGGGTTGTATAGAAAAACCCGAAGTTCTCACAATGGTTGATAGAAATAATTACACATATGTGGTTTAGGACGAGCCAATTTTCAACTTAAGTTGGGTGGAGATCATCGCTCCCCCTAGCTGTAACCTGGTCTACTTCCTGATTCTAGTTCCCCAGCCAGATTCAATAACAATAAAATAAAAAAATCTCAGAATCTTTGCACCACGGTCACATTTAACGTCCTGGATTAGGACGGGGGTTTTACTTTATTCGCTGGGAATGGTACCAGCTACCCACATTAACCTCACCCAGCCTGGGTAGGGCCGGATGCCAACCTTACATGTGCGGAGGGAACAAAATTTTCTGTGTGAAAAATCTGCTCCGACCGGGAATGGAACTCAGGATCTCTGGACTACGGGCAGTAGTCACAACCGTTACGCCACGGAGGCTGGCTTACACTACGGAGCTATTTATTTAAAAAAGTTTATATTTCTCTTCACAGGCGTAACTTTCCAGAAGGACCTGGCAGAGGTTCACCGTCGGATTCCCACCCTGGAGAGTGTCTTCCAAACCTTTCCCCACGTGCCCATCAATATCGATATCAAAGATAACGACGATCGATTGATCGATCAGGTATCGAGTCTGATCACGCGCTATAATCGATCCCAGCATACCGTGTGGGGTCACGTGAACTCCAAAATGTCGCATAAGCTGTACAAAAAGGTGAGTATAGGGGGCGGAATTAGAGGCCGACCTCCGTGGTTAGTGGTTAAGAGCATCGGTTGCTGCTGACCCGGAGGTTGCGGGTTCGATTCCCGGCAAAAGCGTAAAATTCTGCACGAGTTTTTCCGATTTCGGAATGGCATGGATGTAAAGGGACAGTACCCTGAGGTAATGCTTAAGCGGTTCCGGGGCAATATACCTTTTTTTTTCTTTTTTCTTTAAGAAAAAGGGTGTAAGTAATGGACAAAAATTGTAATACCTCTGTGGCGCGTAGTCACGGATTGCGTGACTACGCGTGAAAACCGACGCTTAGCACAATGACTTGAGTTATAGATTTTGTCTATTAATTTCGCCCTAGGTCACAGATCACAGAAGTTAGTCAATTTTGAGACTAAGCACAAACCACTGCTAGGGGGAGTGATGGAGACCATCATAAAATACTTCAGTCATAAGTTTATGTTGTTGTAGCCAGCTTGGCTACAGCTGTAGAATGATGGTCTTCAGAAAAATTTATTTGAAAGTTGGCTCGTCCTGAACCACATATTTCTATGTGCGATCAACCATCGTGAGGACTTGGACTTTTTCTTTATAAGCCATTAAACACTTGGGAACTGGAAGCTAGCCTGGCTTGTGAGGGTTGGCAAGACCGTTCTCTGTTTATAGTCCTCTAGCGGGACACTGGTCTTCTCCCTGTTTTAATCCCCCAGCCATACCAAGTAGAAAACACTGCAATTCTTAACTTTTTGAATTTATTAAATTAATGAGTAGGTACTCAATAAATTAGTACCTAATTTATTAGTACTTACCTTTTTATTTTTTTAGTTGGGTTTAACGTCGCTTTCAACTCCATGGTTAAATCAAGACGGTGGGTTTTACCCTCCATTCACTGGAAACTCACAAACCAGCTACTCAATTTAACCTCACCCAGCCTGAGTGGGTGCGAGAATAGCCTGCATCACGAGATGTCGAATTTGAATGGTCACCCATCCAAGTCCTCGCCTCGCTGGAAGATGTTTAACGTCAGTGACTGAATGAGAACTGGTGTATTCAACTCGACGCGACGCTACTGCTGGCTAGCACTTAATTATGAACCGACTTCTACTTGAATCATCCCAAGAAACAAAAAAGAAAAAAAAAATGTTTAAAAATGTTAAAGTTTGTCAGTACTGTGTCTCACGGCAAGCATCACAGTGATGTCAGTCTGTAGTGAATATGTTTAATATTTCTCTTCTCTCAGAACCCCGAAGTGAACCGATTCTTCTCCATGCAGCGCGTAGCTCAACTTCTGGTACTTTACTACTCCGGACTCCTGCCCTTTGTTCCTATCAAGGAGACGCATCTCGAGATCTTCCTGCCTCAGATCTTCAAAAAGTGAGTCGGTGACTAACGACAAAATGTATCTTCATATCAAATACAAACAGATAACATATTATAATATACAAAATTGCAAACAATAGAAGAAGAAGAAAAAAAAAAAAAAAAAAAAAACAGAAACAATGAGATTTTTTTTCTCAGTACTTTCAAAAAAATATTTTTTATTTAACAATTTCTTTCATCTTCATAAATAAATTTTAAATGTAAAAAATAACTTATTAATAAAATGAATGTTATTAATAAATAGGTATGTCAAATGTAAATAGGTATGTCATTCTCATACATAAGTATATGTCCTAACTAAAGGGCGGTGTTATTGTCTTTGGCAATCTCTTCCACCCAACCCTTGATTCTGATTTCAGATACCTCAATGTAACCAGTGTGGCCTCTAAGCCTCGCCTGGTACAACTAGTGGACTATCTTCTCATGCGGAAGCCTTTGTTTGAGCATCTTCAGAAGCGGGGCCTTCATGTGAGTCTTATCTATACTTATAAAAGAGAGTTTCACTCACTGACTGACTCACTCACTCACTCACTAATTCATCACTGTTTCTCCGAACTGGTAAGTCCTAGGAAGATGAAATTTGGTAGGTAGCTTTGTCTTATAGTCTAGATGTGCAATAAGACGGGATTTTTCGAAATTCCCACTACAACACCTGCCATTGGCGAAAAAGGATTTTTTGCTTTCACGGCCATGCCTCGGCCCGCAAAGCGGTCGACAGCCCGCTAGTACATAATAATATCGTCTTATTTGTAGGGTCTGTCCCGGTAGCTCAGTGGTAAAGGCGGCACTCTGTGTATCCAGAGATTCCAGAGGTCGTGGGTTCGAAACTCAGCCGGGACTTGAGAACTTATATTATTAAACATGTTGGATCAAGTTTTATTTACAAATGACATAGAATATTATACAAATATACATACATAGATATTAAAATTAAGAAAACAAAACTTGATCAAGGGCGGTGCTAATGCCCATTTGGGATATTTACCACTAATAATGTGTCTTGGGCTTACTGCTGGAATAATGGGACTTAATACTTTTGGGGACTTACTGCTGGAATAATGGGACTTAATACTTTTGGGGACATGAGCTACTCACTGTTCCTCACATCTTGTGAGGAACAGTGAGTAGCTCACCACAAGTACAAGAAAGAGGCGGAGTTTTCTTGAATAGGAAAGCGTGGGTGGCGCGTGTATGGCCAATCTTCATACGCGTAAGCACAACCTCCTCATACCTGTTGTTCCTATCAGAGGTAGACCACTTTTCTGTAGAGGGTTTAATTAATAAATAAATGTGTTTATTTGTGTTATTATATCACAATTTTAGTGGGTAGCGCAGAATTACAGCACTTTTTCATACCTTTAATAACCCAACATCTTATTTTTGCCTATAATTCCGCCACTGGTCGCTGCTAACATTGAAGCAGCTACTCATTTTTCCTCACGAGGTATGAGTGGACCCCGAGCACCCAAGTACAGAGCAGAAAAAGTCCTGCTCCGCGTGGGATCGAACCCAGGTCACCGTGCGTGCAATTAACTCACTCGGTCACGGTGACTGCGTTAGAAAAGCATTGGTGGCGCGTGTATGGCCAATCCTCATACGCGCAACCTCCTCATACCTGTTGTTCCTATCAGAGGTATACCACTTTTCTATAGATGGTTTTAATGATTTTTAGCTTCGACTAAACATGTAACGGAGGTGGTTTCTTCTTCGCTTTCAGGTCTACCTCTGGGTGCTTAACAATGAGGAAGAGTTCCAAGCTGCCTCCAAACTAGGGGTGGACGCAATCATGACTGACTACCCCTCCAGATTGGACCAGTACCTGAAGTCTACTGGGGCACAGAAAGAAAAAATGGATGCGAATGAGAAAGTTTAGACTACTGTTGTACAGTCTGAGGGCGAAATTAATAGACGTTTTTGTAATACCTCTGTGGCGCTAAGTCTTGAATTGCGTACTATGTTTTTTTTATTTTAATGGAAGGCAGGAAAAAATCTTTCAAAGACACACAGATCCATCCTAACCTGGGATGTGGGATTTCCACCCACTAAAAACCCACATTCTCTAAAAACTAACCGCACTTGGAACCGAAAAATATCATAACTGGGATCCGTTGGTTCGAATCCCACCCAATGCATGAATTTTTCCTCATTAATTTGAGTTTGTAACCATATATGTATAATAAAACTCTAAGGGTTAGGTGATAGAAAATGCTTTGAGCATTAACCTCGTCTGGTGGATGCCTTCCACTAAAGAGAATTCAAGTAATGCTAATATCATTACTTTTGGTACTGTGTTAGATGGGGAAAACTGATGCTAAGCATCTAAGCAATGACTTAAGTTATTGATTTTGTCTATTGATTTTGCCCTGAATCTTTACAAATATAATTATGTCAAATATATTAGAGATGGAGATCTTGTAGAACCAATTTCCTTAAAGTTGTAATCATCCAGCATCGATGGCAAGTTGAACACACCAGTTCTCATTCAGTCACTGAAGTTAAGCAACGCCAGGCGAAGCTAGGACTTCAATGGGTGACGATTCAAATTCGAATCCTCGTGATGCTGGCTATTCCCGGCCCCACTCACGCTGGGTGAGTATAATTTGAGTAGCTGATTTGTGAGTTTCCAGAGAATAGAGGGTAAAACCCCCGTCGTGATATGAACTTGAACATGCAGTTGAAAGCGACGTTAAACCAAAAAAAAGTTGTAATGAGGTAGCAAGAGAATTTGTATAAATATTTTTTCAGTATTATTCCAACTAAACTTTAAAAAGGGGTCAAGTGGTTAGGCGCTACTCTGGCAATCCAGAAAGTGTAGGGATCCGTTGGTTCGAATCCCACCCAGTGCATGAATTTTTCCTCATTAATTTGAGTTTGTGACTACATAATAATAAGACTTTGAGGGTTAGGTGGTAGAAAATGATTTGAGCATTAACCTCGCCTGGTGGTTACCTTCCACTAAAGAGTGATATTATTATTATTTTAATGTATTAAAATAAAACTCTACAATTATGAATGCAGCAACGAACGATTTTCTTACGCTCATCTCTCGCAGTCAAAACAAGAAACTGCAAAGAATACAAACAACTGGAACATCCCCCTCCGCGCTCTCTGCACCCTTGTCTTTCTCCCGAACCCGGGACTTATCGATTGGGAAACCACCCATGACAGGGAGGAAGAGAGAGAGAGAGAGAGAGGTGTTGCTGAAATGCGCAGGAGGTGGGGGAAGAGAGAGAGAGAGAGGAGGGGGGTATTGCTGAAACGCGCAGGAGGTAAGGAGAGTGAGAGAGAGAGAAAAAAAAGGGATGCTGAAATAGGACAGATAGGTTAGAGAGAGAGATAGATAGATGGTGTGTAGAGGGTTGCTTATATTCAACTTTATTTTATAGAGAGAGAGAGAGAGAGGGGGGTATTGCTGAAATGCGCAAAAGGTAAGGGGAGTGAGAGAGAGAAATAGAGGGTGTAAAGAGGGTTGCTTAAATGGGCCATCGGTGGGGTAAAAACAGAGAGAGAGAGAGAGAGAGAGAGAGAGAGAGAGGGTTGCTGAAGTACGGGGAGAGGGGTATGCAAAAGAAGGTTAGAAGAGGGTTGTGGAAAACAGGAACGATTGTACGAAATCGGGGAGGGGTGGAGGGGGGGCATTATTCATGGAACAGAGGAGGGGGAGAGAGAGGAGGCCGGAAGGGAGTTGAGGGGGGTGGGGGGGGTGTTCGGATGGGATGGTGGCATGTTGGCGGGGTGTGTTTCAATGGGAAAATTTCAGAGTGAGAGAGAGAGAGGACACAGAGAGAGGGGTAAGAGGGGCGAGGGGGGGGATTGATGGTGGTGCGTACTAGGGGTTGTTATGATAGGAAGCGAGAAGGAGGGGAGAGAGAGAGGGAGAGAGAGAGAAGGGGAGATAGAGACAGAGAGAGAGAGAGAGGAGGGGAGAGAGAAAGAGAGATAGAGGGTGTAAAGAGGGAGAGGGAGAGAGAGAGAGATAGAGGGTGTAAAGAGAGAGAGAGAGAGAGCTGTGACGAAGAGGGATGGTGCGGGGTGAGTTTTTTTTCTCTCTCTCGTGTCTCGTGCCACTAGTGACTCCGTAGCGTGCCGATCAGTCGTGGAGTCTTGCGCGTCACGCGTGCACGATCGGGTATCACAGGGAGTAGACCTCAGTCGCGAGGAGTGTAGTAAGAGCGTGAAGTAGATTACGTGAGAGTAGACCTCAGTCGTGAGGAACGTAGTAGGAACGTGAAGTAGATTACGTGAGAGTAGACCTCAGTCGTGAGGAGTGTAGTAAGAGCGTGAAGTAGATTACGTGAGAGTAGACCTCAGTCGTGAGGAGTGTAGTAAGAGCGTGAAGTAGATTACGTGAGAGTAGACCTCAGTCGTGAGGAGTGTAGTAAGAGCGTGCAGTGAGTCACGGCTACCAGTCATAGGGTTGAGTGGAAGAGATTGGCATAGGCAATAACTCCGCCCTTTGATTATATGTATTTCATAATTCTCTCGTATTTCAAAACAAACTCTCTCGTATTTCATAATTCTCTCACGCATTTTCCAACTCGGCGTTTCCATCTTTAATTCAGTCTTGATAGGAGTGATAGGTGATTCATTGAATCCATTACATGCTTGAGAGTGCACTAAGCAACTGGACTTAGCACTTGACTCACTTGAGTTTCAGTAGCGTGTCTCGTGAGTTATTTCAGTCGAGTGCGTTATTTTTTAGTCCGTCAATTTATAAATAATTTTCTACACAATTTTCTTTGTAACTTTATTTATAATATCTAATGAATCCACAGGAAATACCTAGGGTGTTTGTATTAAAGCTATATAATAAGTGAAATATTTTCATTTCACTCTAACACTCGCGTTTTTTTTTCTATCCCGTTATAATTTGTAAATAATTTTCTGCACAATTTTCTTTATGAATTTATTTATAATATCTACAATATAAACTAGTGAGTCATTTTAATCAGACAAGCGCGTTTTGGTCCGTCAACTTTCAACTTATAAATAAAAATCACAATTTTCTCTATTACTTTTAATATCTGCAAAATTTCGTAAAACCCAAGTAAATAAATTCACATGAAATCGGTATGTAATATATTTATTATGGCTAAGATTTAATGAAAGATTTTCTTAAAATTAATGTAAGGAGTGAAATTAATTCACGTTAAATTTTATAGGCGGAGTCGAAAGCCAGCTTTTGTGCCATTGGAAAGTTTTACAACGTGAAATAGAAAGCAAGAACCGGGACAATTTTTTATCGTGCCGGCGGGGATTTCTCTCTACTGATAACAAATATTTATAGTGATGTCATTGTTTGGATGAGTAATACCAATAGTTGTTATCAATTTGATATTTTCCTCTCTAGGTTAACTACTTGACTTTTTTGTAATTGAAATATTTAAAAGTTATCTTTGAAACTATCCGCACAGTATTTTAATATAAACTTAGTAACTTTAAAACTTTGTAATTTTAAAATTGAGCCATTTTTTTCAATTTTTATACGCCCAAACTTAAGTTGTGAAAGCCATACCAGAAAATTTTAGTCTCAAAGAGTTGAATATTACCTACACCTATAAATAATTAAATTAAAGCTTTTGTTAGCTTATCTTTAACAAAGTCCTTTGTGTTGTGATTTTTTAGACAATTTTTTTTTTTTTACATTCTTATAACCTGTGATAAAATAACCTGGTGTTTATAACAGAATCGATCGATTGTAACTTTTGCAAAACACCTTTTTTCAAAGTTTTGGTTGTGAATTTTTTTCAAATGTTGTGTCTCGAAATTGTCTTCCAAGTGTTTTGTGGATGCATTACTGAGTGTTCTGTGAAATAGTTTCCCAGCGGATGGTCCTATTTTTAACATGAGTGGATTTGTGCCTACTTAGTCCAACTACAGAGGATTTCAGGATTATTTTGGCTGAGGATCTCTGCTGAGTGAATTTCTAGATAACCCAATCCATCATGTCAGGTTTGTAATAATTCCGAGATTTTTCTTATTTTTATTTAATAATGCCAACCAACCCCAACCATGAGGTTGAACAACGTCAACCCCGCTTATTAAGCGGGATAAGACAGAGTAAAAGAAGAAGAATGCTAATAGTAGTCACCGTGGCCGAGTGAGTTCTGAGTTAGCGCGCTAGGCATTACACGCACGGTGACCTGGGTTCGATCCTCTAAGGGGCAGGATTTTTTCTGCTCTGTATTTGGGTGTTCGGGGACCACTCATACCTCGTGAGAAAAAATGAGTAGCTGCTTTAATGTGAACAGCGACCAGTGGCGGAAGTATAGGCAAAAATAAGATATTGTGATATTAAAAATATGGAAACGTCCTATAATTCTGCGCTACCCACTAAAATTGTGATATAATAACACAAAGAAACACATTATTGGGTCCCACTATAAACCTGGCATCAACATCATTAAACAAGGAATGTGGCTTCTCCAAAATGTCCTCTGGAAAATTAACCAGGCGAGGTTAATGCTCAAACCATTTTCTACAACTTAACCCTCAGAGTCTTCTTATTATGTGGTCACCAACTCAAATGAATGAGGAAAAATTCGTGCGCTGGGTGGGATTCGAACCAACGGATGCCTACGCTTCCTGGATTACCAGACTAGCGCGTTAACCACTTGACTACCACTGCACAAAGCGTTGCAAAACCATAGTTATCTGTTTGATTGAAACTGAACAAAAAAACAGGATGTGTGAGACTGCAAAGGTCTCCTCCATTATCTTGCAAATAAATTGATAACTCTGACCCAAATAATGTATTGTATTATATAGTGATCCCATTACGGTAACAGAATATACACTGAGGCAAAAATTTAGCGGAACGGGTAGGTATTTTCTCATATAACGTGTGTATTTCTTGTTGGACAAAAGCATTTTTCATATTTTTTCTAATTGAGGAAATCACACAAAAATTGGTACAGAGATAGCAAAAACATGAAGGCCAATTTTCATAATTGAATGAAGTGCTTGTCATTGTCGACCTTTCCCATACAGGGTGTACAAAAAAACAGTTTCTCAATGATTTTTTCAAAATTCATTATTTTGGATTAAGAGTAATATTGTCTTGCTTTATGTATTGATCCTCATTCTTTCTTGGCTCAAAAATGTTGAGCCTTGATGGACACGTCACTATTCCTCTGAATCCAAAATAATGAATTTTAAAAAAAATCATTGAAAAACAGTTTTTTTCTACACCCTGTATGGGAAAGACCGACAGTGACAAGTACTTTATTCAATTATGAAAATTGGCCTTCATGTTTTTGCTATCTCTGTACCAATTTTTGTGTGATTTCCTCAATTAGAAAAAATATGAAAAATGCTTTTGTCCAACAAGAAATACACACGTTATATGAGAAAATACCTACCCGTTCCGCTAAATTTTTGCCTCAGTGTAGATTGTTGCGGTAGGTATAGAAGGGATTTATTGACCAAAACGGAAGTCAAATTTTACTTTTCGACCGGTCCTCCTTTCAAAAGAATCATTTGGTTCTGTTCTAATCTAAAAAATCTAACCGGATGAATGCAAGTTTTTACAGTAGGTAAAGGATCTGTTGACCAAAAGGGAAGAAATCTTTTTATGTTGACGTGTTAACGATAAATCTGTGTTAGAACTTTATATTATAAAATTTTAGGTATGGTCAAAATCCCAATTGGGAGGATAATTTGTCGTGTCCCGCCTGGGTTTCGAACCCACAATCTCTGGATTACCAGACAGACGCCTTGACCGCTGAGCTAACGCGTCACAATAAGATTATAGCTTTGTATCAAATGAACTACCCAACTTTTGTGTGTCTATAAAATATAAAAAAACTTACCTATTTACATATATGTTTTAAATACAATGTATGTATGTACTGTACCTACATAATATTATGTACAATACAGAAATGTACATAATGTACGTACAATGTATGTAGGTACCAGGCTACCAGGGTACCTACATATTTTTTTAAGTATAGGTATTCATACTGTTACATACCTACATATCTCTTTCAAATGTCAATAAGGAGACAGAAGACATATAATATACATACATTACCTATACCTTTACCTAAGGGTTGTGTGGAAGAGATTGCCATAGGCAATAACCCCGCCCTTTAGTTAGGACACATCTATTAATCTATTTTTACCATTTTATTGTTTATATTGTTTCCATTTTTTTTATAATAATTCTTTATACTGTACAATATATGTCTTTGTATCTAATAAAGCATTTAATAATAATACCTTTACATGGATTTACATTACATATAGGTATGTAATGTAAACCTTTGTAGAACACAGACTGTGTCTACAAAGGTCATTCGCATCAACTCGGGCGCTTCGAAAGCAAAAGGTTGAGGGAGAAGAAGTCTGCCACTCTAGTGAAAGCCAAAAGATGATAAAGGTTAGACAAAGGCGCACTTGTAATGTTTCACTTGAAAATGTTATGAGGTAAACTTGAGTGAAGCTCAATGGCTGTGAGGGATATCTCAAGTTTTTCTCAAATTTCCTCACATATTCATGTACATCTAGTACAACTTTTCACTTTTCTGTTTATAGGTACTGATTAAAATAGAGAGGTTAGTTGATGGCATGAACATTCAGAACTAATACCTGCTGATGAGATCAAATAAGCTCGAAACAGCTGTCCAGGTATGTTCTGATATTCATGTACATCTAGTACAACTGGGAAACTCTCAAACCTACTACCTACATTAACCTCACCCAGCCTGATTTGGCCGGAATGCTAGAATCACGAAGTCTTCAACTCTTCACTTCGCTGAACGTTGCTTTACTTCGGTGATCCTACGATAACCGGTGCATTCAACGCACCATTATTTAATCTAGTCTAGATCATTACCAGCTCATTAGCAGTTATCACAACTTAATTGGTCTACTGACAGCATATATTCCAACTCTACAGCCTAAACGGTTACTTACGATTATTGGGTAAGCTTATCGTCTTTCAGATCAGCCTAGCTCCAGATTACTTGATTTTATTAGTAATCTACAGATTTAGTATTCCGACTTTATTTAGTATTCCGACCGCAGTAGCGCTTAATCGATAAGGCGGCGGACTTGTGATCTGGAGGTCGGTGGTTGAAGTCCCGGTTTCAGGGTAGACTTAGTGAAGCAAGTTTGAGTAGTTGTGATAGTGATTAACACAAATATGATAATTGTTAACCGTGTTCACGTGATTCAATTAAGACATCTTATTGTTTTCTCCTAGTGAAATATTCTGACGTTAATTAACGATACAACAAAAATAATATTATATTATATTATCATGACATCTTAATTAGATATAACTAAGTGAGAAATTATTTGATATTTTTATTATAGGTACCTCTGTGGACTTAGTCTAGATTTTCCGTGGACTTAGTTCGAATTTGAAATTGAATGTGATCTCGATTTTGTTCATTAATTTCACCCTTACTCCTACAATCAAGTCTTTTGAATTACATTTGCTACCAAGATAGACAAAAAGTTTGGGAATCACTGCATTAAAACACAGGAGATAAGCCTTAGTTCAGATGAGCTCAGGATTATTAATGCATCCTGGATCCTCTCTCAAAAATAGACCAGGGCTGCCTAAACTCTTACCCAAGGGCGGCGGACCTGAGGAAATAATTTGGCCCGCTGATCACATAAATAAGGGCCACATTATGAAACAAGATTGAAGTTAACCCCAGCCTGATACGATCTCAAGCCGGAGTTTCAGCCAATCAAATCAAATAGATTAAATCTAATTCTATTGAGTAATTCGGCACTTATTGAGTAGGTAATAAGTTCCTCCGCAAATAAGCTGAATTGGAACCAGTTGTTCTGATATATGTATTAATTTTGATGTATGTAATATTTCTGTTCCAAATAGAGGTTTATTTATTTAATTCGGCACTTAAGTCGTCGGTCTGGTAATCCAGAGGTCGTGGGTTCGAAATCCAGCCGGAACAAAATGAAATTGATCAGCATTAATTCTTGAATCGGGAATGGAGTAAAAATTACTAGGTATTATTACATTTTATGTAATAACCCTGAAGTAATGCGAAAGGGGTTCCGGGGCACAATTACCTTTAAAAATGAAAAAAAAAAAAAAAAAAAAAAAAAAATACATTTTAGCATTTAGATGCATACATTTTTTCTAGAAAGGGCTTGCATACCGAAATAAAGTTTAGGAACGGCTTTCTAGTCCCTCACCGGGTGCCAGAGTTTATTTTGGCACCTGGCCCAGATCGTCAAACATTTTGGATTAATTGAATCAAGACCTTCTCTCTCAAGTGTAAGTAAGGGGGGATATGCAGGGTCTAATCCAAAACAGGGTCCCGACAGAAGACAGCTGATGATGTATCAAAAAAACACTGCCAATTATGGACTCTATACTTCCTCGTGATTGTTTCACATTGTTAACACGTGCCAATTTTGAGATTTTATACTAAATTACTTGTATCTCCAAAACGACTGCACCGATTTTCTTCAAATTTGTTTTATATGGTAGAAAATCGTTTTTTCTACATTCTAGATTCCACAAAAATTTCTGTATCGGCAAGTCGTGGTCCTTATTTTTTGACTTTTTTGTCCAAAATTTGGGATTTTCTTAAATATCAGAGACTAATTATAATTAATTAAAATTTATATATAAATAGCCTATGTAAAACAATTATATGCATACACACACAAAATTTCATTTAAATCGGGTGTACCGTTCACGAGATATAAGCGTTTAAGTAAAAAGTTAGTGGTCAGGCGCATGGGCTTTTTCACCTAGAACCGCTGGTATAAATTCGATGAATTTAAAATGGGACCATCTACAGAATGTCTCCTAGATGTGTGCAAAATTTCATCAAAATCGGTTGAGTAGTTTCCGAGATTTGCGCGTTACAAGGAATCGTTTTAACAGACCGACAGACCGACAGAACGACAGACCGACAGACCGACAGAACGACAGACCGACAGACCGACAGACAGACACAAAACCAAATTTGCTCAGGAGGTTATGAAACGTCCAGAAATCTGAAAAAAATTGAAATCGGAGCAAAAAAATATTTTTTTTTACAAAAACGAACACAATACTTCCGATTTCTAATATTAGAAATTTCTCGGAAGTAAAAATCGTCAAGATAGGTGCATAATTTATACCCATCAAGCAAAATACTAGTTTTGCATCGTCAAGAAATATTTAGTTATTCAAGTGGTTAACGCGCTAGTCTGGTAATCCAGGTAGTGAAGGGATCCGTTGATTCGAATCCCACCCAGTGTATTAATTTTTCCTCATTTATAAAGAGTATTATTATTATTCTAATCATATCGCCTTACGAGTATTTATACTTCTTAGATGAGTATGATAATCTTGATGGACCCTTGTTTTCAATGTTGGTGTTTCTCCAACATTGCAGTTCGAAAAGACTCCTCTGGTGGCACAAAAAAAGGAATAATGGGACTAATGAGTCCCATTATTCCAGTAGTAAGCCCAAGACATAATATTAAGTGGTTAAAAACCCAAATGGAGGGATAACTTGGCCTGACCCGGCTGGGTCTCGAACCTGCGACCTCTGGATTACTAGACAGAGGAGTTCAAGTCACTTACAAGCCACTTACAAGTATTGTGAAGGCGTCGCGTCAGTCTGGTAGTCTAGTCCAGAAGTCGCGGGTTCAAAACCCAGCCGGGACATGACAAGTTATCCTCCCATATAGGATTTTGACCTCATAATAATACGTCTTGGGCTTTCTGCTGGAAGTTGTCCTATTTTAGATTATGTCCAGAAAGCGCGCTCTATTCTTTCAAAGCTGGAGGGGGAGCAATAAGGTTATTAGAATTGAGTTTTTTTATATTCAGGGTGGAAATGGTGTCGGGAAACACATTGTTATCAAAAGTTCTCATATTTGTGTTGATAAATTTAGCCACAACTACTCAAACTCACGTTGCTAAATTAATGTTTACCGAAATTGAAACTCGAACCAGCAAACTCCAGGGGACTAGTCCGTCACCTTATCGATTGAGGTACTGGGTACTGAGGTCAGTATAAAAATATACATATATTATGCTTATCTACTTTCTCCGTGCTCGAAAATGGGTTAGGTGAAGATGTATACAATGTACATATTATCTTAACAATATTGGTAGATTTTATTTATCGTGTGGCTTTATTACTCGTCTCAAAGTGAGACGATATATATGTATGTAATAAACTTGATCGGGAAATCTGATGTCAGTGATTGTCTGATCGCCAAAATTGTCAGTATTTTAGCCGCATGTCTTTGTAGATGACATAGTTATTATTATTCAATACTTTATTGGATAAATGGACATGTACATAATTATGTACAGTATAAATAATTATTTTAACAATGAAAAAAATTGAAACAATATAATTATACAAAAAAATTAAAGAGAATAGTAAAATATATAGAAACATATATGTCCTAACTAAAGGACGGGGTTATTGTCTATGGCAATCTCTTCCACCCAACCCTTGTATATAATTATGTATATCAGCTTTGTATTGTGTCTATTTGATCACCCAATTTGGTTAGTCTTCATCAAACCAGATTACCTCTGACTGGTGGATATCGACTCTTGTTTGGACACTGGTGCTTTGACTGTCTTGGTAATAGCATTATATTAGGTGCATGTCAAACCTCTGTCATGAATAAAGGTATTTTAACTCAAGGTCCAATAGGTTCAAAGACTCTAAGCCAACGTCGATGGCGCGTTGATTGCACAGGTTCTCGTAGGATCACCGAAGTTAAGCAACGTCCAACGAAGTGAAGATTTCGAGATGCTGGCATTTCGAGAGAAAACCAGTGTCTCGCTAGAGAACTATAAACAGAGAACGGACTAGCCAACCCTAGCAAGCCAGGCTAGCTTGCAGCAGTTTCCCAAGGGTTTAATGACTTATAAAGAAATAGCCTGATGGTTGATCGCACATAGAAATATGTGGTTCTGAACGAGCCAACTTTACCACTTAAGTTGCCTGGAGACCATCACTCCCACCACCTGTACCTGGTTACAACCACAACAACTGATAGGCGAGAAGTGACACAATACTTCCCATTACTGTTCTGTTTTAACACGAGCGAACTCGAAGGTAGGTATTCTTCTCTAAAAACTGTACATAATCAAATTTTGAATACAATTTTTTGTCGGCCCTGACTTTGAACCCGCGATCTTCCGCAGAATAAGCAAGTAACTTACCACTCAGGTATCTAATTGGGCGCTACCTCAGTAGCACCAAAGTCAGGCCCAAATCGAAGTACGGTAACACCTCATTGTATAAAAAAATCAATATAGTGTTAGGAAAAAAACAAATTTATGTAATAACCCTGAAGTAATGCGAAAGGGGTTCCGGGGCACCATTACCTTTAAAAATGAAAAAAAAAAAAAATACATTTTAGCATTTAGATGCATACATTTTTTCTAGAAAGGGCTTGCATACCGAAATAAAGTTTAGGAACGGCTTTCTAGTCCCTCACCGGGTGCCAGAGTTTATTTTGGCACCTGGCCCAGATCGTAAAACATTTTGGATTAATTGAATCAAGACCTTCTCTCTCAAGTGTAAGTAAGGGGGGATATGCAGGGTCTAATCCAAAACAGGGTCCCGACAGAAGACAGCTGATGATGTATCAAAAAAAATCGTCAAGATAGGTGCATAATTTATACCCATCAAGCAAAATACTAGTTTTGCATCGTCAAGAAATATTTAGTTATTCAAGTGGTTAACGCGCTAGTCTGGTAATCCAGGTAGTGAAGGGATCCGTTGATTCGAATCCCACCCAGTGTATTAATTTTTCCTCATTTATAAAGAGTATTATTATTATTCTAATCATATAACAATAATATCGCCTTACGAGTATTTATACTTCTTAGATGAGTATGATAATCTTGATGGACCCTTGTTTTCAATGTTGGTGTTTCTCCAACATTGCAGTTCGAAAAGTCTCCTCTGGTGGCACGAAAAAAATAAATAATGGGACTAATGAGTCCCATTTATTCCAGCAGTAAGTCCAAGACACAATATTAAAACCCTAAATGGAGGGATAACTTGGCCTGACCCGGCTGGGTCTCGAACCTGCGACCTCTGGATTACTAGGCAGAGGCGTTCAAGTCAACTACAAGCCAGTCCCGGTATTGTGAAGGCGTCGCGTCAGTTTGGTAGTCTAGTCCAGAAGTCGCGGGTTCAAAACCCAGCCGGGACATGACAAGTTATCCTCTCATATAGGATTTTGACCACATAATAATACGTCTTGGGCTTTCTGCTGGAAGTTGGTCCTATTTTAGATTATGTCCAGAAAGCGCGCTCTATTCTTTCAAAGCTGGAGGGAGCAATAAGGTTATTAGAATTGAGTTTTTTTATATTCAGGGTGGAAATGGTGTCAGGAAACACATTGTTATCAAAAGTTCTCATACTTGTGTTGATCAATTTCGTGATGCCACTACTACTCAAACTCACGCTGCTAATTTTTTACCGAAATTGGGACTCGAACCAACAAACTCCAGGGGACTAGTGCGTCACCTTATCGATCAAGCTACTGGGTACTGAGGTCAGTATAAAAATATACATATGCTTATCTACTTTCTCCGTGCTCGAAAATGGGTTAGGTGAAGATGTACATATTATCTTAACAATATTTGTAGATTTTATTTATCGTGTGTCTTTATTACTCATCTCAAAGTGAGAAGATATATGTATGTAATAAACTTGATCGGGAAATCCAAATGTCTTTGTAGATGACATAATTATTATTATTCAATACTTTATTAGATATAAATGGACATGTACATAATTATGTACAATACTAGCGGGCTGTCGCCCGCTTTGCGGGCCGAGGCATGGCCGTGAAAGAAAAAATTCTTTTTTGCCAATGGCAGGTGTTGTAGTGGGAATTTCGAAAAATCCCGTCTTATTGCACATCTAGACTATAAGAGAAAGCTACCTACCAAATTTCAGCTTCCTAGGACTTACCATGTTGAGAAACAGTGATGAATCAGTGAGTTAGTGAGTCAGTCAGTCAGTGAGTGAAACTCTCTTATATAAGTATAGATAAATAATTATTTTAACAATGAAAAAAATTGAAACAATATACCTATACAAAAAAATTAAAGAGAATAGTAAAATATATAGAAACATATATCCTAACTAAAGGGCGGGGTTATTGTCTATGGCAATCTCTTCCACCCAACCCTTGTATAAAAATCTGTATATCAGCTTTGTATTGTGTCTATTTGATCACCAAATTTGGTTAGTCTTCATCAAACCACATTACCTCTGACTGGTGGATATCGACTCTTGTTTGGACACTGGTGCTTTGACTGTCTTGGTAATGGTATTGTATTACGTGCATGTCAAACCTCTGACATAAATAAAGGTATTTTACTTCAAAGTGCAATAAGTTCAAAGACGTAAAGCCAACGTTGATGGCGCGTTGACTGCACCGGTTCTCGTAGGATCGCCAAAGTTAAGCAACGTCCAACGAAGTGAAGATTTTGTGATGCTGGCATTTCGGCCTAATCCAGGCCGGGTGAGGTTAATGTGGGTAGCAGGTTTGTGAGTTTCCTGCAAATGGAGGGTAACACCCCGACGTGAAATGACCATGCAATTAAAAGCAAAGTTACCCAAATTAAAAAAGTCTCAAAGATGTGATAAAAATGGTATGAAAATAGAAGTTTCCGTGTACTACTCGCTGGGATGTCTCATGTCTAGCTGGGGGACGTCAAACAGGGAGGCAGAAGACCAGTGTCTTGCTAAAGGACTATAAACAGAGAACGGACTAGCCAACCCTAGCAAGCCAGGCTAGCTTGCAGCAGTTTCCCAAGGGTTTAATGACTTATAAAGAAATAGACCAAGTTCTCAAGATGGTTGATCGCACATAGAAATATGTGGTTCAGAACGATCCAACTTTACCACTTAAGTTGGCTGGAGACCATCACTCCCACCAGCTGTGACTGGTTACAACAACAACAACAACTGATGGGCGAGAAGTGACACAATACCTACTTCCCATTACGGTTCTGTTTTAACACGAGCGAGCTCGAAGGTAGGTATTCTTCTCAAAAACTGTATATCACCAAAATTTGAATAAAAATTTTTGTCGGCCCTAAATTTGAACCCACGATCTTCCGCAGAATAAGCAAGTATCTTACCACTCAGGTATTATTATTATGATTTAAGACTTTATTAATATTGACATAATATGTATACAACATATTATATACAACACAGATAATTACAAATTAATATACTCTAATATAAGAGAAGTAAAAAAAGAAAAAAATTAAGAAAAAATACATAAATATACACGTACATATTATATGTCCTAACTAAAGGGCGGGTTATTGCCTTTGGCAATCCCTTCCACCCAATCTGGGTGGCGTCGAATTCAGCCCAAAACGATGTACGTCAACACCTCAGTGTGTAGAAAACTCAATATAGTGTTAGGAAAAATAAATATAGGAGTATAGGACCATTCCTCCGGCCCTCAGTAGGCGGCCACAACGAGGACCCTGGGCCTAGACCCTAGACCCCAGACCCTAGGCCCTAGACCCTAGACCCTAGACCCTAGACCCCAGACCCTAGACCCTAGACCGTAGACCCTGGTACCTACAGCTTGATAAAGACGATTTTCGGGACTCCGTTGAGGCCGCTTACATTTAATAACATGGTTAGATTATTTTACTTTAGTCCTCAAGATGGTTGATCGCACGTAGCAATATGTGGTTCAGGACGAGCTAACTTTGAAATAAAGTTGGCTGGAGACCATCATTCCCCAATCCAGCTGTAGCCAAGCTGACTACAACAACAATAACAAAATTATTTTACTTTAACCCTTCTATGATCCCATCCTGTATATATACTCCAGAATATTATGCACTTCCATGTAAATGTTGAGTACATAAAAGTGTTCAGTACATGAAAAAATCCATGTTGTACATAGGATAAGTATACATTCTGCCTAGGTATTTCAGTACATATTTTCATTTTTTATCAGTGCGAGTTCATCCTGCCAGTGGGCGGATGTAACAAATTTAAATTGCTCACTTTTTTTCTCAGTTTTTTACTGTAAAAAAAGTAGTTAAAAAAACGTAAATTATAATTAAGTGTAGAAACAAGTTCTGATGAAGTGCAGAGTCGATTATGTGTTAATGGATTTTTATTGCCTAGTTAGTGCGTAAGAAATGTAACAATTAATATTAGCTATTCAGCATAAGGATCGAATGTTATGGTGTTTTCACTTTAACTTTCGCTTTAACTGTGCTAGGTGATTTTTTTACTTTCTATTATCTATAATAGAAAGTATAATAGGTATGGAAAGTATTGTTTTTTTCTGTCTTTTTTCGAGACGTGCGCCGTTATTTTGATTTCTGACGTGTGTTTAATTAATAATTATTCACCATATACCTATGTAGGAGCCAAAAAACTGCTTGATATCTGCAGAAAAATAGTGAAAAAGTGAATAAAACATCATTTTTATGATAAGTAAGTTGTCTTTAACTTTCCGAACAAAGATAGATTTTATAAAAGGTCTCTTCTAAATACAAAAATTATAAAATCTACAGCGCTTTATGAAATTTACGGAATTAAAAACTCAAAAAAAAAGTTTAGTGTCTTTAACTTTCCCAATAAAAATGGCTTTAAAAAAAATGTCTTTTCTAAACAATCACCATATACCCATGTAGGAGCCAAAAAACTGCTTGATATCTGCAGAAAAATAGTGCAAAAGTGAATGAAATATAACATTGATTTTGTGAATAAAAGCTATGATAAGAATCATCTTGTTGAAAAAGAAAACAAAGATATTCTCTCTCCCGTTGCCTTGGCAACTGTATCAGCAAAATAAACAATAATGCTGCAAACTCATTGTCGCTTAGAATTTTACAATCTATACCGAAAAGCAAAGTTGTCTTTAACTTTCCTAACAACAAAGGATTTTAAAAAACGTCTCTTCTAAATACATTAATTATTATAAAATCTACAGAGCTTTCTGAAATCTACGGAAATAAACCCTCAAAAATAAAAGTTTAGTGTCTTTTACTTTCCCAATAAAAATGGATTTAAAAATTGTCTTTTCTAAATATAAAAAATAAAAATATTATAGGAATGAGAGCTTCTTAAAGAAATCCATAACTTGGGAAAACAATTCCAAAATTTGTATTGAAAAAAAAATCCTAAGCTTTTCGAAAAATTAACCGAGATTCCTAAAGAAGTCTACATAAAAAAATAATTTGGGAAAATAATTCTAAAATTTGTTTAAAAAATAAAAATAAAAAAATCCTAAACTTTTCGAAAAACTTACCACATCTCATCAAAAACTTTTCTCGTTAGTATGTTTCTAAACAAAGTATTCTTTTTTCAACTCAAATCAAGTTGTGACGCCCCTACGCCGCCGCCTCGGGTGCCAAAACGCCGTCGAAAGTTGCCCAAATCCAATTGGACGGCTAAAATCAGTCAAGAATCTGGCCATGTCTACTGTCTCTTGTGTTCGCCTCATTTCTTGAGCTTTCCCGAGGCTTACAGGCTCAAAATGGCGCCTGACTCTGTCACGCTTGAGAGATCGTGCTCAGTAAGTAGAAATGAGCCTAGGGGCCAAATTATGAATCTGAATAATAATAATGCTTTTTCTTTGTGTTATTGACATTTTCATGTCTTTGCTCTGGCACATAACCAAAATTATGTGACGAAATTATGTAACGAAATTATGTAACGAAATTATGTAACGATATTATGTAACGATATTATGTAACGAAATATTGAATTGTAAAGGGAGAGAAGAGGGAAAGTGTGTGTCATGCGCACAATGGCGAAGTATTGAATTGTAGAGGGAGAGAAGAGAGAAGGTATGTGTCATGCGCACAATACGAAATTTGGTCAGTTGGGTTTTGGACCTTGAATAGTAAAGATGAAAATGTCCCAATGGTTGCAGACTCGTATGCAAGCGTTTTTTATGTCACAATTTTAGTGGGTAGCGCAGAATCATAGGACTTTACCACTTTAATTTACAATATCTTGTATTATTTTTTTGCTTAAGATTCTGCCACTGGTCGCTGCTTCACATTAAAGCAGCTACTCATTTTTCCTCACGAGGTATGAGTGGACCCCGAACATCCAAGTACAGAGCAGAAAAAATCCTCCCCCGCTGGGAATCGAACCCAGGTCACCATGTGTGCAATGCCTAGCGCGCTAACTCGCTCTGCCACAGTGACTACTATGAGTCTGAATTCAATATCTGGCTGGGGGACTAACAGGGAGTAGACCAGCAGTCTGGCTGGGGGACTATAAACGGAGAGTAGACCAGCAGTCTGGCTGGGGGACTATAAACAGGGAGTAGACCAGCAGTCTGGCTGGGGTACTATAAACAGGGAGTAGACCAGTAGTCTGGCTGGGGGACTATAAACAGGGAGTAGACCAGTAGTCTGGCTGGGGGACTATAAACAGGGAGTAGACCAGCAGTCTGGCTGGGGGACTATAAAAAGGTGAGTAGACCAGCAGTCTGGCTGGGGGACTATAAACGGGGAGTAGACCAGCAGTCTGGCTGGGGGACTATAAACGGGGAGTAGACCAGCAGTCTGGCTGGGGGACTATAAACGGGAAGTAGACTAGCAGTCTGGCTGGGTGACTATAAACGGGGAGTAGACCAGCAGTCTGGTTGGGGGACTATAAACGGGGAGTAGACCAGCAGTCTGGCTGGGGGACTATAAACGGGGAGTAGACCAGCAGTCTGGCTGGGGGACTATAAACGGGGAGTAGACCAGCAGTCTGGCTGGGGGACTATAAACAGGGAGTAGACCAGCAGTCTGGCTGGGGGACTATAAACGGGGAGTAGACCAGCAGTCTGGCTGGGGGACTATAAACAAGGAGTAGACCAGCAGTCTGGCTGGGGGACTATAAACAGGGAGTAGACCAGCAGTCTGGCTGGGGGACTATAAACAGGGAGTAGACAAGCATTGGCTTGGTTCTGGGGGCCCTTGTCAATTATTAGCCTCCTAGAACTGCTGAGTCATTCCTCCACTGTCTGGCTACCATCGTTCACGGTGACGCCACCCTATGATGATTAATATCTAGGGGTGGTATGCAGAGTCCTCACTGTAGGGATGCCTGGGTCATTTGTCCCTTCAGCTGATTTTGTTATGCAGAGACGTGTTTAAGAGTCTGTGCACATGCGCATTCAGATGTTTCTTACATAATTTTCAAGGTCGAAGTTTTCCCAATACCTAAGGTAGAATATTACACAATACCTAAGGTATAGAATTATTTTAGGAGGTGAAATGTTAAGTACTTTAAAAATCTAATAAAATCTCTCTCTCTCTCTCTCTCTTTATCTCTCTTTTCTTTCACTCACTTTCTCCCTATCTCTCTCTCTCTCTCCCTATCTCTCTCTATCACTCTGTCTCTTTTTATCTCTCACTTTCTATGTCTCACTCTCTCTCTATCTCTCTTCTCTCTCTCTCTTTTTCTCTCTCTCTTTCTTTTTACTCACTCTCACACTGCCCGCACCTAACTTCCGATAAAACCGTGAGAAACAAGGGAAAAATCTACTCACAATAAAATTATAGTATGTAAAACGAAATACATAATAGAGGATAATGAAAGTAATAATAATAATAACTATTCAGTCTAACCTGGATATAATGGACTCGGATATAATAGAAAACTCTGTACAGAGAAAATCTCACATCCCTGCGTCACCTGATTAAAATAATAATAATATCGCCTTCTTTATACTATCCGATTAGGACTATTATTCCAGCAGTAAGCCCAAGACATATTATTATGTGGTAAAAATTCCAAGTAGGAGGATAACTTGTCATGTCCCGGCTGGGTTTCGAACTCACGACCTCTGGAATCTTTGGATTCACAGAGTGCCGCCTTTACCACTGAGCTACCGGACAGACAGTAGTTTATGTGTAATAGAGAACTGGCTAGAATTTTTCCTCTGTCCCTAGAGTTCTATTATAACCAGGCTCGAATATATCGCCTTATTTATAATGACCGACTAGGACCAATGAGTTCCACTATTTCAGCAGGATAGCCTTACGTATTATTATGTGGTCCAAGTTTCCAAAAGGGTGGATAACTTCTCATGTCCCAACTGAGTTTCGAACCCACGACCTCTTGATTACCAGACGGACGCTTTGACCTCTGAGCTACCGAGACAGAAAGTTATGATGATTATTCATGAATAAACATGACATTTTTTACTACTTTCGACCGTTACAATGTTACAAGTAATAAAAAATTTATCTTAATTATGGTCTTTTTTATGAAAATGATAATAATTAAATAATGGTCTTTATAAAGTTTATCATAGAAATAATAATCGCCAGCGTCGATGGCGCGTTGAATGCATGCACGGGTTCTCGCAGGATCACCGAAGTTAAGCTACGTCCAGCGAGGTTAAGACTTTGTGACCCTGGCATTTTGGCCCAACCCAGGCTGGATGAGGTAAATTTGGGTGGCAGATTTTGTGAGTTTCCTGTGAATGGAGGGTGACACCCTCGTCATGATATGACCATGCTGTTAACCCAAATTAAAAATAAACAAATAATAATTATAATAATGGTCATTGTTATTTATAAAAGATAGTCACAACATTAGTAATGATGTTGGTCGATGCCTCCTATGTTGTCATGGTTCCATGATTTTGTTAGTGTAGTGGACATACCGTCATAGTCCGTCATACATGGGTGCCCCGTATCTATATGTATATATGTTTTATTTATTTTATTATACACGTACAACGTACATACTTGTAGTAATAATAATAATAATGATAACACTCTCTAGTGGAAGGTAACCACAAAAATAAGGTGCACTGGTAGTCAAGTGGTTAACGCGCTAGTCTTTTAATCCAGGTAGCGTAGGGATCCGTTGGTTCGAATCCCACTCAGTGCATGATTTTTTCCTCATTAATTTGAGTTTGTGACCACATAATAACAAGACTCTAAGGGTTAGGTGGTAGAAAATCTTTAGTGGAAAGCAACCACCAGGTTTGCTTTAAGCGGTGAAATGCTTTCACTTTCACCTAACGCTCAGAGTCTTATTGTTATGTGGTCACAAACTCAAATTAATGAGGAAGAATTCATACACTGGGTGGGATTCAAAACAACGGATCCCTACACTACCTGGATTACCAGACTAGCGCGTTAACCACTTGACTCCAGAATCAAAACAGTACGTCAACAATAAATCCACGCTGAAACCAGGACTTGAATAATACATTCTGTTTGAATGCCGTGCACTGGTGGTCAATTGTTTAACGCGCTTGTCTGGTAATCCAGGTAGCGTAGGGATCCATTGGTTCGAATCCCACCCAGTGCATGAAGTTTACCTCATTAATTTGAGTTTGTGACCACATAATAATAAGACTCTGAGGGTTAGGTGGTAGAAAATGCTTTGAGCATTAACCTCGCCTGGTGGTTACCTTCCACTAAAGAGTATTATGATTAAGTTGGGGAACTTTACAAAGTCTACATTGCCGGCTCGATTTCTTATACATTGTTTAGCAGCAGTAATGTCATAACCTTCCCAAATGCTGTCTAATTCAAACAGAATTTGATGGTAAAAAGGGAGATTTAGGTATTCTGAGAGCGAGATTGTGACTACCTGTCTTGCGCTGACAGTCTAAATACTCTAAATAAAGCACTACTTATACTACTTATAATCTCAGTACAATATTCGTTATAGACTGAGCCATCTTGAGATTGCTTTCTCGAAAACCTCATGACCAGATTAACCTCAAAACTAACGCCCTCTCCTGACCTTTGTATCAGATAGACAGGGAGTACATCGGGTTTGCGACGTTGCCGGAACAGTGTTATATAATAATAATTGTAGTGGGAATTTCGAAAAATGCCGTCTTATTGCCCATCTAGACTGTAAGACAAAGCTACCCAATAAATTTCAGCTTCTTAGGACTTACCAATTCGGAGAAACAGTGATGAATCAGTGAGTCAGTCAGTCAGTCAGTCAGTGAAACTCTCTTTTATAATATAATAATAATAATTAACCTCAAAACTAACGCCCTCTCCTGACCTTTGTTTCAGACAGACAGGGAGTACATCGGGTTTGCGACGTTGCCAGAGCAGGTCCACCGGAAGTCTGTCAAGAAGGGGTTTGACTTCACACTCATGGTGGTGGGAGAGAGTGGACTGGGCAAGTCAACACTGGTCAACAGTCTGTTCCTGAGCGATCTGTACGGGGACAGGAAACTGCCCAGTGTGAACGGTGAGTTGTGAAACTCTGGTGAGTTGTGAAACTCTGGTGAGTTGTGAAACTCTGGTGAGTTTCAACACTGAAAGTCAACACTGGTCAACAGTCTGTTCCTGAGCGATCTGTATGGGGACAGGAAACTGCCCAGTGTGAACGGTGAGTTGTGAAACTCTGGTGAGTTGTGAAACTCTCGTGAGTTTCAACACTGAAAGTCAACACTGGTCAACAGTCTGTTCCTGAGCGATCTGTATGGGGACAGGAAACTGCCCAGTGTGAACAGTGAGTTGTGAAACTCTGGTGAGTTGTGAAACTCTCGTGAGTTTCAACACTGGTCAACAGTCTGTTCCTGAGCGATCTGTATGGGGACAGGAAACTGCCCAGTGTGAACAGTGAGTTGTGAAACTCTGGTGAGTTGTGAAACTCTCGTGAGTTTCAACACTGGTCAACAGTCTGTTCCTGAGCGATCTGTATGGGGACAGGAAACTGCCCAGTGTGAACGGTGAGTTGTGAAACTCTGGTGAGAACTTTCCGGTTTAACTGTCATAAGTTATACCGTGATATGTATGGTGATGAAAAACTGCCGAGCTAGCGGAGTTAGATGGGGACAGTAAATTGCCAAATGATGTGAACGGTGAGTTGTGAAATTCTGGGGAGTTGTGAAACTCTGGTTAGTTATGAAACTCTGGTGATTTGTGAAACTCTGGTGAAAACTTTCCGGTAGAACTGATGAGTGGTACCGTGATATGTATGGTGATGAAAAACTGCCAAGTGAAAAAAAAGCGGAGTTAGATGGGGACAGTAAATTGCCAAGTATGAACGGTGAGTTGTGAAATTCTGGTGAGTTGTGAAACTCTGGTTATTTGTGAAACTCTGGTTAGTTGTGAAAATCTGGTTAGTTGTGAATATCTGGTGAGTTGTGAAACTCTGGTGGTGAGAACTTTCCGGTTGAACTGATGAGTGGTACCGTGATATGCATGGTGATGAAAAACTACCGAGTTAGCTGAGTTAGATGGGTACAGTAAATTGCCAAGTGTGAACGGTGAGTTGTGATACTTTGACGAAAACTTTTCGGTAGAACAGACTGATAAGAGTGACTGATGAAATATTTCTCATCACTCAGTAAAATATGTTTTGTGTCAAGGAAAGAATTACAGTCAGAAACTAGTCTCGGGAAAGAAAATAATGCTATTGATCATAGAGATGGGAATAATGGATAGTAACAAAATATTGAACAAAAAAAAACACAACAATCAATAAGTAAAAAAAAATGGTTCATTGTTCGACATAACAATACAAAAACCGTAATGCTGTAGAATGAAGGTGACCAGGCAAGGCCAGTGCTAAGGAGCTGCGGAACTGCAGCACCCCCAGACGAAAAAAAGAGGATTTTCTCAAGTCCTAGCTCGTACACAGTGAAAATCATCGCTCATTTCTAAAATAATGAATGCATGTTTTTTTTATTATTAAATATTTTTACCATGTAGGTATTTCACAAATAAACATTTTATACACACCTTCAAAAGATAAAAATCTTGTGCTGAAGGTGGGGAAAAATTATGATTGGCATGGTAAAGAAACTCTTAAGATACTGAAAGAGCGACTCTTTAAATCCTATTTTAGTCCGGTTTATGAGGCAGCACCCCCAGACCATTTTCCCACCTTCCGTGCCAGAAGTAACTATTCTTTGTCGAAAGTATCTTGTGTTGAAAAAATGGGATTATTTTTGATTTGAGTGATGATTGTGACAAAATAGCCTGGAACGTTTTTTTTTTTTTTCATTTTTTTTTTATCACTTAACCCTTACAGTCTTATCTTCTTTTTTCTATAACTTAACCCTCAGAGTCCTATTATTATGAAGTGTCATGCCCAGATTGCCCAGTTAAATGAAGAAAAATAAAGCATTGTATTGGATCTAATTCAATATTACGGATTCATGTGCTAGGTTGTTTACAGTCTAGTGCCATCTACGAAAGAAATCTTACCGCCAATCTTTTCAGTAGCGGAAAACTGCTGTCTAAAAATTCAACCCACCCGGGATGCGAAGCCGAATCTTATCGAACCTGGATAAAGGAGAACGATTTCCACTTCAATTTTATCCATCTAAGGGAAAAAATTATCTAATACCGGCGTGAAGGACAGACTTACGGCCTAGTAAAAGCGCCGTAAAATACAAAAAAAATCTAAATAGATTGGAGTGGTAATTCGGTAGTTTTTGTGAAGCTCCAACCGATTATTAATAATTTAAAAAAGGGAAAATAATAATAATAATATTTTCGTGAAGTTACTCCCCAGACTGCATGATTGGTATAGGAGATTCTGGTCAGTATAAAAGGGTTGGGTACAAGAGATTGCCATAGGCAATAACCCCGCCCTTTAGTTAGGACATATTATGTTTCTATATATTTTTCTATTCTTTTTCATTTTTACTGTATAATTATATTGTTTCCATTTTTTTCATGGTTAAAAAATTATTTGTATTGTACATATGTCCATTTATATCTAATAAAGTGTTGAATAATAATAAAAATAATAGTAATAGGAGATATTCAAGGACCACTATACCGAAATACAGAGCCTGCACTTTCAGATAAGATTGAAAATAACACCATAGCGTGCACCATCAGAGTTGCACGGTGAATTTAACATAAAATGGAGCATGCTGCATGCAACATCTTAATATATAAATGTTAAAGTCACTGACTGACCACTGACTGATCATCGCTCTACAGCCCAAACCGTAAGTCCTAGGAAGCTGAAATTTGGTAGGTAGCTTTGTCTTATAGTCTAGATGTGCAATAAGACGGGATTTTTCGAAATTCCCACTACAAAACCTGCCATTGGCGAAAAAGGAATTTTTGCTTTCACGGCCATGCCTCGGCCCGCTAGTTTAACATAAAATGGAGCATGCTGCATGCAACACTAGAGTCGCACACTGCGTTTGAAGACGTGACTGTACAGCGCTCGATTTGGACGCCGCACGCAATGTGTTAATAAGAAAAATCTGGATCATCATCATCGTGAACGATGGTAGCCACACAGTGGAGGAATGACTCAACATTTCTACCACAGTCTTTACAAGGAGACTAATAATTGACAAGGGCCCCTAAAACCAAGCCAATGCTGGTCTACTCCCTGTTTATAGTCCCCCAGCCAGACTCTGGATATAAGAGAAAAAAACCTGTCCCTTTAGGTCTCTTATATACAGATTCCACTGCATCTCTCTTACTTGGTTATTTTCGTTCTGTTTGATTTCAGATCGCCAGGGCAAGACCACCTCAATAGAAAAGAAGAGTATGGACATAGAGGAACGAGGTGTTAAGCTACGTCTAACTGTGGTGGATACACCCGGTAAGTTTGGTCCTCTCACATTAGTCTGTCCCGGTAGCTCAGTGGTAAAGGCGGCACTATGTAAATCCAGAGATTCCAGAGGTCGTGGGTTCGAAACCTAGCCGGGACATGACAAGTTATCCTCCCATTTGGGATTTTTACCACATAATAATGAGTCTTGAGCTTACTGCTGGAATAATGGGGCTTAATGGTCCTAATCGGGCAGGCCATATTATTAATATACAGGGTGTTTCAGAAAAGTGTGCATTAATTTTAACCACGTATTTTATGTACCATTTTAGGGGGGGTCAACTCTATAACAAAATGGGCGAAAGTGCTTCATACACATCTCTAAAGATACACATCTCTAAAGGTTCTTTAAAAAAATCTTAGATTTTGAATTACGCTTTACCTGTTAGAGTTATTGAAACGCGGAAAAAAATTGACTCCCAATACAAGATGACGCCGTTATTTTGATGTGAGCATTGCACTTTCAGGGACGGCCACAGGGGGGTTAACTGAAAGATGTGTATCTCTCTTATGAAGCACTTTCGCCCATTTTGTTATAGAGTTGACCCCCCCTAAAATGGTACATAAAATACGTGGTTAAAATTAATGCACACTTTTCTGAAACACCCTGTATACATATTATAATCATGGCCGCCCATACAGGATGGTCGAAACACTCAAAACCCATCCAGAGGGTACTGAAAAATCTTGGATGGTACAGATTACCTCAGGCAAGAACCCTTTGTGATTTATGTAAATAAATTTCAATAAAGAGTTTATAGTACTACTTTAAAAAAAGCTAACTGTGCCCAGGAACCGCTTTCGCATTACTTCAGGGCACTTTACCTTTACATCCATGCCATTCCGGAAACCGAAAAACTCGGTTAAAATTTTCCGCTCCAGTGGGGATTTGAACCCGCAACCTCCGGGTCAGCAACCAATGCTCTTAATACAGGGGTACTGCGGCCCCCAAACTTAACCCTAACTTTAAAAACAAAATAAACGTCCGAATAAAATAAGTCGATTGATAAATTCAGTCGAAATTTATCCAGATGAAAACAATTTGGGATTTTTACCACCTCATAATACGTCTTGTAAGATGATGTGGGCTTACTTCTGGACTAAAGGAACTAGTCCTTCCTATATGGGCAGTATAAATAAGACGATATTTATTTTCTGTATTTTATTTATTAAAGTGTATTATTAATAATAAATAAAATAAATAATAAATGTGTTTATTTGTGTTATTAGATAATATCACAATTTTTAGTGGGTAGCGCAGAATTATAGGACTTTTCCATATCTTTTAATATCCGAATATCTTATTTTTGCCTATAATTCCGCCACTGGTCACTGCTCACATTAAAGCAGCTACTCATTTTTCCTCACGAGGTATGAGTGATCGAACCCAGGTCACCGTGCGTGCAATGCCTAGCGCGCTAACTCACTCTGCCACGGTGACTGAAGTGTATCATCATAGGGTGGCGTCATCGTGAACGATGGTAGCCAGACAGTGGAGGAATGACTCAGCACTTCTACCACTGTCTTTACAAGGAGGCTAATAATTGATAAGGGCCCCAGAACCAAGCCAATGCTGGTCCACTCCCTGTTTATAGTGCCCCAGCCAGACTGCTGGTCTACTCCCTGTTTACAGTCCTCCAGCCAGACTGCTGGTCTACTCCCTGTTTATAGTCCCCCAGCCAGACTGCTGGTCTACTCCCTGTTTATAGTCCCCTAGCCAGACTGCTGGTCTACTTCCTGTTTATAGTCCCCCAGCCAGACTGCTGGTTTACTCCCTGTTTATAGTCCCCTGGGCAGACTGGTGTTGTTATACCTGGATCGAAATCCAACGTGAAGTTCGTTTTGAGGGGGGGGCAGGTCGTGATAGTCTACCTCTCTCATCCAGACTTTTGAAGTGTATTGATAATAATAATAATTCCTTTTTGTCTCTTTTGGCAGGTTTCGGAGACAGCATCAACAGTGAGGAGAGTTGGCGCGTGTGTTGCAGCTACATTGAAGATCAGTTTCGTCAGTATTTCAACGATGAGAGTGGGTTGAATAGGAAGAACATTGTGGACAATCGGGTGCACTGCTGTCTGTATTTCATACCGCCTTTTGGTCATGGGTAAGTTGGTAGAAGCTTGTGGGGTGTAATGGTTGTGGATGGCTTAGGAGGGGTCCTCTGTAAACAAAAAAGAAAAAAAGATAAGAAAAGGAAAATAAAACAAATGATTTAATTATTATTATATTTATTATTTTTTAATAATAATAAATGCCCGCAGCACGGGTGTATATTTACGAGCCTTGATCTGTTTACAAACAGAAAATTTGGTCCAGAGTTCCCGAGTTCGACTCCCGGTTGGGGCAGACTTTTCGACAGAAATTTCTGTTCTATCCAAACACGTGAGGCTGGCATTCCCGGCCCTAACCAGGCTGGGTGAGGTTAATTTGGGTAATAGCTGGTACGATTCCCAGTGAGTGGAGGGTAAAACCCCCGTCTTGTGAGTACTTCAAATCAGGACGTAGGTATTTTAATTTGTAATAATTTGTGTTGTATATAATATGTCCTATTAATAACCAACCTCAGTAGCTTGATGGATAAGGCAGCGGACTTGTAACCTGGAGGTCGGTGGTTCAAGTTCCGGTTTCACGGTAGATTTAGTAAAGCGAGTTTGAGTAGTTGTGATATCACGAAAGTGATTAACACAAATATGATAACTTATATTTAACTTATTATGTCCTATTAATTAAATGTAAATAAATAAATAAATAAGTATCGTATTGTATTTCTAGTTTGCGACAGATCGACATCGAAACCATGCGGCGACTTCACAGCAAAGTCAACATTGTTCCTCTGATCGCCAAAGCAGACACCCTGACGTCGACGGAGGTGAAGAAACTCAAGAAGAGACTCCTGGAGGATATTGAGGCCAACCAGATCCAAGTGAGTGATTAAATCTCCTCTATTTTCTATACTTTTCATTGTACCTTTAAATTTTTCTTTTCTCTTTTTTTTTGTTAACTTTTGTTTCCTTCTACTTTTTTACAAGTAATATTTATTATTATATATTTATTTTTTTTCATTATTTTTTATATCCTATGGGGTTCGGTGGAAGAGAAAGCCACAAGCTTTAACCTCGCCCCCTGGTTCACTACATATTCTATTTTTTTTTTTTTATCATGTCCTATTTTGTTGAATGTATGTAGTTGACCAATAAAGTGTTAAATAATAATAAGAATAATAAAAAACCTCTATCAGTCTTTCGTCTGTCCCGGTATCTCAGTGGTAAAGGCGGCACTCTGTGAATCCAGAGATTTCAGGGGTCGCGGGTTCGAAACCCAGCCAGGAAATGACAAGTTATCCTCCCATTTGTGATTTTTACCACATAATAATATGTCTTTGAGCTTACTACTGGAATAATGGGACTTTAATAGTCCTGCTTGGGCAGGATATAAATAAGGCGATATTATATTATTATTATAATTAAGGGTTGGGTGGAAGAAATTGCCGCAGGCACTTAACCCCGCCCTTTAGTTAGGGCACTAGTATTCTTTTCTTCTTTGTTATTTATTTACTCAGTCTGGCTGATGGGGGACTATAAACAGAGGGAGTAGACCAGCATTGGCATGGTTCCGGGGGCCCTTGTCAATTATTAGCCTCCTTGTAAAGACAGTGGTATAGAAGTGCTGAGTCATTCCTCCACTGTCTGGCTACCATCGTTCACGATGACGCCACCCTATGATAATAATAATATCGCCTTATTTATACTGCCCGATTAAGACTATTAAAGTCCCATTATTCCAGCAGTAAGCCCAATAAGACATATTATTATGTGGTAAAAATCCCGAATGGGAGGTTAACTTGTCATGTCCCGGCTGAGTTTCGAACCCACGACCTCTGGAATCTCTGGATTGACAGAGTGCCGCCTTTAACACTGAGCTACCGGGACATGACAAGTTAATGATATGATGATAATAATAATAATAATAATTGTTTTTATTCATATTTTCATACTATGTCACATCATCTACCTCCTCTTAAGTACTCTTGTACTTTTCGGGATGATATTTATTTGCTCCTATTTCAATTTTTTTTTTTTTAATTCCCCCTCGACAGATCTACCAGTTCCCAGAATGTGACTCGGATGAGGACGAGGACTTTAAGCAGCAGGACAAGGAGCTCAAGGAAAGCGTACCCTTTGCCATCATCGGAAGCAACACAGTCATAGAGGTGGCGGGGACCAAAGTCAGGGGTCGACAATACCCGTGGGGGGTGGTGGAAGGTAAGTAGTTGTCGAATTAATAATAATAATAACACCGACTGTACCGGTTCATTTATTAACGAGCATCAGAGATCTTTGTATAATATAACTCTTTGACCGGGGATCGAACTCGGGATCTCCGGACTACGGGCAGTAGTCTGAACCGTTACGCCACGGAGTCTGAAGACTAAAGCCGTATTTTTCTTTCTAACGAAAGTGGATGCAACTGGAATAAAATGAACGAGCTGGAAGAAAGTTATTTTTGTTTTGGAAGAGGAAAACAGTTTGGTTAACCAAAATGGATTTAGAAAATTCTTGCTTCCAGTTCTTTTATAGGTTAAGTCCATTGTTTATCTTTAGAAGTACCGAAACGCATTTTTCTTTCACGAATAGTGGGAAGCTAAACTGGAAATATTTGGAATAAAATGGAAATATTTGGAAATTCCAAATCTGGAAAAAAAATTATCCAAAAGTTTTCCAATTTTTTTTTTTTTTTTGATAATTACCTATTAATATGATAACTTTTTTTAATTCCCCATGTCGATATAAATCCCATTGTTTTCCCACCTCTCCAGTGGAGAACCCCAAGTTTCTTCTTCTTTTTCTCTGGCAGTGGACCAAAAATAAGTCCATACAGCCACATTTTCGTTGTTGTCTTCTATCTTCTCTTATCTCATCCTTCTCTCTGATATTATTATTGAAATAAATATTTTCCCACCTCTCTCTGATATTATTATTATTAAAAACAAATTGTTTTCCCACCTCTCTCTGATATTATATTATTATTAAAAATAAATCCCATTGTTCTCCCACCTCTCTCTGATATTATTATTAAATAATAAATAAATATTTTCCCACCTCTATCTGATATTATTACTATTATTATAAATAAATATTTTCCCACCTCTCTCTGATATTATTATTATTAAAATAAAGGAGTAAAGGGACTTTTCAGTTTTACCTCGGCAGTATAAACAAGGTCTATTCTATTCTATTCTATTCTATTCTATTCTATTCTATTCTATTCTATTCTATTCTATTCTATTCTATTCTATTCTATTCTATTCTATTCTATTCTATTCTATTCTATTCTATTCTATTCTCCCCAGTGGAGAACCCCAAGCACTCAGACTTCAACAAGCTCCGTAACTTCCTCATCTCCACCCACATGCTATTCTATTCTATTCTATTCTATTCTATTCTCCCCAGTGGAGAACCCCAAGCACTCAGACTTCAACAAGCTCCGCAACTTCCTCATCTCCACCCACCATCTATTCTATTCTTTCACTATTCTATATTCTATTCTTCTATTCTATTCTATTCTATTCTATTCTATTCTATCTATTCTATTCTATTCTATTCTATTCTATTCTATTATCTCTATTCTATCTATTCTATTCTATTCTATTCTATTCTATTATTCTATTCTATTCTATTCTATTCTATTCTATCATTCATTCTATTCTATTCTATTCTATTCTATTTTCTATTCTATTCTATTCTATTCTATTCTATTCTATATCTATTTATTCTATTCTATTCTATTCTATTATCTATTCTATTCTTCATTCTATTCTATTCTATTCTATTCTATTCTATTCTATTCTATTCTATTCTATTCTATTTTATTCTATTCTATTCTATTCTATTCTATTCTATTCTATTCTATTCTATTCTATTCTATTCTATTCTATTCTATCTATTCTATTTATTCTATTCTATTCTATTCTATTCTATTCTATTCTATTCTATTCTATTCTATTCTACTTCTATTCTATTCTTATTCTATTCTATTTCTAACTATTCTATTCTATTCTATTCTATTCTATTCTATTCTATTCTATTCTATTCTATTCTATTCTATTCTATTCTATTCTATTCTATTCTATTCTATTCTATTCTATTCTATTCTATTCTATTCTATTCTATTCTATTCTATTCTATTCTATTCTATTCTATTCTATTCTATTCTATTCTATTCTATTCTATTCTATTCTATTCTATTCTATTCTATTCTCTATTCTATTTCTATTCTATTCTATTCTATTCTATTCTATTCTATTCTATTCTATTCTATTCTATTCTATTCTATTCTATTCTATTCTATTCTATTCTATTCTATTCTATTCTATTCTATTCTATTCTATTCTATTCTATTCTATTCTATTTCTATTCTATTCTATTCTATTCTATTCTGTTCTATTCTCTTCTATTCTCTTCTATTCTCTTCTATTCTATTCTATTCTATTCTATTCTATTCTATTCTATTCTATTCTCCCCAGTGGAGAACCCCAAGCACTCAGACTTCAACAAGCTCCGCAACTTTCTCATCTCCACCCACATGCTATTCTATTCTATTCTATTCTATTCTATTCTATTCTATTCTATTCTATTCTATTCTATTCTATTCTATTCTATTCTATTCTATTCTATTCTGTTCTATTCTCTTCTATTCTCTTCTATTCTCTTCTATTCTATTCTATTCTATTCTATTCTATTCTATTCTATTCTATTCTCCCCAGTGGAGAACCCCAAGCACTCAGACTTCAACAAGCTCCGCAACTTTCTCATCTCCACTCACATGCAGGACCTCAAGGACGTGACGGAGGATGTTCACTACGAGAACTTCCGCGCCCAGTGCATCTCCCAGATCTCAGCTCACAGGGGGTAAGACAAGTTCCATCATAGGGGGTAAGACAAGTTCAATATGAAAAGTTGACCATCCCTTTCAATTATTATTTATAATTAGTACACACTTTATTAGATATAAAAAGACATACGTACAGTACAAATAATATTATCATAACAATTAAAGAATGAAAACAATATATTACAATAAAAGGAAAAAGAATAGAAAAATATTATGTCCTAACTAAAGGGCGAGGTTATTGCCTATGGCCTATGGCAATCCCTTCCACCCAATTATTATAATCTTCTTTTACTCAGTCTTATCACGCTTAACCAAGGTCGACGTTGTTCAACCTCATGGTTGAGGTTGGTTCGGTGTAGCGCATTTTTATGGCTGGATGCCGTTCCTAACGCCAACGATTCTATTTGATTTTGTCCTGATTTGGACGGGGGTTTTATCCCCCATTCGCTGGGAATCGTACCATCCACCTACATTAAGCTCACCCAGCCTGGGTAGGGCCGGAATTATTATTATTCATCTAATGGTGAAAATTTCTTCTCTCTCATTTCAGAATCCTTTCTTCTCCTTACAGGAAGCTGAAGAAAGACTCCGCACCCGAGGGCTTGATCACAGAGACTGATCGCCTTCTTCTGGAGAAAGACGAGGAGGTAAGTGCTTACGAGAGCTGGATCTTTTCTAAAAAAAAAATATCTCTAACCCGATTCGAACCCGGCAGTTCCCCATTGCAAGCGAGTACCTCACCACAGACGGTACCTAATTTGTTATTATTATTATTAAATTATTTATTAGATAATAAGATATACATAATAATACGTAGAGTACAAAATAATGATTACAAAAATGGAAACAACAAAAAAGAAATAAATAGATACATATATACACATTACACACATATAGCTTTTGAGGGTTGGTTGGAAGAGATTGCCAAAGGCAATAACCCCGCCCTTTAGTTAGTTATGTATACAGGGTGAGCATAAAGTCTCACCCCACCCCCCGTATCTCAAGTATGGCTGAAAATACAAGAAAACGCAAAAACCCGTATTCCTTAATTTTTAAAGGAATTAATTTTCAGCCAAAAAAAAATTGCCTACAGGGCCCCAGTCAGGCTGGGCATGGACCAACTTTAGAATCTTAAATAAAATAGTATGTCTTGTGGCATATTGTTTTAAAGGTCTCATAGAGAAAATTTCATTACAACAAATTTCAGTAAGCTACGACTTACCGTTCTCGAGATACAGGGTTGGACGTCTTGCGTAATATCCACATATTTTGACCTATAACTCGTTGACCATAAATTCCAGAAAAATGAAATTTGTTGAAAATAACTCCTTATAGCGAGAACTTTCGAACAAGTTAAAACTTGATTTGTTTTTTCGTTAAAAATTTTCGGACTGTTCGTCCGGCTGGCTGACGAAACCGACCAGAAACTATTATCAACAGAGTATGTCGAGTTATACCTTTTTCGACAGCGCTCGTCATAAGGAGTTATTATCAACAAATTTCATTTTCCTATAATTTACAGTTAACGAGTTATAGGTCAAAATATATGGATAATACGCTGACGTTCGACCCTGTATCTCAAGAACGGTATATCGTAGCTCACTGAAATTTGTTGTAATGAATTTCTCTCTATGAGACCTTTAAAACAATATGCCACAAGACATACCATTCTATTTAAGATTTTAAAGTTGGTCCATGCCCAGCCTGACTGGGGCCATGTAGGCAAAAAAATTTTGGCTGAAAATTAATCCCCCTAAAAATTAAGGTATACGGGTTCTTGCGTTTTCTTGTATTTTCAGCCATTCTCGAGATACGGGGGGTGGGGTGAGACTTTATGCTCACCCTGTATACCCAGACAGCACAGTCAACTGGATGTATACCATACTGTTAGGTGGAAAAAGTCTACTTGCCCACCTGGAAATCAGCTGGAGATTTCCACCTTCCACCTGACCTCCACCTGGAAATCAACTGGAAATGAACTGGAAAGTAACCCAACTTTTAACTGGAAGTCAGTTGCCCAAAGTCAACTGGATTTGTTCCACTTATTTCCAGCTACTTGTAGCGCTCTCTAGTGGATGGGTAGTAACTCACTACCACAATGTTGACATACCTATTTACCTATACTGTACATTATACTACATAATAATCAAATGCTACGCTCTTGGTTTTGAGGTTGTGGGTTCGAATCCCATTATATGCCTTTTTTTTTCAAATAATAATAGTAATAAAAATACTAGAAACAAATGTATATTAGGCATAAATTCAATTTCAGTTATTTAATTTAGAGGCCATGCATTCAAATCTCATGAAGAATATTTTTTTTTGTATAAAAATAAAGTAATAAATTTTAAATAGGTTTTTTTTAACACGTACACACACACAATTTTGAGTATAATTTTTTTTATATAGAAATTTGGAAAGAAAAAGAAAATAACTAATCTGTTTTAAACAACACAATTCAAATAAGACTCTTTAACATTATTATATTTTTACAATAAGAGTGTTTATTATTAAAAAAATTGTCCCAAAAGTGTAAAATGCACTATCAAATTTCCATCATGTCACAAGACCTTGTACCAATGTAAAGTATTTCCTAAGTAGGTATAATCTCTATATATAAAACTCAAAGTTATGCATGTCTGGCTGACTATGTCCTCTTGGGGTTACAATACCAAACGGTACTCTCACTGAGAGTTCACCCCCCTAAGCCACCTTCAACATACTAGAAAATTATCAAAATTAAAATATCTAATACAATTTTCAAGTGCACTGGTAATCAAGTGGTTAATGCGCTAGTCAGATAATCAACCTAGCGTAGGGTTCCGTTGTTTCAATTTTTTCCTCATTATGGTTGTGACCACATAATAATAAGACTCTGAGGGTTCCCAGACAGCACAGTCAACTGGATGTATACCATACTGTTAGGTGGAAAAAGTCTACTTGCCCACCTGGAAATCAGCTGGAGATTTCCACCTTCCACCTGACCTCCACCTGGAAATCAACTGGAAATGAACTGGAAAGTAACCCAACTTTTAACTGGAAGTCAGTTGCCCAAAGTCAACTGGATTTGTTCCACTTATTTCCAGCTACTTGTAGCGCTCTCTAGTGGATGGGTAGTAACTCACTACCACAATGTTGACATACCTATTTACCTATACTGTACATTATACTACATAATAATCAAATGCTACGCTCTTGGTTTTGAGGTCGTGGGTTCGAATCCCATTATATGCATTTTTTTTTTCTTCAAAAAATAATAATAATAGTAATAAAAATACTAGAAACAAATGTATATTAGGCATAAATTCAATTTCAGTTATTTAATTTAGAGGCCATACATTCAAATCTCATGAAGAATATTTTTTTTGTATAAAAAATAAAGTAATAAATTTTAAATAGGTTTTTTTAACACGTACACACACACAATTTTGAGTATATTTTTTTTATATATAAATTTGGAAAGAAAAAGAAAATAACTACTCTGTTTTAAACAACACAATTCAAATAAGACTCTTTAACATTATTATATTTTTACAATAAGAGTGTTTATTATTTAAAAAAATGTCCCAAAAGTGTAAAATGCACTATCAAATTTCCACCATGTCACAAGACCTTGTACCAATGTATCACAAGTATTTCCTATGTAGGTATAATCTCTATATATAATACTCAAAGTTGTGCATGTCTGGCTGACTATGTCCTCTTGGGGTTACAATACGAAACGGTACTCTCACTGAGAGTTCACCCCCCCTAAGCCACCTTCAACATACTAGAAAATTATCAAAATTAAAATATCTAATACAATTTTCAAGTGCACTGGTAATCAAGTGGTTAACGTGCTAGTCAGATAATCCACTTAGCGTAGGGTTCCGTTGTTTCAATTTTTTCCTCATTATGGTTGTGACCACATAATAATAAGACTCTGAGGGTTAGGTGGTAGAAAATGCTTTGAGCATAACCTTTAACCTTACCTGGTGGTTACCTTCCAGTTAAAAGTGTTATTATTATTTTTATTGGGACACCGACCATGAGAAAAAACCTTAATGGTGACAAAATGCCAGGTTTTAGCTAGTATAGAAATAAAATAATGATATCCAATTATAAAATATGCTCATAACATGTACATAATCACAATAAAATAATAATACTATGTAAATTAAAATATATTTCTTTTGAGAAACCAAAAATAACAAAGAAATAAACTAATAGTCAGCAGAAAATGAAGATGGGGCATGGAATACACCAGTTTTCATGAAATTGCAAAAGTTAAGCAATGTCTAACGGGGTTGAACATGGATTAGTGAATGTTATTATGTATTTGTAATCCTTCATGACAATTTATATACTGCTGTGGCTAATTAGAATTGCTGGGTTGTTTGCTTTGAGAATTATTACCAAAAAACATTGTTATACTTAAATTAAAACAAAATTGACTTGTTAAGACTAGTGAAATTATAAAACACAATAGTGTGGAACACTTTTTTTAAATAGATATAAAATTAACTCAAAATTTAAGGGCCTTCATAGTAATAAGTTGGTAGAGAGAGCACAATAGTTATTATTGTTATTATGAACAGTGCACAGTAAATTGGCCAATTAATTTTAAATCAAGTAATCAGGAAGCATGTCACAAAGTAAACATCATTTTTTAGTGTGGCAGAACCACCTATCAGTGAAATATTCATTTTATAATGAATATTTATATTTTATAAAGTATTGTACATCTAAATAAAATCCACAGAGTGAAAAATTTCACTATCTAGCACTATGCATTCAGCTGTTTCTTTGCTTGAACCAGAACCTTTTTTTAGCCAACCTATGGTCAAGAGATCTTGAGCATAAAAAATTCTGTTTCCCTTAACACATGAGACTAGCATTCATGGTCCTGCTTTGGCTTGGCTAGGCTAGGTGAGATTAATATGGGTAGCTGGTATGATTCCAAGTGAACTGAAGGTGTTAATCCCACTGAAGGTCCAGGAACAGCAGAGTGCAGAAAGTTCATTAGGGTCCAAGTGGATGTCTCTAGAAATGGATGGTTATTGTCAGATGAAAAAGGTGATCCAGTATTAACTGCTTCTTGTCCTCTCCTTTCCTTCTGTCACGATTTAGACAAACTTAAGAACTATTTTTTGAAACATCTCGAAAGCAAATTTGGAGTTCAGAAATGACAAAGTAAACACTTTCATAGTTATAAAAAAGATGTTCAAAACTAATTAAAATATTATTTGTATTTAAAATATGTTCAAATAAATGAAATACCTATTATATTTAAGAGAATTATTAATTATTTAAAACAATTCACAATTTGTCACAAAAATATCACAATTTCTGAATTTCCTTCAACAAAGGACGAGTTTTATCTAAACACTTCCTTGAGTTATAAAAAAGATCAAAACTAATTAAAATGATATTTGTATTTAAAAATGTTCAAAACTAAATAAAATACTTAATATTTAAAAGAATTATTAATTATTTAAAACAATTTACAATCACCATATCACCAATATCACAATGATTCTGAAATTACGAAAGATCAAAGATGGCGTCTTCAACAAAGGACGCGTTTTATGTAAACTGGAAAAATATGGAACATTTCCAGCTGACTGGTCAACTGACTAAATTCTAGTTATGTCCTAGCTGGAGAGAGTCGTTATATTTCCAGCTGACTGCCCAGGTGACTGAGTCTAGATGGATTTTTGTTGGAAATATCCAGGTGGCTGGTCAACTGATTTAATCCATGATGGAAAAATCCAGCTGTCGGGACAGTTGGAGGTCCAGTTGACTTTATACACCTGGATATTTCCACCTTAAATCCAGACTGGAAGTCAACTGGCGTGCTGTCTGGGTATTTATTTATCATGAATTTACAAAGAACTTACATAGAAAAAAATAAGAAAATATGAAGATCTAAAATCAAAAATGACAAAAATATATATCTTAAATTCTATGAAGATTATACCAATCATTTTTCTTCCAATGGTTTGGTACATAAAAACTGTATCAGCGGTCTAAAAGAATGTGGTCTGTCTAATGCTAACTATTTATTAGAAGAAGCACAAAAATCAGTATTAATATCGACTACCTCAATCATAAGAAAATGCCTTGGCATACAGTGAGTCCTATAAGTCTCAATAAATCATGAGAAAAATAACATAAAAAAAAGTATATGTCTTGTCTCCCTTGCACCTCCACCACCTCTTCCTCCTCATCGCGTGAAGTCACTGTCTGAATATGTCGCAACTATATATTTTCCATCAATCAACAGTAATACATTGTCAGCTAGACCTGTAGTATCTGTATATACCTAATAAAGTGAATATCCTTATAATACTGTAGACGCTTGTGGTCTGTGTTGTAGCCTGCCCATCCCGTAGTATGCCTCCCCTCTGATGGGCGAGAAGTGACACAATACTTCCTATTAAGGTGCTGGGTCAACACGAGCGCACCGGAAGGTATCCCTTACAAACAATTGTAACCAAATTGAGAATACAAATTTTTGTCGGCACGGGGGATCGAACCCGGGACCTTCCGCATGGCAAGCGAGTGCTTAACCACTGAGCTAATCGCGCGCTTATTGAACTCGTACTTTTCTCTCCAGATCCGCCGCATGCAAGAGATGGTTCAGAACATGCAGAAACAGCTAAAAGCCACCGCCAAGAGTAACCCGAACATCTTCCTCGCGTCCCAAGCAGAGCTGGAGGCCTCCAAGAGGGACAGTGTGGTGAATGTTTAAGTTTTCCAGTCATATTCCAGGTGCTAACAACTTTTCGAGCGAGTCATAAAAAATTTAGAGAGAGAGAGAAAAGAAAATTAAAAAAAAAGTCCAGAAATACTAACAACTTTTCCAGATAAAAAATTTAGAGAGAAAAAAATAAAAAAAGGCCAGAAATACTAACAACTTTTCCAGAAAGAGAGAGAGTTATAAAAATTAGGAGAAAAAAATAAAAAAAGGCCAGAAATACTAACAACTTTTTCAGAAAGATAGTTATAAAAAATTAGGAGAGTAAAACAATAAATAAAAAAAAGTCCAGAAATACTAACAACTTTTCCAGAGAGAGAGTTATAAAAAATTTAGAGAGAAAAATAAATAAATAAAAATAAAAAAAGGCCAGAAATACTAACAACTTTTCCAGAGAGAGAGAGAGAGAGAGAGCGAGAGAGTTATAAAAAATTAGGAGAGTAAAATAATAATAAAAAAATGAAAAAAAAACGTTCTGAAATATGAAAAAATTGAAATCGGAGCAAAAAAATATTTTGTTTTTACAAAAACTATAACACAATTGTTCCGATTTCTAATATTAGAAATTTATCGGAAGTAATAATGTATACGTCCAGAACATGCAGAAGCAGCTGAAAGCCACCGCCAAGAGCAACCCGAACATCTTCCTCGCGTCCCAAGCGGAGCTGGAGGCCTCCAAGAGGGACAGTGTGGTGAATGTTTAAGTTTTCCATCAGTCATATTCCAGGTGCTAACAACTTTTCGAGCGAGTTATAAAAAATTTAGAGAGAAAAAAAAAATTAAAAAGAAGGCCAGAAATACCTACTAACAAATTTTCCAGAGAGAGAGAGTTATAAAAAATTAGGAGAGAAAAAAATAAATGAAAAAATAGGCCAGAAATACTAACAACTTTTCCAGAGAAAGAGAGAGAGAGTTATAAAAAATTAGGAGAGTAAAATAATAATAAAAAAATGAAAAAAAAAACGTTCTGAAATATGAAAAAAATTGAAATCGGAGCAAAAAAATATTTTTTTATATACAAAAACTATAACACAATTCTTCCGATTTCTAATATTAGAAATTTTTCGGAAGTAAAAACTATTGATATTTGCTCTTAAAAATCCTCCAAAATTGTTTGAACTCCCGAGTTATAGAACGTATGCTGAGAAGACCCAGCTGAAAGCCACCGCCAAGAGTAACCCTAACATCTTCCTCGCGTCCCAAGCGGAGCTGGAGGCCTCCAAGAGGGACAGTGTGGTGAATGTTTAAGTTTTCCATCAGTCATATTCCAGGTGCTAACAACTTTTCGAGCGAGTTATAAAAAATTTAGAGAGAAAAAAAAAATTAAAAAGAAGGCCAGAAATACCTACTAACAAATTTTCCAGAGAGAGAGAGTTATAAAAAATTAGGAGAGAAAAAAATAAATGAAAAAATAGGCCAGAAATACTAACAACTTTTCCAGAGAAAGAGAGAGAGAGTTATAAAAAATTAGGAGAGTAAAATAATAATAAAAAAATGAAAAAAAAAACGTTCTGAAATATGAAAAAAATTGAAATCGGAGCAAAAAAATATTTTTTTATATACAAAAACTATAACACAATTCTTCCGATTTCTAATATTAGAAATTTTTCGGAAGTAAAAACTATTGATATTTGCTCTTAAAAATCCTCCAAAATTGTTTGAACTCCCGAGTTATAGAACGTATGCTGAGAAGACCCAGCTGAAAGCCACCGCCAAGAGTAACCCTAACATCTTCCTCGCGTCCCAAGCGGAGCTGGAGGCCTCCAAGAGGGACAGTGTGGTGAATGTTTAAGATTTCCAGTCGTATTCCAGGTGCTAACAACTTTTCGAGCGAGTTAAAAAAAAATTAGAGAGAGAAAAAAAATAAATTGAGAAAAAAGTTCGGAAATACTAACAACTTTTCCAGAGAGATAATTATAAAAAATTAGGAGAGAAAAAAATAAATGAAAAAAAAGGCCAGAAATACTAACAACTTTTCCAGAGAAAGAGCGAGAGTTATAAAAAATTAGGAGAGTAAAATAATAATAAAAAAATGAAAAAAAAAAAAACGTTCTGAAATATGAAAAAATTGAAATTGGAGCGGAGCAAAATACTTGCGTACTTGCGATTTCTAATATTAGAAATTTATCGAAAGTAAAAACTATTGATACTTGCTCTTAAAAATGCTCCAAATCTTTTTATTCCGTCTTGAGTTAAAGAACTTAAGCTGAAATGACGGACCCTCTCTTGACTCGTAAAATTTTCGAGATTAGTCCCTTGAATTTTAAAATCTTCCAAGATTAACTCAATTTTTTTTTGTTTTATAAAAACCCTTTAGTTATAGGTATCCGACCTATACATGTACAATATTCAACTTTCAAAAAGCAGCTAAATTACCAAAGAAAATAATTGTACAAATTTTCCATTTGTTTTATAAATTTGAACTTATACATTTTGTTAAAATATAAAATGTTTCTTCGAAGAAGCTATTTGATGTAAATGCATTAGATATATGTATTTTGTAAATAAATAAATAATAGAACATTTATATGTATAACTTTGTATTTCATGTATTACTTACGATTGAAATAGTCTTTATTATGTATAATAATTTTACACATTTATGAGGTTTAAGATTTTATACGTACGTATTATTTCGTTCATAAAATTTTTATTTCTTTTTTTGTCTATTCGCACAATTTTTGATCAAATTATAGGTAGCTATAATAATTTTAGAATTTAATATACTAATCCTACTAGGAATGTGTGAGAAATCCCTTTTAAAACTTCAAGCTTCTTATTTAAAATGATAACCTAGTGGTTAGTTTTAAATATTTTCATAATTTTTTCCATGACTAAAAAAATAAGTATAAGCTGCCAAACTTTCTCATTTCAACTCGTAGTAAATGTTCTATCAAGTATCTCTTGTTTTAAATCTATGTAAACTTCATTTTATAAAATAGAAAATAAAATCTCTTCATTCAACTATTATTTTGTTGTGGTAATTTCATTCATTAGTGGTTTTCCCCATAGATTCATGGGGAAAATTTAGAGAACATAATTTATGATAATAATTATGTTCTCGTTTGCAGTTTATTAGATTCGTAAATGATACTGGTTTTCCCTATATAAAAAAAAAGTTATCATATTTGTGTTATCACTTTCGTGATATCACAACTACACAAACTCGCTTCACCAAATCTACGCTGAAACTGGGACCCGAACCACCGACCTCCAGGTTACATGTCCGCCGCCTTATCAATCAAGCTACTGAGTTTTCCCTACAGATTCTTTAATGATAACGAAATGAGTAGGTATCTACTTGGTTTTGCAGGCATAACATATACGTCCGACCTCAGTAGCTTGACCGATAAGGCGGCGGACTTGTAACCTGGAGGTCGGTGGTTCAAGTCCCGGTTTCAGCCTAGATTTAGTAAAGCTAGTTTGAGCAGTTGTGACATCACGAAATTGATTAACACAAATGTGATAGGATAACAAAACTATAATCTATCACTAGATATTATTTAACTAAACTTGTAGGTATCAAAATATAGTCACTTGATGATTAGACTAGGTACATAATACATGTTCAATTGTACATTAACATTAGATTCATGTTACACCTTTTCTCTTTTTTAAATAAATCTCAAGAGGAACTTACGCATTTGTATTTTTTTAATGTCAACGGACATCGAATAAGAAAACTTACATACGCTAAGCTACCATAGCTTTTTCTAAACTAGTCAGCTATATATACATAATTATGTATGTCTAGAATACATTCTAAGTAGGCGGCAGAAACGAGGACCCTGGACCTAGACCCTAGACCCTGGTACCTACACCTAGATATAGACGATTTTCGGGATTCCGTTGAGTCCGCTTACATTTAATAACATGGTTAGATTATTCTAGGTGGTACCGGGGCTATCTTAGGGTTAGGGCTCCTTTGTGTTCGCGCACTTATAATTTTTTTTTTTTTTTTAAAGATGAGTGTAAATTAATTATATCATACATATAATTAATTATGAAGGTACCTTGTCAGAAGTAGGTATATGGTACAGTCCTAAGGTCCACTTGGATTGATTAGTAGTGTGACAACCGCGTAGAGGTGATAACTTCAACTATATAATCTTTATATAATATATCTTCTCACAAGAACTACTCATTAGAAGAAGTATTAATTATAAATACCTCAGACAATTTTATGTCCAAAATAAATTATTTACACCAGAAATTTAATTATTAATCACATTAATTTGAACACTGTGAGTTTTGATTTCAAAATATTAAAATTCTTCTTTATTTATTTCTCCTGCCAGGGTTTGTCGCTTTGAATGCACCGGTTCTCGTAGGATCACCGAAGATAAGCAACATCCAGCGAGGTGAAGGCTTTGTGATGCTGGAATTCCGGCCCAACCCAGGTTTGGTGAGGTAAATGTGGGTAGCAGGTTTGTGAGTTTCCGGCGAATGGAGGGTAACACCCCCGTCGTGATATGGCCATATAGTTAAAAGCGATGTTAAACCCAAATTAAAAAATCTGATATCTCTTTCAACATTCACAGGTTAGTCGAGACGGGGGGGTTTTTACCTTCCATTCGCTGGTAACTCACAAACCAGCTACCCACATTATCCTCACCCAGACTGTTTTGGGCCCAGAATAGTGTTCGTATTTGAGTGGTCATCCACCAAGCCCTAACCTCGCTAGACGTTGCTTAACATCACTGATCCGACGAGAACTTTTGTATTCAAAGCCGCATACAACAACGATATGAGATTTTCAATACCTACATAATAATGTAGACAAACAATATGCATGCAAAAAATGTCCACCTTTGCCGGGAATCAAACGCGGATCTCCTTGGTGCAAGGGTTACAATTTTTTTCCATTCTTCTCTACTTCTACCAATCACAGATTTCTGTAGAAGTTCCTCAGCTGGCAACATTGTTATAACAATGTGTAGATTTCGTGAAATTCTCTTATCAGTTTGTTTATCTTTTTAAATTTTTTAAAGGTCTGCGAAAAACGAGATAAATTTCAAAAGAAAAGTGTTTTAAACAAACAGGGGTGAATAATTTATGAAAATTGAAAAGTCAAATCAAAAATAGCTTTTAAAGTTGTTCTAGAATTGTCTATGGCTGCAGATTCTCTAGCAGCTTGTTCTATTTTCTTTTGGAAAATTGATCATAATCTGTTCAAGAGGGATTCAATAGGAGACATGCCTATTTTAAGGTGTGAATAAGAGGTAAGCTTTCAGCTAGCTTGCTGTTTCTCAAGGGTTTAATAGCTAGCTTATAAAGAAATAGCCCAAGTTCTCACGATGGTTAATTGCTCACAGAAATATGTGGTACAGAGTGACCCAACTTTTCAACCTAAATTGACTGGAGACCATCACTCCTCCAGATGTAGCCAAGCTGGTTACAACATCAACAACTGCGTGAATTGACTTTAAATTATTCCCACAATTTTGGTTGCATTACATAGTGGAATCCAGTCCTTGTTCCAGAAAGCAATTTCACTCTCTTAATCTACAAATCTCCCTTTCAACTGTCACACAACACACTCTGATTGGTTAATTTGAATGAAATCAGAGTTTGAAAGCAGATATAGGGATTATGAGAGTGGTTTATGAAATGAGGGCCTGGCTACCTAAGATTATTTCTTTTATTACTGAAAAGTTGTACAAGAGACACTTTCTATTGAAAATAAGGATCTTAATAATAATAATAATAATAATACTGTTTAGTGGAAGGTAACCACCAGGTACGGTTAATGCTCAAAGTATTTTCTACTACCCAACCCTCAGAGTCTTATTATTATGTGGTCACTATCTCAAATGAATGAGAAAAAATTCATGCTCAGGGTGGGATAAAAGGAGAACTGAGAATAATAATAATAATTTATTTTTTTAAATACATACATTTTTTGTTCTTTCTCTTGTTCCTTTATAAGTACTGTTGTACTTTTCAGGAAAGTAGTTTTCAGAAGATTCAAGTCAAATCAATATTTTGATTTGAATTCTCTCAACATAGTTGCATTTTTTAATGTTGATCAGGGAGTCATTCTTTTTTAAAACAGTAACACCAAAAGATCAACAATGGTCAACACAGTTCTTATTGGTATGATAAGGTGAAGAGTGTGATAAAATTTTTGTTACTGTCAGCCGAGTTTTTTTACACGACTGAACTATTTTTTACAGGTACAAATTCTGAATGAATTTCAAATGCCAATAACATTCTCAGCATGTCCCAGCAACCATTCTCGTCTTACATAAACAAGAGATCTAATTTGCAACTGTTCTCTCCGGAAACATCATCAATCAAAGACTTTCTCACTAACATTGAAACAAACATAATTCCCCATGGCCATGAGAAGGCTTTCAAGCAAGCCCTGTACAACGGGCTTGCACTGTTCCTTATCACAGTGTGTTCATGCACCTGCTACGCTGTCTATTTGATATTGCAACCGTTCCTGAAGCCTCTACTCTGGGCTCTAATATGTGGCACTGTCCTGTTTCCTATGAAGAAAATTGTATCCAACCATCTCAAAATCTATGTCAAATCAATGCAATCTCACTCAATGCTACTGCAAACAGTTTATGTTCCAGTACTGTTTGTGGATTCTATTAGTGAAATAATAGGTAAGTTTAGTTACCAAAGAAGTCATATTCTATTTAAAAAAAAAATCATGACTAATTTTTTATGGATTGTCAACAGTTAATTTTTAATCACAGCATAATGCAGGTTTATGGTGAAGTTCTTCCTGGATGATTCTATTTAAAAAAAAAATATTATTAAGTCTGATTGTTACATATAAAGCATGATTAACACGTTTGTTACCAAGCCAATTTTTTCAAGTTTTACGTAGGGACCAGGCGGTAAAGTTGCTGTTGCATCCTGGGGACCAAATTTTGGTCCCCAGGTTTTTTTTTGCATATTTGACATTGTATTTGTACAAGAATCGATCCTATATCTGTTCTAATACTAACAACCTACCTCCAAAAGGCCATATACGGCTGTCCGGTCCCTCGTTAAAATTTTGATAACAGCCATATGTGTGTTTTCGGTCCCAAAGAGAAACACAAAAACATCCACATATGGCCGTTCGGTAACAAACGTGTTAAAGAATTTTTGATCCAACCCTTTACATGTATTAATTTTTTATTGCACAACAAAACAATTCCAATACAAACAGTTATATAAAATATTTCCTCCATTGAGAATGGGGAAGATAATTACTCTCAGTTCTGTGCCCTTCCCAGACTAATATCAAATTAGAATTATTATTATTCCTTGCTAAATTTGTTTGGTAGTGTACATTATTGTTAAGTTTTTCCAAATAATTTACAGATGCAACACTTGAGCGAATTAATTTTTTTTTTTTTTTTGGAATGAGGTGGGCTAACCTACATTGATCTTAACTGGTATGCATTTTTCTTTCACCAGGAACTCGTGTGCAATATGTGTGCAATTTGAAATACACATTTCAAACACTCGGTGGTGGCATATCACTCATCTTCATTTACTTCTACATACCTTCCATCTTGTTTTTAACAATCTACATATTTTCCATGGTCTTCACTCTCATTTATGCCTTCATCGGTTTAGTGCAACATTTCTCGGTGGTAAGTTCAATTTTTTTTATTTCAAAACATTTGGATAGACTTTTTCTGATAGGATATTATCAAAATAAAATACTTTGATAGTTTGTTGCTTCAATTTGAGAATTGATCTCGTCTAGTGGTTACCTTCTGCTAAAGAGTATCATTATTGTTATTACTCTTTAGTGACTGAAGTTCACTGGAGACTATCACTCCCCCAGCTATAGCCAAGCTGGTTACATTAACAACAACATTACTATCATTAACTTGAGTTCTAATATTTTTCTTCTCAATACTTTTTTTTTTGATGATATGGTTTGACATCAATTGATGGTTTTAAACCCATCATAACAAGAGAAAAAGAGGTAGATACATCATAAAAACGGGATATAAAAAAAAAAACAAAATTCAGATCAATCTATTGATCAATACTCTTTACTCTTTCTGTAACTCTCCTCCCATTATCTTCACTGGCTCTCGTATTACCACACTTTACATCTTGCTATCTCTCTTTTTAATTTGTTCTTTTTGCTTCTCCCTTTCCCGGGCCCACTTGATGCCTGAAACTGGTTGTAAAAAATATTGTAAAGAACGAAAACAAAGAAGAACTTGGATATTGTGATAGTAGTAAGTCATTATTTCTCGTAGTCTTATGTTGGCCAAGAACAATAAAAAAGAAATATAAAATTGATAGTAGTATAAAGTTTTTTTTATAATGTAATATTGACAATTACCTGTCCTTTTGTTTAATTTTATCTCAATTTATTTGTAATTTTTTGTACTGCTTTACTTTTGTAAAATGGGAATTTCCCCCGTCGATTTAGTAAAATAAAAAAGTTTATACTCCATTTTCCAGATTTTCCTCCTGTGTACAGCATACATTTCTCTTGTCTACCTTACTCCCTCTCAAGCTGATTGTACAGAGAGCACAGCACACTATGTCCCGTACATAAAGAGTTTCTCATTGCTCGTCTGGTTTTCTCTGTCTTGCTACGTGGCCTCTTGGTTTGGGCCATTGCTCCAGTCACTTCTCTTGATTTTGATTCAGCTACTCTTCCTGGCGGGGTGTGTGTATGAGTTGTACCCGGATGAATTAGAAGGTGAGGCAAATGATTTTTTATTTATTTATATATTATTACTATTCTTGGAAATAAAGAGAAATAATGAAAACTATTCAGATATTCTAAGAAAAAAAGGCTGGAAAATACATTAAAATAATATTAGAAAAAGAAAAAAAAAAAAAAATCATACATGTCAATATACCTATTACCCATATAATATTATATTAATTTAATAATAGATAATTTAATCACAGTTGTTGAAATGTAAAATTTTGTACTTTGGAATAATTGTAATTATGTCTTTTAATAAAATTAAATAAATAAACGCCCTCCTTAAGGAAGAGGCCCATGCTCCGTAAGGGGTGCCAAAGGGCTTGTTATTATGTAATGTAACTGTGATATGTAACTGTGATATTCTATAACTTATTATTATTATTAATTTATTATTATCTAGTCACTTTTTAATTATTCTTTTTTCCTCCTATTTTAATCTTGACATATTATGTATTTCGTTTGTGTTTGTGTCTGTAGAAGAAAGAAAAAAAATCTTATCTTATATTTTGTTAATATTGTAAATTGGTTATGTACCGTAAAATATACAATACCTAACGGTATTATTATTATTATTATTATTATTATTATTACTATTGTGGCATCGGTGGTGGTGGAGAAAAAAAATGAAAAAACTAGACTAAAGTAAGACTATTTGCAAGCAATCTGTTTTCAGAAACATAACACACTGAAACTATTTCTTTTATTTTTTTAATGTCAACTGCATGTTTATATCACATCGGGTGTTTCACGCTCCATTTGCTGGAAAATTACAAACCAGCAACTCAAATCAACCTCACCCGGCGTGAGTTGGTCCGATTAAAAAAAAAAATATCCTAATTAAAAAAATGAAAATTACAAAATAACTACCTATTCATTGATTTTTTTATTTTTCAGAACTAGAGGAGGGAGTAAAAGATATGAATGAATCAGATGCAAGTCTACAGGTAAACTTATGGTGAAAAAAAGGAAGATTTTCTGATTAAATACAACAAAGCCAGTGTCAATGGCGTATTGAATGCACCGGTTCTCGTAGGATCACCGAAGTTAAGCAACGTCCAGCGAGGTGAAGACTTCGTGATGCTGGCATTCCAGCCCAACCCAGGCTGGGTGATTTTAATGGGGGTTTGTGAGTTTCCTACGAATGGAGGGTATAACTCCCGTCGTGATTCGACCATGCAGTTGAAAGCGACGTTGAAAAAAAAAAATAAATAAAAAAAATAAAAATACAACAAAAAAATTATAACAGAAAATTCTGTTTCCTTCGAACACGTGAATCCAGCATTTCCGGCCTACCCAGGCTGAGTAAGGTTATTGGCAGTATTTGGTACGATTCCCAGCGTGAAAGTCCCGTCCTGACTATCCCAAATCAAGATGTTAAAACGAAACAGAATCAACTGGTCACAATAGATCTAACTAGGTCACAGTGTCAATTTATTGTAAGGGTTTCAGTAATTATAGTAATATTGAGGTTTCTCTTATAGGTTTGACCATAGCTTGTAGAATTAAGAAGTGTGGAAACCAACCCCCGCCGGCCTACATTGTGGCGTCCTCAGCGCTAGTATCGCCGCAAAGAGTCTCCTCTCCTCGTCCCTCACAAAATTTCTTCCCCCCTATCAAATGTAAACATAAACATAAATAGACCGCGAGAAATATTCTACTCCTTTGCGATGGTGTCGCGCTATGTGGCGTTTCTATGCAACAGGGGTTCGTTTCCACACTTCTTAAGTCTACACGCTATGGTTAAATTGTTGTTTTTTACTTTCCTTATCCTATAATAAGGAAAGTATTGTATTCGTCGAAAATTTGACCTACCCAGCTTTTCACATTTCTGGACGAATCATAGCCTCAGGATACCAAAAAAGTGGTTTTCAGCCATTGGTCCGTGCGTCTGTCTGTGTGTGTGTGTGTGTGTCTGTGTGTGTGTGAACAGGATATCTCAAGAACGGTAAGAGCTAGAGACTTGAAATTTGGTATGGTAATTAATTTTATACACCAGACGAACCATGAAACTTTTGGTTGAAATCGGCCGCATTCTGCGGCCGCAGGGCCGCAAATATTGGCCGCAAGCACCGCTTCTTTGAATTGGTTAAAGATACAAAAAAAGTTAGAGAACAACATTTTCTCAGACTAAAAAAATAATAGGGGTTCACTCTGATCATTTTTTTGATATCTTTAATTTTTTGGAAACCGGCCCCAATTTACCGGTATTGTAGGGGGACCCGATTGGACTAACTTTTTTATTATTCATCCTAGATGGGGGTTGTGACATATCAAATTAAATGATTTTGAAGTGCTGATCACGAATTTGGCATTGATTTTTAGTTATCTGTTACCGTTCAGTCACCAGTGGCGGAATTCGACTCCTTTTTGGGGGATAAGGAAAGTCGTGTGATGTTTACACCAGATTTTTTTCTATACATTTTTCTCTCCTTTTTTTCAGTCTCGAACATTCATCAGTCCAGCATCATCTAACCTCAGCAAAAAACTCACCAAACGTTCCCAGTCGGATCCATTCCTGCTGGACAAAATTCCCGCCAATGCCTCAAGTCCACTAGGGTCCGGCCACACTAATTCGCCCGCTCCAAGCGACGTTCACACGATCTCCTCTGACCACACGAGTGACACTTACATTTACTGGGTGCTGTGTGTGTGCGCCCTGACTGCTCTTCTGCAAAACCTGTATCTTCTGTCTATTTTCATTTTGTTTGAGATGATTTATCTGATGAAACGGATGTGTGAGTAAATTAATACTAATAATAATTAGCCGAACTCCGTGGTTCAGTGGTTACTGAGGTTGCGGGTTCGAATCCCGGCCGGAGCAGAAATTTCTGACCGAAATTTTCAGTTTCCCGAATGGCATGGATGTAAAGATAAACTGCCCTGAAGTAAAGAGCAATAAAAATACTGTCTTATGTCCTGTTCTTGCCCCTATTCGAGCATCCTTATCTAAATATCTACCCTCCTTCTCTTGAGGATAACAAAGACGATTGACTTTCTAGTGTTAAAATACCTTAAGAGATCTCGTTTATTTAGAAAAATCTAAACTTGGAAACGGTGCAAATGACCATCATCGTTAAAGCACCTAAATTTAAAAAAAAAAATCCTGTTTAAAAAAAAAAAAGATTAATTAAAAAAAAATTCTGTTTCATAATGTCGCCCTAAGTAAAAAATATGGCCTCATGAATTTCGCCCGAATGATTTCAGGCCTCAAGTTTGGTCTGTACGATTCAATGCACGCGTATACCAGCACACTAAGGACGCACATACAAGACTGGTTTGACGCGAGGCGCGAGATTATATTCCCCACCCCTCTGGATAACATAAGAAAGGTAAGTTAACGCGGAGAAGATGGATTTTGGCTGTATGGAATGGCCTTGCCAACCAATGCCAAAAAAAAAACGATGGATTTTGAAGTTGGGACTCAACTACACCTTCGTAATAAATATCAATGTCAGTGGTAAAGGTGTGAATCCAGAGATTCCAGAGTACGTTGGTTCGAAATCCAGCCGTGACATGGCAAGTTATGCTTTCATTTAGGATTTTGAACACATAATAATACGTCTTGAGCTTACTGCTGAAATATTAGGGACTCATTAGTCCTAATCGGGTAGTATTTTATTTTAATTTTTAAAGATGAGTGTTTCACAGCCTTTTTTATTTCGTAGCCATGAAACAGGAGCTACTGTAGACGCTCGTGGTCTGTGTTGTAGCCTGCCCATCCCGTATTATGCCTCCCCTCTGATGGGCGAGAAGCGAAACAATATTTCCCCTTTAGGTGCTGGGTCAACACGAGTGCACCGGAAGGTATCCCTTACAAACAACTGTATCCAATTTTAGAATACAATTTTTTGTCGGCTCGGGAGATCGAACCCTTGACCTTCCGCATGGCAAGCGAGTGCTTAACCACTGAGCTAATCGCACAGCTTTTTTATAAGTATAAACAAGCCCTAATCGGGCAGTATAAATAAAGTATGCTGCTGGTAGGGCAGCATAAAGTCCTGCTAGAATTTTAAAATTTTAAGCATCAAAATTTCAAGTCAAAATTCTAGGAAGACATGAGATCCAAAGAAGGCGTTTCGAGGACAAGCTCAATAAGGAGATGAGTGGAGAAAAACTGATTTTTTTTAATAAAAAGCAAAAATGTTTGCGAAATAATATAATAATAATAATAATAAATAAGGCATTAATTATTATTATTATTCCAGATAAACATGGCCTGGCGTCTCTGGTGTCTCTCGCTGTTTCGCGAATGTAGCGACGCAGTAGCGTCGGTTCTCGTCATCCTAGCGCTCAGCGTCCTTCTCGTGTTCGCGTCGCTCTTTTTCCTTGTGCAAGCGTACGGAGAGACGTTCCACCTGGTGAAGCTGGCGGGCAGTCTGATCAACAGTACGCTGGTTCACAACCCGGAGGTGATGCAGTATTTGCCCGAGGACTGGGAGGGCAAGGTGGACGCGGTGCTGAACAATACGTACACGTATGGGCGGGCGGGGATCTCTAAGATGGTGAGTTTCTGAGGATTTCTTACCGACCTCAGTCATTATTATTATTGTACAATTTTTTAATAGATACAAAAGGACATTATGTACATACAAAAAATAATTTTAACAGTGAAAAAATGACAAAAAAAAAACAATATATACAATAAATATGAAAAAGAATAGAAAATATTTGAAAATATATGTCCTAACTAAAGGGCGGGGTTATTGCCTATGACAATCTCTTCCACCCCAGTTGAATAATACGTACACGTATGGGCGGGTGGGGATTTCTAAGATGGTGAGTTTTCTAAGATGGTAAGTTTTCTAAGATGGTGAGCTTTCTAAGATGGTAAGTTTTCTAAGATGGTGAGTTTTCTAAGATGGTGAGTTTCTAAGATGGTGAGTTTCGAAGATGGTGAGTTTCTAAGATGGTGAGTTTCTAAGATGGTGAGTTTCGAAGATGGTGAGTTTCTAAGATGGTGAGTTTTCTAAGATGGTGAGTTTTCTAAGATGGTGAGTTTTCTAAGATGGTGAGTTTTGAACATGGTGAGATTTCTAAGATAGTCTAGTTGGGGGACTATAAACAGGGAGTAGACCAGCATTGGCTTGTTTCTGGGGGCCCTTGTCAATTATTAGCCTCATTGTAAAGACAGTGGTAGAAGTGCCGAGTCATTCCTCCACTGTCTGGCTACCATCGTCCACGATGACGCCACCCTGTGATGGTGAGTTTCGAAGGATGTCTTATTTTTTTAACAAGAACTGACGGGATGTATTCCCATTTAAGTTATCATATTTGTGTTAATCACGATGTGATGTCACAATTATTAATCAAACTCACCTTCCTAAATGTATGTTTAACTTGGGACTCGAACCACCGACCTCCATGTTACGAGTCCGCCGCCTTATCGATTGAGTTACTGAGGTCGGTATGTATTCCCATTTATTACAATATTATTAAAATAAAATAAAATGTCTTGCCGACCTCCGTGGCTCAGTGTTCAAGAGCATTGGTTGCTGACCCGGAGGATGGGGGTTCGAATCCCGGTCGGAGCCGAAAATTCTGACCGATTTTTTTCCGTTTTCGGAATGGCATGGATGTTAAGGTAAAGTGCCCTGAAGTCATGCGAAAGCGGTGCCGGGGCACAATTACCTTTTTTTAAAAGATTTCCGAGTTTTTATAAAGATTTCTTAGGATTTTTAAGTTTTTTTTTTAAGTTATCATATTTTATGCACTGGTAGTCAAGTGGTTAACGCCCTAGTCCGGTAATCCAGGTAGCGTAGAGATCCGTTGGGTTTGAATCCCCCCCAATGCATAAATTTTTCCTCATTCATTTGAGTTTGTGACCACATAATAATAAGACTCTGAGGATTCGGTGGTAGAAAATGCTTTGAGCATTATAACCTCGCCTGTTGGTCCTTTGTAGTATAATCAAACACCTCGGCCGAGGTGTGCAGAACGCCTATACAAAGAGAGAAACAGCGCGGCAGAGTGTATTTTATTTATTTACACTTTATTTTATTTCCGGGGCGAAGTTAATGCCTCGGGCATTGTCTGCCACTTGTTTCAAATCTTTCATTCCTTTGCTCAGGTGGGTAATTTGCTGAAAGGCGTGAAAAAAGAGAAGGTGGCGGAGTTCGAAAGCACGGTCCTCGAGTTGTGGGACCGCATCTACCAGGCGTGGCTGAGTTCGGTGCTGGAGAACGACGGCGATATGGGGCCCAAGGTGTCCACGGGTGCTGTCTCTCAGTCCTGGACCAGCTTCCTGGAACACATACAGAAGACACCGGGTTAGTAGTAATAATAATAATTCCTGGAACACATACAGAAGACGCCGGGTTAGTAGTAATAATAATAATTCCTGGAACACATACAGAAGACGCCGGGTTAGTAGTAATAATAATAATTCCTGGAACACATACAGAAGACGCCGGGTTAGTAGTAATAATAATAATTCCTGGAACACATACAGAAGACGCCGGGTTAGTAGTAATAATAATAATTCCTGGAACATATACAGAAGACGCCGGGTTAGTAGTAATAATAATAATTCCTGGAACACATACAGAAGACGCCGGGTTAGTAGTAATAATAATAATTCCTGGAACACATACAGAAGACGCCGGGTTAGTAGTAATAATAATAATTCCTGGAACACATACAGAAGACGCCGGGTTAGTAGTAATAATAATAATTCCTGGAACATATACAGAAGACACCGGGTTAGTAATAATAATAATAGTTTCTGGAACACATACAGAAGACGCCGGGTTAGTAATAATAATAAATCAAAAATCCACTCTTTGTTGCAAAGAAGCAACTCTAAAAATAAATAAATAAATAATATCGCCGTATTTATACTGCCCGATTAGAACTCTTCAGTCCCATTATTCCAGCAGTAAGCCCAAGACGTATTATTATGAGGTAAAAATCCCAAATGAGAGGACAACTTGTCATGTCCCGGCTGGGTTTCGAACCCACGACCTCTGGAATCACTGGATTCACAGAGTGCCACCCTTTACCACTGAGCCACCGGGACAGGACAGACCGGGAATAATAATAATACCAAAATCCACTCTTTCTTGCAAAGAAGCAACTCTGAAAACCACTTCTCAGTCAGTTGTCAGATCCTCCATCCTCATTCTAAGAAATTATGTATCGTCGTTTAGATTGTTAGAAGGTAGAACTGACCAAGTCACAGTTGGTCATTTTTCCGATTCTTCGTTACTCTGGTCGGAAATTAACCTAACTATTGGCTAAAAATCAAAAGTTGGGTAGTATTTAAACATATCCGCAGGAAAAAGCGAAAAACAATTTTTACCTGAAAGACTGGTGGAGATTTTTTTCGATGAAGAAATCAACATTATAAGATTCATTTGGTGAAATCAAGGTTTTATCGATGCAATAAAGTAGAAAAATTCAATTGTGAGTGCAAAACAGTCCACCGGGAAGATTTTTCAGGAAGGCCCGCCACGCCAAAACTTTGCGCGGCTCTCCTGAAAAATTGTCCAAATGCAGATAGTCAGTTTTACCCTTCAGCTGACGATATATGGAATCTAGTATTTTTTTAAAGATCCTCAGAGTCTTATTATTATGTGGTCACAAAATCAAATTCAAGAGGAAAAAATCATGCTTTAGGTGGGATCTATACCTAGCACAGGATAGTAAAACTCCTGCTACTTGGGTTAAAAATATTACCCACTTTAATATTTTTTTAAAAGATGAGTGTTTCACAGCCTTTTTTATTTTGTAGCCATGAAACAAGAGCTACTGTAGACGCTTGTGGTCTGTGTTGTAGCCTGCCCATCACGTAGTATGCCTCCCCTCCGATGGGCGAGAAGCGACACAATACTTCCCATTTAGGTGCTGGGTCAACACGAGCGCACCGGAAGGTATCCCCTACGAACAACTGTAACCAAGTTTTGAATACAAATTTTTGTCGGCGCGGGGGTTCGAACCCGAGACCTTCCGCATTGAATTCAATTGAAATTTATTGTGATAATATACAATATTTTATGAACACAATTGCTTAAATCTAATATAATATACTAACATCTTAATATATAAATGGCAAAGTCACTGACTGACTGACCACTGACTGACTGATCATCGCTATACAGCCCAAACCGTAAGTCCTAGGAAGCTGAAATTTGGGAGGTAGCTTTGTCTTATAGTCTAGATGTGCAATAAGACGGGATTTTTCGAAACTCCCACTACAACACCTGCCATTGGCGAAAAAGGATTTTTTTCTTTCACGGCCCGCAAAGCGGGCGACAGCCCGCTAGTTCCAATATAATTTGCTATATAATATAAAGATATAATATAATGATGATAAGTTAATAAATTGAGCGGCAGAGAAAAAGTGGAGAGAAAGAGTAGGTAAGAGTAGGAGGGGGATGTAAGACCGCATGGCAAGCGAGTGCTTAACCACTGAGCTATTCGTGCGCTCTTCCACCTAACAATAAGGGTTGGGTGGAAGAGATTGCCAAAGGCAATAACCCCGCCCTTTAGTTAGGACATATATTATGTATATATATATTTTTTTCTTTATATTTTTCTTCTCTTATATTGTATATTAATTTGTAATTATCTGTGTTGTATATAATATGGTCCAATTAATTAAGTGTAAATAAATAAACAATAATGGCAGACCCTGTAGTTCTACTCTCCTCCTCCTTGAAATCCCATCCTGTTGAACAGAAGCATATCACAAGGAATTCCTGTCATCCTCAATTGCCCTTTGGAGCTCCATTCCACTCCCCATCCTCAACTGTAAATCTTTCTTTCGATTTAGATCTTCCCTTATTGAATCTGTTGGCAAGAAAACAATCACTATCAAAGTTACACTATCTTCTGCTATTATTTCCTTTTCTTGTTTTTTATTATCTTTACTCTAATTGCTAATTTATTTAAATTGTATTTATACTCAAATAAATAAAGAGGTGCTTTGTTAAACTGTTGGCATAATGGGACTACCGGTCTTGCGCTGACAGTCTAAATAAAGCACTACTTATACTTATACTCCTCTCCTGTCTCCTCAGAGCTGATGAACATGAGGACCATCTCCCTCCTCCTGAACAACAACATGGCTATGCTGAGCTCTGGCCTCGAGTCCCTGTGGCTCCTGATGAAAGCCAACCTTGGCCTCGCTATCCAGGCGCTCACAACAGAGAGAGAGAGAAAGAGAGAGAGTGAGAGAAAGAGAGAGAGAGAAAGAGAGAGACAGAAAGAGAGGGAGAAAGAGAGAGAGAGTGAGAGAAAGAGAGAGAGAGTGAGAGAAAGAGAAAGAGGGAGAGAGAGACTGAGAAAGAAAGGGTGTGAGAGGGAGATAATGGGTGAGTTGTTTATAGGATTATATAATTATTCCACCTAACAATAATGGCAGACCCTGTACTCCTGCTCCTCCTCAGAGCTGATGAACATGAGGACCATCTCCCTCCTCCTGAACAACAACATGGCTATGCTGAGCTCTGGCCTCGAGTCCCTGTGGCTCCTGATGAAAGCCAACCTTGGCCTCGCTATCCAGGCGCTCACAACAGAGAGAGAGAGAAAGAGAGAGAGTGAGAGAAAGAGAGAGAGAGAAAGAGAGAGACAGAAAGAGAGGGAGAAAGAGAGAGAGAGTGAGAGAAAGAGAGAGAGAGTGAGAGAAAGAGAAAGAGGGAGAGAGAGACTGAGAAAGAAAGGGTGTGAGAGGGAGATAATGGGTGAGTTGTTTATAGGATTATATAATTATTCCACCTAACAATAATGGCAGACCCTGTACTTCTGCTCCTCCTCAGAGCTGATGAACATGAGGACCATCTCCCTCCTCCTGAACAACAACATGGCTATGCTGAGCTCTGGCCTCGAGTCCCTGTGGCTCCTGATGAAAGCCAACATTGGCCTCGCCATCCAGGCGCTCACAACGGAGAGAGAGAGAGAGAGAAGAAAGAGAGAGGAGAGAGAGAGAGAGGGAGAGGAGAGAAGAGAGAGGAGAAGAGGAGAGAGGAGAAGAGAAGAGAGAGGGAGAGGAAGAGAGAGAGAAAGAGAGAGAGAGAAAGAGAAAGAGAGAGAGAAAGAGAAAAAGAAAGAGAAAGAGAGAGAGAGTAAGAGAGAGAGAAAGAGAGAGAGAAGAGAGAAGAAAGAAAGAAAGAAAAGAAAGAGAGAAAGAGAAAGAAGAGAGAAAGAAGAAAGAAGAGAGAGAAAGAGAGAAGAGAGAGAAAGAGAGAGATTGATTGATTGATGATAATATTATAAATTGTTTTATTTATTATTTTACAAATATTCCCTAGCTAAGGAGAGAGGGAGGAGAGAAAGAGAGAGAGAAGAGGGAGAGAAAAGAAGAGAGATAGAGAAAGAGAGAGATAGAGAAAGAGAGAGATAGAGAAAGAGAGAGATAGAGAAAGAGAGAGATAGAGAGGAGGAGAGTAGAGAGAGAGAGAGAAAGAGAGAGAGAGGGAGGGAGAGAAAGAGAGAGATAGAGAGAGAGTGAGAGAAAAATACTGAGAAAGAAAGGGTGTGAGAGGGAGATAATGGGTGAGTTGTTTATATGATTAAATAATTATTCCACCTAAAAATAATGGCGGCCCCTGTACTTCTGTTCCTCCTCAGAACTTTAATTTATTTTGTAATTATCTGTGTTGTATATAATATGTCGAATTAATAAAGTGTAAATAAATAATAATAACAATAATGGCGGCCCCTGTACTTCTGCTCCTCCTCAGAGCTCATGAACATGAGGACCATCTCCCTCCTCCTGAACAACAACATGGCTATGCTGAGCTCTGGCCTCGAGTCCCTGTGGCTCCTGATGAAAGCCAACCTTGGCCTCGCCATCCAGGCGCTCACCACTCTCGTGTCTCTCGTGTGTGAGAGCGGCTTCGCGGTGCTCAACTTCTTCATCAACATCGTAAGCGATTTTTTTTTTTTAATAATAATAATAAATAATAATAAATAAATGCCCGCAGCACGGGTGTATATTTACGAGCCTAGCTCTATTTACAAACAGAAAACAAATAACATGAATATATCACATAAGAGAGGTTTAAAAACAATCATATCACAGTTATATAAATAAAAAAAAATCAAGTGAAGTTAAAAAAAGAAAAGAAAAAAAATCAAGTGAAGTTAAAACCAGCACTGACATTTGCTGCCCTCTTTTTAATTGAATTTAATTTTTTAATTGAATACTTTTATTTATTTGTACAATACTGATATTACAAACAATACATCTCCTATAAGCTAAGTCTAACTTCTGAGGAGACAAACAATTTATATATTTACAAATGATACTACTCTCTTTCAGGCTTACTAAAACTTGTAGTACTAAATTCAATACTTGTAGTACAAAAAAGCAATTTTACTTCTTTTTTCTTTTGAAAAAAGAAGTAAAATTGAGGGTCAACATCATAAGAGAGAAGAGACAAACAATTTATTTATTTACAAATGATACTACTCTTTTTCAGAGTTACTAAAAGCACAGTATACTATTCAATACTTGAGTACGAAAAAAAAACATTTTTACTTTTTTATTGTAATATATAATGTGGGTAGCTGGTACGATTCCCAGCGAATTGAGGGTAAAACCCCAGTCCTAATCCAGGACGTTCAATCAAATAGGATCGTTGGCTTTAGGAAGGGGAATCCAGCCGTAAAAAATGTGCCAAAACCAACAACCAATCTCAACCATGAGGTTGAACAACGTCGACCCTGCTTGAGCGGGATAAGACCGAGTAAAAGAAAAAGAAGATACAGGTAACCTCTTCCTTCCCAAGCGCTTTTATCATTTGTAGTGGTACCTGTCCGATGTGCATCCAAATGCACATTTTCTGAGTAGTGTTATCTTCCCCATCGCAATATATAGTTTGTAATGGTATCTTCCCAAGATGCATTCAAATGTACAAAAACTTTTCTGGACTCATGTTGATTTTAATCTTTAATTTGAACGGATCTTTACCACAGAGTTTTTTTCAAAGGAAGGAGAACTCTGTGCGTTATTATAGGTGGGACAATTTTGTCTTGGGATGATAGCATTACCAAAAAAATGTGCATTCAGATGCACATTGGGAAGAAAGAGGGTAAGACAAAGTAAAATATATACAGTAAAATACAGTGAATGCTGAGCTCTGGCCTCGAGTCCCTGTGGCTCCTGATGAAAGCCAACCTTGGCCTCGCCATCCAGGCGCTCACCACTCTCGTGTCTCTCGTGTGTGAGAGCGGCTTCGCGGTGCTCAACTTCTTCATCAACATCGTAAGAGACAAACAATTTATTTATTTACAAATTTGAATTTATTTATTTAAAGTGAAAAACAAACAGTTGATTGATTCCCTCACAATAAATGGGGAATATTGATAATAATAATAATAATAATAGGAATTGAATGATGATTGTGCTTGGAGAAATCCCGTACATTATCATAAAGATATCCAGGAAAAAACCTGAGAATTAAATCAAACATAATAATAATATCGCCTTATTTATACTGCCCGAATAGGACAGTTAAAGTCCCATTACTCCAGCAGTAAGCCCAAGACAAATTTTTATTTATTTACAAACAAATGATGATAATTTGAATTTGAATTTATTTGTGTGAATAAACAAAACAGCTAGATGATGTTACAAGTATCAACACCCGCCAATAACATTGTCACTCACAATGTATAATAAAAAATAAAACATGTAAATAATGTACCTAAAGATACAAAAAAAGTGAATATCAAATATAAGTATTGAAGAAATCATACATAATATAAAGATATTGACTCTCATAATAATAATAATATAATAATAATATACTGCCCGAATAGGACAGTTAAAGTCCCATTATTCCAGCAGTTTAAGCTATTGTTTTTAAGCTTAATTTTTTTTGTAATTTTAAATTCTGGATAAACATTTGATTGAATTGTAAAAGAAACTGCGCCAGTTTAAGCTATTATTTTTTAAGCTTAATTTTTTGTAATTTCAAATTTCTGGATGAAAATTTTATTTAATTGTAAAAAAAAACTGCGCCAGTTTAAGCTACTGTTTTTTAAGCTTAAAAATAATTTTGTAATTTAAAATTCTGTTCACTGTCTGTCAGGTTGTATTCCTGACGGGTCTATTCTACCTCCTAAGCTCCAGTGGAAAGTTGTATAAACCAGTTCAGATCATCACATCAGTGAGTCCTGTCTATGGAAACAAGTGAGAACTAAGAATTATTATTAATACTTTTTTTTAGTCTAGCTGGGGGACGTTCAACAGGGCGAAGTGTCTCGCTAGAGGACTATAAACAGAGAACAGACTAGCCAACTCTTACAAGCCAGGCTAGCTTGCAGTTTCCTAAGGGTTTAATGGCTTATAAAAAAAAGTCCAAGTCCTCATGATGGTTGATCGCACATAGAAATATGTGGTTCAGGACGAGCCAACTTTGAAATAAAGTTGGCTAGAGACCATCACTCACCCCTCCAGCTGTAACCAAGCTGGCTACAACAACAACATTAATATTTTTTTTACAGAGAGAAAGAAATTAAAATTTATTCACAAACAAGTGACATCACTATCGATGCTTGCTTGATTTTGAAGTAGATAATGACGATGGTTATTTTCAGGATGGTTTGTACAGGTCGTTATGAATTATGCGACAAGAACCGCGAATAGCTGTGACAACAATATCATTAATCATAGATTTAGGGATTAATAATAAATAATTATTAATAATTATTTTATTTAGTAATTACAACCTTTGAAGACGAAGGTTTGTTCAAGTTCGAAAAGACACCACAAGTTTGAGAACGCTGTCACATAGTATTTAATAATAATGCTTTATTTCTACTGCTCGATTAGGACAATGAAGTCCCATTATTGCAGCAGTAAGCCCAAGCCGTAGTATTATGGGGTAAAAATACCAAATGGAAGGATAACTTGTCATATCCCGGCAGGGTTTTGAACCCGCGACCTCTGGAATAATAAATATGCCTATACCACTAAGCTGGGACAGGGACATTAAATCACACTTTTTCGGGGACTTTAACGTCGCTTTCAACTGAATGGTCATATCACGAGCGGGGTGTTACTCATTCGCAGGAAACTCACAAACCTGCTACCCACATTAACCTCACCCAGCCTGGGTTGTGCCGGAAAGCCAGCATCACGAAGTCTTCACCTCGCTGAACGTTGCTTAACTTCGGTGATCCTACGAGAATCGGCGCATTCAACGCGCCATCGAGTCTGGCAATCACACTTCTCTTCTCTTTTCCAGACTAGCCGTTGCCATAGAAACAGCTGTGCACGAAGTCCTAACTGCCTCGTTTAAGCTGGCTCTATTCTATGGCCTGTGGACTTGGCTGATCCATATCCTGTTCCAAGTGCAACTGGTTTACATACCTTCAGGTGAGATTACTTTGCTCTGAAGTTAAGCTACACTGAGCATGACTAGTCTCACGGGATTGTTAAGCTGGCTCTATTCTATGGCCTGTGGACCTGGCTGATCCATATCCTGTTCCAAGTGCAACTGGTTTACATACCTTCAGGTGAGGCTATACTAAAGTTAATGTTAAACAGGGAGAAGACCAGTGTCTCACTAGAGGACTCTAAACAGAGAACAGACTAGCCAACCCTAGCAAGCCAAGCTAGCTCTCAGTTTCCTAAGGGTTGAATGACTTATACAGGAAAAGTCCAAGTTCTCACGATGCGATGGTTGATCGCACATAGAAATATGTGGTTCAGAACAAGCCAATTTTGAAATAAAGTTGGTTGGAGACCATCGTTTACATACCTTCAGGTGAGATCACTTTGCTCTGAAGTTAAGCTACACTGAGCATGACTAGTATCACAGGATTGTTAAGCTGGCTCTATTCTATGGCCTGTGGACTTGGCTGATCCATATCCTGTTCCAAGTGCAACTGGTTTACATACCTTCAGGTGAGATTACTTTGCTCTGAAGTTAAGCTACACTGAGCATGACTAGTATCACAGGATTGTTAAGCTGGCTCTATTCTATGGCCTGTGGACTTGGCTGATCCATATCCTGTTCCAAGTGCAACTGGTTTACATACCTTCAGGTGAGACCTCTTTGCTCTGAAGTTAAGCTACACTGAGCATGACTAGTACAGTTGAACCTGGATGTAAGAGAACTGGATGTAAGAGAAACAACAACATAAAAGAAATCTTTCCAGGTCCGATTAATCTCAAATTTATGAGGAAAATGCATGCATTGGCTGAAATTTGAATTAATGCTATGGGTGGGATCTATACCTAACACAGGATAATAAAACTCCTGCTACTTGGGTTAAAAATATTACCCATTTATTAAAAAAAAATAATTAAAAAGACAAGTGTTTCACAGCCTTTTTTATTTCGTAGCCATGAAACAGGAGCTACTGTAGACGCTTGTGGTCTATGTTGTAGCTTGCCCATCCCGTAGTGTGCCTCCCCTCTGATGGGCAAGAAGTGACACAATACTTCCCATTTAGGTGCTGGGTCAACACGAGCGCACCGTAAGGTATCCCTTACAAACAACTGTAACCATTTTTTTATCGACATTTAAAGACATTTGTTTTACCAAGAGTTGTTTTATGATTATAAGTTTTTCCTGAGAACTTATACATTTCTTTTTTTTTTAATTATTAAGCTATGCGATATGTTATTGGGGTTTTGCTAGAGGAACACAGAGCATTTTCATTGCTCAGAAGAAGGCAGTTCGAGCAGCCTTGGGATTACACAGACAGACTCATTTAAAACCTTATTTTCAAAAACACAATATTCTCACATTCTATGGCCAACTTACACTGTACCCTAATTCTTGAATCTAGTCAGTCTCCATTCCAAATCGCCTGGCCACTTCTATTTGTGATAAGAAAAATAAATTTTAAATAATAAGTAGCTATTAAGATAGATGTAAGTAGTTAAGGTAGAATAAGATTGACGTTGTGTACTTACAAATTTTGTAATTTTTCCACAATAAAAAATACATTATTATTATTAATTCAACTTCTATTTTTTTGGTTTCAGCCATAGCTTCAATTCTAGCAGCTATTCCCATCCTGGGTCCCTACTGGGCGTGTATTCCGGGGGTCCTGGATCTGTACCTAGCACAAGACAATGGGTTCAAAGCCCTACTGCTACTCATGTTCCAAATACTACCCACCTTCTTCGTAGACACGGCCATTTTTAATGAAATACAAGGGTGAGACGAATAACACATTATTAACTTTATTTTATTTTATTATATTTATTTACTACAATGTCTCCTTATTTTCTAGACATTTTACAATTTATTGATAGGTTAAGTTGGTAGAAAGGTACAATATTGAAGTTATGAAGTATATAAGAAATACATAGGATATATATCTAATTCAATACATAAGGATGAATATAGATAGTAACTTATAACCCAGAGGTGGCTGGTTCTAGTCCCGGGTTCAGCGTAGATTTAGTAAAGCTAGTTTGAGTAGTTGTAATATCACGAAAGTGATTAACACAAATATGATAACTTTTTTAACTTTTAATTCTGTGAATCCCGGCACTCTGTGAATCCAGAGGTTCCAGAGGTCGCGAGTTCGAAACCCAGCCGGGACATGACAAGTTATTCTCTTATTTGGGATAAGTTATTCTCTACCTAATATTGCTTCTTGGGCTTACTGCTGAAATAACGGGACTTAATAGTCCTAATCGGGCAGTATAAAGGTGTATTTTTCTTTTGGATAATATTTTTTCTATGTTCGGTATTTCCAAATATTTCCAGTTTAGCTTCCCCACTATTCGTGAAAGAAAAATGCGCTTCGGTACCTTTAAAGATAAACAATGGAACCTATAAAAGAAATGGAAGCAAGAATTTTATAAATCCACTTTGGTTAACCAAACTGGAAGAAGATTTTTCCTCTTCCAAAAGAAAAATGATTTTCTTCCAGTTCGTTCATTTTATTCCAGTTGAATCCACCAGTTTAATCTAAATTCCAGGTTAGAAAAAAAAATACGGCTTAAATAAGGTGATATTATTATTATCAAGGCTGGTATGCAGAGACGATTTTGTAATCCCTGCAGGGTTCACTGTAGGGTGGTCTCGAGCTTGCTATAGGGAATACTTCGACCTTGAGAATTATTTATTAAAGAAACATCTGAATGCACATGCGCACAGACGCTTTAAACAAACGTCTCTGAATAACAAAATCAGCTGAAGGGACAAATGACCCAGGCATCCCTACAGTGAGGACTCTGCATACCACCCTAAGAATTTATGTTAATTTCTGTGTTTATCTTGCAGAGGTCACCCCTATCTGACCGGCCTATCAGTGGCGGGGGGTGTGTTCTGGCTGGGGATGGAGGGCGCCATCATAGGACCTCTGCTCCTCTGCTGTCTCTTCGTCATCGTCAACATGTCCACTGCTATCATGCGAGAGAATGCCTTGTCCACTCCTTCCGTGGCGTAGGTAACCCACTCTGCCACTGCTATCATGGGAGAGAATGCCTTAGGTCACCCACTCTACCACTGCTATCATGCGAGAGAATGCCTTGTCCACTCCTTCCGTGGCTTAGGTAACCCACTCTGTCACTGCTATCATGCGAGAGAATGCCTTAGGTAACCCACTCTGCCACTGCTATCATGCGAGAGAATGCCTTAGGTAACCCACTCTGCCACTGCTATCATGCGAGAGAATGCCTTGTCCACTCCTTCCGTGGTGTAGGTAACCCACTCTACCGCGCTGTCTCTTTTACTTCCGATAGTAACCGAGACCTGCTCTGTACTTGGATGTTTGGGGTCCACTCATACCTCGTGAGGAAAAATGAGAAGTTAATTGTATGAGTAACGACCAGTGGCGGCATTACCAGAGTAAAAAAAATTAATGTAATAGAATAATTCGGAAAGTAAAGGAGGCTCATAGTAATGCTGCGCTACCCACCAAAATTGTGAAGAGGCCTTGTGCTTCACCACAAATAAAACCATACATACATATTAAATACACATATACTGCTGGAGTAAGTAACCGATCTCAGTAGCTTGATCGATAAGGCGGCGGACTTGTGATCTGGAGATCGGTGGTTCAAGTCCCCGTTTCAGCGTGGATTTAGTAAAGCTAGTTTGAGTAGTTGTGATATTACGAAAGTGATCAACACAAATATGATAACTTTTTTAAAACTGTCTTTACTTCGAAAAAAAAAAAAAAACAAAAAAACAAAAAAAAAATGCAGTCAAGCGCCTTTCTTCAAAGCATCAAGATTTTGAATTTTCTTAAAGTAATGATGCATGTATTCTCAGGGAAAAATTGTAATTCTAACGCACACATTTCGTATCTTCCGAAAAAATTTAGCGCCCGGGGCTAAAGTTACATTATCAGTTTAAAAAAAACCAAAACTCCAAACTTTAACCAATATTTTCTCATATTTTTTAACATAAAAAAATCTCATAAAAATAATATGAGAACATTTTAACCAAATAACCAAAACTCCAAACTTTAACCAATATTTTCTCATATTTTTTAACATAAAAAAAATTCTTATAAAAATAATTTGAGAACATTTTAACCAATGTTTTCTCGTATTATTTTTCTATATATAAAAAAAATAGTTGTAAATGATATTAATGCTTCAGTAACTCGTTTGTTTATATTTTACCAAGCTTTATCCTACGCGTCAAAGACGTTTCTGTTTAAGCTATTTTTTCATTAACTATTTTTTTTTATATTACCTATAAGGTATAGAAAGTACTGTAATCGGTCACTTTTTTACAAATTGAGCTGATAACATTTCTGGTTGTATAAGAACATTGTTTCTTTTACATAATTATTCTTAAGTTCTAATAATTTAAGGAAAAACTGTACTCGTGTTATGAATTCTGAAAAGAAAATTTAATACATGAAAATTGAAATAATGTGCACTGGTTGTCAAGTGGTTAAAGCGCTAGTCTGGTAATCCAGGTAGGGTACGGATCCGTTGGTTCGAATCCCACCCAGTGCGTGAATTTTTCCTTAGTTATTTTTTTCTTTGTAACCTGGAGGTCGGTGGTTCCAAGTCCCGGTTTCAGCGTGGATTTAGTTAATCGAGCTTGAGTAGTTGTGATATCACAGAAGTGATTAGCAGAAATATGATAACTATTACGCATTATGTACCTCTAAATTGAAGCCTTTTGTATATTTAAGCGACACAACATCTACAGTACTGTGTTCATTTAGACGTTTTTTATCCATTATTAGACGTTTTTGTAATTCCTCTGTGAAGCTAATTCTAGATTTTGTGTATTGTCTTAGATGGGGAAAACCAAAGCTAAGTCATGACTTAAGATCTCGATTTTTTCTACTGATTTCGCCAGAAATTGTTAGCGATTTGGGACGTTCCTCTTACTTTTTAACCATGCTAGTTGTTACTAAACTTAAATGCACTAACAGGAACAGTGTGAAATTAATAGACGTTTTTGTAATACCTCTGTGGAGCTAAGTCGTGGATTGCGTGCTATCTTAGATGGGGAAACCCGATGCTAAGCAATGACTTATGTTATCGATTTTGTCTATTAATTTCGCTAACGAATGTTCGAGACTGAAAAAAAAAAAAAAAAAAAAATATATATAGAGAAAAACAACAGTTGAACCTATAAGAGAAACCTCGATATTATTAATAATAATACTCTTTAGTGGTTACCACCAGGCTGTTAGAGTTTCAAGGATCATTGTGGCCAATTGGCCATGTAGTTGGACTGCCATCCATGGTTGGCCAGTTCTGAGTAATGTTCAGTTCATTTAATAAAGTCAGTCGAATACTACCAAAATTGTCTCCTCTCTTAATAGGTTATGGGCCTATCTCGTTCTCGTTTAAATTTGTTCCTGTTTGACATTTGAAATGGAAGATTTCAAAAAACTTCCCATATTTGATGGCGAAAATTATTCAAATTGGCAATTTCGCGTCGAAACTTTGTTGGAAGCCAGAGGAGTTGATGCAGTCCTTACTATTCCCAGCGATTCGAAAGACTTCAAGAAAAAAGAAGATGCTACAGCCAGGTCCATCATCATTCAATGTATCTCTGATAAATATATAGAGTATGTAAGGGACAAAAAGACAGCAAAAGATATGATGGATGCATTGAGTCAAGTGTTTCAAAGAAAAAGTGTGATAAATAAGTTATATCTTAAGAAAAAGTTACTTGGTCAGAAACTTAAACCAAAAATGAAGCTAGAGGATCATTTTCTTAATTTCGACAAATTGATACGCGAGTTGGAAAATGTTTCAAATGGAAGACTGGAGGAAGAAGACAAAGTTTGCCATTTATTCCTCACTCTTCCTAACAGTTTTGACAGCGTGGTGACTGCTTTGGAAACAATAAATTCAGATTTGAAGCTGGACTTTGTTAAAACCCGTTTACTTGAGTTTGAATTGAAACAAGAGTCAAATGAAGATGATAAAGAAGAAGAACTTGAAGATGTATCTGTACAAGAATCAAGTTTTCTTATGTGCTATGGATGTGGGAAGAAAGGCCATAAAAAATTCCAATGTCCAAATAGAAAAACATACTTCAAACGCCAAAATCAAAATGGTAGAAATACTATAAGTCACGTATCAAACGCAGAAGATGGTGAGACATTCACAGCAGTTAACGAGTATTATGCTTTAAATTCACAGCATATTGGAGAGAAAATAAATTTTCTTCTGGACTCCGGAGCTTCTGATCATATGGTGTCATCAGAATATGAAGACTTAATGAGTGAAGTGAAAATGCTCGAGAAACCGATTTCCATTTTTATAGCAAATGGCGAGCGTATGATTGCAACGAAAAAAGGACGTTTAAACATAAAACATGAGAAAACCAAAATTTCAATTGAAGCTCTATTGGTGCCGAATCTATCTGTGAATCTCATATCAGTCAACCAACTCACTAGAAAAGGACTTGAAGTGATATTTAAAGATAATAAAGCTACAATCAAAATTGATTCTCTCGATTTAATCTTAAATAAAATCGGGAAAATATATAAAATTGCATTTGATCTTATTCTACATAATTCTGGTCAAGCATTAAACACAAATAATGTTGATTTAACATTGTGGCATAGACGTATGGGACATTTGAATAGACGAAGTCTTCAAAGAATGAAGCTCCCAGTAAGTGATGAAGTCTGTTCAGAATGTAGAAAAGGTAAAGCTACAAGATTACCATTCATAAGTTGTAAACTGCCACGCTCACATCGTATTGGCGAACTTATACACACAGATTTGTGTGGACCAATTAATCCTCCAACGACTAATGGAGAAAGGTATTTTCAAGTCATAGTGGATGACTACTCACACTTTACAAAAGTTTTTCTTCTTAAACAGAAAAATGAGGCTACTAAAAATGTTATCAACTATGTGAACAGTATTGAAGCTGAACATGGTACACGAGTTTTCAAGATTCGTTGTGACAATGGGGGAGAATTCTTAAGCAATTTTCTTCTACAATTTACATCACAGAAAGGGATTCGACTTCAAACAACAGTACCTTATACCAGCCAACAAAATGGTGTAAGTGAAAGAATGAACAGGACTCTTCTTGATAAAACCCGATGTATGATATCTGATTCCGATTTATCCAAGAAAATGTGGGGTTATGCAGTTAAAAGTGCTGCTTACTTATTAAATCGGTCCCCTACAAATGCTTTGAATGGAAAAACACCATCGGACAGATGGTATGGAGAAACTGATTTAAGTAAAATCAGAGTATTTGGTTGTAAACTTTGGTACTCAATTCTACCAAAGCGTGGTAAACTTGATGATCGTGCTGCAGAAGGAAGACTCTTGGGATATATGGATAATGGATATCGAGTGTTAGATATAAAAACCAATGTTGTTCATGTGGCTCGTGATATTATATTTCAAGAAGGAAACAACAGTTCTAATGATATGAAATTGGTTCCCGATTACTTTGATTTATTGAAAAATAAAACGAAAGAAGAAAATGAATATAATGATGGTGAAAATGACATTGAAAAGTCCTATGATGATCAACATGATATTGAAAATTAATTTAACGATGGTGAAAATGACATTGAAAAATCCTATGAAGATAAACATGATATTGAAAAATTCTATGATGTGCAAAATGAAATTCCGGAAAAAGAACTCAGACAAAGTTCAAGAGTAAAAAAGAGACCGGTACGTTTTGGTTTTGATGAATATGAAACGTACGAAGCTTGTTGTATGTTCATTTGTGATGATCCAGTCACGTATGAAGATGCCATTCAGTCAGAAGAATGGACAGATGCCATAAATAATGAGTTGGATGCTCATGAAAAAATGAAAACTTGGGAAGAATGTGATGATGTGCCTAAAGACCATCGTCCAATTGATACAAAATGGGTTTTCCGTACAAAAGAAAACAATGTCAAAAAGGCAAGACTTGTAGCAAAGGGCTATCAAGAAAAAGTTGAGGAGCCAATTTATTCTCCTGTTGCCAAATTATTTACAGTGCGATCACTTCTCTCTCTTTCTGTTCAAAAGAATTGGAAAGTAACACAAATGGATGTACCAACAGCATTTCTAAACGGTAAACTTGAGAAACCTGTTTATATTAAAATTCCAAATGGTTTAAAAAACTGCAAAGGTAAAGTCCTAAAGCTAAGCAGAGCACTCTATGGTCTAAAAGTAGCTCCCAAATGTTGGAATGAAACTTTTAACAATTTTGCTGAAAACATTGGATTTACTCGTTCCAAACATGATGTTTGTTTATACACAAAAGAAAAGTGTATAATGGTTCTATATGTTGACGATATTTTGCTGATTGGTGAAGAAACAGACTAGACTGTTTTGGAACTGGAAAAACAGTTCAATACTAGAGACATGGGAATCTTGTCAACATTTCTGGGGATTGAGTTTGAGTACAAAGGAGATAAACTTCTATTTTCTCAAAAATCAATGATCAACAAGATTTTGGAAAAATTTGGTATGTCACAGTGTAATGGAGCAAGCACACCATTAGAACCTAACTTCCTTGTGACAAGAGAAGATGAACTGGAACTTGTTGATGTTCCCTATCGTGAACTGATTGGAAGTTTAATGTATATTTCAATGGGGTCAAGACCCGACGTGACGTTCGCTGTGTCATATTTAAGTCGGTATCTCGATAAACCTAACAAGAAAGTTTGGGTAGCCGCAAAAAGAGTTTTGAGATATTTACAAGCTACTAAGTTTATGTCAATTGTGTATGAGAAAACTGAAAATATGCAACTGTGTGGATATTCTGACTCGGATTTGGCTGCAGATATCACTGATAGAAAAAGTTTTTTCTGGTAGTGTAATATTTTTCTGTGGTAATCCAGTGACGTGGTTTTCAAAGAAACAGAATTGTGTTACTCTATGTTCTACTGAAGCCGAATATGTTGCAGGGTCACTTGTTAGTGCAGAATTAATAGCATTAAAAGGAATTGTCAAGGATCTCACTAATCAAGATGTTGATACTGTACTTCTTATGGACAATCAAGGAGCTATTAAAATTTCACAGAACTATGAAAATTCAAAACGTAGCAAACACATAGATATGAAATATCATTTTCTGAAAGATTCAGTTCAAAAGAAACTTATTCTTATTCAATATGTGGAATCAAAGGAGAACATTGCAGATATTATGACCAAACCACTAGGGAGATGTATTTTTGCTATTCATCAAGTTTCCCTCAAACTTATCAAAAGTGACAATTACCCTTGAGGGGGCGTGTTAGAGTTTCAAGGATCATTGTGGCCAATTGGCCATGTAGTTGGACTGCCATCCATGGTTGGCCAGTTCTGAGTAATGTTCAGTTCATTTAATAAAGTCAGTCGAATACTACCAAAATTGTCTCCTCTCTTTGAGGTTAATGCTCAAAGCATTTTCTGCCACCTAACCCTCAGAGTCTTATTATTATGTGGTCACAAACTCAAATGAAGGAGGTAAAATTGGGATTCGAACCAACGGATCCCTACGCTATTTGGATTACCAGACTAGCGCATTAACCACTTGACTACCAGTACACTAGTCACAGGATCTAGCTACTGATGGGTTAATATTAGTAAGAGTACTATGAGTGGAGATTCTAAAATTACCAAAAATTTACTACCAGTGTACGGCTTAGAAATATATTTATGTAAATCCTTCTTTTTTTTAATGAAATAGACAAAATCAACCCATTATACATGATAGTTTGATAGTACCTTAAAATTATTTCCTTTGTAGTTTGAGTGAGATTATCTTTGTGTACAGAAGGCTTACTATTTCATATGTTGCAATGCTTTTTATATATTTTTATACTCAAATAAATATTTTACCATTTTATTTTTTACCAAAAAACCATATCTTTTATTTATTTACACATTTTTCAATAATTTTGTACTTATCTTTTTATTTACTTATTTTAACTAAATGATGTTAGTCTGGCTGGGGGACTACAAACAGAGAGTAGACCAGCAGTCTGGCTGAGGGACTATAAACAGGGAGTAGACCAGCAGTCTGGCTGGGGGACTATAAACAGGGAGTAGACCAGCATTAGCTTGGTTCTGGGGGCACTTGTCAATTAAGACAGTGGTAGAACTGCTCAGTCATTCCTCCACTGTCTGGCTACCATCGTTCACGCTGACGCTACCCTATGATGATGATGATGTTTTTTTTTTTTAATTGGAATACCTGAATAGCTACACTACATGTTCTAATGTTTGACCCTACTTGGATATTGGAAAATTCCACAGTTGAATTCGAAAAAAACTACCCAAAAAAAAGAACTTGATAGGTAGCATGCAAAGAATTTGAGATATGCCAATGCGTTATTCAGAGACATTACATCACAAATAACCACAACTTAATGAGAGGTCATATTTTTTATGACACATGCAAATATAAATTCACTTTCTACGGAACAATATATTATTATTATAGTAAGCTTTATTAGGTAGAACAAAAATATATACAGTAAAATACAATGAAATTATATAGAAAAACAAAAAGATTGAGCAAAGATACTAGAACAAAAAAAAAGAGAAATAAGCTAATGTTCTAACTAAGGGTCGGGGTTATTGCCTGTGGCAATCTCTTCCACCCAACCCTTAAAACAATAACGTGTCTTGCAGAAAATTTGAAATCATAAAATCAAAAAAAAATTAAAATCACGTTTTGTAACGATGACCGTAATTAAAGAAAAAAAAATGTTATTAAAAAAATCTATTTTTTCAATTTCAAATTGACGTATTTTTTTATCTCACAAAAAAAACATTGAATAGTTTGAAGTAGGTACCTACATCTAATTACTTTTTTCGATCATCATGTTACACCCGTTTTATAATTTTTGTACCGCTATGTTCAGAAAAAGAAGTGGAAAATGTTCAAGAGAATTAAACAAATAGATTTAAATACTCTTTTCTAAATATATTCTTTTATTATCATGTTACGGCAGTTCTTTATTCTTTATACTTCAATGTGTATGTATGTAGGTACAATATGTTCATATGTATGTACAGAAAAAAAGAGAAAAAGAAGCGGAAAATGTTCAAAAGAATTATTTAACAAATAGATAATACTTTTTCCTTTATATTATTTGACTGTCGAATTACAGCCGTTTTAAACTCTTATTTTTTAATTATAATAAATCTATATTAGGAGGACAAAGTAATGTGCAATATTTACAGTATAAAATTAAGAAAAAAAATAAATAAAATAGATTGAAAAAAATAAATAACAAAGAAGAAAAGAATACTAATGGCATAACTAAAGGGCGGGGTAATTGCCTGCGACAGTCTCTTTCGCACAACCCTTATTCTACACAGCATCCAACAAAAGAAAGAAAAAAACATATTTATCTGAATATCAACAAAGAAACAAGTAGAATATAAACAAATATTTTTTTTTAAATTTAAACCAAGTAAAATTAAAAAAAAATCAAGTAATTTCTCTCTTGTTTTTTAATCAAATCGCGTTCATTCTCGTCCCTCTTCACATAGCAAATATTTTTATTTATTTTGTGTAAAAAATAATAATAAAAAACTGTTTGTTTGTGTGTCAAAGTTGGGTGGGCAGTGTATCGTGTAATCATCTCACCAGCTAGACTCACCATATCTCTCAAACATTTTTCTCTTCACCGTATAATTTCTCTAGCAAAAAATACTCTAGTGCGTTGGTTGACTAAGTTTTATTTTCAGATACACTTCATAGTGTTCACAGGTCGCTTCTATTGAACTTTGTTAACATCTAGTCGGTAATTTTTTTGTGAAGTTCGGAATTTTTCTGTTTTTTTCGTGTGAAGTACCACTGTTTTGTGAGTTTTTTGTGATCTCTCCCCGAAAGTTGTTGGTAAGTTTTTTTTTCTAATTTTCATGCTTGTATTTTTTTCCTATGCTTATATTATATCTGACGATTTTAAGGCTTAAACTGAATAGGGAGATTTATTTTCACCTTCAGGTACAGGCTATCACGGTAGCCCATTGGTCAAGGCGTCTGACTGGTAATGCAGAGGTCGCGGGTTCAAAACCCAACCAGAACACGACATCCTCCCATTTGGGATTTTGACCACATAATAATACGTCTTGGACTTACTGCTGGAATAATGGGACTCATTAGTCTCAGTCAGACAGTATAAATAAGGCGATATTGTTATTAATATTAATACTTTTTTTGGTTCAACGTCGCTTTCAACTGCATGGTCATATTACGACGGGGGTGTTACCCTACATTCGTAGGAACAGAATCCTGCTACCCACATTAACCTCACCTAGCCTGGGTTGGGCCGGAAGGCCAGCATCACGAAGTATTCACTTCACTGGACGTTGCTTAACTTCGGTGTTCCTACGAAAACCGGTGCATTCAACGCGCCATCGACGCTGGCATTTCTACTCTATCTATACTCAGATCCACCAGGCAAGGTTAATGCTCAAAGCATTGTCCACCACCTAACCCTCAGAGTCTTATTATTATATTACAAACTCTAATTAATGAGGCAAAATTCATGCACTGGGTGGGATTCGAACCAACGGACCCCTACGCTACCTGGATTACCAGACTAGCGCGTTCACCACTTGACTACCAGTGCACTTTATTACTCTTTTTACTTCCGAGAAATTTCTAATATTAGAAATCGGAAGTATTGTGTTCGTTTTTGTAAAAAAAAATATTTTTTTGCTCCGATTTCATATTTCTGGACGTTTCATAACCTCCTGAGCAAATTTGGTTTTGTGTCTGTCTGTCGGTCCGTCGGTCTGTCGGTCTGTTAAAACGATTCCTTGTAACGCGCAAATCTCGGAAACTACTCTACCGATTTTGATGAAATTTTGCACACATCTAGGAGACATTCTACAGATGGTCCCATTTTAAATTCATCGAATTCGTACTAGCGGTTCTTGGTGAAAGAACCGCCTGACCACTAACTTTTTACTTAAACGCTGATATCTCGTGAACGGTACACTCGATTTTGATGAAATTTTGTATGGTTATGCATATTATTATTTTTCATAGGCTTTTTATATTTATTTTTAAATTAATAATGATTTGACTCTGATATTTAAGAAAATCCGAAATTTTGGACAAAGAAGTCAAAAAATAAGGATCACGACTTGCCGATACAGAATTTTTTGTAGAATCTAGAATGTATAAAAAACAATATTCTACCATATAAAACAAATTTGAAGAAAATCGGTTGAGCCGTTTTAGAGATACAAGATTTTTTTTCTAAAAAAATCTCAAATTTGGCACGTGTTTACAATGTGAAGCAATCACGAGGAAGTATTGTGACCATAATCGGCAGTGTTTTTATATTATCTGCGTTCTCATTATTAGTCTATTTACTCAGAGTTACCCAAGCATCTACCCGTGTATCTTATACATGTAGGTAATGTACTTTAGTTCGTTGTTTTGGACATTCATAAGGCATTATTTTCTCACTTTTCTGTTTATATTGATTAAAAAAGAGAAGTTAGTTGATGGCATGGATAATCAGAACTATTACCTGCTGATGAGATCAAATAATCTCGGAACAGCTGTCCAGGTATGTTCTGATATTCATGTACATCTAGTACAACATCTCACTTTTCTGTTTATACTGATTACTACTGATAGCACTGCAAAATTATAGCATGAAGTAATTGTTTTTTAAAAATTTATTATGTAATTTTAGAATTATGTTTAAATAACCTGCATCCCAATCTCTATTGTAAACTCTTATTGAGAAATACAATTATATTTTTATTCTATTCTATTCTATTCTACTACTGATTAGTAAGTTATAAAATCAGACCCGTTAATGCCTCTTCCTACCTTGGCAACATACACACCCATTCACTGATGAATAGATCGCGTGCTCACACTCATTCAAACAGAAGCTCACTCACCCTAGTGAAATGGGGTCCGCCAACTTTTATTCGAGGGTTGAATGTAAGAGAGAGATAAAAGGAGAGAGAGAGAGAGATAAAGAAAGAGAGAGAGATATAGAGCTAAAAGGAGCAAGAAAGAGAGAGAACGAAAGAAAGAGAGCGAGAGAGAGAAAGAAAGAGAGAGAGAGAAATAGAGCTTTCCCATTTTTTCTGTTTTCTTTTTTTCTTATACTGTTTCCAATTTTGTATATTAATTTGTAACTATCTGTTTTAATAAATATATGTCCTTATTAATAAAGTGTACCTATAATATAATAATAATAATGATAAATCATTTGTTTTATTTTTCATTTCTTTTTTTATACAGAGGACCCATCCTAAGACATTTTTATTTGGCTTCTAAGAATAATAATAATAATTATAGAGATGAAAAGAGAAAGATAGATAGAGAGAGAGAGAGAGGGAGAGAGAGAGAGAGAGAGAGAGAGAGAGAGAGAGAGAGAGAGAGGACAGGATGTAGGACTATTGTTTCTTGTGGTTCTACTGATACACCTAGCTACCAGCCTACCACGTGGGGATAATTATAACCTCTTCAGTATCTGGCCTAACTCAGTCCAGTATAAAGTACCTTACACTCTGCCGCGCTGTCTCTTTCTAAGTATATTATTATTATTAAATACTTTATTAGATAAGAAATATGTACATTACAAAAAATTATTATAAAAAAATTTAACATGTAAACAATACATAAGAACAAAATAAGGAGAAAAAATAGAAAAATAAATACAAATGTCCTAACTAAAGGGCGGGGTTATTGTCTATGGCAATCTCTTCCACCCAACCTTTGTATCGGCTTTCTTCATACCTCGGCCGAGGTGTTTGATCAGTAGATCAGTAACTAAAATTCATTATAGTCTCTTCATAAGTCTAAGTCGGCGGAATTTACCCCAGATGTAAATGATAGACAATTCCCCTCTCTCCAATTAAGTAAAGAGATGTAGTATAAATTTTACTATTATTTCATTAATTATTATTGATAGGACATACCTATGTACAACACAAGTATAATATTATAAAAATTATAATACAAAATTTAATGTAAACAAGAAAAGAAAAGATAAACAACATAGATAAAATACATACAAATGGCCTAACTAAAGGGCGGGGTTATTGCATATGGCAATCTTTTCCACTCAACCCAAATTTTAATTTTTCTTTTTTCTCTTATATCCAGGTTTCTTTCATAAAGAGGTTATTTTCCCTTATACCTACATAGCGAGGTAACTGGGACCTGAAAATTGTTCTCTTATATCCAGATTTCTCTTATATCCAGGTTTCTCTTTTATCCAGATTTCTCTTATATCTAGGTTCGACAGCACAAGCTTTTTTTTTTTCTTCATATACACCGACCTCAGTAGCTTGATCGATAAGGCGGCGGACTCGTAACCTGGAGGTCGGTGGTTCAAGTCCCGGTTTCAGAGTAGATTTAGTAAAGCGAGTGTGAGTAGTTGTGATATCACGAATGTGATTAACACAAATATGATAACTTTTTATATTTCTCAGATCCCAAGAGGATTGAAGAAGTAGGCACCAGAAACTAAAGTTCATACCAGGACATATCCTAAAGATTCCTGAACAGAGTTAATAATTCGTTGGCTGGTTTCATGTCCGAAATGCATCCGTTGCATCTCGTGATCCTGTAATAATAATAATAATAGGTAATAACAATAATTAAATTAAAATAATATTCCGGAAATTCTGGTTCGTTGAGTGTTCGAATATTTTTATTTGTGCTTGATTTTTAACTGAAACCCAAAAATAGGCGTTAATACCTCGGATATTATTTTTCAACCAAGCCAGGTAAATATTGTAGAAAAGTAGAGAGAAACAATAAAAATATAATTATGTATTTTTTTTAACGAAGTGCTAAAAATTGTAGTTGTCTTGCGAATATAGAATTATTTTTTTATTTTTTTTTAACATTAACTATATTACAAACACTTCATTCAGAGAATTTGTGAAAGGGAATGAGCCCGCAATGCTGGCTGCATTCCCCCTCTGAATGGCCAGGTAAGAACTACCCCACAGGACAAGAGGACTGTATCCCCTTTGTGTGGGGTAGCAGCATTAGATATTTGTCACTATTAAATTGTGTACATTATTATAATTAATACAAATTAAATATACCTCATCACATGGGCGTAGCCCAGATTTTGGCTAGGGGGGTAGCTGATAAGGAAAATCAATAATACCTACCTAGTGAACAATCAATAATACCTAGTGTTGCATACTCCCTGTAGTTTTCTAGGGGGGGGGAAGCTGCCCCCCCCCCCTTAGCTACGCCCATGGTTCATCAGACGAATTCTGGCTGTACCTATACATATTTTAACAACAAAAATGTTGTCAAAATCCGTTCAGTAGTTTCTGAGATTCGCGCGTCACAAGGAATGTATCAGACCGACATCGACAGATAGACTCAAAACCAAAGTTGCTCAGGAGGTTATGAAACGTCCAGAAATATTAAAAATTGAAGAAAAAATCATTGAAATCAGAGCAAAAAAATATTAGGTATTATTTTTAGAAAAACGAACACAATACTTTAGATTTCTAATATTAGAAATTTATCGGAAGTAAAATGTTTGACCTAAGTGTCGGGTTATTATTATCAGTGGGTTGTTATTATCATATTATCAACCTTAATAGAGTCAGGTAATTTGGTCGATCCAACCTTCAGAATCTTGAGATAGACCAACTCTAGATATCATGGACAAAATTCAAGTACAAAGTCATACTACTTGGAATTTATTAATTTATCATCATACGTGACACCACCCTCAAACCAGACACATCATCCTACACATTTACATACACCAGGCGCGGCCGGTGCTAAGGAGCTAGGGAACTACAGCACCCCCAGACGAAAAGAAGATAAGTTTCTAGCTCGTACACAATAAGGGTCGGCTGGAAGAGATTGCCTAAGGCAATAACCCCGCCCTTTAGTTAGGACATAATTATGTATATATATTTATTTTTTCTTATTTTTTTTTTCTCTTTTTACTTCTCTTATATTGTGTATTAATTTGTAATAATTATCTGTGTTGTATATATGTACTTATTAATAATGTGTAAAAAAATAATAATGATAAGGAAAATTATCACACATTTCTAGAATAATTAATGCATAATAATTATTATGATTGGCATGGTAAGCAAACTCTAACTCTTTACATACTGAAAGAGCGATTCTATAAATCCCATTTTAGTCCAGTTTATGTGGCGGCACCCCCAAAACATTTTCCCACCGGCCGCGCCTGACATACTCGTATATACATAATTATATGTACATAATATTATATACCTACCTATGTATGTCATGATCTCACTATACTTAAAGCGCCGCGGGGCACTAAAACGCTATAACGTCATACGAGTATTTTGAACAAGAATCTTGGAAAAATGTAAGCATAAAATATAAATTATTTTCTTAAACGACCTAGCGACACAGCCCATGGAGTCATCTATGCTAATAATGTTAGTGCTATGTTATTAACAAAAAAATTAACCGACCTCAGTAGCTTGATCGATAAGGCGGCGGACTTGTAACCTGGAGGTCGGTGGTTTGAGTCCCAAGTTCAGCAAAGATTTCATAAACCTAGTTTGAGTAATAGTTGTGATGTAATAGAATAAGAAAATGTTCAGTATTATTTTCAATAGTACAAAAATCAGGGCCAAATATTATGAGAAAACATTCAGTATTATTTTCTCTATAAGTTGAAAAATGAAAAATTATATTTTTACTGCAATTTTTTTCGAAGCAAAACTCATCACCGTTTATATTGAAAAGATTTCCGGAGCACCTAAACATAGCCTTCTCATCACTCATCACTTTATTCATCATCAACATGGTTAAATCATCTAAATGTTCATGTAAATTTAATTTACTTGTACAGATAACATCAGAAAATAGACATTCACTGACTGATGCATTTTGGCAACCGACGTGAGTAGCTCGATCGATAAGGCCGCGGACTTGCAATCAGGAGGTCGGTGGTTCGAGTCCCAATTTTGAAAACCATTATTACAGCAAAGCCAAGGCTGTATTTGGGGGGTCAGGCGTATCCGGTAAAATTGTAGGTGTATGTAGGTATTGTAGGTACTAGTTGAACCTGCGAAAACTTCGTTTTTTAATATAATTAAAAATTATATGAATTTTCAATTCATGTAATAATAACGTAGCTTGATCGATAAGGCGGCGGACTTGAAACCTGGAGGTCGGTGGTTCAAATCCCAAGTTCAGCAAAGATTTCATAAAGCTAGTTTGAGTAATAGTTGTGATATAATAGAATAAGAAAATATTCAGTATTATTTTCAATATTCAGGGCCAAATAGAATAAGAAAACATTCAGTATTATTTACACTATTCAGGGCCAAATAGAATGAGAAAACATTCAGTATTATTTACAATATTCAGGGCCAAATAGAATAAGAAAACATTCAATATTATTTTCAATATTCAGGGCCAAATAGAATAAGAAAACATTCAGTATTATTTACACTATTCAGGGCCAAATAGAATGAGAAAACATTCAGTATTATTTACAATATTCAGGGCCAAATAGAATGAGAAAACATGCAGTATTATTTACAATATTCAGAGCCAAATAGAATATGAAAACATTCAGTATTATTTACAATATTCAGGGCCAAATAGAATAAGAAAACATTCAGTATTATTTTCAATATTCAGGGCCAAATAGAATAAGAAAACATTCAGTATTATTTTCAATATTCAGGGAAAAAAAGAATGAGAAAACATTCAGTATTATCTACAATATTCAGGGCCAAATAGAAGAAGAAAACATTCAGTATTATTTACAATATTCAGGGCCAAATAGAAGAAGAAAACATTCAGTATTATCTACAATATTCAGGGCCAAATAGAATGAGAAAACATTCAGTATTATTTACAATATTCAGGGCCAAATAGAATAAGAAAACATTCAGTATTATCTACAATATTCAGGGCCAAATAGAATGAGAAAACATTCAGTATTATCTACAATATTCAGGGCCAAATAGAATGAGAAAGCATTCAGTATTTCACCGAGGAGTGAATAATGGGAGGAGGAACGAGTATAAATGTATGACTCAGTTTCTCTCCCCCAAAATAGTGTGGCGTCGTGGCGCCTATATGCCCCCACTCCTCCCCTACCTCCCCCCTTCCTACCCCCCCTCCCCCCAAACCCCTCCTACCCCCCCCCCCCCCCCAACCGCCTCCTATCCCCCTCCCCCCTGCTTCTATAATGCCATCAGTCTCGCACGGGTAGTAAAACTTTTAGGCCGAGGCCGGTGAAGAGAGGAATATAATGGAGAGGAGACCAATATATTTTAGGATGAAATACACTCACCAAGAGAAGAGTGAAGCAACCTCGAGCGAGGTGAAGACTTCGTGATGTTGGCAGTCCGGCCCAACCCAGGCTGGGTGAGGTTAATGTGGGTAGCATCAGGTTAGTGTGCTTCCTAATAATACGAATGAGAAGGGTAACACCCCCGTCGTGATATGGCCAATATGACCATGTAGTTCACTTCGTCGGACGTTGCTTAACTTCGGTGATTCTACGAGAACCTTGCATTCAATGGGGTTCGGTGGAAGAGAAAGCCACAGGCTTTAACCTTGCCCCTTGGTTCACTATACATATTCTATTGTGTTCTTTTTTATTTCATGTCCTATGTATGTATCATGTGGTTTACCAATAAAGTGTTAAATAATAATAATATATGTTTTTTTTGTAAAGCAAAAGATTTATATTGGAACACATGAAGTCTTTCCCAAAATTCTATTAAAAAATAATTACTCGTCTGGAATATTTAATTTTTTTCCTAAGAATTAGGCCATCGCCCACGATATATTATTCTCTCCCCAGATTTATAAAATGTTCGAACAAGGCCAAGATCTGAACGTGTCATGTAAAATTAATGCACTTATCTTTCGCTTCTTTTACACACTCTTAACTCTCTCTAATTTTTCGCTCACTCTCTCTTTCTTTTACTTTCACTTTCTCTCTCTCTCCATCCCCCCTCTCACAATGTCTCCCTCTCTCTCTCACTCCTTCACATTAACTCTCACTCTTTCTTTTTCACTCTCTCCCTCCCTCTTTCCTCCTACTTCTCTTCCTCCCTCCCTCTCCTGTCCTCTCCTCTCTCTCTCTCTCTCTATTCCTCTTTCCCTCTTTCCCTCTCTCTATCTCCCTCCCTCTCTTCTACACATTCACTTTCACTGTGTCTACCTCTCCCTCCTTCTCTCTCCTCTCCCCCTTTCAGCCCCTCCTTCTCTCCTACATACTCACTCACTCACTCTCTCCCTCACTCCTACACATTCTACCTCTTCCTCCTTCTCTCTCTTCTTCCCTCCCTCTCACTGTCCCTGCCTTCCTCCCTCTCTCCTCCTTTCTCTCCCTCTCACTTTCCCTCCTTCTCTCTCCTCCTCTCCCTCCCTCCCTCTCTCCTCCTCTCCCTCCCTCCCTCTCTCCTCCTCTCCCTCCCTCCCTCTCTCCTCCTCTCTCTCCCTCTCTCCTCCTCTCACTATGTCTCCCTTCATTTAAGATTTCGTCACAGTTAATTAATATCATCTCACTTTCTTTCTCACTCATTAGGCATCTATACATATACAATATACATACTTCTTCTTACGTCTTGCAACATCTATTAAGTAGAGCTAAACAAGAAGAGAGAGAAAGAAAGAGAGAGAGAGTAGGGCTCATCTACCAGTGCACTGGTAGTCAGGTGGTTAACGCGCTAGTCTGGTAATCCAGGTAGCGTAGGGATCCGTTGGTTCGAATCCCACCCAGTGCATGAATTTTTCATAATTAATTTGACCTTGTGACCACATAATAATACGAGTAAGACTCTGAGGATTAGGTGGTAGAAAGTGCTTTGAGCATTAACCTCGCCTGCTGGTTACCTTCCACTAAAGAGTGTTATTATTATTACACAAAATATCATAAAGCCAGCGTCGATGGCATGTTGAATACACCGGTTCCCTTCAGAACACCGAAGTTAAGCGACATCCAGCGAGATTAAGACTTGGATGGGTGACCATTCAAATTCTAATTCTCGTGACGCTTCCTTTTCCCCGGCCCCACTCAGGCTGGGTGAGGTCAATGTGAGTAGCAGGTTTGTGAGTTTCCTGCGAATGGAGGGTAAAACCCCCGTCGTGATATGACCATGGCAGTTGAAAGCGACGTTAAACCCCACTTTAAAAAAAAAAAAAAAAAAATATCATAAAATACAAAGAAAAAGAAAAACTTACATATTCGAACCAACGGATCCGTGAAGTACTTGGATTACCAGACTAGCGCGTTAACCACTTGACTACCAGTGTCCAATAATTGGTACATGCACCCTATCTTCATCATCACCAGCTCCATCAGTAGAAGCAACATCACCATCTCGTCCCCGTAAGTAGGTCAGGCGGGCCAAATAAGGAATCACTGGTCTATGATGTCATGAGACAAGGTTAGCATAGCGATGAAGTGTGCGCTGGGGACAGGAGGTCTAAAAAGTTGTTACAAAATATATGTTAGCAAAAAAGCACGTTAGTTTGAAATAAAATTATTGTATTTTTAAGATAATAATAATAATAATATCGCATTTGTGAGTGAAAACAGCACGTTAGTTTGACATTATTGTTTTTGATAATAACAATATCGCTTTATTTATATTTCCTGATGAAAGTCCCATTATTCCAGTAGTAACTACCTACAAGACTTATATTTACTTGTCATTCTTGTCAACTAGTAAGATAGTAAGATAATAGGAAGAGATTGCCATAGGCAATAACCCCGCCCTTTAGTTAGGCCATATGTTTATCTATATTTTTCTTTTCTTTTTCCTTTTACTGTCTAATAATAATATATAAAAAAAACAGATGAATTGATAATAGATCAATCGGTAAGTAGTGCTTAATTTAGACTGTCAGCGCAAGACAGGTAGTCCCATTATGCCAACTGGTAATAGAATAATCCATGATGAATCAATGTAATACCCTCAAACCTTCGGCTTACCAAATGTAATGCTGGAGCAGCCGCAGAGAGAGCATGTGTAAATAAACATAGAAAATATCTCCATCTAGAACGACAGAATTACATTTTGAAAGCTTTTGCGATTGAAACAATGGGGCCGATTTGTAAAGAAGCTAAACAATGGCTAGAAGAACCGAAAAGATCCATTGTAAAAAAGACTGGAGACCCAAGATCGGGAAATTATTTACTGCAACAGATAAGCCTTGCAGTTCAACGAGGCAATGCTGCAAGTGTTTTGGGTTGTCACCCAAATGATGATGACCTGAATAATGTTTTTTATGTTTAATAAAATATACAATATAAAATCTCAAAAAAAAAAAAAAAAATGTAATAGATTAATCGATTTTACATCATTTTCTTGGCACATTTTCACCACACAACATGCGTTTTTGAGAGGATAAAGATCTTGAATATCTCAAGATCAGTCAGAATCCGGCAGAAAAATACAAATTGAACAACAAATTGGAATCGAGTTTTAGTTTTATTGCTCATTCTACTAAATTCCACTTCTCGAGATGACATCATATACGCCCATGCTTCAATTCAGAACTCTGAGGTCATCCTATCATCCTAGCCCTTTAGACGCCTCTTCGCGTTTAAAAAAAAATCAATAGCTCAGTGGTTAAGTGCTCGCTTGCCATGCGGAAGGTCTCGGGTTTGAACCCCCGCTGGTTGAGGTTAATGTGGGTACATTAACCTCAACCAGCCAGGGTAGGGTCGGAAATGCCAGCCTCACATGTACGGATTGAACAGAATTTTCTGTGTGAAAAGTTTGCTCCGACCGGGGATCAATCTCAGGATCGTTGGACTACGGGCAGTAGTCACAACCGTTACGCCACGGAGGCTGGTTATCTGTATAAATTATTAAACCCATGAGGAACTGCAAGTTGGCTTGTTGGGGTTGGCTAGTTGGTTCCAGCCAGACGGCTGGGGGCTAAGCTACGCTAAGTATGGCTAGTATAATGGTTTGGTCTAGTTCTGTCTGGTAGATGTTAAAAATAGAGCATACCATCGAACCTGGTACGATTCCCAGCGAATGGAGGGTAAAACCCTCGCCCTGACTTTCTATCTCCATCAGGACTTTAAAACCGAGAGAATCGACTAGGCACAAAAGATCTAATTAGGTCGCAGTGTTAATAAATTATTATTGTTAGGGTTTCACCAAAAACCCTGCAATCAGGTCAGATAATAATAAAGCAAGCAATTAAGAAAGAAAAAGTAGAGAAAAATTATAAGTACAGTTTATAGATCAGCATGTTTAGGATAGACATCTCTTGAAGGACTTCTCTACTCTTAAGGCAAAAGTCTAGTAGTTGTTACCTGCTCTGTTACTCAAAACAATTAATTACTATTCTACATGAGTTATATGAATGATGTGAACGTGCCCTACGACATTGTTGTGAACGTGCCCTATGACATGTTGTATCGTATCGGGGTTAAGTGGCAGAGAACGCCTGAGGCTTGCCTTCACCGTGGCCCGGATTTTAATTCCGATAAATTTGTAATATTAGAAATCGGAAGTATTTATTATTATACATTATTATTTTACACTTTATTAGATATAAATGGACATAATGTACAAAGTAAATAATTATTTAAACAATGAAAAAAATGGAAACAATATACCATATACTATTTTAACGACAGATAAAAAACAAATATCAGAAATACTAGTTCAATCTTACTTAAAAAATTCTGCAAATTCTGTATATAATGAAACATTTAGAAAATTCAAACTCGCCCACGAAACTTTATTAAAATGCCCATTAAACACGGAGAATGAAATTTATAATTTACCTTTTACCATGACAGAACTGCTAGCCACGTTTAAGACATGTAAATCTTCAGCCGGGGGAATAGATAATATTTGCTACCAAATGATAATGTACTTACCAATGGATGCTCTTGAAAAATTATTGCAAATATATAATTACGTGTGGACAAGTGGTAAATTTCCTTCACTTTGGAAAACCGCTCTGGTCATACCTATATTAAAACCACATAAAAATACATTGGACCCAGTCAGTTATAGACCAATATCTCTATTGTCTTGTACCAATAAAATACTAGAAAAAATGATTAGTACACTGAAAAAAATTTATTGTAGGGCTTACTAAAACTTTAGTAAATTTCACAAGTCTTAGGGTTGATTTAGTGACAGCAAAACGTTTTGTTAAGATTACAAATCAAATTTCGTAAACTCTATTTAGTAAAGATAATGATATCTTTCGTTTATCCAACAAATTTGTGTTTAGTTACTTTTACTAAACTCATGATTGTATTTTTGACAAGAAAAATTCCATTGTCTTTACTAAAGTATTTAGTAAGATCTCAAGCATGCATTCATAATGCTTACGAATCATCTTGTTATGTTTTTAAGGTTGTTTCTTTCAATTTGTTGAATTTACTATACTGTTTAGTAAAGTTTACAAAATACTTCATTAGTCCATTCAATCGACTCAGTATGGCTTATGATAGTGTTTTGTAATTTTAAACATAGTAATAGTTGATTTAACAACCAGACTTGTTATTGCTTACGCCAGGGATTGGTTAAATCTACTGAACTGTTTAGTAAGTTTAAGCAACCCATTTCGTTCACACTATTGACTCGTCTAGTAAACCTTACGAACAATACTAGTAAATTTTAATGATAGTTTCAGTAAACTTCACTGATAACCTCAGTAATCTTCACTGATAACCTCAGTAAACTTCACTGAAAATCATAGTGAACTTCAGAAACGCCTGAAGTAAACTTTTACAACAATTTCAGTAACTAATTTATTATGAGAAAATAATTCAAAATATAATTGAAATAATTTAAAAATATGCATGTATGCAACGCTTTTATTTAAAAATACAGATTAATTTGTTGAAAACATTTAAAATACATTAAGAGACATTTAAAATACATACAATTAAAGTTTTAAATGATGAAATACTTGCATTAAATAAATAAAAAAGAATCACCAACCACACAAATTCACACGGCTCACTTACACAACACACTAAGTACACATCAACCACATTCACATAACAAACAAACAAACACAGACTTAGACAACACATCAAATAACCAAAATCTCACACCACCTATCAACCAAATCCAGACTTACACAAAACACCCAATAACTAAACTTTCACAATACCTATGAACCCAAACCACACAAAACATCTACGAATAAACCCAAACATGACATTATTATAATATTAATTGTGTAAATATTAAAATTAACTGTGTATTTAGAAATTAACGTTCTCCAGTGGACGTTAATATTTAAATAAATAAATCAATTTGATTTTGAAAAAAAAACAACTATACTATTTTAAAAAGATATGACGTAATAATCACAGGACCATCAATCAACATAAAACAACTGAATCTGAAATTGATTTCGGTATCTATTAATTGTTGTAGATCTTTTGTCTCTCTCGTCTCTCGACACACGTGTTTTAGCAAGAATTTTGTTCAATCTACAATTCTGTTTAGTAAATCTAATCAAAGAGTCTTGTAACCGTCATTGACTAGGGGTGATTAACAAAACTTTCGTTGGGACTACAAATGATTTTCATAACGACCGAGTTTTACAAAAAAGTTTAGTAAACTTAGCTAAACAAGTCTGTCAGAAATATGAAACCGTATGGTTCATTTAACAAACATGTTTTGTAATTTTAGATAAAATCTTATTAAACCAACGAATACTGTTTTGTGTATTTTATCATATATAAATCTGGTAAGAGTAACGATTTTGTTTGTTAATTATCAGACATGTACTAATCAGGTGGTATTTTTAACAGAATAATTTTATTAGATTTAACCAAACTTTTTGTAAATCTTACCAATATATTGGTAATAGATCCAGCAAAACAGAACTTGGTAAGCATAACTACTGTTCTGATTACGGTAATTAACACGTTAGTTGGTTTTACGATCAGACGATTTACAAGAATTGATTGATTATTCTTACGAACGCCCAAGTAAAATCTCAAATGACTATTAGTGGGATTAATCAATTTCTTGTTATTTTAACGAAATTTTTGATTAAAAATCCTTTACAAAACTGTTTAGTAAAAACGAACCTAAAATTTTTTTCAGTGTAAGAGACTAAAATGGTTACTTGAACAGAAAAGCCTAGTAGATTCATACCAAAGTGGAAATAGAAAGCAAAGATCAACAATGGATAACTTATTAATGTTAGAGCACGAGGTTGTTACAGCTTTCAATCAAAAAGAAGATGTGGTAGCTATATTTTTAGATGTAAATAAATTTTTTGATCGTATATGTAAGATCACTATATTAAAGAAGTTCATGGAGAAAAACATAGGTGGACCCATGTATAAGTATGTAAAAAATTTCTTAGACCAACCCCAAATAGCGGTAAAGATAGAAAATCACTTATCATCCATTCAGAAGCTAGACAATGGTATCCGTCAAGGATCTTCGTTATCGGGAGATTTATGTAATGTAGCTACTTGTGATATATCTTCTTTCATCCCCCATGATGTGATGCACGGGATGTTTGTAGATGATTTAGTAATATACGTACGAGGTCCTGACATGTATATTTTGGAAAGAAAATTACAAGAAACACTGGACAAATTATCATCTTGGTCAGATACGAATGGCTTATCATTTTCGCCTGAAAAGACAATGGGGTTAATTTTCACAAGAAAAAATTTCACTCCAAAACCTCGACTATCATTCCAAAATGTGAGAATTAATTTTGAAAAGAAAACTAAATGGTTAGGCTTACATCTTGACCCCAAACTATCTTGGGATAATCATATTACAGAAGTAAAAAGTAAAAGTCTAAGAGCTTTAAATATAATGAAAATTTTATGTAATCGAAACTGGGGACTGCGAAGACACACCTTGCTTAAACTTTACCAAGCTTTCGTGTTACCTATCCTAGACTATGGCTGTTGTTTGTACGGATCAGCAAGAGAAAAGAAATTAAACAAAATCAACGTTGTGCACAATTCAGCGCTCAGAATGATAACTGGAGCTTTTCGCACTTCCCCCATAGTTAGCATATTAGTAGAATGTGGACAGCCATCTCTCGACATTAGAAGAAACCTACTCATGACAAACTATGTGTGTAAAGTTGCAAGCAACCCGGATCATCCATGTTATGATATATTCTTCAATAATTTATTAAGAATCAACATTACCAATAATAATCTACCTAAAAGCCTGATTTTAAGATTCCAAAAACTTACTGAGACATGTAATACACCTCTGAATCCTAGGTTGATCTACAAAGAAACAAGCGAGGAAGCTCCGTGGTGTATCACTCCACCAAATGTCGAAATGCTAACAACCGGATCCAAAAGTTCGATGATACCGCAAGGCATAATTCAGCGTCATCTTGAATTCCGGAACGAGCATAACAAGGACAATATCTTATGCTACACTGACGGTTCCAGGACCGAACATAACACAGGCGGTGCCTACTTACTGAACGGCACCGTACACCAGTTTAAACTAAACCCTATGTGTTCTGTTTATACAGCTGAACTTACAGCCATTCTTAAATGCTTAGAGTCGATCTATTTATTTACACAGGAATCTTTCAGTACAAAAAATTTCATTATTTGTTCCGACTCAAAGAGTTCACTCCTAGCGATCAAGAATATTTTCAGCTCTACTATAATTGTGCGGAAAATATTATTCATGATAACTAACATCAATACTCTCGGATATAGAATTCGGTTCCTCTGGATACCAAGCCACATAGGAATAAAAGAAAACGAGATAGTTGACATAGCAGCTAGAACATCGCATAATTCAGCACTCCTACCATTGTGTACCTATGAAGATTTTAGAAATTACATCAAGAGAGCAATTAAGCAAAATTGGATGAATGATTGGAAAAATCTAGCTTTAACAAATAAATTGAGAAAAATAAAAGATCATGTGTTCCCGTGGAAATCATCTCACTGGCAGAACAGGAATAAAGAAATAGTTATATGCAGGTTAAGAATAGGCCACACCCTGGCAACTCATAAATTCTTACTGGATCGACGAGATCCTCCTACTTGTGAAAAATGCGGGACGACCCCCCTAACTGTGAAACACATTCTCATTGATTGCCCTGGACTAAGACACCTGAGACGCAAACATAATTTAAGTTCCTCAATAAAGGAATTATTAGAAGACAACACAGACTCATTAGAGAAATGCTTGGCATATCTTTCTGATGCCGATCTATTAAATAAAATTTAAAAAGTATAATTTCAAAATTTAATTAGCATGATTCAAAATCATGCTTAAGCACCAATTGGAATTCGTATCTATTTTAAAATAATTTTGTAGGAAATTTCTTGTATTTTCATCTAATTTGTATCATTATTGTATCATATAAAATATGTTAATTTTTACTATAATTAGGAAGGTAGGACTTGAATTGTTAAATCTTCCTCTAATAAAACAAATTATTCTAAAAAAAAAAAAAAAAAAAATACCATATACAATAAATAGAAAAATATATAAAAACATATGTCCTAACTAAAGGGCGGGGTTACTGTGATAGATAAATAGATTACCATTTTCGCACTCAAATAATAATACTTTCTATACCTCGTGAGGAAAAATTAGTAGTCACTTGTATGAGTAACGACCAGTGGCAGCATTACCAGAGTAAAAAGAAATTAATGGAATAGAATTATTCGAAAAAATATAGGAGACTCTTAGTAATGCTGCGCTACCCACAAAAATTATGAAGAGGACTTGTGCTTCACCACAAATAAAATCATACATATAGATAACACTCTTTAGTGGAAGGTAACCACCAGGCGAGGTTAATGCTAAAAGCATGTTCTACCACCTACCACCTAACCCTCAGAGTCTTAAGACTTATTATTATGTGGTTACAAACTCAAATTAATGAGGAAAAATTCATGCTCTGGGTGGGATTCAAACTAACGGATCCCTATGCTACCTGGATTACCAGACTACAGCCTTAACCAATTGACTACCAATCAAACCAATTGTCCAACATTCCCAATCTCTATACGCTGACTATATGTCAAACTGCCACCTTCAAACTGCCTAAAAAATGATCAAAATTGAAATATAATTATATATTACTATTTTCAACATATCGGGATTTTCTGGTCCAATAAAATAAAAGTAGCGAAGCACGGGTGAAACAGATAGTACATGAATTAATTACTTTAGCCAATATGGAATATGGTGGGTGGTCGGAAACCAAAGTAGGTCCGTCAGAATTTGGTTTTCCAAGTTGGTTTCCGACGTTCCCAGAAATACCAAACATTATAATATTACCTGTTAATTGCAATTACTGATCAGTGGCAGATCTATAATAATATTTTGAATATTGTTTGAAACATATCCAATATCCAGACAATTACCGACCTCAGATCGATAAGACGGTGGACTTGTAACCTGGAGGTCGGTGGTTCCAGTCCCCAGATTCAGCGTAGATTTAGTTAAGCGATTTTGAGTAGTTGTGATATCACGAAAGTGATAAATACAAATATAATAACAATTACACATGTTCTGGTAGCTGAGTCCTGCAGTGGTCAAGACGTTGGTCTGGTAATCCAAAGGTCGCGGTTTCGACCCCTCCCCCTATATGTCCTACTATCTCGTAACGGGAGGTCGTTGGTTCGAGTCCCTAGTTCAGTAAAACTTTAGGAAAGCCAGTTTGATTAACAATTGTAATATATCACATCCAGTTTTCGACAAATGTGATAACTTTTGACTTTTATCCTTATATCAGATTCTTAAACGAGCATAGGGACATAGCCCATGGAGTCATCTATGCTAATAATGTTAGTTTTATGTTATTAACAACAAAATTCTGATAAAAACAGCAAAATAGAGTTGGGTGGAAGAGATTGCCACAGCAAGAACCCCGCCCTTTAGGTGGGACATTAGCTTTACTCACTCTTTTGTTATTGTTTCATTGTTCAATCTATTTATTTTTTATTTATAATTTCATTGTATTGTACTGAATATATTTTAATTTGTCTTAAATAATAAAGCATAAAATAATAATAATAATAATAATGATAAAGAGCATCCTAGGCCCCTATTTTTAAGTGCAAAATAGACCATCAAATCGTGATATCATATCACTAGATTAACTAAACCCCTTTTTTTACCTTTACATCTACGCTCGAAGGATGAAGTTAAAAACTGACATCTTTTGCCACCCTTTATGAAGGGGCTAGAGCATCCTAGCCCCCTCACTTTTGAGTGCAATAGATTACCAATTTGTAAATGTGGTGTCACATCAAAATTAACATAGCTACGATAACTTTTTCGCCCTAAATCAGATGTGCAATCAACAACCAATGTTGGCCGAAAATGGGACTACCCTTTTCGGCCTATATTTTGTAAACAAATCAATCCTTTCCGAAACCATTTTGGGCAATGGAGAGTATGAATAAGTGCTCTAATGACTTCTCTGTATTTTGCAAACTTGGGAGTTTACCTACAAGGCGTGGCCGGTGCTAAGGAGCTGCGGAACTGCAGCACCCCCAGACGAAAATGAAAAAAGAGCGCGCAATTAGCTCAGTGGTTAAGCACTCGCTTGCCATGCGGAAGGTCCCGGGTTCGATCCCCCGTGCCGACAAAAATTTGTATTCAAAATTTGGTTACAATTGTTTGTAAGGTATACCCTCCGGTGCGCTCTTGTTGACCCAGCACCTAATTGGGAAGTATTGTCTCACTTCTCGCCCATCAGAGAGGAGGCATATACGGGATGGGTTGGCTACAACACAGACCACAAGCGTCTACAGTAGCTCCTGTTTCATGGCTACGAAATAAAAACGGCTGTGAAACACTCATCTTTTTAAAAAAAGACAGGATTTTCTCAAGTCTTAGGTCGTACACAATGAAAATCATCACACATTTTTAATTTTCTAGAATATTTAATGCATAATTATTATTATTGGAATGGTAAACAAACTCAAACTCTTTAGGTAGATACTGACTCCATAAATCCCATTTTAGTCCGGTTTTTGTGGCAGTACCCTGAAACCGACCGTCCCTGGTACCTACCCACAGTATACATGTGATGTTTTATGCATTCATTTTTTTTTACTGGAAAAGTATATTTCTGCCCACTGACTCACTTTTGTTATGTTCAAGTTGATAGTATGTATTTGGAGAGGTACATATACCCTATACCTATACAAACATTACATACATAAAGACGTGTATTATGCGTACATATTCATACGACGTAAATTATACAGGGTGATTCACCATGTTTGCGACAGTTTTCTAGCCGTGCAAAAGTTATTAGTCTTCTGCTAGGACTTTTGAGATACACTGTATACATAAATAATTATATTATTAATTTTTAGTATTAGTAGTGCTTTATTCGGAATGTCGGCTCGAGACAGGAAGTCCCTCCCATTACGCTAACAGTTATATACAAAACAAATTGTATTTATTAAAACATACCTATACTCTTAAGAATTTTAAGTTTGAAACTTATTATAAGTCTTCTGCTAGGGCTTTTGTTTACTCTGTATATAAATGTGTACCTATGTATATTATTATTTTTTATACAAAACATATTGTACATACCTATTTATTATAACATACATTCCTGTATGTTATAATAGAAATTCCTAGCCTTTAAAAATCAGAGGTCCTCCCTTAGGACTTTTGGGACACACTGTATACAAAAAAATCTATACTTATAAAAGAGAGTTTCACTCACTGACTGACTGATTGATTCGTCACTGTTTCTCCGACCTGGTAAGTCCTAGGAAGCTGAAATTTGGTAGGTAGCTTTGTCTTATATATAATAATTTTATCTTGCAAAACATAATTATTATATTTAAATATAACATAGCAGCTAGTTGCTAGTATAAACAGTCTTAAGTTTGAAACTTCAAAATTCCTTTCCGTTCAAAAGTTATGTCTCCTGCTAGGACTTTTGAGACACTCTGTATACATAAATATGTATATCAATAATTGTTATACCAAACATATTATTATTATAACACTTATAACATGTTCTCAACAGTCTTGACTCATTCATAACTGACAGACGTAAACAAGGCTGGAGCTAGGCTTGCTGATACAGAGGGAACCTATGTGGATGAGAAGTTGATAAGAGATATACTGGGTGGTTGAACGGACCTTGAACGGACTTATAATTTGAAGGTCGGTGGTTTGAGTCCCAAGTTAAGCAAAAATTTAGTAAAGCAAGTTATAAACAAAAGTTATCATATTTGTGTTAATCTTTTTTGTTTGTTAAAAATTGTTTTTTTTTAATGTTAAAAATTGTTTGAGTAGTTGTGACATTCATGAAGTCACAACTACTCAAACTCGTTTTACAAAATCTACGCCGAAACCGGGACTTGAACCACCGACCTCCACAGGTTACAATTCCGCCGCCTTATCGAGCATGCTACTGAGGTCGGTTTAGGGCCAAATTATAAAATAAGAATACAACAAAGATAAGCTTAGTCCTCCCCTCAAGTTGGATTCTCCACCAACTTCGTCCCTTATCTTCGGTAGCTCAGTGGTAAACGCGGCAGTCTGTGAATCCAGAGTTATGATTCAGTAAGAATACGTCGTGGCGAAGCACGAGTGAAACAGCTAGTTGTATACACAACACAATTATGTACTTATACCTCTACACAAATCTTATCAATACGTGTGTTATCGTATACAGATTAATACATCACAAAATATGCATACTAAACAAACAATACATACAGGCGAATAAAACATATAATGTACATTGAGGAATTTGCGAATTCAGTTTTCTATTCTCGATAATCCGTTCCAATATTGTATTCACGCGTCAACTTAAGTTTTTCAAGCAGTCGTCAATATTTTCAATACTAAGCAAATTAGCACAGTCATCAACAGTTCTTCTCTCGGTCAAATCAAATCAAATCAAGGCTTTATTAATGTTTATTAATTTACATAAATTGTTAACACAAGTCATTCAAATAACATCAAAATAATATTGAAAAAATTTATTACCTACTAGTAATTATAAATACATGAAAAATAAATGGCTAAATATGTTGAATCTACCCTAAATAACCATTATCAAAGGTAAAAAAAATCGTCAATATTAATCAGTCGTCCATATTTCCTGAGTCAGTCGTCAAATATCTTCTTAATTAAATAATTGTATTACTTAAGTTATCACTGTTAGAAGTCCTTCAAAGCTTAGGAGAAGTACCTTTGTATAAATTTTTCTTTATAGAGAAATGAAATAAATAAAATTAAAATTAAAAACTGACCTCAGTAGCTTGATCGATAAGGCGGCGGACTTGTAACGTGGAGGTCGGTGGTTCAAGTCCCCAGATTCAGCGTAGATTTAATGAAGCGAGTTTGAGTAGTTGTGATATCACGAAATTAATTTTTGTTTGTTTATTTTAATAGTAGTTTTTACAAATAGTTATAGCTCACAATACCTCACGTTTTTGCGAAAAACAATCAACAATTCTGTACGTCTGGAATATAAATCACAAGCGAATCCAGTTTTATTTTAATATTTCATTTTCTTTTTTTTTTTTCTTCTTCTTTCTTGATCTGTAAAATTATCGTTTTTTCCGTGGTGACGTGTAATTTATGGTAAAATTAGCAAAATAAAAAATGATAAGAATAATTAAATGTTAAAACCATTGTTAATTACTCAAGAATAGAATCCGCGTCTTCTTTCGGAAACTTTATTACATGTAATTTGAACATTTAAAAAACATATTTACCTGATAACAAGGCGCGGCCGGTGGGAAAATGTATTTGTATAATAAATTAATATTATGTTTCATTGTATTTACAATTAAGTATAACAAGAGTACCTAATATGAACTTTTATAAATTGTGAGAGAGAAAAACTTTTTTTTTTTTCAAGTACTGATAAAAAAAAAACTGATAAAACCAAAGAGATTTTCTTCTTTTCTGTTACATTAAAATTTGTAAAAGACTTCTGTGAAACATGAGTAATATCAGCGCCGTCAGGGGTTGTAAGTGACTAACACATTAATATTATTATTATTATTATTATTATTAACCGACCTCAGTAGCTTGATCGATAAGGCAGCGGACTTGTAACCTGAAGGTCGGTGGTTCAAGTCCCGGTTTCAGCGTAGATTTCGTAAAGCGAGTATGAGTAGTTGTAATATCACGTAAGTGATTAACACAAAAATGATAACTTTTTATTATTATTATCATTGCTCACGGTATCTCCTCTGAGGAAATGAGGAAAATTCCAATGAGCAAAATTCATGCACTGGGTGGGTTTCATAACTAACGGATCCCTACGCTACCTAAATTTCCAGACTAGCGCGTTAACCACTTGACTATTTGTGTGGTCAAGTGGTTTAGGCGCTAGTCTGGTTTTTAAATCTATGAATAACGATAATAATAATAACACTCTTTAGTGGAAGGTAACCATCAGCCGAGGTTAATGCTCAAAGCATTTTCTACCACCTAACCCTCAGAGTCTTATTATTATGTAGTCATAAATTAAAATTAGTGAGGAAAATTCATGCACTGGGTGGGATTCGAACTAACGGATCCCTATGTTACCTGAATTTCCAGACTAGCGCGTTAATCACAATCCGGGAAAATAACCTCTTTATAAGAGAAACCTGAATATAAGGGAGAAAAAATTCCTGTCCCTTGAGTTATCTTATTATATCCAGGTTCGACGGTCTATTGAGATAGTGTAGTAGTATTAGAAATTTCTGAACACAGTTTTTTTTTTAACTTTGAGAAAGGGTACTATCCTATCATTTTATATTTGTAACACTATTATAATGAACTACCGCGTTAACCACTTGAACACCATGCAGTGCACTAGTTTTTGTTTTTTAATCTATGAAAAATACAGGGTGGTTCATGCGAATACTTTTTTTTTTATTATGGCTTTCTTTAAAGTGGCAGGGTTCTCACAAGTGAGCTCTTCCACTCAAATACTCTCCTTTTCCCCCTCCACAGATCACGCCAAACACTTGACTACCAGTGCACTTGTTTTTAACTTAATTTGTTTTTAAATCTATGAAAAATACAGGGTGGTTCATGCGAATACTCTCCTCTTCCCCACATCGTCACTACCAGTGCACTTGTTTTTAAATCTATGAAACATACAGGGTGGTTCATGCGAATACTCTCCTCTTCCCCCTCCACAGATCACGCCAAACACTTGACTATCAGTGCACTTGTTTTTAACTTAATTTGTTTTTAAATCTATGAAAAATACAGGGTGGTTCATGATGCGAATACTCTCCTCTTCCCCCTCCACAGATCACGCCAAACACTTGACTGCCAGTGCACTTGTTTTTAACTTAATTTGTTAATAAATCTATGAAAAATACAGGGTGGTTCATGCGAATACTCTCCTCTTCCCCTCCACAGATCACGCCAACATGTCCCACACCGTTGAGAAAGAGGACTATCCTATCATTTTAAATTTGTAACACTATTATAATAGACTACCGCGCCACTTGACTAGCATTGCACTTGTTTTTAAATCTATGAAAAATACAGGGTGGTTCATGATTCGAATACTCTCCTCTTCCCCTCCACAGATCACGCCAACATGTCCCACACCGTTGAGAAAAGGGACTATCCTATCATTTTAAATTTGTAACACTATTATAATAGACTACCGCGTTAACCACTTGACTACCAGTGCACTTGTTTTTAACTTTGTTTTTAAATCTATGGAAAATACAGGGTGGTTCATGCGAATACTCTCCTCTTCCCCACACCGTCACTACCAGTGCACTTGTTTTTAAATCTATGAAACATACAGGGTGGTTCATGCGAATACTCTCCTCTTCCCAACGCCGTCACTACCAGTGCACTTGTTTTTAAATCTATGAAACATACAGGGTGGTTCATGCGAATTCTCTCCTCCTCTTCACCTCCACAGATCACGCCAACATGTCCCACACCGTCACCGTGACTCGCACCACCACCTCCACCACCACCTCCGCCATCATCCTCAACACCGGCTACCTCAAGACTCTGCCCGGCCTCCTCAAGCTGGCACAAGTGGTAAGTTTTTTTTTTTTTTTTTAGTACCTTCAAAAGATTATTTTTTATTCAACAAATTCTTTCATCTTCATAAATAAAATTTAAATGTAAAAAAATTGAAATCGGAGCAAAAAATATTTTTTTTTTACAAAAACGAACACAATACTTCCGAACACTAAAATATGGCAAGTTTTTTTTTTTTTTTTTTTTTTTTTTAAATGATATTTATTTACAGAGGAGACTTAACATGGCAAGTTTAAGTGGCCAATAATGCAAAGCATGTGTTAGGCCACTTTAGTAGAATAGAATTGACTACCTCAAGACTGTGTCCGGCCTAATCAAGCTGGCACAATTTGTAAGTAGAATAGAATAGACTACCTCAAGACTCGGCCCGGCCTACTCAAGCTGGCACAAGTTGTAAGTAGAATAGAATAGAATAGACTACCTCAAGACTCGGCCCGGCCTACTCAAGCTGGCACAAGTTGTAAGTAGAATAGAATAGACTACCTCAATACTCTGCCCGGCCTACTCAAGCTGGCACAAGTTGTAAGTAGAATAGAATAGAATAGACTACCTCAAGACTCTGCCTGGCCTACTCAAGCTGGCACAAGTTGTAAGTAGAATAGAATAGACTACCTCAAGACTCTGCCCAGCCTACTGAAGCTGGCACAAGTTGTAAGTAGAATATAATAGAATAGACTACCTCAAGACTCTGCCCGGCCTACTCAAGCTGGCACAAGTTGTAAGTAGAATAGAATAGAATAGACTACCTCAAGACTCTGCCCGGCCTACTCAAGCTGGCACAAGTTGTAAGTAGAATAGAAAGCACAGAAAATAATATACACCTACTTAGAAAAACAAAATCACGGCAGTGCACTAGATCAAGTTCCGTCCCACGCACGCAGTACGAACCTATATGATAATAATAATATGTAATAACACATTTTAGTGGAAGGTAACCACCAGGCGAGCTTAATGCTCAAAGCATTTTCTACCACTAACCCTCAGATCGAATCAACAATGCACACTACTTATACCTATACCTATTACACAAAAAAATCGGCGGTCGATCATCGGCGGTCAATCGTGAAGTCGACTTAAGTGTTTTTTTTTTTAAATTGGGTTTAACGTTGCTTTCAACTACATGGTCACATCACTACAGGGGTGTTACCCTCCATTCGCAGGAAACTCACAAACCTGCTAGCCACATTAATTGCACCCAGCCTGGGTTGGGTCGTAATGAAGTCTTCACCTCTCTAAACGTTACTAAACTTCGGTGATCCTGCGAGAACCGGTGCTTTCAACGCGCCATCGACGCTAGCCTCGACGAGGCGGGAGTTTCAATTTTGGTTTTAAACATTTTTATTGCTAGAAATTGAGTTAGGCTGGGAAAAGCTAGCATCACGAGGGTGTGAATTTTACTAGTCACAGTGGACATATCACAAATGCATAGCACGACAAGGTTTTTACCGTCCATTCGCAGGAAACTCACACACCAACCACTCCAATTAACCTGAGCCAGCCTGAGTGGGCCGGGAATAGCCAACATAAAGAGGGTTCGAATTTGAAAACCTCGAACCAGAAACCAGAAAGCTTTCTCACCCTCATAATCCGCAAATCTTCCTTTTAACTGCGCTCTGATTGGTTTATTTGAACGAAATTTGACAGTTGAAAAATTCCTCATTAATTTGAGGATATGACCACATAATAATGACCACACAATAATGACCACATAATAATGACCACACAATAATGACCACATAATAATAACCACACAATAATGACCACACAATAATGACCACACAATAATGACCACACAATAATGACCACACAATAATGACCACATAATAATGACCACACAATAATAACCACATAATAATGCTTACCGGAGCGAGGCCTTCCATTTCGAACCCTCGTGCATAATTCCCGGCCCCACTCAGGCTAATGTCTGAAAGAGACCCTGGTACAAGATCTGTTTAACGTTCGTTCAGTACTAACGCCTTATCAAGTTATCAAGTGGCAATTGAGAAAATACCTTATCGCTTCAGCAGAGTTCAGTACTAGTAAAATTATTACTATTAGTCATCATTCAAAGGAAAACCTGCTGGTGCATTGCTAGGTCGAGAATATTACACTTATACTCGCACACTTATACTTACTTACTCACACACTTATATTTACTCGCACACTTATACTTACTCATTTTATTACGTTTGTACCATTAATTGTATCAAGTTAAGTGGTTAATGCGCTAGTCTGGTAATCCAGGTAGTGCAGAGATTCGAACCAACGGATAAACTCTTTTCTATATTGTTTCCATTTTTTTAATTTTTGTAATATTTATTTGCACTATCCGTATGTCTTTTTATATCTATTAAATGATTTAATAATAATGTAAATGTTCCATATTGGTCCTTGATAACTGAGAATTCAATAATTGATTTGTAAGCTTTTCTCGGAATGAAGCGCGATTGGGTTCCAACTGTTCACTGCAGAATAATACGTAAGTAATTGAATGGGTAATATAATATGACTGTATATTTGGCTTTATGACTGTGACCTTACTGTAAATGACCTTCTTACTCCTATCCTAGCACCATGGTTGACTACCGGGTGTGGTTAAAGTTATACAAAACCGTGCACTGGTATAGTCAAGTGGTTAACGCGCTAGTCTGGTAATCCAGGTAGCGTAGGGATCCATTGGTTCGAATCCCACCCAGTACCTACATGAATTTTTCCTCATTAATTTGAGTTTGTGACTACATGATAATAAGACTCTCATATAAAATGGTAGAAAATGCTTTGAGAATTAACCTCGCCTGGTGGTTATTATTATTATTATTAAGAAACCACATAACCGCATGTGACAGGAACAGCATGAGAGAAATAAAAGTACATTCACTGATCTTCAAAAAAAAAAAAAAAAAAAAAAAAACGTTATGCCTACTCAAAATCTTCGTGGATTTAGTAAAGCGAGTTTGAGTAGTTGTGATAACACGAAAGATGATTAACACAAATATGATAACTTTAACTAAAGAGATCCATTATGTATTCCTGCAGTTGCTTTGGTGCTATTATCATGTGATCAAAGTTCTCAAATGACCGAAGAAAAACTCAACCATTTGGTGGGATTCGAACCAACTGATGCCCGCGTTATTTTGGAGGACATTACAAAAGTTTCTGCATCCAGCACACCCAGTATATTCATGAGTAGATGCTACAAGAATGTCGTTGACTATTTAAGGTTTGTCTTGGAGTGGTTCGGATCGCAAAATATTAACAAATAATATACCTATGTACAACACAAATATTATTATTAACAACATCAACAACAAAATCAACAACATAAACATCTACAACAACAACAGAACAAACAAACATCTTATCACAACAACAACAAGATGGATAGAGCAATATCTAACAATGAAAGTAGGTATACAACGAGGATATACCTACATATTATGTATTACACCTTGATTTTAGCTTAAAAAAAAGAAAGTGAGAACCGAATTGACGTGTTGACCCAGCACCTAATTGGGAAGTATTGTGTCACTTCTCGCCCATCAGAGGGGAGGCATACCTACTACGGGATGGGTAGGCTACAACACAGACCACAATCGTCTACAGTAGCTCCTCTTATATGGCTACAAAATAAAAACGGCTGTGAAACACATCTTAAAAATAAAATAAAAAATAGACTTTTGTATTGCGGCCCAACCCAGGCTGGGTGAGGTTAATGTGGGTAGCATTTTTGTGAGTTTTCTGCAAATGTAAAACGCCGTCGTGATATCACCATGCAGTTGAAAGCGACGTTTAAAAAAAGAAGAAAAACGAAATAACCTGACAGCTAGTCAAAATGGCACGTTAAATAAAACCCTCTCTCATCTGATCACTGGTAGTCAAGTGGTTAACGCGCTAGTCTGGTAATCCAGCTAGCGCAGAGATCCGTTGGTTCGAATCCCACCCAGTGCATGAATTTTTCCTCATTAATTCGAGTTTGTGATTACATAATAATAAGACTCTGAGGGTTAGGTGGTCGAAAATGATTGAGCATTAACCTCGCCTGGTGGTTACCTTCCACTAAAGAGTAGTATTATTATTAGCACTGAAGTTAAACACTGTCTACCCTGCTCAGAACAAGAATTGGCGACAAACAAATAATTTGACACCCTGTATATTGCACAATCAATCAATTAAATATTAATAATTTATCTATTATGGAACTATAATGACTCGTTTAGCTACCTACAGTGTATTGTTCTCTGAAGTGAGCCGAATAAGTGAAATGAGCCAAATCAGTGAAATCAGCATGGGGGGTAGTATGTTGGAAGGAATATTGATTACCAATTTATATTATTGATTATAAAGTGGAATATGTGATGAGTTGTTTTCATCATTGCAAAATCGAATATTGATTACTAATGAGAACTTTAGTCTGGCTGGGGGTCTATAAACATGGAGTAGACCAGCAGTCTGGCTGGGGGACTATAAACAGGGAGTAAACCAGCATTGACTTGGTTCTGTCAATTATGAGCCTCCTTCTAAAGACAGTGGTAGCAGTGCTGAGTCATTCCTCCACTGTCTGGCTACCATCGTTCACGATGACGCCACCCTATGATGATGATGATGATAGTAGATGGTATCCTATACTACCTATGTACCTACCTTAACAAGGACTAAGTTGGCAGTTATTCAAAAGGTTCAATATGAATGTTTTTCGAAATCCTCATGTCCTTACTATGAATGTTGGTATCGCAAACCTTCAAAAAAGAAAAAAAAAAGAAGAAAAAAATGAGTCTTTTATGGCCTTTTTTCGTAGCCATTTCTTTCTACAGAGGAGGTCAATCTTCTTGCTATTCAAGACGAACACCAGGACCATCTCTGGCTCTGGTGGACAGTGTGAGGTTTAGGCAGTGAAAACCATGTGCCATACCCACCAAACATCCTCCTCTCTATCTAATCTCAGTACCCTGGAACTGTTACTCACTTTACTAAATCTACACTGAACTGCTCAAACTCGCTATACTAAATCCACGCTGAAACCGGGACTCGAACCACCGAACTCCCGGTTACAAGTCCGCCGCCTTATCGATCAAGCTACTGAGGTCGGCTCCTCAACGCCTCAACTATTTCGACTGCGTTTTGTTTCCATTCAAAAATGTCCGCTCCTGTAGCTTATCGTCAGGCTAAAGGCTATTGACCTTTGAAAATAGCAGGGCGGGGAGGGTCAAACTTTACATTTCCTTTGTTACCTTTGTGTTAAGAGGTATCAGGCCGGGGGGGGGGGGGGGGGGGGGGGGTTAGATGTGTACAACACGCGAAGAATACGAGGGACGGTTATTTGTGGGTCTTGTTAATTATTTAATTAGGATTTTGAGGAAATAATAAGTTTTTTAAGGAAATAATAGGATGTTGAGGAAATAATAGGATTCTGGAAATAATTCGTACTTTTGAGGATATAATGGGATTTTGAGCAAATAATACCTAAGGTATTTTTGAGGAAATGATAGGATTTTAAGGAAATAATAAAATTTGTGTTAATCACATTCGTGATGTGTCAAAACTAATCAAATTCGATTCACTAAATTTCTGATCAACTTGGGACTTGAACCACCGACCTCCAGGTTACATAGTTCGCCGCCTTATCGATCAAGCTACTGAGGTGACGTTTGGTTTAAAAAAAAAAAAGTAAATATTAAATGATGTGGATTATGGTATTCAAGATGAAGAAAGTAATCCAAAAATAAAACCAAGATAATAAGGGCAATTGCTTCACAATTCTTGTGAGTGAGAGTAAAGAGAAGAGAAAACGGGGTCACTTCGTTCTAATTATAATGCCAAGTACCTCCTTTTTCTCTCCCTATCTCTCTCAATCTTTTTTATTTCTCTCTCTCCATCTCTCTATCTCCCCCTCTCTTTCTCTCTCTCTCTCCATCTTTCTCTCCCCCTTCCCCTTCCCCTCTCCCTCCTATCCTCTATATCTTCTCTCTTTTCTTCCTCCTCCTAAATTTTCTCTACCACTCTTTTATACTCTCTCTCCTTCACCCTCTCTCTCTATATCTCTGTCTCATTCTCCTCTCTTTTCTTCTTCCTCCTACCTCTTCTCTACCCCTCTTTTTCTCTCTATCCTTGTCCCATTCTCTCTTTTTATCCTATTATATTCTCTCTCTCTCTCACTTTTCCTCAATAACTCTGAGTCTCTCTGTCCTTCTCCTTCTTTGTCTCTTCCTCTCTCTCTCTCTCTCTCTCTCTCTCTCACCCATTATGCACCGGATAAAGAGAGAGAGAGAGAGGAGAGAAAGGGACATAGAGAAACTTATGTCCATGAAATTGAACAAAAATTTAGGTCAAACTTGTTTTCTTTTTTATTTATCTACTCACTCACTGTCTCTCTCTCTCTCTCTCTCTCTCACACACACACACACACACACACACACACTCACTCTCTCTTTTCTCTCTCTCTATCACACATACATACTCAATTTCCTTATCTCTCTCTCTTTTCTCTCTCTCTCACACACATACATACTCAATTTCCTTCTCTCTCTCACACACACACTCTCTCTTTGTCTACCCAAATTCTTGTGAAATCATCTTTAGCGGAGAGGAGTTAAAGAGTTAAATTTGGAATAATTTCTTATCCGTGCTTATCCCTGTCTAAGTAGACAAAGAGGAATAATAATAGTAAGATGGTTAAGAAATCAGAGTGTTGCTTCCAGTTGAGAAATCCGCCACTGATACTCTGGGAGTTGTTTAAGAAATATTCTGGAATTTGTTTGAAAATTTCGCCTTTTTTTGGAGCAACTCAATCAAGTCAATCAATTTTTAAATGGTATTACTTTTTAAATGGTATAAGAATAGATGTATGTGTATTTAATGTATATGTAGGTTTTGAGAAATTTCTCCAATTATCAGCATACCTTCAAATTTTCAATCTGTGAACAAGATTTTGCTTTTTACCATAGGCTGCCATAGAGATTTCCATAGGCAATAACCCCGCCCTTTAGTTAGGACATATATTTATATATATTTTTCTATTCCTTGTATTGTACATATGTCTTTTTATATCCAAAAAAGTGTTTAATAATAATAAAGATTAGCCATGGACGGGAACAGTGTATTCAGCTGAGTAGCAGATTTTTTATTTCGTTTTTTTTTATTATTCCATGTTCTCGAGAGGAAACGCAGTAATGTATACACGGGCCACGCCCACATGCATAAGTGTAACTCTCCAACTAATATATTCATGTGATTGTGGCGTCATAACGAAAAACCCTTTCGGTCTAATTGTACCACAAAACATCTGACCATCTGTATTGTATCTGACCGGCAAAACATCTGACCGACTATTGTATTATTTAAATCTTTATTAGGAGGTCAAAGTAATGTACAATATTTACAGTATACATGGTTAGGTGGAAGAGATTGCCATCAGGGCTGCCCAACCAGTCGATCGCGGAGTGATTTTGGGTTGATCACGTCCAGAGAGGTGAGATGACGCTCTAAAAGTCTAGATCTCTAAAGTACAAAATGATTGTGAACGAGGTTTTGTGGTCGATCGCGTTGATCATCTGAGACTTTATAGTAGATCTTCTACTGTAAAGGTTGGTCACCCCTGCCATAGGCAATAACCCCGCTTTAGTTAGGCCATCTGTATATATTTTATCTATGTTGTTTATCTTTTTTTCTTGTTTAAATTGTTCTCAATTTTGTATTTTAATTTTTATCATTCCCTGTTTGTACATAATAAATATGTCCTATTTATAAAGAATTCAATAGTAATATAAAATTAAGAAAAAAATAATAAATGATGGTGCACAGAATTTTCAAAATTCAAAAAACTAGGTCAGAATTTTTCTCTCTGGCCGGGATTCGAACCCGCAACCTCCGGGTCAGTAACCAGTGCTCTTAACCACTGAGCCACGGAGGTCTCGGGAGGAACTGCCTAGTGCCTACTCTGTGACTCACGCCATGAGTCATAGGTCCTCGGTACAAGGTGTGCAGGATAATATGAGTTGAGTCAGTAGGGTCATATTGTACTAGTGGTAGTCTGGACACTGTGTCACTCGTATCATACATATATCACTGTGTCACTTGTATCATATACCTTTGACAAAATACACGGTAAACTTGAAGCCAATGAGGAATTACCTATGTGCATACAAATTAAATACATTATTTTTTATCGACATTTATTATAATAAAGAAATATTATAATCGTATGTTCGCCTGTTAACTATTGTGTATGCAATGTGTGATACATATTTCATTATATCAGTGCTGTTCAAGTGTTCACAAACTTATTGAGTGTAACAATCAGAGCACTTGAAGTAATGATATTTTTCGGTTCCAGGTGCGGTTAGCTCTTTGAGAAGGTGGTTTTTTAGTGGGTGGAAATCCCACACCCCAAGTCAGAATGACCTGGGTGTCTTTAAAAGATTTTTCCCTTCAACCAAAAAAAAAAAAACAATCGGATTATTATGTTAAACTCATGTTATTTTTTAAGTGCATTATTTCAACACACTACACATACACCATACACTGGACACACGGAAGGAGCCCAGAACACTAGTTCTGGGTGTCCAAAGGGTTCACCCATATCGATCCTTCCACCACCATGACATCACACATGGACACGGAAAGTAAAGTAAATAACTCATATTTATCCAGAGCCAAGAAATGTCTATTGGAATCTTACTTGTGCACTGGTAGTCAAGTGGTTAACGCGCTAGTCTGGCATTCCAGGGACCGTAGGGATCCGTTGGTTCGAATTCCACCCAGTGCATGAATTTTTCCTCATCAATCTGAGTTTGTGACCACATAATAATAAGTCTCTGAGGGTTAGTGTACAAAATGGTTTGAGCATTAACCTCGCCTGGTGGTTATCTTCCACTAAAGAGTTTAAAAACTATAAAGAAAAAGACGTATTGGTGGTTTTTGGTTAATTTTATTTCTTTTCCGTTGCTTTCAGATAATCGGCGCCATCATCCTCGGTATCTACATTTACAACTCAGACGTCTACTTTCACAACTTTACCTCCAACCGACCCGAGGCTTTCTTCATCTGCATAGCCACCGCCTTCTTTCTGGGCAGCTTTCTGCTCCTCCTGTCATGCCTCATCTCGATCAGCACAGCCTCCATCATAGCCAAGACCACGTTTGTAAGTTTAGTCAGCAAAGTCTTGCCATTCATTCATTTATTTCACCGCGGCCTTCGCAGCTTTCTCTAAGTTGTATCAGCATAATAATATTTCCGAGTGTGTGAGATGGGCATCTGGGCAGCTTTCTACTGCTTCTTTCATACCTTATCTTGATCAGCATAGCCTCTATCATAGCTAAGACCACGTTTGTAAGTTGAGTCAGCATATTAATAATTCCTTGTAGTCACTGTGGCAGAGCGAGTTAGCGCGCTAGGCATTGCACACATGGTGACCTGGGTTCGATTCCCAGCGGGGGAGGATTTTTTCCGCTCTGTACTTGGATGTGCGGGGTCCACTCATACCTCGTGAGGAAAAATGAGTAGCTGCTTTAATGTGAAGCAGCGACCAGTGGCAGAATCTTAGGCAAAAAAAATAATACAAGATATTGTAAATTAAAGTGGTAAAGTACTGTGATTCTGCGCTACCCACTAAAATTGTGACATAATAACACAAAGAAAAGGCATTATTATTATATTATTATTATAATAATTCCTTGTGTGAGAGATGGGTATTTGGGTAGCTTTTTGCTGCTCGTGTCATGTCTCATATCGATCAGCACAGCCTCCATCATAGCTAAGACCACAATTTTGTAAGTTGAGTCAGCATAATAACTAGTAGTTCTGTGAACTGTAGACCTCACACAGATTCAACTATCAATTTATAAATGTTCAATCAGGCATGAGGACATCGAGACCTCTCATACAATACCCCAGTCGATAGTTTTTAATTTAAAAAATATCAACCAGCCCTCTCTCTCTCTAAATTGTGTTTACATTGTTCCTTTTAATTTGTTTTTTGACATGTATAATAATTTGTATAAAGGTATAAGTATAAGTAGTGCTTTATTTAGACTGTCAGCGCACGACAGGTAGTCCCATTATGCCAACAGTTTAACAAAGCACCTCTTTATTTAGGTATTGTATGAAAATTTATTTAAAGAGAGGTCTATAACAATCGAAGTCCTTGCCCCTTATTTAGGTATTATTCCGTTAGTAAATGTACCCGTATACCGAGCATTATTATTATTAAACTTATTTATTTCTGTCTCTCCAGGAATTCATCTATCATGGAGGTGCCTTCATTTTCTACCTCATCGCCTCCTGCATTCTCCTCCTGGAGGTCAGCAACGACAAGTATAACACCCACTACCAGAGACCTTACTTCGTCATCTCTGTGAGTATTGCTTCCTGCCATCAGCATGGTTGAGGCCTTTCTAAACCTTTTTTTTTTTTTTTAAGTGGGGTTTAACGTCGCTTTCAACTGCCATGGTCATATCACGACGGGGGTTTTACCCTCCATTCGCAGGAAACTCACAAACCTGCTACTCACATTGACCTCACCCAGCCTGAGTGGGGCCGGGAAAAGCCAGCGTCACGAGAATTAGAATTTGAATGGTCACCCATCCAAGTCTTAACCTCGCTGGATGTCGCTTAACTTCGGTGTTCCAACGAGAACCGGTGATTTGTGAATTTGATACTTTTTTACTGAAATCCCCACCAGTTTGTGCAATGAACACTTACCATAACATGACCAAGAAACCAGATCTTTTATAGTTTACGCCAATATTTCTGTCAGGCATTGCTTTGGTCGGAATTTTTTTTTTTTTTAAAGTGGGGTTTAACGTCGCTTTCAACTGCCATGGTCATATCACGACGGGGGTTTTACCCTCCATTCGCAGGAAACTCACAAACCTACTACTCACATTGACCCAGCCTGAGTGGGGCCGGGAAAAGCCAGCGTCACGAGAATTAGAATTTGAATGGTCACCCATCCAAGTCTTAACCTCGCTGGATGTCGCTTAACTTCGGTGTTCTGAAGGGAACCGGTGTATTCAACATGCCATCGACGCTGGCGGTCGGAATTTTGGTTCTGATTAAAGTGTTGACAGAAGCAACAAAAAAAAAATTGTTGTTGTTGTAGCCAGCTTGGCTACAGTTGACTATGTATCTATTGGGGGGTGTCTGTTTACAATACCACAGCCCAAACGGTAACAGATATCACAATTTATTTTCATGAGAATCAACCCCTCCAACACCATTATCGCATTACCCAGAAAAATTATTCAAAAAGGCATGACTGTCCAGCAGTACGGCCATGCCTTAGTAAATTTGAAATTTAGTACCGTTGCGAAGTACGGGCAAACGGTACCACATACTGAAAAGTACATTGGATTGCAGTAACTATTAAATAATAAATGAAGGATATGTATGAATATTAAAATAAAATATAATAAAATTATTGGGAAAAAAACGGCTCGTTATTTATAAATCTTTCTTCTCTCTCTTTCAGGTCCTGGGTCTCATCGTATCCGCCCTCTACATTGTGAGTGCGGTCCTCGCGTACAAGTCCTACAAAGGAATCTAAACAGTGCCTTCTGAACCACCCTGTATATTCGTGACGTCATCGACACACCGCCCTGTACATTCATGACGTCATCGACACACCGCAACAAATGACGTGACATTGTGCATTTAAAAACGACCGTTAATAGGTTTATACATGCACCCTGTATATTCATGACGTCATCGACACACCGTAACAAATGACGTGACATTGGGCATTTAAAAACGACCGTTAATAGGTTTATACATGCACCGATTGCACCCTGTATATTCATGACGTCATCGACACATCGCAACAAATGACGTGACATTGTGCATTTAAAAGAACGACCGTTAATAGGTTTATGCATCATAGGGTGGCGTTATCGTGAACGATGGTAGCCAGACAGTGGAGGAATGACTCAGCACTTCTACCACTGTCTTTACAAGGAGGCTTATAATTGACAAGGTCCCCCAGAACCAAGCCAATGCTGGTCTACTCCCTGTTTATAATCCCCCAGCCAGGTTTAAGCATGCACCCTGTATAAAATTCTAACGTTTTTCGAATAGAATGGACCAAATGGTATGAAGCCTTATGAACGCTGTATTCAAAATTGATATTATTGAGACCGGATACCCCGAAATAAAATCAAAAACTCATTCTTCATTTAGGAATTACGGTGAATAAACTCTGAATACGTTTATGGTGGTCTCATTTGAACGGGTCGTATGGAGACCCTGTATCTTTGGAAATATGGGTCACTTTTAACAACCTGTAGCTCGATCGATAAGGCGGCGGACTTGTAACCTGAAGGTCGGTGTTTCAAGTCCCGGTTTCAGCGTAGATGTAGTAAAGCGAGTTTGATTAGTTGTGTTATCACAAAAGTGATTAACACAAATATGTTAACTAAATAAAAAATGTAATTAATGTTCATTATTGTAATGGGACTGGATTTCACATCAGTTGAAAATCTGGAAGAACGGTGAGAAATTTCAACAACAACAAAAAAACAAGATAGGGACTTATGAAATTGAAAGTGACAAAATTGTCACCAATTTATTTTCAAATTGCATTTCATGTACAAAGTCAAATGTAAAAATAATATCTGTGAAAAATCTTGGAAAAATTAGGCCGTCACCTAAGGGAATGTACCTGTATTATGTGCCTAAATATACATTGGCTATGTACCTCTTTATGTGGAAAGTAATGACCTTAAATACCTAAATACTATATTATATACTACCTATATAAATTTTTAACCAATCTCAGTAGCTTGATGGATAAGGCCGCGGACTTGTAACCTGGAGGTCGGTGGTTCAAGTCTCGGTTTCAGCATAATCACGAAAGTGATGAACACAAATATGATAACTTACTATATCATCTGTGAAACATCTACTTCTATACAAAACGTGCTTTTTTAAGCTTTACAACTGAGAATGATTGAGCTATCATGTATTGTATATATTTTTTAGAAGAAAATCCGCCACTCAAAATTTTTATTCAGGGAAAAGAAAATATATTATAATAACAAACCTTATTTATTTTAATATTTATTGAAGAAAAAAAATCTGTGTCTAAAAAATTTTCTATCGCTTTTATATAATTTGATACTTATTTATTTTTAAGTCTCTCTTTGAATGAAAATCCTGCTATAAATTGTCTTTATTTTTTAAGAAGCTTTATTATTTATTTTCAAGCGAATGTGTGAAACTTTTAAACGTTTAGCCTTATTTATTTTAAAATATTTAATTAAAAAATAGGTTTTACAGATTCATACGTGAGATTTTTGAGATTTAAAACTGAGCATAATAATAATATCGCCTTATTTATACTGCCCGATTAAGACTGTTAAAGTCCCATTATTCCAGCAGTAAGCCCAAGACATATTATTATGTGGTAAAACCCCAAATGGGAGGATAACTTGTGATGTCCCGGCTGGGTTTCGAACCCACGACATCTGGATTCTCTAGATTCACAGAGTGCCGCCTTTACCACTGAGCTACCGGGACAGAGCATAAGATTATATCGAGAAAAAATTATCTTCTGGATGATGGATTTCAAATAATTAATAAAAAAAAAAATAGGTTTTACGGATTCATACGTGAGATTTTACACTCAACATAAGATAATATTGAGAAAAAATTATCTTCTGAATGATAGATTTCTTATAAAAAATAATAAAAAAGGTACTTAAATATGAAGTTATGAAGGAAATAAGAACAAAATTAGATTTTGAAAGTCATACAAGGATTATGGAAAAACAAAATTTCATGTAGTTCTTCCATGTTGTTTGTTAGTCTCGGAAAGGTGATTACCTCTCCCGAAATCCGCACACTTCGGAAGTGTTCGGAAATATCCGGAGGTGTTCGGTATTATTCGGAATTGATCGGAGGACTGTGCACAAGTGTGCATATAAGAGCCCAAGGAAATGCTCCTGTTTTGTATCTGGAGTTCTGATTCATTGGATCTGTAAAAAAAAAAAACAAAGTTAAAATAATTTTAGAATGAAAAACAATCTTTTGTATAATAATACTCTTTAGTTGAGTGTTACCACCAGGTTGGGTTAATGCTCAACACATTTTCTACCACCTAAACCTCAGAGTCTTATTACTTATTATCACTCAGAGTCTTATGTGGTCACACTTTTATTATGTGGTCACAATGTCACGTATGTACCTACTCAAATAAATGAGGAAAAAACCAAGCATTGGGTGGGATCGGAACCATAGATGCACGCGCTAGATTATTTACCTTACAAGTCGAGCAAGGAAATTGAAAGATATTTTAGAGTCTAGGTGGTTACAGTTACGTAAGTGTAAGTGGTTAGGGCGCTGGTGTGGTAACCCAGGTGGTCTAGGGAGGTATTGGTTCGGATTCCTCCCAATGTACGATTTTTCTTCATTTACCTATTTGAGAATTTGACCACCTATTAATGACACCAATACAACTACTGGAACTCATAAGTCTCTGGAAATATAAGTTCTTCGCTTTCAACAGTTGAAATGTTTACTATACATATTTATGTTTAATTTCAAGTGCTAAAATCTGTCAATTATATTTAGTTGCCTATCTACTTACCAAAATCAGTTGTTAAATATTTTACAAATCCTGACTGTAAAATCTCTTTTTATTTTACTATCTATTTAAAAAAAGGTCCGATTTATTAAAATGTTATTCATTTACATTTTTTATAGTTTTTTTAATACATCTTTTATACTCCCCACTTTATTTGTTTATCGCTTTTCGATGTCTTGGTTTTTCTAAACTATTGAATAAATACAAAGAAACCTTTTTTCAAAATAACAGAACTTGTTCTTCTTTTATTTTATTTTTATTATTTAAAAAAATAATATTTATTTACAGAGGAGACTTAACAATCAGAGTAGTTGCTCTTTTTTTATTTTTTGATTTGATTTTAACGTCGCTTTCAACTGTATGGTCATATCACGACGGTGTGGTGTTACCCTCCATTCGCAGGAAATTCACACACACCTGCCACCTCACCTAGCCTGGGTGAGGCCGGAATGCCAGCATCACGAAATCTTCACCTCGCTGGACGTTGCTTAACCGGTGCATTCAACACGCCAGCGACGCTGGCAGACCTCTCTTTAATTAATTTTTCTTCTTATTTTACTCTGTCCAGGGTCGACCTTGTTCATCCTCATGGTTCAGGTTGGTGGGTTTTGGCACATTTTTTACGGCTTTGGCACATTTTATTTTGATTGAACGTTCTGGATAAGGACGGGAGTTTTACCCTCCATTCGCTGGGAATCGTACCAGCTACCCACATTAACCTCACCCCGCCTGGGTAGGGCCGGAATTGCCAGCTTCACGTGTTCGGAGGGAACAGAATTTTCTGTGCGAAAAATCTGCTCCGACCGGGGATCGAACTCAGGATCTCTGGAGTTCGGGCAGTAGTCACAACCGTTACGCCACGGAGGCTGTCTCTTTAAATAATTAATGTTCATTTAAAAAAATATAGTAAATATTTAGCCTGAAATGTTTATATACGATGAAATTTAGGTACCTAATTTCATTTATCTAGATATTTAGCTGTCCTGGGTGGAATTCGAACCTGCGATCTCCAGTTTTAACGGCAAGCGTGCTCTCCTCTGGACCAGATGCGGGCAATAAGATTCAAACGGAAAAGAAAATAATACTTGATACGAAAATAGAATCCAGAATATGTCCCCTACACAGGAGCAATAATTTTACTTATTTTTGAATTGTTTTAATAGTGGCGATGCGCGATATTCATTTCAAAAATATTTGCAATTAGAAAACGTTACGAACTGTATAAGAACAAGCAATATGGGCGAAATTAATATACAAAATCGATAACTGAATCGATGTAATGTTTTGAGCGGTTCCAGGATCATATGTTTAGTTGTTTAAGGGTAGAGGTGGCTTTTAGTGAGGATGATGCACTGTTGTCCGCATCTCAGTAGTCAGACTGTTCATTAGGGTACAATCTAGTGTTCGTCTACAGAATTTACCATATCTCCTTTTAACACTTTCACCGCCAACTGTACTTTCGACTATTTTCATTCATAGGCCAGGCGTGATTTTGATGTGGTGATACTTCAAAGTATCACTGGCCTAGGGAAGAGATTTTGACAAAAATTTGACATGTTCGTGGATACTGCTAGGCCAGAGCAACACATTCCTCATGTTAAACATATAGAAAGTGTTACTCACAAGACTCTGCGTCTTATAGAAGACTCTGTGGGTGATACTTTGAAGTATCACCATGTTCATACTAGCGCAGAGCCAGGTGATACTTCCATGTATCACCTGGCGCTGAAAGTGTTAAAAAAAATCATTGTCTAGCATCGGTTTTCCCCATAAGGCGATATCATTATTATTAGTAAGATTTCGCAAAGTTATGGGGACCCGATAACCTATCCCCATAACGATAAAGTCTCGAATTTGCGTCTCTGCGCATGACAAAAATTATCGGAGTTTGGTTATGGTTATCGGGATCCCCATAATTCGAGTGGATTATGGGGTTCTCTCTTCGTAAACGATAAAGAAAATTTTGACTCAAAATACCGCGTGATTTCAAAAAATATATAAATATAGGTAATACTAAACCTTCGTGCTCAGTTTTTTACATACAGTAGAATTAATTTTTACATTTTAATTCTGATAAATTTAAGATTTTTTTGGCAAGTAGGTATTATTTTTTCTCTTTTATCTGCATTTTTTTCTGTTTTATCTGTGTTAACAGTTTTTTATATTCTGTGTAATTATGTCAATTGAAGAAGCACTTTTTTTTCTGAATAAGATAGGTGAAATAAATGATGATGAATTGGACTTTGCCATAATGGATCATTTGGAAGGTGCACATTTAGGGTGGTTTTAAAAAATCAATGTCAGAATGTTTTATCTACCAACCCTACAAAGTGTGCAGTCTATCCAGATATTAAAATAAATTGCCGCTAGGCGCTCAAAGTTTGGAAAAATCGCGATTTTTGGCTGGTGAGCGAGGCTTCGGAGCCGTAACTCCGGAACGGCTCAGTATTTTGTCTTTAAGTTTATCTCAAATGAAAGCTTACATTGTTTTGACTATTTTATATTCTGGACACTTTTAAACTTCTTTTCTAAAAATAATTATGGTCAAAAACTTTTACTCTTTAGAAACTTTTAGTCCGAGCGAGCAAAATGGCACCTTTTCCCTCAAAAACGAGAGTAGGTATCATTTTTATATAATGCAACCCATGGCTAATACATGCCATTCTATTCTAACTGTTATTAAATGTTTTTGACCATAATTATTTTTAGAAAAGAAGTTTTATTTTTCTTTTAAGACTCTGGGGGCTGAGACTCCTAACAGGTAGACATGTAATGTAAATGGACATTTTCACTTCTCAAGATAGTGAAGAACTTCCTGGACCTTCTGGTTGCAAAAAATGCGAGGCACCAGGGAATTTCTAACCATGAAGCTATCTCTGATTTTGGATCGGTGTGGGATGACTGACAGAAATGCCACTCGAGTACTAGAAGCAACGATGGAAGCGCTTGGACATAATCCTGACGATTCCTAGGGTATATTGCAAAGCGTGGTTTAATGCCCCTAAGGCCCAGCTGGCACCTATGCAAGACTTCAAAATGTTGCAGAGTCTCTTAAGGTGTAAGTCGCTCCTACCAGTCGCGCGACCCGGTCGCGTGTTTTGGTAAGTACTAGAGTACGAGACTATTGATGAAGAAATAGCAGACAGAAGTTTGACCAAATTTTCAAACCACTTCTGCAATTTAAATGCAGAGACGGTTGGCCTGGCCTTCTTTGACGCCACGATTCCTGACGAAGAAAAATCCAGAATGGCAGAGAAGATAAGCGCAGGCTCAGAGACAGAGAGTTCAGAGAATTCTAGGATCATAAATCCTAAACTGCAAAAACGTCAGCTGAAGGAGCTGGTTCAGGAAAGGCTCTCTGTTTTAATAAGCAAGGAGATACTGCATTTCTTTGAGCGTCTTCAAATCAACCCCGCTTTCCTTAAAGAACCCTCCATCAGCTGGCTAGATAATAGTAATTACAGAGAAGTTTTGGCAATAGTAAAATAATTAAAAGACACACACAGACACCAGACAAACACACACCACACACTTTCTAGGACTCTTTTTCCCCCGCGGCTGGCGCCCCAGTTAGAATATAATAGAATCCTTTCGTATTGCCCATCTACAATATAAAATCAATACCAGTGCTGAGAAATCGAGATGAATGAGTGAGTGAGTGTTAACTTTGGCATTATATATAGGTATAGATTTAAAGCAGAACATAGTTACCTACAAAAGTCGAAAAGAAAATGAATTGAAAATTTAGATTTCAAAAATATTTGTTTTGTTTGGATGAAAAGCTTTCTTAGAATATCCGGTAGAGGCGCTAGAGTTTTCGTTATCGGGTATCGTGATGATGCGAAATGTAAAAAAATCTTCTTCCTACGAGACACGAAACCGATAAACTTATCGTTATGGGGATTGATTATCGGGACCCGATAAGTAAATGCGAAATGTCTCTATTATCTTAATAATATGGACACTCTTTAGTGGAAGGTAACCACCAGTCGAGGTGAATGTTCAAAGCATTTTCTGCCACCTAACCCTCAGAGTCTTATTATGATGTGGTCACAAACTCAAATTAAAGAGGAAAAATTCATGCACTGGGTGGGATTCGAACCAACGAATCCCTACGCTACCTGGATTACCAGACTAGCGCATTAACCACTTGACTACCAGTACATGTAAATACCAGCCCCCACTGGTGATAACAAATAATGTTAAAAATAATAAAGACCACGTGTGTTTCCTTTGTATGGAAATAAATACATATTAAAATTATTATGTATTTAAATATATTCCCAATTAATATACATATCCATGTGTAAGCAATGTAAAGAAATATGTACTTTATATGCAAGGTATATAGATAAATAACTCGTACCTTACTTCCTTTTTAATTATTATAAATAGAAATCCTGTTAGTTGACAATTATTTAGTTTAATTATGATTTTTTTTTTAGTGTCAATTTAAATTTCAATAAGTCATCTTCCATATGAAAGTCGGGTTACAAAAGAGAGATCATGAAAGGAAGTGCTTAAATTTTTGTAGTAAATTATCTACGGATATAAGTGCGTGGAAACTATTTAAAGTTTATCTGAAAGTAGATAGTAGATACACTAGTTGAGAACTTAAATTGTTGGAGTATTTTTTTTTTTTTTTTTAATAAAATATTTATTTATTTAAAATATTTTAAAAATATTTAAAATAAAAAATCAGAAAAATTCATCAGATTTTACCTCAATACATATTCTCACTAGCATTTTTCATGTATTAAATTTATGTACTTATTTATTTATCTTTATTTATTTACACTTTATTTTTTTATACAAAAAATATTTACAAAATAAAATATTTAAAATTATCTACCAACAAACGAGCGACAGTTTTAATCGTGTTTTGCTTAATTAATAAATAAAAAAATAAAAAATTTCGGTCAGTATGGGTACCAATATCAGAATCGGTGGCCATCCACTTGTATCTATAGAGCAAGGGGTCAATTTCTGTGGCGTGTGTCAGCTGTGTACCTGTCTCAACTTTGGATTCTTCAAGACCACTCCTGGCAAAGTCAAACTGGTCGAAATAGTAAGTGGTATAATATTTTACCTTCCTTTGATTTTAGCCGACCTCAGTGGCTTGATCGATGAGGCGGTGGACTTGTAACCTGGATGTCGGTGGTTCAAGTCCCGGTTTCAGCGTGGATTTAGTAAAGCGAGTTTGAGTTGTTATGATATCACGAAAGTGATCAACACAAATATGATAACTCTTCCTCTGATTTTTGATTTGTCTGGCTGGGGGACTATAAAAAGGGAGTACACCAGCAGTCTGGCTGGGGGAGTAGACCAGCATTGGCTTGGTTCTGGGGGCCCTTGTCAATTATTAGCCTCCTTGTAAAGACGGTGGTAGCCAGCGTCGATGGCATGTTGAATACACCGGTTCCCTTCAGAACACCGAAGTTAAGCGACATCCAGCGAGGTTAAGACTTGGATGAGTGACCATTCAAATTCTAATTCTCGTGACGCTGGCTTTTCCCGGCCCCACTCAGGCTGGGTGAGGTCAATGTGAGTAGCAGGTTTGTGAGTTTCCTGCGAAAGGAGGGTAAAACCCCCGTCGTGATATGACCAATTGACCATGGCAGTTGAAAGCGACGTTAAACCCCACTTAAAAAAAAAAAAAAAAAAAAAAAAAAAAAAGACAGTGGTAGAAGTGCTGAGTCATTACTCCACTGTCTGTCTACCATCGTTCACGATGACGCCACCCTAGGATGATTTGATTTTTTATTCTATTATTTGATTAATGTGTACTGGTAGTCAAGTGGTTAACGCACTAGTCTGGTAATCCTGGTAGCGCAGGGAGCCGTTGGTTCGAATCCCTCATTAATTTGAGTTTGTGACCACATAATAATAAGACTCTGAGGGTTAGGTGGTAGAAAATGCTTTAAGCATAAACCTCGTCTGGTGGTTACCTTCCACTAAAGAGTGTTATTATTAATAATAATAGAAGTGCGATAGTAGAAAAGAGAAAACAAAGATAATATGAATGAATGACCCTGAATCGGGGAGTTCGCTAAATATGGGAAGACTACCATCTTTTTATTCTTAAATGTAAAAGGTTGTGTGGAAGAGATTGCCATAGAGATTATATATGTATTGTATATTTTTCTATTCTTTTTCGTTTTTATTGTATATATTGTTTTCATTTTTTAATTGTTATAATAATTATTTGTACTGTACTAACGTGTACTTAGGTATTTTTATATCTAATAAAGTGTTGTAATAATCATAATGTTTAGTTGGAATAATACTCAATTATTCATACAAGTTCTCTTGCTACCTGACTACAACTTTTTCTAACGTCGCTTTCAACTGCATGGTCAATGGTCATATCACGCAGTTTGTTTCACCCTCCATTTGCTGGAAATTCAGAAACAAACTACTCAATTTAACCTCATCCAGCCTGAGTTGGGCCGGGAATAGCCAGCATCACGAGGGTTCGAATTCAAATGGTCACCCATCCAAGTACTAATCTCGCTGTACGTTGCTTAACTTCCAGTAGATGTTACTAAAATATACCTATCCAGTATCCAGTTAATTCAGCTCAATAATAGTCATCCTTACTTTTTTATTATTATTTCGTAACCATGAAATAGGACCTACTGTGGACGTTTGTGGTCTATGTTGTAGCTCGCCCATCCCATAGTATGCCTCCCCTCTGATGGGCGAGAAGTAACACAATACTTCCTAATTAGGTGCTGGGTCAACACGAACGCACCGAAAGGTATCCCTTACAAACAACTGTAACCAAATTAAAATTACAATTTTTTTTGTCGGGCCAAATTAAAATCAGCTACAGCACGAACCACAGGTATAAGACCTAGTTAAAGTGCTTTAAGAGAGAGAAGAAAAAAAATCAGCTGATCGCGCGCTACACAGAGTGCCGCCTTTACCCCCAGTGGTAAATGCGGCACTCTGTGAATCCAGAGGTTCCAGAGGTCGTGGGTTCGAAACCCAGGCGGGACATGACAAGTTATCCTCCCATTTGGGATTTTTACCACATAATAATACGTCTTGGGCTTACTGCTGGAATAATGGGACGTAATAGTCCTAATCGGGCAGTATAAATAAGGCGATATTATTTTATTATTTATTTATTTTTTTATATTTCACCTCCCAGATCCTGGGCACAATCTGTCAAGGCCTCCTTCTCAACTTCGGCTCCCCATACGCCCCCACGCTAGGCATGTCCTACGAGTCCTTCCTCACCTCCGTCACCTCCAGCCTCACCACCTCCACACTACTCGCCTCCACCTATCTGCTGTCCAGGAACTCGGTGGCTCTCGTGCGCTCATCACTCTTTGTAAGTACGAAAAAACCGACAAAAAAAAGTTAAAAAAAAACTTTCCAAGTACTGAGAACACTCAAATATTTCTACCTAGTTTAAAATACATATAATATTCAGAATCGTCATATCAAGACGTTTCATTTGATACCAAACTCGATAGGTTTCTAACAAAAATTGGTTGACGCAGCCACTTTTTGGCACTAAATCCTACACCCCCACTATACGCCCTACGCCCCCACTATACGCCCTACGCCCCCACGCTAGGCATGTCCTACGAGTCCTTCCTCACCTCCGTCACCTCCAGCCTCACCACCTCCACACTTCTCGCCTCCACCTATCTGCTGTCCAGGAACTCGGTGGCTCTCGTGCGCTCATCTCTCTTTGTAAGTACAAAAAAAACGACGAAAAAAAAGTTGAAAAAAAAAAAACTTTTCAAGTACTCAGAGCACTCAGATGTTTCTACCTAGTTTAAAATACATATAATATTCAGAATCGTCATATCAAGACGTTTCATTTGATACCAAACTCGATAGGGTTCTAACAAAAATTGGTTGACGCAGCCACATTTTGGCACTAAATCCTACGCCCCCACTATACGCCCTACGCCCCCACGCTAGGCATGTCCTACGAGTCCTTCCTCACCGCCGTCACCTCCAGCCTCACCACCTCCACACTACTCGCCTCCACCTATCTGCTGTCCAGGAACTCGGTGGCTCTCGTGCGCTCATCACTCTTTGTAAGTACAAAAAACCCGACTGAAAAAAAAACTTTTCAAGTACTCAAAGCACTCAGATGTTTCTACCTAGTTTAAAATACAATATTCAGAATTGTCATATCAAGACGTTTCATTTGATTTTTGAGCAAGACTTGTAAATTGTTCTGGAAAATCGTGTGGTGTTAATAAGAACACTCTTTAGTGGAAGGTAACCACCAGGCGAAGTTTATGCTCAAAGCATTTTCTCCCTCCTATCCCTCAGAGTCTTATCATTATTTGTTCAGAAACTCAAATTAATATGGAAAAGTTCATGCACTGGGTGGGATTCGAACCAACGGATCCCTACGCTACTTGGATTACCAGACTAGCGCGTTAACCCCTTGACTACCAGTGCATCCAGATGTTCACACCCGTTTCTTTCACTCCCCCAGGAAGTCCTGTTCAATCTGATGGCTTGCAATTGGTTTCTCTGTTAACCACTTGACTACCAGTGCACCCAGATGTTCACACCCGTTTCTTTCACTCCCCCCAGGAAGTCCTGTTCAATCTGGTGGCCTGCAACTGGTTCCTCTGTTAACCCCTTGACTACCAGTGCACCCAGATGTTTACACCCGTTTCTTTCCCCCTCCCCAGGAAGTCCTGTTCAATCTGGTGGCTTGCAACTGGTTCCTCTGTTAACCCCTTGACTACCAGTGCACCCAGATGTTTACACCCGTTTCTTTCCCCCTCCCCAGGAAGTCCTGTTCAATCTGGTGGCTTGCAACTGGTTCCTCTGTTAACCCCTTGACTACCAGTGCACCCAGATGTTTACACCCGTTTCTTTCCCCCTCCCCAGGAAGTCCTGTTCAATCTGGTGGCTTGCAACTGGTTCCTCTGTTAACCCCTTGACTACCAATGCACCCAGATGTTCACACCCGTTTCTTTCACTCCCCCAGGAAGTCCTGTTCAATCTGGTGGCTTGCAACTGGTTCCTCTGTTCACACCTGTTTCTTTCACTCCCCCAGGAAGTCCTGTTCAGTCTGGTGGCTTGCAACTGGTTCCTCTGTTCACACCTGTTTCTTTCACTCCCCCAGGAAGTCCTGTTCAGTCTGGTGGCTTGCAACTGGTTCCTCTGTTCACACCTGTTTCTTTCACTCCCCCAGGAATTCCTGTTCAGTCTGGTGGCTTGCAACTGGTTCCTCTGTTCACACCTGTTTCTTTCACTCCCCCAGGAAGTGCTGTTCAATCTGGTGGCTTGCAACTGGTTCCTCTGTTAACCCCTTGACTACCAGTGTACCCAGATGTTCACACCCGTTTCTTTCACTCCCCCAGGAAGTCCTGTTCAATCTGGTGGCTTGCAACTGGTTCCTCTGTTCTTCTTTCTTCCTCTCGTTCGCCGTGCACACATTCCTCTATCCCTTCTATCTGATAACGCCCTTCTACACCGTGTACCCCGCTATGACGGCCGCTTACGTAAGCAACTTATTATTAAACAAGTTAGATCAAGTTTTATTTACAAAATATTTACATAGAATATAGACATACATAGATAATAAAATTAAGAAAACAAAACTTGATCAAGGGCGGTGCTAATGCCAACGGCATTCTCTTCCTTACGTTATGTTTTATTATATCCACCTTAATTTTAAGCTATCAGTATGTGTATTGTATACCTATTGTACATAAACACACAATAAATAAATTCGCATCTGTAATTGCTTGTCTAGCTCTAAAAAGCTGGCAAGTGTTGATGTTGTATTAAAAAAATAAAATAAAAACTATTTATTATGTTTTATTATATTCACCTTAATTTTAAGCCATCAGTATGTGTATTGTATACCTATTGTACATAAACACACAATAAATATATTCGCATCTGTAATTGCTTGTCTAGCTCTAAAAAGCTGGCAAGTGTTGATGTTGTATTAAAAAAAAAAAAAAAACTATTTATCAGTAACAAAACAACGGGCTGGATTTGTCTTTATTTTATTTTTAATTTGGGTTCAACGTTAAAACTGTTGTAAGTATTACCTTCCATTCGCAGGAAACAAACCTGCTATCGTCATTAAATTTCGAATTTGAATGGTCACCCATCCAAGGCTTAGCCTCGCTGCACACTGCTTAACTTCAGTGACGGATTGAGAACTGGTGCTTTCAAAGTGCCATCGACGAGGGATAATTTTTTTTAAATATTAATATGTTGTTATATTGTTATTGTTGTTATAACCAGCTTGGCTACAGCTGAGGAAGTGATGGTCTCCAGACAACTTAATTGGAAAAATTGGCTCGTTCTGAACCACATATTTCTATGTTCGATTTTTCTTTATAAGCCACTAGCGGGCTGACGCCCGCTTTGCGAGCCGAGATTGCCATAGGCAATAACCCCGCCCTTTAGTTAGGACATATGTTTTTATATATATTTTCTATTCTTTTTCATTTTAATATATATTATATACTAGCGGGCTGTCGCCCGCTTTGTGGGTCGAGGCATGGCCGTGAAAGCAAAAAGACCTTTTTCGCCAATGGCAGGTGTTGTAGTGGGAATTTCGAAAAATCCCGTCTTATTGCACATCTAGACTATAAGACAAAGCTACCTACCAAATGTCAGCTTCCTAGGACTTACCAGTTCAAACAGTGATGATCAGTCAGTCAGTCAGTGACTTTGACATTTATATATTAAGATTAACCCTTGAGAAACTGCAAGCTAGCTTAGGGTTGGTTAGTCTGTTCTCTGTTTATTGTCCTCTATAGTGAGACACTGGTCTTCTAATTATTTAGCGTAACCCAGCAAGACAGAATGATAATATGTGAAGTAAGGTAATTTACATATTTTATTTCCATTTCCAGATTCTCGGAACAATCCTGGGACTAACCTACGCCTATGACGCGTATCTCGCTTACAATCATTTCAAGGGAAGATGAAGGAGACGTCAGAATGCTGGAAAGGGTTAATACACTCTACCTTGTCAATTTTTACTTTCTATAACCTATAAGGTATAGAAAGTATTGCAATCGGTCACTTTTTTACAATTTTTTTTATTTAATTTATTTATTTATTTAGTAACAGGATGACATATACAAAGGTATTTTTCCTAAGCTAAAGCTTCTAAGAATTGAGCTGGATAACATTTCTGGACGAATTAGAATCTCCTGATTCCAAAAAACTGATTTTTTATACATATTATTGATTTGTAATAAATTAAAGGAATAAAAACCAAGCCCATTATTCAGGATTTTTTTTTTCGGGGCGGTCCAAAAATTAAAATTGGATGTTCATGAAATAACGAAGTTTTCGCGGGTTTTTTCAGCTTTTTTTTTTAAAAAAAGAAAAAGTAACTGTACACCGGAAGCCCGGAACCACTTTCGCATAACTTCAGGATACTACTTCGCACTGATAGTCAAGTGGTTAACGCGCTAGTCTGGTAACCCAGGTTGCGTAGGGATCCGTTGGTTCGAATCCCACCCAGTACACGAATTTTTCCTCATTCATTTGAGTTTGTGACCACATAATAATAAGACTCTGAGGGTTAGGTGGTAGAAAATGCTTTGAGCATTAACCTCGCCTGGTGGTTACCTTCCACAAAAGAGTATTATTAATATTATATTCGTAGTCCTTATTTTAGGTTATGTATGATACAAAAGTCAAGAAATTGAACAAGTACCTACTCTGCTAGTTCAAAATAACCGACCTCCGTGGCTCAGTGGTTGAAAGCATTGGTTACTGACCCAGAGGTTGCGTGTTCGAATCCCGGCCGGAGCAGAAAATTCTGACCGAGTTTTTCCGTTTCCGGAATGGCATGAATGTAGAAGTAATGCGAAAGGGGTTCCGGGGAACAATTACCTTTGAAAAAAACTCACCTGACAAAAACTCGTCCTAAAGACCCTTCTTTTCGGCGTAAATTTTCTCTCAAGCTTTCTTCGTATTAACCTTTTGCACTCCAGTGAAAAAAAATTGGAACTGCCCATACGGTCCAGTGCATGTCCCACATGCAACCATAGAAACGCCGCTACACTCCAGTATAAAATTCACATGAACAGTCCTTAAGGTCCAGTGCATGTCCCACATGCAACTATTAATAACGCTCTTACGGTCCAGTGCATGTCCCACATGCAAGATTTCCCTCCACTTTATTCGATTTCATTTTATATTTTCCTTTAATTATCAGCCTATCAAATTTATTCTAGTCGATTCGTAATATTCCGTAGAATATTTACGAACAAGTCAAAAGTGTCTAAAATGTAAGCCAGCTGTGTAATCAAACATTATTATCAGTGCAACCTGCGGAAGGTTGGTTCAGTGTAGTACCTGTTCTATCGTCTTTATTTCTGTGATAAAAATGTCTAAAAGAAAACTGTATAGTTTTATAGTTAAAGAAGAAGCAAAGAAAATTCGAAATTTACTTTGTGGTAAGTAATTTATGTTCTTTATATGTTTATTTGAGGGTCAAAGATACCTCTGCAAAGTATATCTCTGTCTCTTATATGTAGAAGTAATGCGAAAGGGGTTCCGGGGAACAATTACCTTTGAAAAAAACTCACCTGACAAAAACTCGTCCTAAAGACCCTTCTTTTCGGCGTAAATTTTCTCTCAAGCTTTCTTCGTATTAACCTTTTGCACTCCAGTGAAAAAAAATTGGAACTGCCCATACGGTCCAGTGCATGTCCCACATGCAACCATAGAAACGCCGCTACACTCCAGTATAAAATTCACATGAACAGTCCTTAAGGTCCAGTGCATGTCCCACATGCAACTATTAATAACGCTCTTACGGTCCAGTGCATGTCCCACATGCAAGATTTCCCTCCACTTTATTCGATTTCATTTTATATTTTCCTTTAATTATCAGCCTATCAAATTTATTCTAGTCGATTCGTAATATTCCGTAGAATATTTACGAACAAGTCAAAAGTGTCTAAAATGTAAGCCAGCTGTGTAATCAAACATTATTATCAGTGCAACCTGCGGAAGGTTGGTTCAGTGTAGTACCTGTTCTATCGTCTTTATTTCTGTGATAAAAATGTCTAAAAGAAAACTGTATAGTTTTATAGTTAAAGAAGAAGCAAAGAAAATTCGAAATTTACTTTGTGGTAAGTAATTTATGTTCTTTATATGTTTATTTGAGGGTCAAAGATACCTCTGCAAAGTATATCTCTGTCTCTTTCTAGCACACTTGTTGACATGAGTTCGACAAAGAAAGATGATGTGTGATACAGGGTGGCGTTGTTAGCATTGATTTCACGACCCTCTTCAACACATTGTCTTTTTGTACTTCCACTACCTACCTTTTTTTTAACAGTGTTTTATACCTAATTATTTACGAATTCTTAGCTCCGATATCGCTAATTGGGGATCTATTGTTCTTTTTACAAAGTCAAAAGTTTGGGTCGTCTACAAACACCCTGTATACGAGGTCTCTAATTTGAAAGAAAAAATCTACTGGGCCGTAGCGCTTCGTTTCTTTCCAAAACAACTCGACCTGATGAACAAACAAAACAATGCATGTGGGACATGCACTGGACCTTAAGGACTGTTCTAGTGAATTTTATACTGGAGTGTAGCGGCGTTTCTATGGTTGCATGTGGGACATGCACTTGACCGTAAAAGGTTAATCCGGCTCAGCGGCGCGCGGCGCTTACTTCATTGTTAGTGAAATAAATCAAAATCGAGACACACTGTGATTAAACGAGTACATCACTTGAGTAAAATAAAACTCACCTGCAAAAACTCGTCCCCAAAGACCCTCCTTTTCGGCGTAAAATGGCGGAAACCATATGCTAGTAACATGGTGTCCGCCATTTTTTACTGAGGCAGTTCAATGCTATCTTCGTAGTCACAAGATCACAAGAACACTTACTTCATTGTTGGTTAAATAACTCAAAATCGAGACACACTGTGATTAACCGAGTACACCACTTGAGTAAAATAAAACTCACCTGCAAAAACTCGTCCCCCAAAGACCCTAATTTTTGGGCGCAAAGTCTCTCAAACTTTCTTCGAAGTCACAAAATTAATCCGGCGATCAAAATCGAGACACACTGTGATTAACCGAGTACATCACTTGAGTAAAACAAAACTCACCTGCAAAAACTCGTCCCCGAAAAACCCTTCTTTTCGGCGTACATCAGTTTCTCTCAAACTTTCTTCGGCGTCACACTGTTGGCCTGGGTGAGAGTGGAGTCCCGCCCCAGCACCATCGTCAGCAGAGCCATCCTCACATACATGCCGTATTCCGCCTGGCGAAAGTAGGCCGCCCGGGGGTCCGAATCAAACTCGGGCGCTATCTCGAACACCCGGGGGAGCGGGTGCATGACCGCCATCTTGCCTTTGGCCTTCGTCATGATCTTGGGCGTGACGACGTAGAGACCACACGACTGAGGGAGAAAAAAAATACGAGAATTTTTTTAGAGCGATTTTTTTAGAGCAATTTTTTTAGAGCAATTTTAGAGCAATTTTTTTCTCCCACACGACTGAGGGAGAAAAAAAATACGAGAATTTTTTTTAGAGCAATTTTTTTTTCAAACTAACGTCTACACTGTTACCCGATTCACACAAGAAATATTGTGTGTCACTAAATAACAGCAATAAGTGACGTTTTATTTATTTTTCTCAGATTGAACGATAAGTTGGCGATAATCTGAGATACCTAAATATTTTATTTTCTGATCGACCTTAGTAGCTTGATCGATAAGGCGGCGGACTTGCAACCTGAAGGTCGGTGGTTCAAGTCCCGGTTGTGATACCACGAAAGTGATTAACACAAATATTATTATAATTATTATTATTATTTTACACTACACTCTTTAGTGGAAGGTACCTACCAGGCGAAGTTAATGCTCAAAGCATTTTCTACCACCTAACCCTCAGAGTCTTATTATTGTGTGGTCACAAACTCAAATTAATGAGGAAAATTCACGCAGTGGGTGGGATTCGAACCAACGGATCCCTACGCTACCTGGATTACCAGGCTAGCGCGTTAACCACTTGACTACCAGCACACTGACCTATTATTATAAAGGAGGTAGAAAGTAGGAACATAAATAATAATAATTCCCTTTCCGTGAGGTAGGTATTGACACCTAAATCACTGTGGTGAGAGGATTATATAGACGCCCAGATCCAATTTTTAGGCTCCTTTCATGTCCATTGATTCTATTTGATTTTAACTTGAGATAGTCAGGACGGGGGTTTTACCCTCCATTCGCTGGGAATCGTACCAGCTACCCACATTAACCTGACACAGCCTGGGTAGGGCCGGAAATGCCAGCCTCACGTGTTTGGAAGGGCAGAATTTTCTTCGAAAAGTCTGCCCCGACCGCGATTTGAACTCGAGACCTCTGGACTACGGGCAGTAGTCACAACCATTACGCCACGGAGGCTGGTAGTCGACAGTCCTACTAATACCAAAATATAAAGGAGGTAGGAAGTAGGAACATAAATGAATCACCCTCACCTTCTCATACTCCTCCGGGGAGGGGAACCTCTCCTTCTGTATCCTGGTCATGTAGAGAACATCCGTCTGAGGCAGCACCTGCTCCAAGCTGTCGAAAGCTTCCTGCTGCTTTCCCTTGCTTTCGACGAACTTCTGTATGGACTCGGGCATGCCCAGCTGAGGCGGGCTCACGTAGTTGAGTTTCACGTCGTACAGGGTGAGGAGTCTACGAGAGATAATAATAATCATCATCATAGGGTGGCGTCATCGTGAACGATGGTAGCCAGACAGTGGAGGAATGACTCAGCACTTCTACCACTGTCTTTACAAGGAGGCTAATAATTGACAAGGGCCCCCAGAACCAAGACAATGCTGGTCTACTCCCTGTTAATAGTCCCCCAGCCAGACTGCTGGTCTACTCCCTGTTTATAGTCCCCAGCCAGACTGCTGGTCTACTCCCTGTTTATAGTCCCCCAGCCAGACTTAGTTTGAAATACGAAATACGAGTTTGAAATACGAAATACGAGTTTGAAATACGTTTGAGAGTTTGAAATACGAGTTTTTTTTTCCGCAACAAAGAGGTGACGGCCGTGGCTCAGTGGTTATAAGAGCGTTGATTGCTGACCCGGAGGTTGCGGGTTCGAATCCCGGCCGGAGCGGAAAATTCTGATCGAGTTTTTCGTTTCCGGAATGGCATGGATGTATAGCCCAGGATGTATAGAAGAAGACCACACAGAAACTTAAGGTTTCTGTTATCCGTGATGCGGTGTAGACGACTGTGTAAAAAAAAAAAAGTATTGCGAAAGCGGTTCCGGGGCACAACTACATACAAAAAAAAAACAAATTTGATAGTTATGAAAAAAGGTACTATAACTCAGGAAATTACTGTAACTAAAATTTGTATTTTTATCATAATACGAGTAGTCGTATTACGTATTATCTTCCTGTGGTTAATTTATCAGGAAGAGACCAACCTCAGTAGTTTGATCGATAAGGCAGCGGACTTGTAACCTGGAGGTCGGAGAAGACCACTGTCTCGCTATAAACAGAGAACTGACTAGCCAACTCTTACAAGCCAGACTAGCTTGCGGCTTTCTAAGATAATAAAGAAAAAGTCCAAGTCCTCACGATGGTTTAAAATAAAATTGGCTGGAGACCATCATTCCCTCCTCTAGCTGTAGCCAAGCTGGCTACAACAACAACATTATAGGTGTTACACACTGTATATCCTTACCCCTAACACCCTGTATTCAAGTCGAAGACAAGCCTCAACTTCGTTGTAGCAGGCTCTCGAACTGCCAGCTTCCAACATCGAGATTCTGCCCTCAGTACACCTCTAGTCTATGTAAGTGAACGGAACCATAATAGCCCCATCATATTCGAATTTAGTCCACTGCTCAAAACCAAGAAAACTAACACCCGTATTTATGAACAGCGAATTTTGTCTGAGCACTGTCTCAAGCAAGGTATTGGCCAATAATATTAAAGGAAATCATGCTTCAGACCATGCTCAAAAGGCGTTTTCTGTTCATAAATACGGCTGTAAGTATTCAAAGGCCACGGCTTTTCTACAGTCCTCCGTGTCCCTTTTTCCTTGCTATCGAACAATAGGTGTCTATTTATCGACTAACCTGGCCAAGGAATGCACCGTGCGTCCATTCTTCAGGTCTCCCACCATCGTGATGGTCAGCCCGTTCACTCGTCCCATCTCCTCCTGGATGGTGAACACATCCAGCAGGGCCTGAGTGGGGTGCTCGCCTATCCCGTCCCCCGCGTTTATCAGCGGCTTCTTGCTGTACTGAGCTGCCGTCTGCAATGAGGGCCAAATTATGAAACAGGAGTACGTACAGAGGCCAAATTATGAAACAGGAGTACGTATAAGGGCCAAATTATGAAACAGAAGTACGTATAAGGGGTAAATTATGAAACAGGAGTACGTATAAGGGGCAAATTATGAAATAGGAGTACGTATAAGGGGCAAATTATGAAATAGGAGTACGTATAAGGGGCAAATTATGAAACAGGAGTACGTTAAGGGGCAAATTATGAAACAGGAGTACGTATAAGGGGCAAATTATGAAACAGGAGTACGTATAGAAGCCAAATTATGAAACAGGAGTACGTATAGAAGCCAAATTATGAAACAGGAGTACGTTTATGAAGAGAATGCCAAAGGCATTATCACCACCCTTGATCAAACTTTGTTTATATTTGATTAATTATACCTTTTGACTGAACCTGTATATAAAAAATTGTAAATAAAGATTGATCTAAATTGTTGAATATAGAAGCCAAATTATGAAACAGGATAAGCAAGATACGCACTTTAAGTGAGATTAAAAAAAATTGAAATCGGAGCAAAATAATATTTTTTTGTTGCAAAGACGAACACAATACTTCTGATTTTTAATATTAGAAATTTCTCGGAAGTAAAAGGGAAAGAATAATTGCGATTTCTGACATTAGAAATTATTCGGAGGTAATAATAAACTCAAATTGGGTTTGTTTCTCTAACTTATATATAAATTGGAAAAAACCTAAAAAGCTTGTTAGGTGAAAACCCTAAAAAATGTGGGTAGATAAAAACCCTAAAAAAGTGAGTAGGTAAAAACCCTAAAAATTACCTTGACGGCACCGGGCTCCGGGTGTCGCAACACGATGACATCGGCGTAGCCAGACAGAACGGCAACAGTGTCTGAAATAAAGAGTTGATTAAAATTGAAGATCTGCAATACATCTTTTATAATAATAATATTATTTTAATCAACAAATTATCATAAAGAAGATGGTACATAATTACTTGGAAAGAACTAGTTACTTGGAAAGAAGAAAAAACACTGCCAATTATGGACACAATACTTCCTCGTGATTGCTTCACATTGTAAACACGTGCCAAATTTGAGATTTTTTTAGAAAATTACTTGTATCTCTAAAACGGCTCAACCGATTTTCTTCAAATTTGTTTTATATGGTAGAATATTGTTTTTTATACATTCTAGATTCTACAAAAAATTCTGTATCGGCAAGTCGTGATCCTTATTTTTTGACTTCTTTGTCCAAAATTTCGGATTTTCTTAAATATCAGAGTAAAATCATTATTAATTTAAAAATAAATATAAAAAGCCTATGTAAAATAATAATATGCATAACCATACAAAATTTCATCAAAATCGAGTGTACCGCGTTTAAGTAAAAAGTTAGTGGTCAGGCGCATGGTCTCTTTCACCAAGAACCGCTAGTACGAATTCGATGAATTTAAAATGGGACCATCTGCAGAATGTCTCCTAGATGTGTGCAAAATTTCATCAAAATCGGTAGAGTAGTTTCCGAGATTTGCGCGTTACAAGGAATCGTTTTAACAGACCGACAGACAGACAGACAGACACAAAACCAAATTTGCTCAGGAGGTTATGAAACGTCCAGAAATATGAAAAAAATTGAAATCGGAGCAAAAAAATATTTTTTTTTACAAAAACGAACACAATACTTCCGATTTCTAATATTAGAAATTTCTCGGAAGTAAAATTCTTATCTACTATTAACGAATCCAATAATATCCTAGCCCCCTCCCTAATTACAGAAAAATTATAGGTATTAGAAAGTAATAATGAAATCTCAAAATAAATTCTGAAGGAAAACACGATCACAATGATCACGTGGTTACCACGCCCATAATTAGTGGCTACGCCACTGATAATTTAAATTTCGCGCCATTCGGAATCGACCAATGAGATTCGAGTACATCATTTTTTTATCGTGCTCGTTGAAATGAAAACAAACCACCTACCTACTCCAAAATTTGAAATTTTGTAAAATTCAGATTCTTGAGTTTTCAGCTCTTTTCTGTCTTTTTCTTGAAATTTTCAATCATTTATGAAATTGAGTGATCTTTTGGTGCTAATCATGAACTTTCTATTCGTGAAAATTCACAAGTTTGTCCTTTTCGCAACGGAAAATCATATGGTGTGATGAAAACAGCAGACATGAACTCTGGGTGTGCTAGTACAAATGCCACATATTTACATTCCTCATCCTCAAGTCCTTAGCCTTTGATTTGCAAGTTACTGAACTTTGAACTCTGTGTACACGAGAAAAAAAGAGTTGGATTGTCGTTTGACCGTTGACGTCTATTTTAGAGTGAGTGCTCTTCTACTACTGAAGAACTGTAACTTGGAAGTTTTTTTGGATCTCCACCTTCTTCAATCTCATCAAAAGTGCTGAAACTGTTGCAGCTTTGAAACAAATATTTACTAAAGAATTTTGATTAAATTACAGTGATAAAAAGGGAAAATAGATTTTTCCTGAAAGTACTATTATCAGAGTAGGTATTTACAATATATAAATTAAATAAAAGAAGTGATTAATTAAAGTACAGGACCTCCTATTTCATCAGAACCTAACAATGTTTTTACACAGGTATTTTTACAAATTTCTGTCTCTAGTAGCATTTTGCTACTACTTTTTCATTTCAAATATTTGGACTTCTTTGATGTGTGTGCTTGTAAATCCATTGAAGTTCAACAAGAATTTACACAATGAAATTGTGAACAACAAATCTACTTTGTTTTTAACCTTGATCAACAATTGGAAGAAACCTAATCACTTGGTTTTGATAATTGGTGAAGATGTCATTTTGTACAATGATATTACACAGATCATTCTCTGGTGCATGATAGCGGGTATTTCTTTTGTCAGTGTTTATGACTATAAGAACAGACTGTCTCATTTAGAATTATTCAAAGCTTTAAAAAATAACCCAATGATTGAAGAAATAAACAAACTAACACTTGGATTCTCTTTCAATAAGTTGAATATCAATAGCAAAGCCCAAAATATAGTAGGAGACACACCCATCCAAAATGGAAATTTTAAAACAAAAAGTATTGGGAAGCACTACACTGATGATATTGCTCACATTCTAAGAATCATTGATAAAAGTAAAGCAGATGGAAACATGGATGTAAAAAACAGACACTCATATAAATATGGCCTCAATGGAAATGGATGTTTTGTGAATAGTTCTTGTGAAGAGATTTTATTTTGCAATGAAAAAGAAAAGGATACATCACTGAAGAAAATGTTTGATGAGGTTTTTACAAAATCTGAATTATATTTAAGAGAAGAGCAAACACAATTGAACATCCTCTCACGTAAACAATGTGAAAAAGATTTACTGAACAGTATTTTTCAATTGAGTAAGTCAGACAGCAATATTAGCAGTACAATTATAGAGCAGAAATTTGCCACACAGTGTCCATTGCCTGATCCAGAAGTTGCTATTGTGATTGGACGGAAGTTATCATCTTATGGGTTATTACCTTGGAATATTAGACTAACAGAATTCTTTCAATTTAATAATTATTATGACATCAGTGTGAGTAAATTTAATAATATTCTGAAGAAATTTAGCAAATGTGAACAAAGGTATGGCAAATAAAAAGTATTGAAACAGATTGATATGTAAATGTGATAATATTTAAAACAATATAAAAGTTAATTATAGCTTTAACCATGAGCTGAATGGTTTGGACACCAATCAGTGTTGCTCAAGTTCATCATTTAACACATTCACAACTGGTGCACCAATGGGACAGCATAATAATATAATTGCTCCACCAGTGGTCCAGCGATTAAACACTGTATATAGTGTATATTGTGCAAGTTGTTTATGTGTTAATAGCAACAACCACTAGATTAAGTTATCATTTCATCATTGATTTTTTATGATGGATGAGTTCGTGAGAACTTTTATGAGATGTATTATGTATTTAATGAGACTGGCAGAATGTTATTGCTGATCTTTGGATATGCTAATGTTCAAAATTGTCTTGCATACTATACTGTTCCTGTTAGATTTGTATGAGACAAATCATAGTGTCACTGATGACAATATATGCCTTCTTATTGCATTGCTTATCTTCAGCCTACAAACTTGAAAAAAATCTTATTTTAAACATATAGGTACCTGGTACCTATAACTAAGTTTAGGTAAATAGAATAAATTGTCAATTTCTTTTTACTTTTAGTTAAGTACACTTTATCAAATCTAGATCTCACATGGTATGCAAATATAATCAAGTTGAACGTTCATTATAATATCTATACATCTTATTTCCATTAATTAGTTACATAGGTAATTATTCCATTAATTTATTTTGAATTAGTACAAGATGTTGATTCTGTAGCTCTTGTTGTAAATTAGAAATAATAAAATACTTGATGGTTAAAAACACAGATTGATAATTTATCATCTTGTATTGAAATCAATGCCACCGATACTTACTTTGAACTATTGCACAGTAAATCCTAATCCTTTTAGAAATAAAATTAGCACTCCCACCTTCAAAATAATTTACGTATGATGTACTTCCTACTTTTTTGCATGTAACTTGATTAATTATTATGTTGTCATTTTATATTTTTTAAATAAATTAAATAGGTACAACATATTTTTAAAGATATGTTAGTAATGCTAGACTGTTCACACTGACAAAATGTCTTCATAGATTAAGTGGTCATTTCTCTATTATCAAATCTTGTAAAAAGTAGCAGTCATAATGATACATTAAAACACCTACATGTAATACATATTAAGCTATTATTTCTAAAATCCTTCCCATTTTTTAGGTTAGAGTGATGCTTTAAGCCTAAAAGATTAATATAATTTTTTTTAGCATGTTTTTATAAACATTTGTGTTGTTGAATTTTTTTAATTCGTATTTTTTGTCAATTCAAGTAACTAAAGTTTTAGTATGTAGGAAATTAATGTAGTAACATTTCTTGGGTGGTAACTGACTTCAGTAGCTTGATCGATAAGGCAGCAGACTTGCAACATGGAGGTTGTTGGTTCAAGTCCCGGATTCAGTGTAGATTTAGTAAAGCAAGTTTGAGTAGTTGTGATATCACAAAGGTGATTAACACAAATATGAAAGAAAAAAAAGTTATAAGCAAGGGTCTCTTATTACAAGATTCACCAATAATAGATTATAATCACAAAACCAATTATGGGTTCATACTAGTATATTATACATGGTTTTTGTTGTAATAGCTAAGCTAAGAGAACGTCTACCTAAAATTTGTTTTAATATCAATTATTATAATTATACAGCGTGGACGAAAAGACCCGGAACGGATTTTTATCTTTTTAATGGCTCAAGATAGAGAATTTAACGTTTAACGAGAATTCGAATATCAAATAAAAAAATAGGGAGTTCCATTTATAAATCGAAAGTTGATGCCTGTTTCACTACTTTTGGGACACCCTATAGAAATTTCAATTCCGCCAAAAAATGGGCAATTTTGCGTTAGAACTTGATAAAAAAATTCAAGTCTCTATTTTGAGCCATGAAAAAGATAAAAATTCGTTCCGGGACTTTTCGTTCACTCTGTATACGGAATGATTTTATTTTGTTTGAATAGAAAAATAATTGTATTTTATTTAAAAATAAATAAAAAAATATACTTTTAACTGTAAGTGCAGAAATTTTGAAAATGAAAGTGTTTGTATTTTTTCTTTTCTTTTTTAAGGAAAATTTGAAAAAAAGTCAACAAAAATTTGCAGTATTTCCGATTTAATTCCTTATCAATTAGGACCAAATATCAAAAAGAAAAACTTTATGTACCCAGATTTATGTGCCTCATCTTTAAAAAAAAAAAAAAAAAAAAAAAAAAACATCAGAAGAATTGATTCATTAGTTTATTTATAAAGTAACACTAGCTAATATCGCCTTAAAAAAATCGGACCAGTTCACTGAAGTATCCTACCTTGCAGTGTTTCCCCTTTCTGGACGGAGGAGCTACACTCATCAATGTGCACAACTCTTCCTCCCAATCTCTGCATGGCTACGTTGAAGCTACAGCTAGTCCTGGTGCTGGCTTCGTAGAACACGGAAGCCATCACTTTGTCCTAAAAGGAGGAGGGAAAAGACAAGATACATATAATGAAGCCATCACTTTGTCCTGAAGGGAGAAGGGAAAAGATAAGGTACATAATGAAGCCATCACTTTGTCTTTAAGGGAGAAGGGAAGAAACAAGATACATATAATGAAGCCACGGTCAAAAATACCAATAAAATCCTCACCTCCAGAATGTGTCCCTTGTGCTTTAACCTCTTCAGTACCAGAGTACATGAATGTTTATACCACGGTCAAGAATCGGAAGAGAATGCCGTAGGCATTATCACCACCCTTGATCAAGCTTTGTTTATATTTATTTCTTGTTACCATGTTCATTGTATATAAAAGATGTAAATAAAGCTTGATCCAAATGTTTATAAATTAATAAATAAGAATATCAAAAAAAATCCTCACCTCCAGAATGTGTCCCTTGTGCTTGAACCTCTTCAGTGCCCGCGCGATGTTGAACAGCTCCCGGATCTGGTCGCGGTTGAACATGGCCACCTCGAGAATGTGCCGCCCACTCAGCCCGTGGGAATAGCCTGGGTGGGGGTGCTGGGGGAGGGGGGTGTAGAGGGCGTCCAGCTGAGGGGCGTAGGAGAGGGAGGAGGTGCGGGGGCGGGGGGAGAGGGCGCGGGCGGGCGCCTGACTGGGGGGATGGTAGGTGTCGCTCAGCTCTGGAGAGAAAGAAATGAACACAGGATAGCTCAATGGTAATTTGAGACGCAGTTTTCATAATAATAATATTAAGTGCACTGGTAGTCAAGTGGTTAACGCGCTAATTTGGTACTTCCGGTAGCGCAGGGATCCGTTCGTTCGAATTGCACCCAGTGCATGAATTTTTCCTCATTGATTTGAGTTTATGACCACATAATAGTAAGACTCTTGAGGGTTAGGTGGTAGAAAATGCTTTGAGCATTAGTCCGCCTGGTGGTTACCTTCCACTAAAGAGTGTTATTATTAGTATTAAGAAAAGTGCACGCTAGAGTATACTGCCCAAGATGAACTAATGAGCAAAAACTTTTCAGCAGATTTCAAATCAATGAAGAGAAGAGGGACGAAGAGCGCAAAATTAGCTCAGTGGTAAGGTAACGTTTACCATGCGTCCCAAGTTCCACTCCTAAAGCCAACAGAAAAATTGTAATAAAAATTTGGTTACAGTAATTTTCAAGGGATTGAATTGTGGTTAGTATTTTGGTTGAAACTTTAACTTAAGAGTGTGTCTGACTTAGCTTAACTTTAATCCTGTTTCATAATCTAAGACGTTCCTTTACTCACCCACAAATAATTCAGAAGCGTGCGAGTCAAGGGTGGGAGAAAGCGGTGTGAAGTAGTCCAGACTTGAGGGAGGTCTGGTGAAGTCGTGTGCTGTGCTCAGGAGAGGGGGGTTCTTAGTAACGGGAGCTTTCCATTCCCGAACGTCATTTCCGTAGCCGGGGGGAGCAATAATCTGGAAATTTAATTTTTTTTTCGGTGAGGCGCTTGATTGTCAGATCGTTCGCGCCGATTCCTCTAGGTATTCATATTAGCGTGTATAGGTTAATGAAATTTAATTTATTTGCTATAAAAATCGCGTTATTTCTAGATGTTACATTTGAATAGCAAATTTAGAATCGCCACCCCTGTTAAAAATTAAAAAAAGTTATAAGAAATATTTGTGTTAATCACATTCATGATAACTCGCTCTACTAATTTTTCACTTGGGACTTGAACCACCGACCTCCAGGTTAGCGCTTTATTATTTGTTATTAAGTTCATATTAGAAATCAAAAGTAATGTTAGGTATTTTTAATATTTTATATAAAACTAGGATTCTTTAAATTTTCACTTTTATATATTAAAATTGAGTTAAAAAATTTCGTCCACGCCACGATTCGAACCCGTGCTAACAAGGTTACAAGTCGAGCATGCTACCACTTGACAAAATTGTCTTCTAAAGATACGGAAAGAAAATGAACTAACTAAATTAATACTTACTTGGAAAAACATAATAAGTGAAAATTTAAAGAATCTTAGTTTTATACATATAAAATATTACATAATATACCTAACCGCCTTATTAAGTCTGCCGCCTTAATAAATTCTTTCTCACTTTTTTTTTATTTATTTATTAATAATGTTGGATTTTTACAAAGGTTCTTTTTCTAAGATAATGATAAAAGCTTCTAAATCTTAAAAAAAAACACTGATTAAAAAAAAAAAAAAAAAACCCTGCCCCCTCACCTGCCCATCAATGTACGCCACTTGCCCCCGCAGCACCACCCGATGGACCGCGCCCACCACCTTGCGCCCCGCGAAGGGCGTCCACCCCGCCTTACTGAACCGGGGCCGTGCCGGGATCTCCCACTGCTTGTCCAGATCCACCTCTATGTAGGTGTTGTACTGCTCGGGGAGGGAGAAGATCCGCTTCGGATTGGAGTGGAACTTGGCGACCAAATCGCTCATGGAGAGGCGACCTGGAACAGAGGAGCATATTAACTAGTGGTTCTGTGAACTGTAAACCTCACACAGATTCAACTATCGCATTTACGATTATTTATTTAATAATAATAAATACCGTTAGGTATTGTATATTTTATGGTACATGACCAATTTCCAACATTAACAAAATATAAGATTTTTTTCTTCTTTTTTTTACAGACATAAATAAATTACCAATAATTAACACAAACGAAATACATACGAGTATGTCAATATTAAAATAGGAGAAAAAAAAATTGTTCATAAGAATGTAAAAAAGTGACTAGATAATAATAAATTAATGATAATAATAAATTGTAGAATATCACAGTTACATTAATGTGAGTACTGAAACTAATTGTCAGAACCTTAAGTAGAAACCAAAGTAAGGATTTACATGGAATAAAATCCATGGTAAATAAATATGTCAAAAATCAAATTCAGGGTTTGCATTCGCATTTCTAATCATTCTATTAAGAGGTAGATAAAATGAATAATTTGTGTTACAGTTTGTAACAAAAAAGGTTTTTTCATTACGAAGTCGGCGATGGCCGTCCAGTCCCACCAGTCCCAGAAGCCTAGAACAGTCCACGCCACCAGCCAGCAGCTTACTTAAAAAGACCATATCAGCAGTTGACCTACGATCTTTTAAAGTGGGCAGCTCAATAGCATTGTCAGGCTAGCGGAAGCGAACATACCAGAGAAACTTCTTTTGGACACGCTCCAAGAGGTGAATGTGTGACTCATAATAAGGTGACCAAATGGGCCAGCATGTTTCAGAATAGATCTGACTAGGGCTTTATACAAAAGCATGAACTCTTCAAAAGATAAACCTCTTGAATTCCTGCAAACATACCCCAGTATGCGGTGGCATCTCATGGACAGATGAGTTAGGGAAATGAATTGTAAAACTAGTTAGTACAGGGTAAATATACCCGTATATTGTTCAAATAAATAAATAAATTATAAATGTTCAATCAAGCATGAGGACATCCGAGACCTTTCATGCAATACCCCACTCGATAGGTTTTAATTTAAAAAATATCAACCGTCCCTTTTTTTGACCCTTTTTCAATTTTTTACCACAGTTCGGCTCCCTTAGCATTCACGATCACCAAATTTCACCAATGTTTCAATAAAAATAGAAATATCGTTTTCAATTTTCACTGAAACGGCCCAAAAACAATCGGTAAAATTCTAGGTCCTCAATAAACATGTATACCAAATTTCAACAATTTTGAAGAATCCAGTCGAGAGTTATCGCGGAACAGACAGTCACACAGACATACAGACGAAAGCCAAATCGTCCAGTATGCAAGTTAAAACAGAACCTCACTGTGTTCGGTTAGTTAACATCCGTCAAGTAGTTAACCTACCAGTCTGGTAATCCAGGTAGCGAAGTGATCCGTTGGTTCGTATCCAACCCAGTGCATGCATTTTTCCACAATAATTAGAGTTTGTGACCACATAATAATAAGACTCTGAGGTCGGTGGAAATGCTTTGAGCATTGACCTCGCCTGGTGGTTACCTTCCACTAAAGAGTGTTATTATTTTTATAAGGGTTTAATCTTAATATATAAATGTCAAAGTCACTGACTGACTGACCACTGACTGATCATCGCTCTACAGCCCAAACCGTAAGTCCTAGGAAGCTGAAATTTGGTAGGTAGCTTTGTCTTATAGTCTAGATGTGCAATAAGACGGGATTTTTCGAAATTCCCACTACAACACCTGGCATTGGCGAAAAAGGATTTTTTGCTTTCACGGCCATGCGACAGCCCGCTAGTAGCTTATAAAGAAAAAGCCGAAGTTTTCAGGATGGTTGATCAGTTGATCACACATAGAAATATGTGGTTCAAGACGAGCCAACTTTCAATCTAAGTTGTTGCATGAATTTTTCCACATTAATTAGAGTTTGTGACCACATTATAATAAAACTTTTTCTTCCTTGGCAATTTGTGGAGGTTACCAAACTCAGTAGCTTGATCGATAAGGCGGCGGACTTGTAACCTGGAGGTCGGATTCAGCGTAGATTTAGTAAAGCGAGTTTGACGAGTTGTGATATCACAAAAGTTATTAACACAAATATGATTACTTTTTAATTTGTGGATGTTGTTGACTTAATACTCCGTTTGGTTGGTAGTTAGATATGGAAACTGTACGGGTGTGTAAAAAAAAAACATACATAAAAAAAAAGTTATAATATTTGTGTTAATCACTTTTGTGATATCACAACTACTCAAACTCGCTTTACTAAATCTACGCTGAAACCGGGACTTGAACCACCGACCTCCAGGTTACAAGTCCGCTGCCTTATCGATCAAGCTACTGAGGTCGGTAAAAAAACATGCATACCTTCACTGACGGCAGTCAGCAGGAGCGGCAGAATGGTCTCCAGTCCCGGAAAGCCGGGGGGCGGCTTTTCGCTCGTCTTCTCCTCCAGAGTGTGCGGCGCGTGATCAGTGGCGAATACGTCAATCACGTCCATGTTGTCCCAGAGGGCCTGCCGATCCTCTTCACTGACCAGCATGGGCCGCACCTGACCCTTGTCCGATCCTATGACGTCGAGATCCGCTTCCGTCAGGAAGAGATGGTGAGGGCAGACCTCGCACGTCACAGCGACACCCTGTATAGATGGAAAGGAGGGGTTTAGTGACACCCTGTACAAGAGGGATTTAGTGACACCCTGTATAGAAGGAAAGGAGGGGTTTAGTGACACCCTGTATAGAAGGAAAGGAGTGATTTAGTGACACCCTGTATAGAAGGAAAGGAGTGATTTAGTGACACCCTGTATAGAAGGAAAGGAGTGATTTAGCGACATCCTGTGTGGGAGAGAATAAGTGGTTTAGAGACATCCTGTATAGGAGGGATTTAGCGATACCCTGTATAGAAGAAAATAAGTGATTTAGCAACACCCTTTATAGAAAGGATATAGCGATACCCTGTATGGGAAAGAATAAGTGATTGAGCAACACCCTGTATAGGAGGGATTTAGCAACACCCTGAATGGGAGAGAATAAGTGATTTAGCAACACCCTGTAAAGGAGGGATTTAGCGATACCCTGTATAGGAGAAAATAAGTGATTTAGCAACACCCTGTATAGGAAGGATTTAGCGAAACTCTGTGTAAGAGAAAATAAGTGATTTAGCAACACCCTGTATAGGAAGGATTTGGCGATACCCTGTATTGAAGAAAATAAGTGAATCGGTACATGCAAAAACGACATCAATCACATTTTTTTGGAAAATGGGGTTTTCATAGATTTTGGATCTCGGAAGGTAAACGCACAATTCTATATCAAAACTATATCATTCTGCTACTCCCTTCCTATATAAACACGTTTCTATAATTTTTGTTCCATGCAAGAACGACATAGATCCGGGATTGATGCGGTTCTTGCATGTAATCTGTAGAATTGGTGTATCCTGTCTGTGTGTGTGTGAACAGAATATCTCAAGAACGGTAAGAGCTAGGAGACTTGAAATTTGGTATGAAAATCAATTTTATACACCAGACGTACCACAAAACTTTTGGTTGAAATCGGCCGCAGGACCGCAAATATTGCCCGCAAGCGCCACTTCTATGAATTGGTTACAGATACAAAAAAAGTTAGAGAACAACAATTTCTTAGATTAAAAAAATAATAGGGGTCTCTTCATATCATTTTTTTGATATCTTGAACTTTTTGGACCTCGTCCCAAATTTACCGGTATCTTGGGGGGGACCCCCTTTGACTAACTTTTTTATTATTCATCCTAGATGGGGATGGTGACATATCAAATCCAATGATTTTGAGGTACTGATTACGAATTTGGCATTGATTTACAGCTGTTACCGTTGAGTCACGAGTGGCGGAATTCAACTTCTTTTCGGGGATAAGGAAAGTCGTGTGATGTTTGCACCAGATTTCTTTTTATATGTTTAATTTTTATTATTCATATTTTTTTGTTTTTGTTTGAAGTAACAATAAAATTCGAAGTGTACGTGTGTTATTATTTATAATATTTTCGATATTTGCAAAAACAGCATCATTCCACGATCTTTGAACGGCTATTTCTTTGAAATGGCACTACATATCTGACCAAAAATTATATAGAATGGTTTTTTTTGGCAAGTCCTTACGATAACATATTTTTTCTTTTTTTTTCTTATGGACAAAGAATGAATAGGAAAGTTTTTTTTGATATTCCAAAAGTTTACTCTTTTGGAATGATGTCGTTTTTGCATGTACCGATTCAAGTGATTTAGTAACACCCTGCATGGGAGAAAATAAGTGATTGAGCAACACCCTGTATAGGAGGTATTTAGCGATACCCTGTATAGGAGAAAATAAGTGATTTAGCAACACTCTGTATAGGAGAAAATAAGTGATTTAGCGACACACTTTATAGGAGAAAATAAGTGATTTAGCAACACCCTGTATAGGAGAAAATAATAATTGATTTAGCAATACCTTGTAGAGAAGAAAATAAGTGATTTAGCGACACCCTGTATAGGAGAAAATAAGTGATTTAGCAACACCCTGTATAGGAGAAAATAAGTGATTTAGCGTCATCCTGTATAGGAGAAAATAATAATTGATTTAGCAATACCTTGTAGAGAAGAAAATAAGTGATTTAGCAACACTCTGTATAGGAGAAAATAAGTGATTTAACGAGAAGAAGTGATTCAAATGGCATTAGTAGAAGTAATTTTTCATCTGGAATTTATTTACAAAAAAAACTTATCCTAGAGAACTTTCCACTACAAAGACAAAGGGTGGTATGCAGAGTCCTCACTGTAGGGATGCCTGGGTCATTTGTCCCTTCAGCTGATTTTCTCATGCAGAGACGTTTGTTTGAAGCGCCTGTGCTCATGCGCATTCAGATGTTTCTTTAATAAATAACTGTCAAGGTCGAAAAATTCCCTATAGCAAGCTCGGGACCACCCTATAAAGATACAAAAAAAACGTATTCTTTCTTCATACCTTCAATATTGTACCTTTCTACCATCTTAATCTATCAATAAATTGTAAAATGTCTAGAAAATAAGGAGACATTGTAACAAATAAATAAATAAATATATGCCAAAATAAATACCAGCCAAAATGTTGCACTCGGTGCGACCCTATAGCCTTAACTCACCATCGCTTTCACACTCTTAATGAGCAGAATTTCCTCCTTGCGCGCCACGTGACAGATGTGAACGGCCCTTTTCTGCAGTGTTGCCAGCATGAGCACTCGGTGAGACCCTATAGCCTTAACTCACCATCGCTTTCACACTCTTAATGAGCAGAATTTCCTCCTTGCGCGCCACGTGACAGATGTGAACGGCCCTTTTCTGCAGTGTTGCCAGCATGAGCACGGCGGCCATTGTGTTTATTATTAGAAACTACACACAAGGAGTCTTCAATTTTTTTAATTTTAAAGTACTATATAAAATAAAGCAGGGATCCCACTGAGTGCAACATTTTGATTGAAAAAGTTCTGCAACATTTTTTGTCTAATATTGAATGGGAAATGTTGCAAAATGTTGCCAAACAATGTTTCAGTCAGTGGGACTCAAACTCATTTGATTCTAAAGGAAGAGTGGACCATGAAAACATTCGGAACGTTGCGAGACAAAATGATGCACTCGCTTGTGACCATAGCCTGAACTCACCATCGCTTTCACACTCTTGATGAGCAGAATCTCCTCTTTGCGCGCCACGTGACAGATGTGAACGGCCCTTTTCTGCAGTGTTGCCAGCATGAGCACCGCGGCCATTGTGTCTTTCTCCGCGTGCAGACAGAGGGGGTACTTCTTGGGCCAGTTCTCGAGGTGTTTGGCCCAAACGCTGAAGTCCCTCAGTTGCAGGGTCGAGTAGGTTTGGTTGAGGTACATTTTGAGGGCGGCTGCCATGGGCGCCAACTCGAGAATAGAGTTGAAGTTGTCGTTGGAGGCGCCCACGAAAATTGCGTAGTCACAGCGGGCTTTGCGGGCGGCACACTGAAGAGGTAACAATCATTATTTCGCATTATTTATAGAATAGAATAGAATATACCTTTTTATACTGCCGAGGTAAGACTGAAAGTAACTTTACTCCAGCAGTCAAACACATTAGGACTTTTAAGTCCCATTATTTCAGCAGTAAGCCCAAGACGTATTTATGTGATTAAAAAACCCAAATAACTTGTCATGTCCCGGTTGAGTTTCGAACCCACGACCTCTGGATTAATACAGTGCATCAACCTTTACCACTGAGCTAATGAGGTATAGAGGAATTCATAACAAAAGTACTCATTTTTGTGTGTAATCACGATGTGATATTACAAAATTACTCAACCTCGCGTTACTAAATCTTTGCTATACTTGAGACTCGAACCACTGACTTCCGATTGCAAGTCCGTTGCCTTATCGACTAACCGGAAAACAAACTCAAGATCTCTGCACTACGGGCAATAGTCTATTAGGTACCCCCTTACCTGTTTTGCCAGCAGGAAACTCTCGCTATCTATCACAGCCGGGTTAGTGTTGGGCATGGCACAGATGAGAGTGACACCCCCCGCTAATGCGGCTGCCGTGCACGTTGCATAATCCTCCTTGTGAGTTGCGCCTGAAAAGAAATCGCACGTTTCAAATTCAATTCAACCTGGATACAGGATAAATTAAGGGACCGAATTGTTTTCTCAAAAATTTTATTTTATTTTTATTTATTTATACTTTATTAATTAGACATATTTTGTTTATCTTTAAAAGTACCGAAACGCATTTTTCTTTCACGAATAGTGGGGTAGCTAAACTTGGAAGAAAATGGAAATATTTGGAAATACCGAACCTGGAATTATTTTTTATCCAAAAGAAAAACACGGCTTAAGTTAAAAGATTGCCAAAGGCAATAACCCCGCCCTTTAGTTAGGACATATATTATGTATATATTTATTTATTTTATCTTTATTTTTTTCTTCTATTATATTGTATTTTAATTTGTAATTATTTGTGTTGTATATAATATGTTACTCTTATGTAATGTATCGCAATCGATGTAATGTAATACGCAAAATGCATTTCACATGCATGCATTTTAGTTATGACGATTATGTATTATTGTTATGTTCAGAAAATCTTTTCATGTATAAATATTAATGGAATTTTTTTTTTTTTTTTTTTTTTTTTTTTTCTCTTATTATATATATATTTGGAATTTGAACATTTTAAACTATTTCAAGTAAAATATTTCATTAAGATCTTCTGGGACTGGACATGCGCCAACAATGCTTGCGGCGTTGCCCTTCTGTATCTCAATGCTGATTCTCTGATATAAGTACTGTCCAGCCATTTTCATTCCAGATTTATCTACCAACATTGCTCCTATTTCTTGAACAAAACGCCTCGCATCTTCACAGAAAACACCCATTGTCTCTACCGCAAACCCTACAAATGTATACTGATCACACAGTTCTGCATATTTTCTTTTCTTGTTTTTCGAAGCACATTCAGCAGCTGCTCCTCTAGATTCAATTGATCTTTTTATGTTAGAGGGAGCCAAAGTATCCGTGCAAGTAACATCCCATAAAACATTTTTTCCGTTTGACCAAGGTACAATAGATATGCCATCTGGTCTAACCGAAGTGTTGGATGTTAGACCTGTCGGTTCAAGTTGGCATGGTATATCTACTGAAGCAAGAGCTCTTTTTAAAACATTGTTGATTGAGCTATGTCTACTGAATCTCCCTGTACTTTTTTGACAGTTCAATGGATGGATACCTCTGCTGTCCACAGTTGAAATACCACAAATGCATGGGTGAGGCCTACAAAGGTTACTTCCTAACCTCAAACATATGCAAATGCGGAATGACCTGTTCTCAATCAGAGTTCCAATTTGTTTTGCGGGAACTGCTTCCAACCACGCGCCTGCTTCTTTACATTGCAGGGCCTTGAAGCGAGCAATATCATTGTCATCTATCAATCTTATTTCTTCATCCAAGATATGATTCACCACAATCTTGTCCCATTCCTCTTGAACTGCAATATCAACGGGAACCTTGATGTATTTGCCATTCCAAGTATTCACTGCTTCATCCAGATAACAAATGGATACATTTTCTTTTGGTGTTTTTAAAATCATAGAAACCAAGGACATTACTCCATTTGCCGAAGAAATAAAAGCTGGAAGACTGACATCTGATATTCTTCTCAAACCTAAACCTCCAGAACGAATTGGCAATGAAGCTTGTGTCCATTGAATAGTTGATAACTGTGTGTTGAAGATTTTTTCCATTATTAGTTTCATGTAAGAGTCAATCTTCTGCAAACTGTCTGGGCACATCCACATTGGAGTCGTTCGAGTGGAGTATGTCAGTTTAGGTATAGTTGTACAGTTCTTCATTAAAAAATATGCAACATGAGTACTAAGGCTTTCCATTTTCTCAAACATTACAGTCAATTTCTCAAAGCGTTCGTTGAAATGTGATTCAAATGCTTCTTCACAAACAGGACTTCCAAGTATGATGAACTCATCGTTTCCTATAATACGAACACCTGGTAACAATTGTTGAAAGGATTGGATGGTTTCATCATTAACATTTCCATGACAAAAATAGAGCTCGCACTTTTGAGGATTTATCTTTAAACCGATTCGGTTTGCTTCTTTTACCAACTGATCTAAATCTTGAAGAATAATATCAGGACTTCCTCCTAAAACTCCGTCGTCCAAGTACCAAAGATTCAGGCTGGCTTTCAATTTGTAAATAATGGGTTGTAAAACCAAACTAAAGAGGAGAGGCCCAGCCGGATCACCTTGTTGAGCTCCTACCATTGATGAAATAATATCTTCACCGAACAGTAAATGTGAAGGATTTTTATAGCATTGCTGCAGGTAGGAAAACAGTGATGGAACTTTGGCTTTTGCTTCTTGTAAAATGCTATCTCTTTCGACAGTATTGAATGCATTCTGGAAATCGATTTTCAGTATAACATTATTTTCGTCTTTATTGGTATTGACAAAAGATCTAACAGCATGTATTATGGCTTCTCCTCCTTGTTGTGTTCCAAAACCCAGTTGATGAGGCTGGAGATATGAACAAATTTCATCACGAATGTATGAACAACCTATTTTGGCTGCTAAGCGACGATACACGCATCCGATTGCTATTGGCCTGATGCCACCATCTTTTTTCTGAAGAGCCAACAAGGAAGCGCCGTAGAAGAATGGGCAAACAGTATCAACAATTTCACCTCGTAACATTAGATTACACATTTGAGTGATTGACTGTAATAACTGAACACCACCTTCCTTGGCCGATCTTGATATCAAGTCCTTCAAGATTTGTGGAGAAATACCATCTATACCAGCCGAAGAGCCATTAGGGAAGGAAAAGATTGCTTTTCGAACATCTTCAGTATTAACTTGGAGTATTTCAAGATCATCTTCAGAAGAATTTGGGAATATTAACTCTCTAGAAGGGGGCGGATGCTTATCAATAAGTGCAGCTAGTGTATTATGATTCACAGGAGCAATAATATCATTAGAGTTTAAAATTCTTATAGCACCGCGAATATCAAATTCTGCTACTTTTGACTCAACCCTTTTTGCCAGTGGTGCAGGCTTTTTATTTTTCTTCTTGTCACTCTTGACATAGTGTGCAATTTCTTTAGTCAAATTTTGTTTGACAAGGGATGTAAGCGACTTGGACTTCTCAATGGTTGGAACTTGCAGAGCATTATAAGAAAAAAGAAAAAGTTTTTCCCAAGATTCTCGATTGTTCTTTGACACACAATTATTTATTACTGCTGACAATTTACTTGCTGCAAGGTTTCGAGCACCCTTTGGTACATGTTTCAAAATACGAACTGATTGTTTTAAAGAGGAAACTGTATGAGAGAAGTTGGTCTCAGAATTCACCGTAGTTTCGGTAGGAACTATGCGTTCAGCATTCTTATGTATCCTTCCTATATGTATTTTGAGACCCGTCATCGATAAGAAGGACTTCGGATTCTGTTCCTGACAAAAAGGACAATATACCATGTTGTCATTCGAAACTTTGTTTTGAGAACTTGAAATGTCTTTGTTAGCGATTGGAATGTTGGAATCAATTTCCATCTCATCTGAAGACGAAGAGTATCGGAATCTTTGTCTTGCATATCTTGGATCTCTATTTCTAACATTTCCTCGATAACCGGTAGACGTGGATTGAGACATGGGACTTGATGGGGATTAAAACTTTTGTAAAAGATCACATTTTAGTTGAAGCAATACCCAAAATAAGAGGAATATCACTTTACTTAGAAGACCTAGATTTAATTTAGAAAATTTTGGGAGCTGAACTTTCGATGTTACTTGCACGGTATTAGTTGGCTAACTTTAGTAAATAAATAAATAAGTAAATAAATAAATAAATAAATAAATAAATAAATAAATAAATAAATAAATAAATAAATAAATAAATAAATAAATAAATAAATAAATAAATAAATAAATAAATAAATAAATAAATAAATAAATAAATAAATAAATAAATAAATAAATAAATAAATAAATAAATAAATAAATAAATAAACAAATAAATAAATAAATAAACAGTCAGTCACCTGGCTCTCTCACGTGCACGTGCACATCTATGAACCCGGGCAGCTTGACTATCCGGTGTGACGTCATGCAGTCTGTGTAGGTCTTCATGGGCACCTTGCAGTTGCACTTCCACATGGCCTGGATGAGGAGGCGCGCGCACTTGGTGTCGATCACCAGAGGGACGGAGTACTCCACCGCCAGCCGCCGGGTGCGGTACCCCTGGGAAACCACCACAGAGGTAGAGTTGGCGAGAAAAAAAAATTGGAGGAAGAAAATATTTTTTTAGAGTTAGTGAAAAAAAAATTGGAGGAAAAATATATATATATTTAAAAAAAAAAATTTTTAAAAAAAATTGGAGGAAAAAAATATATTTTTTTTTTTAATTTAAAAAAAGAATAAAATTGGAGGAAAAAAATATTTTTTTTTTTTTAATTTAAAAAAAAAAAAATTGGAGGAAAAAAAATATATTTTTTTTTTTTTAAACGAAAACAATTCTTACGATTTCTAATATTTGAAATATCTCGGCAGTTATAATAATAAGAATCCAGCCGCCGATTGCGATACCCCTGCAAAACCACAGAGGTAGAGTTGGATAAAAAAATCGGAGGGAAAATATAAATATATTTTTTAACCCAATAATAATAATACAATAATAATACCGACCTCAGTAGCTTGATCGATAAGGCGGCTGACTTGTAACCTGGAGGTCGGTGGTTCAAGTCCCGGATTCAGCGTAGATTTAGTAAAGCGAGTTTGAGTAGTTGTGATATCACGAAAGTGATTAACACAAATATGATAACAACAATAATAATATCGCCTTATTTATACTGTCCAATAAGGACTATTTAAGTCCCATTTTTCCAGCAGTAAACCCAAGACATATTATTATGTGGTAAAAATCTCAAATGGGAGGATAACTTGTCATGTCCCGGATGGGTTTCGAACCCACGACCTCTGGAACCTCTGGATTCACAGAGTGCCGCCTTTACCACTGAGCTACCGGGACAATAGTTCCGATTTCTAATATTAGAAATATCTCGGCAGTAATAAGAATAATAATAATAAAAGCCCGCAGAACGGGTGTATATTCACGAGCCAAGCTCTATTTACACACAGATAACAAATAAAATCAATATGACGAAACCTAGGTTGCAAAATAATCATTTAAAAAAATCACAAAATATATCACAGTTATATGTAAGTAAAAATAAAAAATGATCACAAAAGAATATCAAAATAAGGCCAAATAATGATAAAAAAAAAAAAAATACAAATAAATAATTGCAATACCTACTTACAATAATTCTTTATTGTATATTTTTAAAATGTCAAAAATAAAATGAAAATAAATGTCAATGGGTAAAAAATTGATAAAAAAACTCACGAACTAGCTACTTTAATTAACCTCACAAAGCCCGTGTTGGGTCGGGAATAGCCAGCATCATGAGGGTTCGAATTTGAATGGTCACCCATCAAAGTCCTTCCTCTGGAGACGTTGCTTAACTTCAGTGACAGAACTAGAACTGGTGTACTCAAGGTTCCATCGCGCATGGACGTGCTCAGCCTACTGACTTTGAACGGGTGATACCAATGTTCACGCAATGAGCTACCTAGTGGTAATATGCAAATGTACCTACAAGCAAGTAAATTTTGTTATACTGTCTATCACATTAATTTGATAACCAGCCTCTAAGATAAGGATAACCCCGTCTATCATATCTGATAACCAGGTGCCCAGAAATCATACGGTGTTTATCATACAGGGTCCGCCAAAAAAAAGGAGCCACTGGAAATATCTAGAGAACGGATTAAAATTTTGAAAAATGCCAAAACACAAACCATTACATCGAAGGGGAAAGTTTTTGATGTTTTATCATTTGATGTTTTATCATTTGATGTTTTATCATTACCAGGGGCGGCCCCAGGGGGTCAACTTTGAAATCTTAAACGAAACTACCCTATTTGTAATACATTTCTGAAAAGTAGTTGACACTAAAAATATTTTAAGATAAGTTTGAGATTTTTAATCAAAACAGGGCCAGAGATATCGTACATTTCATTTCACAGGTTTCAGTAAAAAAAATTATAAAGAAATTAATAAATTATTGTTTCCTGTTACCTGTGTTATAAAAACAATTTAAACCTCTGCTTCGCAGAGGAATATTAATGACCAAGTCGAAATGTTTCCTGGCCAGATAGTCTGCCATGCTGTTCAGTTTCCTGTAATGTTACTCTAATGTTTCCTGTTACCTGTGTTATGAATGAAGACACCCGTCTCACACCTCCGCTTCTCAGAGGAATATTAATGACCAAGTCGAAATGTTTCCTGGCCAGATAGTCTGCCATGCTGTTCAGTTCTGTTCAGTTTCCTGTAATGTTACTCTAATGTTTCCTGTTTATTGTTTCCTGTTACCTGTGTTATGCTGTTCAGTTCTGTTCAGTTTATTTATTTATTTTATTTATTTATTTAATGTGCATCAATTAATAATTGTTAACACAGTACAAGGGAGTTAGTAAATACAATAAATACATACAAATAGTATAAAAAAAAAAAAAAAAAAAAAAAAAAAAAAAAAAAAAAAACAGACTTTTTATAAAATAGAATCCATAGCTAGATTTCATCTGAATCGCAGGACAAGAAGTCCTGAATGGAATAGAAAGCTTTTTTCTTTAGAAAACAGATAATTATGGTTTTGAAAGTCTCAGATGGCATGTCTCTGATATGAAGTGGGATTTTATTAAACATTGAGATTGCAAAGTAGTTAGGACCATTTCGTGCTGCATTTACACGGTGATTGTTTGGCCTCAGATTGGATTTATGCCTTGTGTTGTGTGAATGGATTTGTTCAGAGGATGTATATTCATCTTTATGTTTTTTAATATGTAAAAGGCACTGTAAAATGAACATGCAAGGTAGTGTTAGAATATCTAGGCTGATGAAAGTTGGTTTTGCATGTTCATTGTATGATTTATTGCCTAGGATACGGATTGCTTTTTTTTGAAGGATAAAAAGTTTTTGGTTGTAAGATGAGTGGCCCCACAAAAGTATTCCGTATGATAGAATGGAGTGAAATAAACCGTAGTAAGCATTTTTTAAGGTGGTAAAGGAGACTTGATTTTGTAATCTCTGAAGCAAAAATAAACGGCTACTTAATTTTCCCGCCACGCAATCAATGTGAGCATGCCATCTGAGCTGTGGGTCGAGGTAAAAACCTAGTAGTTTTACGCTGGAAGGGTTATTTGGAAAGTTTATTCCGCGTAGACTGAAAACGATTTTTTGAGTTTTTGTTGCATTCAGGTGTAATCTGTTGCTATTGAACCATACCTGTGCCCGTTCAAGTACCTGACTACTCTGTACAAATAAGTCATCCTCTCGAGTGCTTTGTACAAAAAGGGTGGTGTCGTCTGCAAAAATCATCTCATTTGCCTCTTGTGGCAGGTTAACTGGGAGGTCGTTTATATAGATCAAGAATAGGAGAGGCCCCATAATGGAGCCGGTGGGAATTCCTGTACTTGTAGTTCTTGACTTAGAGGTTTTATCCCCTAGTATAACCTGCTGTTGTCGCCTCTCCAAGTAGGATGACATGAGTTTTAAGCTCATATAATTAAACTTATAGTGCTCAAGTTTTTTATTGAGGATAGAATGGTTTAAACATTCAAAAGCTCTCGACAAGTCGCATAGGGTAGCGTGTAGAAACATTTTTTTATCGAATGTGGATGATATAAAAGTATTGAAGAAGTCTACAGCATCTGTTGTTGATAGAGCTTTGCGGAATCCGAATTGTTTAGGAGATAAAAGATTGAAAAAGTTGAGGTATGAGATGATTTGGTCAGATAGGATTTTCTCTAATAATTTACTTAGGACTGGTAGGATTTGAATTGGTCTCCAGTTTGAGACAATGTTGACGTCACCTTTTTTGTGTTTTGGGTATATTAGTCCAAGCTTTAGACATTCAGGAAATGACCCTTCTTCTAAACAAAAGTTTATGAGCTTAACGAGCACAGGTGTAATCAAGTCTTGTATGGTAAGAATTAGTTCTAAGTTAAGACCATATATGTCTCTTCCTTTTTTCTTTGATAACGAGAGGATGGCATTATATACAGTGTCCTGAGAGACCAAGAGGAAATAGAATTCTTCGTCAACATGATTAATGTTCACATTCGAGGCAAGGACATCGGAAGATATAGTAGCGGGGGGCAGGCTGTTTACAATTATAGACGGAGCGTCGCAAAAGTTGTCATTAAAATTGTCAGCTGATAGAATGCTGTCTGTTTCTTTAATTTTATTGTTATGATTTTTTATGATATCCCATATAGTTTTGTTAGGATTTGAGGAGTTTTTTATGAGGCTATCATTATAAGACAATTTTGCAATTTTAATTTTTTTCCTATAAAATGAACGCAATTTACCCCTTTGTTCAGCTAAGGCTTTTGTTGGATGGCAAGAATGTTGTTCACTTAAAAGTTTTAATTCTGAGCGTATTTTTTTAAGTTCATTTGTAAAGGTGAAACTGGGCCTCCGCTTACTTGAGATTATTTTTGATTGTTCAGGGAAAGCTATTTTAGCTGCATCTGATATATTTGATTGAAAAGTACTAAACTTATAATTTATGTCCTTGTCTAACCTGTCCACATAGCTCCAATCCAAGTTGTTAATAATATTACGGAAAATTATCTTCCGAGGTTCAGATATTGGTCTCGTTTTTATTATTTTTTTTTTCTTGGTGTTTGTGCAATGGTCTGTTTTAGGAATTGTTAATATTTGGGAGCTATGGTCAGATAACCCTGGGTCGAACTGTACTATTTTGAAATTGTCAGTATAGAAGTTTATTAAAAAATTGTCTAAAATACTATTTTGTCTCGTGCTTTCAGTTACAGTTAATATGAAACCATAGGACTTTATGAGCTCCGAGAAAGTTTTACATTCAAAGTTATCTGGGGTTTCAAAATGGATATTCCAGTCCCCACAATGTTTCCTGTAATGTTACCCCAATGTTTCCTGTTTATTGTTTCCTGTTACCTGTGTTATGAACGAAGACACCCGTCTCACACCTCCGCTTCTCAGAGGAATATTAATGACCAGGTCGAAATGTTTCCTGGCCAGATAGTCTGCCATGCTGTTCAGTTCACTCCCGTTATTTCCACTGATGTCTTCTTCTCCGAGGTTGTCGAATTTCCATTCGTGTTCCACCACTTCGATACCTTTGATTCCTAGAATAAAAATAATAATAAAATAAATAAATAAATAAACCTTTATTTGGAACATAAATATTACATAAATCAAAATTCTACCGACCTCAGTGGCTTGATCGATAAGGCGACGGACTTGTAACCTGGAGGTCGGTGGTTCAAGTCCCGGTTTCAGCGTAGAATTTGTAAAGCGAGTTTGAGTAGTTGTGATATTACGAAAGTGATTAACACAAATATGATAACTACATAAATCAAAATTCTTACATATATCAGACTATACAGTCTGGCTGAGGGACTATAAACAGGGAGTAGACGAGCAGTCTGGCTGGGGGACTATAAACAGGGAGTAGACCAGCAGTCTGGCTGGGGGACTATAAACAGGGAGTAGACCAGCAGTCTGGCTGGCGGACTATAAATAGGAAGTAGACCAGCAGTCTGGCTGGGGGACTATAAACAGGGAGTAGAGCAGCATTGACTTGGTTCTGGGGGCCCTTGTCAATTATTAGCCTCCTTGTAAAGACAGTGGTAGAAGTGCTGAGTCACTCCTCCACTGTCTGGCTACCATCGTTCACGATGACGCCACCCTATGATGATGATATCAGATTATATCAGAACAACTGGTTCCAATTCAGCTTATTTGCTGAGGTAAGAGTAAAATTAAATGAAAAAGATTTAAAATTATGTAGTCCCGGTAGCTCAGTGGTCAAGGCGTCTCACGTACTGGTAAGCCATAGGTCGCGGGTTCGAAACCCCGCCGGGACATGACAAGTTATCCTCCCATTTGGAATTTTGACCACATAATAATATGTCTTGGGATTTCTGCTGGAATAATGGGAACCATTAGTCCTAATCGAGCAGTAAAAATAAGGCGATATTATTATTTTTAAAAATATAAAAAATAATGAGTGTTTCTCAGACATTTTATTTCGTAGCCATGAAACAGGAGCTACTATAGACGCTTGTGGTCTGTGTTTTAGCTTGCCCATCCCGTAGTATGCCTCCCCTCTGATGAGCGAGAAGGACACAATACTTCTCATTTGGGTGCTGGGCCAACATGAGCGCGCCGGAAGATATCCCTTACAAACTGAGTTTCTCAATTTGTATGTTGTTAACTGCAAAGTATCCTCTAACTTGGCCAGTTTAATGCATCTATATGGAATATTACGACTATATGTATACAACATGACAATAGAACCATCACAAGGAGCGAAACTGGCCAAGTTGAAGGATAGTTTGCAGTTAAAAACATAAAAAATGAGGAAGTCAGAAGACGGGTTTTAATATAAGAAATAGTTTAATACCAAGATAACTTGGCCGCAAAACAAGATATCACTGCATTCATTGGCGAAACCTTTTTGGATAGGAGTTCTGGAACTTGGCTCTTTTTTTAACGGTATTTTTTTGTGGGATTTTTGTTTACCTTTCACGCTATAGAAGTCCGCGGTGCCGCTACTGGCGTATATTTTGAACCCCATCTTCTTCGCCAGTTTCTCCAGCAGACAGATGGACTCCAGTAGTTCCTCCTTCTGCTTGATCCCTCCCACGGACAGCAGCACAGCCTTCGTGGGGCAGGTGAACCCTGTGCTGGCGATGATGGCTTTCAGATAGGCCTCGTAGATGTTGTCTCCGAAACACGCCACTTCACCTGGGCGAATGAAAAAAGGTTAGATTAGGTAATTAGATTAGGTAAATTTAAATTATAATTAAAAAAGAAAAAAAAGACAGTTAAAAAAAGATTAGATAATTAAAAAAAAACTTCGTTAAAACGTGTCACTTATGAACTGGCTAGGTACGAATTGGTTCCCGAAATAGGAATCAATTCGTATATAAAAAAAGTTACAATTTTAAGGAAACCAATTTTTTTCATTTTAACTGCATGGTCATTAAATGACAAAGTTTTTACACTCTATTCGCTGGAAACTCAGAAACCGGCTACTCAAATTAACCTCACCCAGCCTGAGTGGGGTCGGATAAGAGCCATCTTCATGAGGGTTCGAATTTGAGTGGTCCATCCAAATAATAGCCTCGCTAGACGTTGCTGAACTTCAGTGACACAACGAGAACTGTTGTAATAAACATGCCATCGACGTAGATTAAAAAAAGAAAAAATGAAGAAAAAAAACAGGTGACCTGGTTTCGAAACCCGGCGGGGTGAGAATTTTTTCACTCTATACTTTAGATATTGTAACCTACTTTACCCTCGTGAGTACAACTGGGGTAGTTGTAGAGTGGGCAACAACCAGTGGCGGCATTACGAGATTGATATTGAACGATTATGGTTTGTTGGAGATATGATGAAATAGCATTAGTTCTCGTAATGTCGATGCTGCCCACTAAAATAACCCAGAATAACAAAAATAACCAGCTCTTCATTTTAATTAATGAAGAGCTTCATTTTCTTCAAAACAATGAAATAAGGGTTGGGTGGAAGAGATTGCCACAGGCAATAACCCCGCCCTTTAGGTAGGACATTTATTTTCTCTCTTTTTTTCCTTCTTGTATATTTGTTTAATCTTTTTGTTTTTTTTTTATATTTCATTGTGTTCTACAGTATATATTTTTTGTTCTACCTAATAAAGCTTTAAAAAAAAAAAAAAATAAATAAATGATGAAACTTACCTGTGGAGGCCATCCCCACTCCCAGCATCACATCCGCCCCTGTGAGTCTCGAGAATGAGAACTGGGGCACTTTCACCCCCACCTTGGACTTGCCCCTGACCACATCAACTGGCTCTACGATTTCGCCCACGATCACACGAGTCGCCATGGCAACGAAGTCCAAGTCCAGGGTCTTCGATACGAAGGGGAAACTGCGGGACACCCGCACGTTACATTCTATCACTTTGAGCTCGTTGTCTTTGGCGATCAGTTGCATGTTGAACGGCCCTGAAATGAAATTGTTTACATAATACAATCGTTTTGTTAGGTTGCCATAGTAACGTTACATTCTATCACTTTGAGCTCGTTGTCCTTCGCGATCAGTTGCATGTTGAACGGCCCTGAAATGAAATTGTTTACATAATACAATCGTTTTGTTAGGTTGCCATAGTAACGTTACATTCTATCACTTTGAGCTCGTTGTCCTTCGCGATCAGTTGCATGTTGAACGGCCCTGAAATGAAATTGTTTACATAATACAATCGGGTTGTCATAGCAACAAAACAAAGAGTAAGTAGTATGAAAAATCACACAGGTTGCTATAGTAACGTTACATTCTATCACTTTGAGCTCGTTGTCTTTGGCGATCAGTTGCATGTTGAACGACCCTGAAATGAAATTGTTTACATAATACAATCGGGTTGTCATGGAAACGAAGAGTAAGTTGTGTAAACAATGACATAGGTTGCCATAGTAACGTTACATACATCACATGGAGCTCGTTGTCTCTGGCGATGAGTTGCATGTTGAACGGCCCTGAAATAAAATTGTTTACATAATACAATCGGATTGTCATGGCAACAAAACAAAGAGTAAGTAGTATGAACAATCACACAGGTTGCTATGGAAACGAAGTCTAGGTCCAGGGTCTTCGATACGAAGGGGAACTTTGAGCTCGTTATATGTATTTAGCGATCAGTTGTTTGTTTAACGGTCCTTTGAAATTGTTTACATATTACTAAAGAGTTGTTTACATGTTATTTTGGTCTTTACGAGACAAGAAATAAATAGCCTTGTCACGTCTCATGGTTTTTTCACGAGACGAGACGAAATCTGTGTGTCGTCTGGAGAAATTACGAGCCGACAAGTCTCGTCTAAGAGTCTCGAATGGATTACTCATGCCTAGTTCAAATAATGAGACTACTTAGTACTAATCAAGCAGAAGAGTTCCAGGTAAAAAAAAAATCTGGTGTAAACATCACACGACTTTCCTTATCATAATTATAAGGAATTGGAACAGGACCAAAAGCCACTGGTGACTCAAAGGTAAGATTTAGCTAAAAATCAATATCAAATTCGTAATCAGCACCTCAAAATCATTGGATTTGATATGTCACAACCCCCATCTACGATAAATAATAAAAAAGTTAATCAAAGCGGGTCCCCCCCAAAATACCGGTAAATTGGGGCCGAGGTCCAAAAAGTTCAAGATATCAAAAAAATGATCAGAAGAGACCCCTATTATTTTTTTAATCTAAGACATAATTGTTCTCTAATATTTTTTTGTATCTTTAACCAATTCAAAGAAGCGGCACTTGCGGCCAATATTTGCGGTCCTGCGGCCGCAGTCTGCGGCCGATTGCAACCAAAAGTTTCGTGGTTCGTATGGTGTATAATTATAATTAGCATACCAAATTTCAAGTCTCTAGCTCTTACCGTTCTCGAGATATCCTGTTTACACACAGACAGACAGACAGACAGACAGACGCACGGACCAATGGCTGAAAACAACTTTTTTGGTATCCTGAGGCTATAAATTGTCCAGAAATGTGAAAAACTGGGTAGGTCAAATTTTCGACGAATACAATACTTTCCTTATTATAGGATAAGGAAAGTAATAAAATTACCTGTAACTCACTTTAGAACAATTTAAACAAAGATGTAAAGAGGGCCTGGATATAGGTCTTTAGCCTGTATGCCCCTGAAACCTGTTTACGTAATTGCAGCATTATTGCTGCGTGTTTGCTTAAATTGTTTGAGCACATATTAATGTGCTGCATAAAATAACAGGACTCTAGAAATGAAATATTTCAAAGACTGAGTTATATCTTGTTTATATTACGTTAGTATTATTCAAAATCCTTCCTGTTATAATAAATTCTGTTTATAAATATCTTGCTAAAATCAAAATTTCCACCTAAAAATATGTGTAATTACTCTTTCATGTGTAATTAAAAAATAAATAAAGTGGCTGTATGGGGTTTTTTTTGCCCCAATGCCAAAAAATAAAAAAAAAAATCGTGTACCTGTAACCCCCAACTCCAGCGCCACGCGCGCCGCCACGCGTCTGATCTTGTCCAGCGTGACGCTGTTGATACTCTGCGGCGGCGTCACCAGTGTCGCGTCTCCGGAGTGGACCCCGGCGTTCTCCACGTGCTCCGACACCGCCAGACACAGGACGACCCCGTTATTCGCCACTGCGTCGATGTCAATCTCCTTGGCGTCTTGAATGAACTTGGAAATGACCACCGGATGGTTGGGACTGATGAGCGACGCTTGGGTGAGGTAGACCTGTGGGAGAGGGTTTGGGAATTATAGACATGTCTTTCTCGCACTCAGGACCCTACTGAAACTTGGTGATAAGAGAAGAAGATGATTATATGTAAATAAATATATTTCAAGTAATTGTTGGAAAAAAAAAATACAGAAAGTATCTTACAACTGAGTTAATTTTTCAAGTTAATTATCTTACAACTAATAGAGGTTTTTTTATTTGAACGAAGCGAACCGGAGCTGACCTGGTCACTGAAATTCACTTTTTTTTATTTGACCGGACCAAAAAATACTGACCGGAGAGGACCGGCCCCTTCGACCGGTCATGGCTTTTGGTTTGGTAAGAAGAAGAAGAAGAAGAAATGGATAAAAATCAAAATATTATTTTATGAAATACAAGTCGCTTAATTTCTCATTTCCATTTCAAATGCAACATGTAAACACCCACCGATATCTTTAATGTAAATAAACCCGAGTCCCAAAAATCACTTTTTTATTCTTCAAATTTTGGTTGACCATAGCTGACCGGTCCGTCTTGTTCAGGCTTTTCGTTCAATTAAAAAAAAACCGCTTTAAGTTCATATCCTTGTAATATCTAACAGTTCCACAACGGTATGGTTCAGCATTGATGAGGAGCCGCGGGTTTTAGTTAGGGTAGACAGTCATGGATACCGGGTGGTCCATGTCTGAGTCCCACACTTTTCTGCATGAGCTTTCCCACCCTCAAAAAAAAGTTAATATTCAGTTCAACTAAACACAAATCCCACTCACCTGCAAGTCCTGCTCAATATGCACCACATTCATGGCGGCCCCACTCAGCACATAGGAGGGCCTCACTCAGACCATACGAGGGCCGCACTTTCTATTATATTCTACTGTACCCTATTCTATCCTGTTTCACTAAACACAAAACCCACTCACCTGCAAGTCCTGTTCATTGTGCACCAAATTCATGGCGGCCCCACAAAGCCCATACGAGAGCCCCACTCAGACCATACGAGGGCCCCACTCAGACCATACGAGGGCCCCACTCAGCCCATACGAGGGCTGCACTTTCTATTATATTCTACTGTACCCTATTCTATCCTGTTCTACTAAACACAAAAATCCCACTTACCTGCAAGTCCTGTTCATTGTGCACCACATTCATGGCGGCCCCACTCAGCACATACGAGGGCCCCACTCAGCACATACGAGGGCCCCACTCAGCACATACGAGGGCCCCACTCAGCACATACGAGGGCCCCACTCAGCACATACGAGGGCCGCACTAGACACATACGAGGGCCGCACTTTCTATTATATTCTACTGTCGTCTCTGGTGATCCAGGTAGCATAGGGATCCGTTGGTTCGAATCCCACCCAGTGCATGAATTTTTCCTCATTAATTTGAGTTTGTGACCACATAATAATAAGACTCTGAGGGTTAGGTGGTAGAAAATGCTTTGAGCATTAACCTCGCCTGGTGGTTACCTTCCACTAAAGAGTATTTTTATTATTATTATTATAAAAATCCCACTCACCTGTAAGTCCTGTTCATTGTGCACCACATTCATGGCGGCCCCGCTCAGCACATAGGAGGGCCGCACCAGGCACGGGTAGCGGGCCGAACAGAAGGCCACGGCCGCCGTCAAATCTTTGGCCTCTATCCACTCGGGCTGGGAGATTCCCTCCCTATCCAGCATGCGCGAGAACTTGTATCTGTTCTCGGCGCCGTCGATGCTTTCCGGAGAGGTGCCTAGTATACGGGCGTTCTGTCTGTAAATAATAATAATATCGTCCCATTACTGCAGCAGTAAGCCCAAGACATATTATTATGTGGTAAAAATCCCTAATGGGATGATAACTTGTCATGTCCCGGCTGGGTTTCGAACCCACGACCTCTGGAATCTCTGGATTCACAGAGTGCCGCCTTTACCACTGAGCTACCGGGACAGAGTAAATTGTAAAATAACAAAGAAACAAAAAATATTATTTTTATAAGCTGCCTAATATACGGGCGTTCTCTCTGTAAATTGAATACTAACAAATTTTATTACCTCGGGGATATTTTTAATACTAGATATCGGAAGTATTGTGTTCATTTTTGTAAAATAATAATATGTGGACGTTTCATAACCTCTTGAACAATTTTGGTTGTTTATAATCCTCGGACACACTTTAGAGGTATAGTCTAGCTGGGGGGCGTTAAACAGGGAGAAGACCATTGTCTCGCTAGAGTACCCAGACAGCACAGTCAACTGGATGTATACCATACTGTTAGGTGGAAAATGTCTACTTGCCCACCTGGAAGTTAGCTGGAGATTTCCACCTTCCACCTGGAAATCAACTGGAAAGTAACCCAAATTTTAACTGGAAATTTGTTGCCCAAAGTCAACTGGATTTGTTCCCTAATAGGCCAGGCTAGTTTGCAGTATCCCAAAGATTTAATGGCTTATAAAGAAATAGCCCAAGTTCTCACATGGTTGATAGCACATAGAAATATGCGGTTCAAAAAGGGCCAACTATTCAATTTATAAGTTAGATAGAGACCATCACTCCCCCCACAGTTGTAGCCAGGCTAGCTACAACAACAATATTAGAAATTCGGGATTAAGTACTTGTGGCAAAACTATTGTGATGAACACAAAAAAAAAGATTACCTACCTGTATAAATCCATGGCGATATTGTTCGGCAACTGCCCACCCATACTCAAGATAACACCCTCCGGATCCTCGCTGTTGTAAATGTCCATGACCACCTCAAACGAAATCTCCTCAAAGTACAACCGGTCCGGAATATCATAGTCCGTGCTCACTGTCTCCGGATTACAGTTCACCATGATCGTTTTCTTCTTCAACCTGCGCAGCTCCTTGATACAGCCCACTGCGCACCAGTCGAACTCGACCGAACTGCCGATTCGGTAAACTCCGGAACCGATCACCATGATGTGCTGGCTCGGGTCGGGGAGATCGCTCTCAGTCGCGTTGTACGTGAGGTAGAGGTAGTTTGTCTGTGCGGGGTGCTCAGCCGCCAAGGTGTCGATCTGCTTGTTGAACGGACGAATGTCGTTGTCTTCGCGCATCTTTCGGACCTGTAACACGAGACGCCATGATTTTATTTATTTTTTTAATTTACGAACTTGCGTGTCCATTTTATAAAACGCGGGATTACATTATAAAACTTACAACTAATACAAAACTAATTATATGCTAACTTACAAGCTAAAAGCTAAATAAACTAAATGGTAAAAGGTAAATTGCCTGATTCTAATAATTGTAGTATTTTATTAGAATTATTGCAAAATTAAAATTATTTTCAAGTCATAATAATAATTTGTCTGGCTGGGGGACTTTCAACAGGGAGTAGACCAGCAGTCTGGCTGGGGAACTATAAACAGGGAGTTGACCAGCATTATGGCTGGGGAACTATAAATAGGGAGTAGACAAGCAGTCTGGCTGGGGGACTATAAACAGGGAGTAGACCAGCAGTCTGGCTGGGGGACTATAAACAGGGAGTAGACCAGCATTGGCTTGGTTCTGGTGGCCCTTGTCAATTATTAGCCTCCTTGTATAGACAGTGGTAGAAGTGCTGAGTCATTACTCCACTGTCTGGCTACCATCGTTCACGATGACGCCACCCTATGATGATGAATAATAATAATACTCTTCAGTGGAAGGTAACCACCAGGCGAGGTTAATTCACAAAGCATTTTCTACCACCTGACCCTCAGAGTCTTATTATTATGTGGTCTCATATCAGGGTTTCTCTTTTAAAGAGAACCAACCACAGTAGCTTCATCGAAAAGGTAGCGAGACTTGTAACCTGGAGGTCGGTGGTTCAAGTCCCGTATTCAGTTCAACTTTAAAAAGCCAAAATTTAGTAAAGTGATTAACTCGAATATGATAACTTCTGAAAAAAAATTCTCTACCAAAGAGGTTATTTTCTCTTATACAGAGATCACAATTTTACCTGAAAATTGCTCTCTTGCATCAAGTTCTCTTACATACAGGGCCCGTCAAAAAAAAAGGATCCACTCGAAATATCTAGAGAACGGATTAAAATTAAAAACAAGTGTACCATTATATCGAGGGGAAATCTATTCTACTAGGTTTTGATATTTTATCATTACCAGGGGTAGTCCCAGGGGGGGGGTCAACTTTAATGGACCCCACCCTATTTGTAATACATTTCTGAAAAGTAGTTGTCATTAAAAGTATTTTAAAACAAGTTTGAGATATTTAATCATAACAGGACCGTACTTTTTAATCATAACAAGATATCGTACACTTCATTTCACAGGTTTCTGTATTTTTTTTATAAGAAATTAATTGTATTTGTCTATCCATCTTCTTCTTCTTCTTCTTTTACTCTGTCTTATCCCGCTCAAGCAGGGTCGACTTTGTCTTTGTCTATCTATTATATTAAAGAGCTGTTTTTCAACTTTTTAGTTATAGGTATACACCAATTTCATTTGTAAAAATACACAAAAGCGCTTTCGAAAAAAAAACGCTTTCGAAAAAGACACACAACAGCTCCACTCACCATCAGCTCCGTACACTCAATGTAACTCGCGATCTGCTGATCTGAGAAGCCGAGTTTCTTGGACTTCCGGAGCAACTCAATGGGCAGAGTCTGCACCTTGTAGCCTTCCAGAATATTCTGCACGTCTACGATGTTCTGCATGCGATGGAGGAACCACCGGTCTATCTTGGTCAAATTGTACAGCTTGTCGATTGATAGTCCTGAAAAAAAAAACAGAAATAATAACATATTGGTCCTTATTTATACGAGTCTTCATGATGGTTGATCGCACATAATAGAAATATGTGGTTCAGGACGAGCCAACTTTGAAATAAAGTTGGCTGGAGACCATCACTCACCCCTCCAGTTGTAGTCAAGCTGGCTACAACAACAACAACTTATTTATATGTTTATATGAACCGTTACGCCCGCCTCCGTGGCGTAACGGTTGTGACTACTGCCCGTAATCCAGGGATCCTGAGTTCGATCCCCCCCGGTCGGAGGAGCCTTTTCACACAGAAAATTCTGTTCCCTCCGTATATGTGAGGCTGGCATTTCCGGCCCTACCCAGGCTGGGTGAGGTTAATGTGGGTAGGTGGTACGATTCCCAGCGAATATAGTGTAAAACTCCCGTCCTAATCCAGGATGTTAAATCAAATAAAAACGTTGGCGTTAAAAAGGGCATCCAGCAGTAAAAAATATGCAAAAACCAATCAACCTCAACCATGAGGTTGAACAACGTCGACCCTGCTTGAGCGGGATAAGACAGAGTAAAAGAAAGAATACGAACTTTAGTCTAATACAAATAAAATATGCACGTATTTTACCATTTTTGAAGGCAGCAGCCAGGACGAACATTCGCTTGTCAGTCGGCTCGCTCAGTTCCTCCTCACTCACTGACTTCAGATAGGGATCGAACCCCATCACGCTTTCGTCAACCATCCGGAAAGCTTTCTGGAAAGCCTCCTCAAAGTTTCGCCCTATGGACATGACCTCTCCGACGCTTTTCATGGAACTGCCGATCTGAGGGAAATAAATAAAGAGAGATAAAGAATAAAACAAAAATGAAAAGAGAAATACAAAATTATTACCTGGCAAACAACAATGAGATTTAAATATCAATTGAGATAATACCAACAACAAACAAAAATAAATAATAGATAAAAAAAAAGAAAAAAATGTCCCTAAAAGTACTTGTAGGGATTTTCATCACTAAAAGAGACGATTTAAAAAAAAATGAGTAGCTGCTTTAATGTGAGCAGCGACCAGTGGCGGAATTATAATTAAAAATAAGATATTAGGATATTAAAAATATATATGGAAAAGTCCTCTAATTCTGCGCTACTCACTAACAATTGTGATATAATAACACAAAGAAACACATTTATATGCTGTGTTTTGAAGCAACATTCAAATATGTGGGCAGCAACGTTTTAAAATAAAACTGTATCTCTCTCTTAACATCTTAATATATAAATATCAAAGTCACTGACTGACTGACTGATCATCACTGTTTCTCCGAACTTTTTTTTTCGAAATTCCCACTACAACACCTGCCATTGGCGAAAAAGGACTTTTTGCTTTCACGGTCATGCCTCGGCCCGCAAAGCGGGCGACAGCCCGCTAGTTTTAAATAAAGGAAAATTTCAGTTAGGGCCAAATTGAGGTTTACAACAAGGATATAAGGTGTAAAAAAATTCATTCCTCCCGGAGTTGGTGTCTGTAGTTTCGGAGGAATTGTATTTGACTTTAGGCAGAATTGACATCAGCCAGCCTGAGTGGGGGGGGGGGGGGGGCACGTAAGACTAACATCGATGATGTAGTAGTCCTCATTCTAGGGACTGACGGCGTACTGTATGATACACTCACCCAGCCTGAGTGGGACCTGTATGGAATTTGCTGAGAAAAATTATGCTGTACCATGAAAATATGATTTCTATAATCCTATGGACATACCCGACTGAATATCAATTCTCATTTCTTACCTTGGTAGATACCCGCTGAATATCATATTCTCATTTCTTACCTTGGTAGATACCCGACTGAATATCAGATTCTCATTTCTTACCTTGGTAGATACCCGACTGAATATCAGATTCTCATTTCTACCTTGGTAGATACCCGACAAGATTCTCATTCCACGAAGTGAATGCCAAAGGCATTATCACCACCTTGATAAATTTGTTATATTTGATTAATTATACCTTTTGACTGTACCTGTATATAAAAAATTGTAAATAAAGATTGATCTAAATTGTTGAATAATTCCTTACCTTGGTAGATACCCGACTCAGATTCTCATTTCTTACCTTGGTAGATACCCGACTGAACTTGCTCAGATCCCATCGTGGCATTTTGACCACCAAATAGTCGAGACTGGGCTCAAAACAAGCCGGGGTGGTTCCAGTTACAGAGTTGATGATGTTGGGTAGCCCCACCCCCAATGACAGCTTTGCGGCTACATACGCTAATGGGTAGCCGGTAGCTTTCGAAGCCAGGGCAGACGATCGGGATAGACGAGCGTTCACCTGGGAAGATGAAATAAAGGGGTTATTAATATAGGAGGGGTTATTAATATTAATAAGAGAGATAAAATGAAGGGGTTTTAACATGGAAGATAAAATGAAGGGGTTATTAATATGAGAGATAAAATGAAGGGATTTTAACATGGAAGATAAAATTAAGGGGTTTTTAACATGGGAGATAAAATTAATGTGCTATTAATATAGGAGATAATGCGAAAGGGGTTTTAACATGGAAGATAAAATGAAAAGGCTTTCGATATGAAAGATAAAATGAAGGGATTTTTAATATGAGAGATAAAATGAAGGCGTTTTAACATGGAAGATAAAATGAAGGGGGTTTTAACATGGAAAATAAAATGAACAGGCTTTCGATATTATGGAAGATAAATTGAAGGGGTTTTTAATATGAGAGATAAAATGAAGGGGTTCTAACATGGAAGATCAAATGAAGGGGTTTTTAACATGAAAGATAAAATAAAGGGGTTTTTAAGAATGGAAGACAAAATGAATGGGCTCGTCATGGGAGATACAATGAAGGGACTATTATCATTGTAAATTAATTGAAGGGGTTTTTTAGCATGGGGTCCTGGAGTTGGTGGTCTGTAGCTTAGTAGGAATTATATTTTGACTCTAGAATTGACATCTCCCAGCCTGAGTGAGGCCGGGAAAGACTTACCTCGATGATGTAGTAGTCTTCGTTGTAGGGACTGACGGCGTACTGTATGTTACACTCGCCCAGCCTGAGTGGGGCCGGGAAAGACTTACCTCGATGATGTAGTAGTCTTCGTTGTAGGGACTGACGGCGTACTGTATGTTACACTCGCCCACCACGCCAAAGTGCCGGATCACGTTGATGGCTGTCGTGCGAAGTCGGTTGTACTCGCGGTTGGTAAGCGTCTGGCTGGGTGCCACTACTATGGACTCTCCTGTGTGGATTCCCAGGGGGTCGACGTTTTCCATGTTGCACACCTGAGGAATATAATAATAATATCGCCTTATTTATACTGCCCGATTAAGACTATTAAATCGAATGATGAGAAGTGAAAATGGAATTTAATGTGTTTAACTTGTCAGTAATTGTAATACAGCTTTTCTAGTCAACTTGCTCTACGTTTTAACTGTGATATTTTACTTGCCTTCTTAAATTTTCTTATTTTGTTTTCTTATTTGTATTAATTTAATATTGTTCTATATGTAATCAATGTACATTGGGCTTGACCCGTCAATAAAGAATAAATTAAATTAAATTAAAAAAAAAATTAAAGTCCCATTATTCCAGCAGTAAACCCAAGACATATTATTTTGTGGTAAAAATCCCAAATGGGAGGATAACTTGTCATGTCCCGGATGGATTTCGAACCCACGACCTCTAGAATATCTGGATTCACGACTCAATATATTGAGGTTTTTATCTAGCTATCTATATCTTCTATAATATTAAAGTGGTGTTTTTCAACTTTATAGTTGTATTTTTTTTTAAGTTTCCATGTATTTTAATTTCACAAATAAACATCTTCAACAAATAATGAGGGTATACTCACCTTCAAAAGATAAAAAATCTTGTGCTGAAGGTAGGAAATATTGGGTGAAAGAGATCGCCAAAGGCAATAACCTCGCCCTTTATTTAGGGCATTTGTACATATTTTCTTCTTAATTTTTTTTTTTTTTTTTTCTTCTTATAGGGTTTCCAATTTTTTATTAATTTGTAAGACAGATGGACAGACAATCAGACAAATGAAAGCTAAATCTTCCACTGCCAAAGTTAAAACAGAACCGAATACTTACCGTGATACAATTACCGTACACTTACCGTGATACAATTACCGTACTCTTACCGTGATACAATTACCGAACACTTACCGTGATACAATTACCGTATACTTACCGTGATACAATTTTACCGTACACTTACTGTGATACAATTACCGTACACTTACCGTGATACAATTGTCCTACACTTACCGTGATACAATTGTCCTACACTTACCGTGATACAATTACCGTACACTTACCGTAAGCGGTTTTTTTAATTGAACGAAAAGTCTGAACGAGACCAAACAGTCAGCTCTAGTCAACCAAAATTTGAAGAATAAAAAAAGTGATTTTCGGAACTCTGGTTTGTTTTTACATTAAAGATATCGGTGTTTGTTTACATTTTGCATTTGAAATCATCCACTTCTTCTTCTTCTTCTTACCGAACCAAACGCCATGACCGAAGGAACGAACCGGTCCGCTCTGGTCAGGATTTTTGGGTTAGGTCAAATAAAAAAAAGTGAATTTCAGTGACCAGGTCAGCTTCGGTTCGCTTCGTTCAAATAAAAAAAAAACCGCTTCGTGATACAATTACCGTACACTTACCGTGATACAATTACCGTACACTTACCGTGATACAATTACCGTACACTCACCATGATACAAAATTACCGTACACTCACCGTGATACAAAAATAAATAATTACCGTACACTTACAGTATACAGTAATAATTAATTACCGTACACTTACCATGATACATATGATACAATTACCGTGATACAATAATTACCGTACACTTACCATGATACAATTACCGTGATACAATAATTACCGTACACTCACCGTAATACAATTGTCGTACGCATCCCGCACCACCTCGTACTCGACCTCCTTCCATCCCTTCAGACTCTTGTCCACAATGAGCTGCGCAGAGTACGCCTGCGCAGTCGCGGCCAGTTTCTTCAGCTCGGCCTCATCCTTGGCGAAGCCAGACCCCAGGCCGCCCAGAGCAAACGCGGCCCTGACCAGCACGGGATAGCCGAGCTCCTTGGCGGCCTCTAGAGCCTGGGAATTTGAATTTAGAGAGAGAAACAATTAAAATTTATTATTTTAACGGACTGCTACAAAATTGTAGTTGCCTTTCAGACACAGCGTTACAATCAATCGAGGACATAGTATTCATAGATTTTTTTTTTCTTTCTTCTTTCTGATGAGTTCTATTCTTTCTGGTAAATTTCATTCGAGTTCAACTTTGGTTTGAATATAAATGTTTTTGTATGATATGAAGGGTATCTTTCATAACAGTTATGTTACTGTTAGACAGAGTTCTTCGAGTCTTCGCCTTTGTATATTATTAGTTATGAAAAATTGTTTTAAGTGTGGTGATGCTGTTCCTCGCACGCCAAACCACAATCCAGACACGATCCAGTGTTCAATTCCATATTTTTCACGGAAATAGGAAATTGTGGGAACATAGATGGATCTCTTTTCTTCGTTTATGTCAATATCTTGAGACTCATTGTTAGTTTCCCATCGAAGGGTCGGGTCTAAAATCATGCCACCATTTTTATGTCTATCTAGGGCAACAATATCAGCTCTACGATTTTGTTTACTTCCGTCCTCCGTTATACTTTCACAATGAACTTCCTCGTATACTTCCCAATTCTGTTCTTTAAGGAAATGTGCCAATGAACTTCTGATCTTGTGGTGAGCATTATTTCTAAGATTCTCAGATCGAGGACAGACGCCGCGGATATGGGGAATGGTTTCCATGAGTTTCATCTCTCTGCAGGTAGGGTTCCTACAGAGGGGATTCCCCGCACTACGGCCTCCTGTTGCTCGATTGGACATTGAGTTCATTGACAATTTTATGGCATTTGTCCATTCACTGCTCGTAAGTCCTTTTTTATTTGATATCCAATTGTTTGTTGCTGGGCAGGATTGAAACCACTTGACACCAATGCCTCTTTGAGGCATTTCGGTCCATTTTCTAAACTCTCCCAGTCTCAATTCCTTGCGAATGGAGCGAACTGTCACATCAGCGTCTGACGTCACAGCAAGGCGTTCTTTACACATTGAAATCTCTGCTTCGAAATTTCGAGCAACATGAAGATGACTGTCATTGTGTTTCATAAGCGTTTGACAGATGTTGATGTGTTGTAATGGTGCTTCCCATGATGTGCGTACAAGACCTAAGCCTCTGACGTTTCGACGCGAGTAGTTCACAGTTAAAGGAAAAATAACATATGCACCTAATCAATAAGAAGACACATGACCGACCTCAGTAGCTTCATCGATAAGGCGGCGAACTTGTAACCTGGAGGTCGATGGTTCAAGTCCCGGTTTCAGTGTAGATTTGGTGAAGCGTGTTTCAGTAGTTGAGATATCACGAAAGTGATTAACACAAATACGATGTCTAAAAAGACACATGAAAAGATGTGTTGAAAAAACTAACCTTTTTTAATTAAGCTTATCACTGAGGGCGCGATTAGCTCAGTGGCTTGCCATGCGGAAGGTTCGAAAAACTTCGTTCGAATACCAGAGCCGACCAAAAAATGTATTCTAAATTTGGTTGCAGTTGTTTGCAGACCCAAAATTTAATTCTATTTACATATGTACGCAGTATTGGGTTAAGTGGTTAAGCACTCGCTTGCCATACGGAAGGTCCCGGGTTCGATCCCCTGAGCCGACAAAAAAATTATATTCTAAATTTGGTTACAGTTGTTTGTAAGGGATACCTTCCGGTGCGCTCGTGTTAACCCAGCACCTAAATTGAAAGTACTGTGTCACTCATCAATCTCATCAAAAAAAAAAATAATCTACAAAAAAATGTCAAGGGCTGGTTTCGAACTCGAGACTCCTGATTCGTAGACCACCACACTTACCCTCACGATAATCTCACCTTTTCTACGCTACACACAGTTTCAACTCATCAGTCTCACCACAGAAAAAATCTACAAAAAAAAATGTCAAGGGCTGGTTTCGAACTCGAGACTCCTGATTCGTAGACCGCCGCGCTAACCCTCTCGACAATCTCACCTCTTCCACGCTGTACACAGCTTTACTGGGTGTCACTTTCTCTCCGATACTCGTCACGTGATCTGCGAACACCTTGCGGTCCTCGGTGTCAATGATTGATTGGATGGGGGTACCCAGTATCTTCACCTGGAATATGGGAAATGAAACTTAAATAAGTTTAACAGCCAATCAGGAGCTGCGGAACTGCAGCACCCCCAGATGAAAAGGAAAAAGAAGGTTTTCTTCAAGTCCTAGCATATAATACAGTATACACAGTTAAAAGCATTACACATTTCTTGAATGATTGAGGAAGAGAATGCCGTTGGCATTAGCACCGGACTTGATCAAGTTTTGTTTTATTTATTTCAATTTCTATGTAAATATTCTATGTACCCACTTTATTGTAAATAAAAGTTGATCTAACATGCTTAATAATGATTGATTTATAATTATAATGATTCACATGGTAAAGCAACTCAAATTGGATAGATACTCGGAGAGCGACTCTATCCCATTTTAGTCCGGTTTATGTGGCAGCACCCCCAAAACATTTTCCCACCGACCACGCCTGGTCCACCCTATCAAATGCCTGGTGGTCAGTTAAGTTCACCTGGTATTTCAACTATCTTACTTTATCTAACTTTATCCCATAAAATATATAAGACCTGTTTGACTGCTGGAGTAAAAGGACTTTTCAGTCTTACCTCAGCAGTAATAATAATAATAATAAGAACGTTTTTTCTTTGTGTTATTAAGTCACAAATTTAGTGGGTAGCTTAGAATCATAGGACTTTACCACTTTAATTTACAATATCTTGTATTATTTTTTCGCCTATGATCCTGCCACTGGTCGCTGCTTCACATCAAAGCAGCTACTCATTTTTCCTCACGAGGTATGAGTGGACCCCGAACATCCAAGTACAGAGCAGAAAAAATGCTATCCCGCTGGGAATCGAACCCAGGTCACCATGCGTGCAATGCCTAGCGCGCTAACTCACTCTGCCACGGTGACTACTTACCTCGGCAGTATAAACAAGGTATATTATATTCTATTCTATTCTTATTCAATTCTATTCTCTTCTCTTCTCTTCTCTTCTATCTTACCTGGTACTTCTTGAAGACTCCAGACTTCTCCAGTTCTACCCCCACATTAAGCGCTGTCTGTCCTCCGAATGTCAGAAGCACCCCGTCCGGTCGTTCTGATTGTATCACCTGAGAACCAGAACAAATCAATAATAATAATAATAATTTTTCACCGACCTCAGTAACTTGATTAATAAACCGAGCTACGACCCGAGGCATGGCCCTGTATTTATTTTTCCTAACCCTACTCTACACAATGAGGCATTGCCGGACAATGCCGGACATAGTTTCAAGACTGGATTTCGGATAGTGGACTTTCCGTGGAAGGGTCTGAAAGTAGATAAAATACAAGGGAACTATGTTTTCCGTAACCTTACACTCCACGCTGTCTCTTTCTTTGTATAGGGCGATCTTCACTCTTCGGCCCAGGTCTTTCATTACTCCATGAAATTAACCCTTACATACCCGTCACCTGATGGTCATTTTATCGAAGGTCTTAGGACCGTATTATGAAACAGGAGATTAGTAAATGTAGGCCGACCCTTGGATTTTATCAGCTGACCGATAGGTATTCTAAAACAAGATTTTCCGCCACGAAGGCTGGCCACAGCTCCGTTACGTCACAGTGATAATATACAGCTACGAAGCACGGCTTAGATAATATCTCTAAGCTCGGCTCATATTATTATGAGCCGGCTCATATTATGACCTCTACAGTTGTTGTTGTCAAGGTGAAAGTGAAGGAAAAGTGTTCACTAAGATTAACTAATCCTTTATGATTCGGTCTTTACTCTACGAAATTAACCCTTACCTGTTCCACGTAGACACACGTCAAGGGCAGAAAGTAGACTTTGTCGGCCAGCCCGGACGATGTCTGCACAGTGGCGATGTTCGGGTTAATGAGGACGGTTTGGATGTTCAACTCTTTGAGCGCTTTGATAGCCTGAGAGCCGGAATAGTCGAACTCTCCCGCCTGGCCAATGGACAGCCCACCCGAGCCGAGAATTAGAACCTGGGGCGAACAGAGATAATTATTATTATTACGTGTCCAGATTTGAAGCCTTTATTTTCAAATTAGTACAGTTAAAAAGATTAACAGAAAGATGTAAAAGAAAATTAAACAATTTTATTGTACAAAGTAATATGGTATATCTGATAGGTAAAAAAAAAACACTTCTTATAATTATTTGTACTAATCTCTTGGATTGAGAAGGAAAGTACAGTTCAAAAACAGTACAAGCATAGTGTCACATATCGGTGGGTAGGTAAAGACATTTAATTAAGTAAAATCAAGTAAGTGTATTAAATTTGTGTTAGTTAGAGTAATGAATAACAGAGATAATAAAATAAGGGTCGGGTGGAGATTGCCAAAGGCAATAACCCCGCCCTTTAGTTAAGACATATATTATGTTTATATTTATTTATTTTTTCTTTATTTCTTTCTTCTATTATATTGTATTTTAATTTGTAATTATTTGTGTTGTATATAATATGTCCTGGATTTATTATTAGAATAGAATATAGAATAAAAATATAATTGTATTTCTCAATAAGAGTTTACAATAGAGGTTAGGATGCAAGTTAGTTAAACAGTAATTCTAAAATTACATGATAAATTTTTAAAAAACAATAAAATTACTACATGGTATTATTTTGCAGAGCCACATAATTTTTCCCCCCATTTTTCTTCTTCTTTTTCCTTTCTATTATTATTATTATTATTATTTTAGACTCACCTTTTTAGGCGTTTCGAAGGACTTGGCAATGAGCTGTTCATCATGTTGTACGAATTATGTGTCGAGGAAACTTCTGACTAGCTGACAAGTTTGTAATATGATGGATTTATTATTATTATGGGGGACTATAAACAGGGAGTAGACCAGCATTGGCTTGGTTCTGGGGGCCCTTGTCAATTATTAGCTTCCTTGTAAAGACAGTGGTAGAAGTGCTGAGTTATTCCTCCACTGTCTGGCTACCATCGTTCACGATGACGCCACCCTATGATGATGATTTTAGACTCACCTTTTTAGGTGTTTCGAAGGACTGGGCAATGAGCTGTTCGTCATGCGGCACCAGCGTGGTGTAGATGGTCTCTCTGATGGAGGGGCCGGGGGTTCGAGTCTTGGTGTTGTGCACGGCAGTCATGAAGATGTCAAACAGGAGCTCCAGATCTGCTGGCCCTGCGGTGTGCTCGGGATGGAACTGGACGCTGAAATGGAGAAATGGTTGGGTGGAAGAGCTTCTTGAAGGAGAATTCTGCCATATAAAAGAAAGCCCAAGAAAAAAAAAAAAAGAACCCCTTAAACAATGGCTAATTATATATTAGCGCTAGCTCTTTTAGCAGGATATTATATTTGGAATAAAATACCTTTATTAGTAGTATGTCTTTTATACTGCTAACAGCATGCTATAAGTAGACCATAGCAGTCTAAAATACCCTCTTTTATAAGATATAAAATACCAATAAAAGGCTAATATTTAAGTAATAAAATACCGATACTATTTAGGTAGTATTAGCACGTGCTATTATCATGCTATTATGCTGTCTTTTAGCGCTATTTTAGCGCTGTTTTAGCGCAAGTAATAAAATACCGATACTATTTAGGTAGTATTAGCACGTGCTATTATCATGCTATTATGCTGTCTTTTAGCGCTATTTTACCGGTATTTTAGCGCTTCGACGCTAATGAAGCGGTAGTGACATAATATCGCCTATAAACATAAGACGCCATTTTTCGGTTCATTACTGATCTGTAAAATAATTGTTTCTTTTGCTTTTGTGAAAACTAAAAAATCTAAAATTCTATTTATTTTATTCTCTTGATACTATCGTTTTTCCTAAGTTGAAAACATAAATTATTTGGCCCTGTTATACCTCAAACCTGACTTCATGAAATAACCTCCTTGGATTTAAAGTGGTAAGATTTAAATATTTGCTCCAATAAAACAAACAAAAAGTTGACAGAACTTACAAAGTAGGTTCCAAGTGGAAATTCACCTGCCCACAATTCAAGGCATTGTACTAAAATTGAGAACTTTCATTCATCTTGCTGTGATCAAACTAATTAGCATTATCCTGGAAACCCCAACAGGAAGTCTAATTCTATTGAAGTTGCTGATTGAATACAATCATTGTCAGACTACATTGAGGTGATAAAAAATTCAACCACTTGCTAAATCTAATCCAAGAAGTCCTACTGCCTCACTGTTTAAAGAAGGAGCAACGGTGCAGCTTGAGTCTCATAAGTATCCATATCCAACAAGAAAGCTTGAACTTCAACACATAGAAGCCAGAAAACTGAATTCTCCAGCTTTTCCAGCAGCTTAAAACTCCATTCCAGATTCAATAAGTAGCAATCATTGCCTGTCCAGAAATAATTTACTTTATTTTCATTTTGATCTTATAATTTTAGTTATTAGGTTTGATTTACATTAGATGAGATCTCTAGGCTTTTGTGAAGTGGTTTTTAACCAAAAAATTTAAATAAAATTGATACGTTTCCCTTGATTTTTCTTACAATCTTTATTTCATACTTTAAAGGTGTTAATCCCTCCTGAAGGTTATTTCAATTAATCAAATGTTTATTGTGAATAATAATATACAAAGTATGTGTTTCACATTTATCTTAAATTACTAATTAGAGAACTTAAACTAAATAAAAACCAATGGGATAAAGGCAACTAGTCTCAGGCATCAAGTGGCCCCGGGAAAGGGAGAAGCAAAAGGAGAAAAAGTAAAAGAGAGATAGCAAAATGTGAAGTGTGGTGATAAGAGAGCAAGTGAATATAATGAGAGAAGAGTTGTATTAAATTTGTTATTTTCAATATTCTGCAGAATATTATTTTGAATATTCTGTATTTGTTACGAGTTCCTACACCTTGAATGAGACTTATAGTAACAACTAAATAGATCTCTGCTTGTGTTTATGAGAACACAACTCAACTCAATTTTTAATTCATCTATATACTTTCATAGTACCTACTAACAAATCATACCAAAGAACATATTTGATTATCATCAGTATTAGTTAAAAATAAGCATTATCTTTATTACTAAGAATTGTCTTTTTAATGAAATTTACAGGACTATCCTAAAAGTAAACAGATTAATTTCTAAGCTGTCTTATCCATTTTGATTGAATTGTTTACCATAAGATAAGCTTTAAAACATAATTTTTGCTAAAATTGTTACTATCTGAATTAATTTTTTCCTTTTTTATTAATTTTTTTATCAATGCTTGGTAGGAAATCAATACTTTACCCTAGTAATTTTAAAATCTGTTGCTATTATTCATCAATATGGTATCCAAAGATTCCATTCCAACCCAGCCTGATTCTGGGAAGATGTTTTAGAAATAAGTAATGGAGAACCTTGTAATGCTTCAAAACATTCAAGTAAAATCAGGCATAGTGGTTAGTTTTAACACAAAGTGTTTTTCATCCTTACATGCTTTTGAAGGTAATAAGAATAGCCATATTATATTGTTTCTTATGGTACAAATTTATTACCCATGAGCTATAGTTATTGTTCTCCTCAGTATTACATACATTTAATTAGATTTTAAAACACTAGCAATGATTAATTTAAAAAGTGTGTTCAATTGTACCTGATTTGAAATATTTTACCTACTGTTTTGTTTTGATTTTATTAAATTAGTTCTTTAAATAAATCAAATTCGCATTACTTTAAAAAATACTATGTTTTATTATTTCTTTACATATTTTATCAATAAAAGTGTCTCTGATATTAGAGTCCCAAACTCAGACACTTTTATTGATTAATTCTTTATTTGGCTTTGAAATTCAAACAGTATTCCGATATGTAAATTTTAGTTTATTCAGGTCTGTCACTTCATAAACGGTTTAAATCAAGATGGACATTTTACATAAATGAGCTTCTAAAAAATGTCGCCTGCGGTGCTTTAATACGTCTGTGAGTTTGTATTGCACTATACTAGAGCTCAAATTCATAGAAATGGTGGAAATAAACTAAAAAATCTGGTGTGACACCAGGAAAGCTCATCACTTGAAAAGAAGTCAAATTCCACCACTGGTGACTCAACGGTAACATTTAGCTAAAAATCAATGTAAAATTCGTAATCAGCACCTGAAAATCGTTGGATTTGATATGTCACAATCCCCATCAAGGGTGAATAATAAAAAAGTTAATCCAAGGGACCCCCCCCCCCCCCCCCCCCCCAAATACAGGTATTGGTGATTCCATTACTTTCCTTTCTATAGGATAAGGAAATTTAATGGGATTCTCTTTAGTAATTTATTTTTCTTCCTTGAAACTTTTTTTTGTACATTGTTTTACTCCAAGAATGCTACCCCATTTGTAGTTACTCGAGTAACTAAAAATGGAGTAGCATTCTTGGAGTAAAACTTAGTAAAAAAGGAAAGTTTTAAGGAAGAAAAATAAATTACTAAAGAAAATCCCATTAGTTTATCATGATAATGATCTGCTAAAAACGTGCTAGAGTAGCGTGCTTTTAGCATTCTTCATGAGAAGCTAAAATTATGCTAAAAGCGCCAGTATAGTATCGTGGAATAAAATGTTACTAAAAGAGATATTAAATAGTAATAGTATTACAATATAAGATCAAATAAAAGAAGGAAAAATAGCATACATTAAGCGTAATTTTAGCATCTGCTAAAAGTAGTAATATAGAAGGCTTTTAGCGTAACAATAGCACATCAACTAGTGCTTGGGTATAATAGTGCGCTAAAAACGTGATAATAGCACGCTCATACATTACGTGATAATAGCATACATTAAGCGTAATTTTAGCATCTGCTAAAAGTAGTAATATTAGAAGGCTTTTAGCGTAACAATAGCAGATCAACTAGTGCTTGGGTATAATAGTGCGCTAAAAACGTGATAATAGCACGCTCATACATTACGTGATAATAGCATACATTAAGCGTAATTTTAGCATCTGCTAAAAGTAGTATAAAAGTAGTAATATTAGAAGGCTTTTAGCGTAATAATAGCAGATCAACTAGTGCTTGGGTATAATAGTGCGCTAATAACGTGATAATAGCACGCGCGCTATTATACCCAAAAATGGGATAATAGCACGAAAAGAGCGGTCATAGCCATGCTATTAGCGTAATATAATCCTGCTAATATTGTGATAATAACGTGCTTAGCACATGCGCTACAGAATACCTGAATATTCTTTAAGTACGATAGTATCGTGCTAAAAGTATCTTTTTTGTTTAGGGGGAAGTACCCGTTCAAAGCGAGCATTTAATTTATTTATGCAAAACAGGGAGTAGACCAGCATTGAAGCTGGGCCTGTCCACAGGGCTCATGCTGGGAGGGCGTCAATGCGGCCACTGGAGGGATAGCTCCCACACACACCACTTCCCAGAGGCGGCCAGAGCACACTCATCCGTTAAGTGGGGTCTGAATTAAGTAGGGCTCCGCTGGATGAGTGTAAAGCCCGTGCCGTCCCGAAGTAGGGAGATTTGTTGACCGTCACTCTGGCGGAGTGGCTTCTGACGACCCGAAAAACATTCTAGACAAGCATAGCGTTGTCTGCTGTGTGGACGGTCGAGGCTTAAGTGGCAGGTACATCCCGCAAGGGAAGCTCCACACGTCAAAGGGTCTTGTTCCCCGAGACCAGCATTGGACTGGTTGTGGGGGCCCTTGTCATTAGCCTCCTTTTAAAGACAGTGGTAGAAGTGCTGAGTCATTCCTCCACTGTCTGGCTACCTTCGTTCATGATGACGTCACCCTATGATGATATGCAAAAAAATCAACACGCACAATAACAAATTAATAAATAAAAGAGTTGGGTGGAAGAGATTGCCATAGGCAATAACTCCGCCCTTTAGTTAAGACACATGTACATAATATATATATTTTGTTTATTTTTTTCCCTGTTTATATTTATATTGTCAATTTTTTTTTTTAATTTTTACCATTATTTGTTTGTATGTAGGTATGTATGTTCTTCTAATAAAGAGTTTCATAATAATAATAATAAATATTAGAGGTTAAACTGAAAGGTTTTTGGGAAGGATCCTATGAAAGGAAGGAAGGTTGAAAGGGGAAACTTCAGGTGAAAGATTTACCTGAAGAAAGGTCGAGTTTCATGCACGATGCCCTCATTGGTGTGATCGTTGGCGTTGGTGAAGAGCGGTTTCCATCCCGCCGGTAGAGCGGTGACGTCCACCGCGTATCCGTGGTTCTGTGACGTCATGAAGCACTTGCCTGTATCCTGCAGCAGACAGGGAAGGTTGTGACCTCGGTTTCCGTACCTGAAATAAAAGAGGTGGTTTTTAAAATAAAAAATAATATAAAAAAAACATGTTAAATGGCATGAAACTCATTTTTATATGAGTGTCACCATTGTGTTAATCTGGTAAATGAAACTCATATGACTGTAAGTGTCACCATGCTGTTAAAACTTTCTATATGAAAATCATGGTCTGAAAAAAAAACTTACTATGTGAAAGTCATGGTCTGAAAAAAAAAACTTACTATATTAAAGTCATGGACTGAAAAAAAACTTAGGCTGGTATGCAGAGACGTTTTTTTTATCCCTATAGGGTTCACTGTAGGGTGGTCCAGAGCTTGCAATAGCGAAAACTTCGACCTTAACAATTATTTATTAAAGAGACATCTGAATGCGCATGCGCGCAGGCGCTTCAAACAAACGTCTCTGCATAACAAAATCAGCTGAAGGGACAAATGACCCAGGCATCCCTACAGTAAGGACTCTGCATACCACATTTAGGGCGGAATTAATAGACAACATCAATAACTTAAGTCGTTGGTAAGTGTCGGTTTTCCCTATCTTACACAGTACGCAATCCGTGACTTAGCGCCACAGAGGTATTACAAAAACGTCTATTGATTCCGCCCTTAATATATGAAGGCACGGTCTGAAAAAAAACTTACTATGCAAAAGTCATGGTCTGGAAAGAAAACTTACTTCAACTTGTACGTGTTGCACCCGATACTACTGGCTAGCAACTGGTGGCCCAGACATATCCCGAAGATAGGTTTCCACGCCTGGTTGTTCTCCATGGTCTGCAGGGCCTGGCGAAGGTTGGCAACAGTGGCGGAGCACACGTCTGGGTCCCCCGGCCCGTTACTCAGGAATATGCCGTCGTAAGCTTCGACCTGGAAAAAAAAAAATAATAGCACTCTTTAGAGGAAGGTAAGCACCAGGCGAGGATAATGCTTAAAACATTGTCTACCATCTAACCCTCAGGGCGAAGTTAACCCTTTGTCTGGTTGTGGTATACTATTGAAACCACAGATTTAAGATTTTTTTAGAAAAATTCTTTATCACAATCATTGCTAAGCGTCGGTTTTCTCTATCTTACACAGTACGCAATCCGTGACTTAGCTCCACAGAGGTATTACAAAAACGTCTATTAGGGCGAAATTAATAGACAAATTCTATATCACAAGTCATTGCTAAGCGTCGGTTTTCCCTATCTTACACAGTACGCAATCCGTGATTGCGCCACAGAGGTATTACAAAGAGGTCTATTGTTTCCGGCCTTAGAGTCTTATTATTATGTCATCACAAACTCAAATGAATGAGGAAAGATTCATGCACTGGGTGGGATTCGAACCAACGGATCCCTACGCTACCTAGATCAACAGACTAGCTATTAACAACTTGACTATCAGTGCAAAAAGAAATAACATTACATTATTGAATTTCTAATATAAACCTTATAACAAATAATTCCCCATCTTTCAATGAAAACGGGATAAATATAATTTAATAGAATCCCGCTAACTCTAAATTCAAGGAACAGAAGCGCCATTTCGAAATATCGAGATTTTCGAGTTATCGGGATTTCAAATGAGGAGCGAAGATCGACAAGGGCTGAAGAATTCTTTCGAGTTAAAGAAATTTTCGACCTATCGGCATTTCAATTCAGCGAGATTCTACTGTGACACAAAGAAAATAAATACACACAAATGCTTCTTCAAATGATAATAATAATATCGCCTTATTTATACTGCCCGATTTATACTATTAAGTCCCATTATTCCAGCAGTAAGCCCAAGAGGTGTATTATTATGTGGTAAGAATCCCAAATGCGGGAGGATAACTTGTCATGTCCCGGCTGGGTTTCAAACCCGTGGGTGCACAGAGTCAACAGAGTGTCGCCTTGACCACTGAGCTACCTGGACAGACACCGTCCATCTATACCGGTCGGAATCACAAATGAAAATATTTGTGAAATATGATAGTTTCGTTAGGTACTTCCTCGGTCATTTTTTTTACTTCCATTACTTTGAAACATTTAGGGCTTTTATTTTCTTATTATTATTTTCCGTATTATTTTACGGATTTATTCGGACAGGTAAAAGTACCTTTATAGGGTGGTCCCAAGGGACGACCTCCACGCATGCGCCCCTCTGTATCAGACACCTCAGCTGGTTGTACTTGAGTCCACAGTCCACCACGCACAGCTTGACGGTGCCACCTGGGTTGTAGGTGACCACTTTCTGAAAGACAAGGGAGAGAATAATAAAACTAATAATAATAATCATCATTGAGTACAGCCTGGGTTGTAGGTGACCAGTTAGGACATATGTTTTTATACATTTTTCTATTCTTTTTCATTTTTATTGTATAATATATTGTTTCCATTTTTTTCATTGTTAAAATAATAATTTCATAAATTTATATCTAATACCCGGCCCCACTCAGGCTGGGTGAGGTCAATGTGAGTAGCAGGTTTGTGAGTTTCCTGCGAATGGAGGGTAAAACCCCCGTCGTGATATGACCATGGCAGTTGAAAGCGACGTTAAATCCCACTTAAAAAAAAAAGTGTTGAATAATATTAATTAACAAGGGCCCCCAGAACTAATAATAATATATTAAAATAATAATGAGTCTCATTATTTCAGGTTACAAAGACGTATACTGTGGTCAAAATCACAAATGGGAGGATAACTTGTCATCTTCCGGCTGAGTTTCGAACCCGCGTCCTTTGGATTACTAGACCGACGCTTTGACCACTGAGCTACCGAGACAGCTAACATTTTTACTGTTGACATTGTAAACAGGGATATTCCGGTACACTTGAGAATAATATTTAAAAAAAGTTATCATAATATATGTGTGTTATACGGATAGTGACATTCCCGTACACTGGGGATTAATATTTTTAATTTTTAATCATATTTGTGTTAATCACTTTCGCGATATCACAACTACTCAAACTCACTTTACTAAATTTCTTACAAGCTTTAGCTTAGAAAAATACTTTTGTATATGTTATTTTGTTATTAAATAAATAAATAAATTTAATAATAAAAAAAATCTACGCTGAAACCGGGACTTGAGCAACCGGGCCTAGGTTACAAATCCGCCGCCTTAACGATCAAGCTATTGAGGTCGGTCCAGGTATTATTATTTAAATAATTCAGAAAAAAATGCTGGTTTTCGGTGGGATCTAGCGTGAACTTACCTTCGTAGACACATCAGCCACCAAATTCCCAGGGGCGGTCCACACAATTTCCTTTCCTTTCAGGGGCGGCTCTAGGACAATCCTGCCCCCCACCACCCCGTGTTCTCGGATGTGTTTGGTGAGGCGGCGTGTGTCCACGCCTGATATGGCGGGAATGTTGTGTGCCGTCAACCAGGTGGATAAAGTGGAGGAGGCGTTCCAGTGGGAGCGACTAGTGCACATCTCTCCCACGATGAGACCCGAGATCCAGATCCGATGAGACTCGAAGTGTCTGAGAATGAGTTTATTTATATTTATTTACACTTTGTTTTTTTTTTACAAAACAATCATCAACAAGAACAACGAAAAGTAACAATAAATTTAAAAAAAAACTTAGAAGTAGAAATAATATGGGTACCCTATGTACAAAAAGAAATAAAGATCAATATTAATTTTTAATTACAATTTTTTTGTAATCCGGGGCGAAGTTAAGAGTTCAGAGAAATATATGTCTGAGAATAATAAATAATAATATCGCTTTACTTATACTGCCCGATTAGGACTATTGAGTCCCATTATTCCAGCAGTAAGCCCAAGACGTATTTTTATGTGGTCAAAATCCCAAGAAGTAGGATAACTTTTCATGTCCCGTGTGGGTTTCGAACCCGGGACCTGTGGATTACCAGTCAGTTGTCTTGACCACTGAGCTACCTCGACAGACACCGTCCATCTATCCCGGTCGGAATCACAAATGAAAATATTTGTGAAATATGATAGTTTCGTTAGGTACTTCCTCGGTCAATTTTTTAACTTCCATTACTTTGAAACATTTAAGGCTTTTATTTTCTTATTATTATTTTCCGGTATTTTGGCTACTCACTTCCCACTATCGCTACTCACTTGCAGATATCGCTACTCTCTTCCACTTAGCGCTACTCACTTGCAGCTATCGCTACTCACTTCCCGCTATCACTACTCACTTGCAGTTATCACTACTCACTTCCCACTATCACTACTCACTTCCCGCTATCACTACTCACTTCCCTCTATCGCTACTCACTTCCCGCTATCACTACTTACTTCCCGCTATCGCTACTCACTTGCAGTTATCGCTACTCACTTCACGCTATCGCGACTCACTTCCCGCTCTCGCTACTCACTTGAGAATGCCAAACTCGTCCACATCCCCGGGAGGCACTCCGTAGTTGCCTATGAGAGGATAGGTGAGCACCAGGATCTGCTTGTGATAGGAGGGGTCCGTCATAGCCTCGGGGTAGCCCACCATGCCTGTCTGGAACACTGGAAATGAAACGGGAGAGAGATAATTGAATTGGAACATTGGAAATGAAACGGGGAGGGAGATAATTGAATTGGAACACTGGAAATAAAACGGGAGAGAGAGAGAGTGACAAATTGAATTGGAACATTGGAAATAAAACGGGGGAGATAAATGAATTTGTGAACAAATCACAAATAACTGAACTAGTCTCTATTTTTAAGCATATGTATATGTATAATCCTATCAAATGCTTAATAAGTCTAATATCATTCTACTTTCAATCAAATTAATTTTCTATTTTCAATCAAACATAATAAAATTATTAAACCTTAGCCTTTGAATTTGTATAATTAGTAGATATTAAGTTATATTGTGTATAATGTTTTCTGTTAAAATAACAAAATAAAGTTTGAATTGAAATGGAACATAGGAAATGAAACGGTAGTGAGGTAATTGAATTGGAAAATCGAAAATGAAACTGGAGAGAGAGAATTGTATTGGAACATCGGAAATGAAACGGGAGAGAGAGAGTTGAATTGGAACATCGGAAATGAAACCGTAGAGGGAGAGAATTGAATTGGAACACTGGAAATGAAACTCCGACTGCACTGGGATTCGAACCCAGGTCATGGTGCGTGAAAGCCTGGTCCGCAACACCATTCGGCCACAGTGACTTACCAGCTAAAACAAAACAATAGCTTCTTCTTCTTCGTTATGCCTTAACACGTTGGCTCATTATTCTGGTCCAACTTTCTTTACTGATACAATACACTATCTGTTTCACCCGTGCTCCGCTACGGACGAGAAAATCCCGATATCTCGAAAATGGTGATGGATATTTTAATTTTGATAATTTTACCGTTTGGGCTGTGGTATTGTAAGGTGGTGGTGCTGGAGAAATGGACCCTATTGAAAACAGACAACCCCTAAGAGTATAGTACATTTACCAGTGACTTTGGTGAACCAATTATGTACTTTTACCGTAACATATACATAATCAGCCAGTCACATACGCATAGATTTGAGTTTTTATTATACTTTTAGCCAGCGTCAATGGCGCGTTGAATGCACCAGTTCTCGTAGGATCACCGTAGTTAAGCAACGTTCAGCGATGTGAACACATCGTGATGCTTTCCGGCCCAAGCCAGGCTGGATGAGGGTAATGTGAGTCGCAGGTTTGTGAGTTTCCTGCGAATGGAGGGTAAAACCCCCGTCGTGATATGACCATGATCAATATGACCATACAGTTGAAAGCGATGTTAAACGCAATTTATAAAAAAGCCAGGCACGCTAAACTTGCACTTTTCCAAGAGTTTAATGACTTATACAGAAATAGCCTTACGATGGTTGATCGCACATAGAAATACCTATGTGCTTCAGAACGAGGTAACTTTAAAAGTTGGCTGGAGACCATCCCTCCCCCAACTCTAGACAAGCTGGTTAGAACAACTCCAACAACTTGTTGTTCTTGTTGTTGTTATAACCTTAATACTAAAATGTTTTTGTTGTTATAACCTTATAAATCTTATAATAAAAGATGTTGAATATTAAAATATTTTTTTAAAATCTTCCGCTATCTACAGATATTTTTATTATTTAAGAAGATCAAAATTACAAAAGAAAATATATACGAACTAGGTTTAGCGTAAGTATAGCACGCTCGTTTTGTTTATTTTGGCGTTGCAAAACTAGCGTTTTGCTTGATTTCATATTTTACGGCGCTTTAACTATGGCTGTATGGGTTGTTTTTGCCCAATGTCAAAAAAAAAAAACTAAGCCGTAAGCCTGTTGATCACGCCGGTTAAAGATAATTATACGGGCGAAAACAATAAAACAAAATACATATGAACTCTGTTTCGTGTTAATATAGGCCTGTTGGCTGGCGCTACTTGAGGAGCGCTCGCCTCCCGGCGAGCTTCATTATTATTATTAAACATATTGCGTCAAGTTTTATTTACATAGAATATACATATACAATACATAGAAAATGAAATTAATAGAACAAAACTTGATCAAGGGCGGTGCTAATGCCAACGGCATTCTCTTCCGCACCACCCTATGTACTCGGAAGTAAAAAAAAAGGTGTAAAAATAGAGATAAGAAACCAAGGTGGCACAAGTCTACCGTCTTCTGCCCACACGGTTGGAAAGGGTCAATGTCCTGTGTCTGATCGCAACCGGTTTAAAGATTTGGCGAGTCCTGGCAAAACTCACGTCTTCATGACGTACAAAAGATGAGGAGTCTTTATTTCCAGCAAACAAAAGATTACAACCTCGAAGGAATCAGGTAACCAATGAACCCGGAATTATTTGATAATGAAGAACAAAGGAGGCTAGATTGCAAGATACCTTGATGGCATACCTAGTACCTACGTTATGGTTAACCATTAGATGACTATAAGGTTGCGGGTTCAAATCCCGGTCGGAGCGGAAAATTCTGACCAAGATTTTCCGTTTCCAGAATGGCATGGGTGTATAGACTGTATAGGTAAAGTGCTCTGAAGTAATGCGAAAGCGGTTCCGGGGCACAATTACCTTGGGAAAAAAGGTACCCAAAATAGGTGTAGCGGTAGCATTCCCTTTTTGAATAGCGAGGGAAAGCCGTTGTTTCAGGTACATTATCGAAGGCACTCTATCTTTTTCACAGGTGGTCTATCGACTTTTTAATTCCACAGGTTATTATTATTATTATTATTATTGTATGCTTTATATTAGGTAAGACAAAAATGTATACAGTAAAATACAATGAAATTATAAAGAATAAATAAATAGATTAAGCAAAGAAACAAGAACAAAAAAAAGCTAAAAGGGCGGGGTTATTGTCTATGGCAATCTCTTCCACCCAACCTTTAGGTTCCTCCTATAAGAATAAATAATCAGTCTAGCCAGAATCGACGGCACGTTGAATACACCAGTTCTCCTTCTGTCACTGAAGTTAAGCAACGTCCAGCGAGGTTAGGACTTGATGCGTGACCACTGAAATTCGAGCCCTCCTTTCTCGTGATGCTCGCTATTCCCGGCCCTACTCAGGCTGGGTGTGGTTAACTGATTAATTTGAGTAGCAGCTCTTCCGATCATTTGGGCCTCCTGCTCAGTTCAAAATAATCGATAGTTACTAAGGAAATCTAGGTAAAAAAATTTTTTAGTGAGGTACATTTTTTTTTTCTTCTTCTTCTTCTTCCTTTTTAAAATAAGCTTGGTACATTGCATAATGTCAAAGTCTATTATCAAGTACACGCGGAAAGTTGCCAAAATCGTTCCCTAGTGCATTTTTAACTTACCCACTTATCAACTACACGCGGAAAGTTGCCAAAATCGTTCCCTAGTGCATTTTTAACTTACCCACTTCTCCCTCGCTGGGTACATGGGCGCCACAGCTGACACCCTCAAGGACGGTACCGTCTTGCAGGACTAGGTAGGCCGGTTTTGACTCCAACGGTTTCGACATGGCGCCGTTCCCCGATTCACAGAATTTGAACGGAGTAAAAAAATTTAAATTAAATTTATTTTTTTAAATCAATCGTGAACCGTTTATGATTAAGTGTAAGGGTTTCAAGTCTTTTTTGGTGGGGTTTATATCCAGGACACAGGCCCTAATATTAATCCTAGAATGTTTCAGCGATGGCCCAAAACGTACGCTACCTATCAAATCAAATATATTTATTGTGACATATGATTACGTTTTACACAATTTACGTAAATTGTAAATAAGTAAATAAACACTTGAAGACGTCATATACTCATTTCATTAATTTAAAATAACTTAGCTATTCATTATTGAACGTAGCTAATTAATTTATTTAAAAAATGAATTAGCTACCTATTCATTATTGAACCTAGCTAATTAATTTATTTAAAAAATTAATAAGCTGTTCATTATTGAACTTAACTATTTAATTTATTTAAAAAATGAATTAGCTAGGTATTCATTATTGAACGTAGCTAATTAATTTATTTAAAAAAATTATTTAGCTATTCATTATTGAACGTAGCTAGTTCATTAATTTAAAATGAATTAGCTATTCTTTATTGAACGTAGCTAATTAATTTATTTAAAAAACTATTTAGCTATTCTTTATTGAACTTAGCTAATTAATTTATTTAAAAAATGAATTAGCTATTCATTATTGAACGTAGCTAATGCATTTATTTAAAAATAATTAGCTGCGCTAAATAAAACAAGCTGAGTTGCAAGCTACATTGAAATTGCCTATTACCTGTAACTATTTATAGGAAATAGCCTATAAGAGGTACCTCACATAGGCAATGAAAAATTTCCCATTGGAAAAGAAGGACTACCTATTACTTGAGGCGACAAAAAACAAAGTGGGTGAATCGGAGAAAGACGCTGTAAACAAGCAAAAAAATAGGCTCACAGAACCTCAATGTTCCAAAAACGTACCTATTTCTAGTATTTAGACTATAAAAGGTAGGTACCAAACATAGGTGGGACTGAAATGTTTCCAATTGAAAAAGAAGGACAAATAATAGTTGAGGCGATAAAAGTGGGCGAATCGAACCAAGACGCTGTAAACAAGCAAAAAATAGGCTCACAGAACCTCAATGTTCAAAAAATATGAAGACACAATAATTGCACGCATATTCCACCAACACACACTAAAATAGCACGCAAAAATTACCAATCACCGAAATGTTTACAGCAGACAAACGACAACAAAAAAATAAACGCACTAGAAATTGACAGTCGTAAAATTAAAATTAAAAGCACATGTCAAAATGAAAATTTGTGGAAAATTCCTGAGTTCACGGAGCAAACCAAAATACGTCCAACACTATCGCGTGATGGAGAGCTACTAAAGATTCTAAAGAAATAAAAATACTAATAAAAAAAACACCGGTACACCGAAGTACTGAAGCCTATGACTATAATGTGAGCCGAAGACAAGACTCGAACTTCGGGTGTTGTTACGAAGTGGTCACCCGAAGACACCCGAAGATCGAACACACTGGCGGACCTAAAAGAATTGGAAGTACTGAGAGAAAATAGTTTTCAGGCCCTTGTTACAAAAAGCACTCTTAGGGCGAAATTAATAGACAAAATCCCCTTTTCTCTTGCTTACCAACAACCAACAAGTTGCTGAAAAGATGTAAATTGTAGCTGAGCACTAGATTTTACCTATTGTTTTTTTTTTTTTATATAAAAAAATAGACAGAATCGAGATCCTAAGTCATGTCATGGTCATGACTCATGGCTTAGCATTAGTTCTTTCTATCTACGAAACAATAACAACAACAAGAAACAACTGATTGTATGTACCTACGAATATTGGTCATAGTATGGGTATGGAGTTATGGTAATGTCCAGACTTAGCTCAAATTTTTATTCTAATTTTACACATGTGCGCAGTATTGGGTATTCATGATTAAGTACATTGATTACTGGTTGCAAGGTTTTCAGTGAAACTCTTTTTTTTTTAATTTGGGTTTAACGTCGCATTCAACTGCATGGTCATATCACGACGGGGGTGTTACCCTCAATTTGCAAGAAACTCGCAAACCTGCTACCCACATTAACCACCCCAGCCAGACTTATAATCTACTCCCTGTTTATATAGTCCCCCAGCCAGACTACTTGTCTACTCCCTGTTCATAGTCCCCAGCCAGACTACTAATCTACTCCCTGTTTATAGTCCCCCAGCCAGACTACTTGTCTACTCTTTGTTCATAGTCCCCAGCCAGACTTATAGTCTACTCCCTGCTCATAGTCCCCAGCCAGACAGCTGGTCTACTCCCTGTTTATAGTCCCCCAGCCAGACTACTGGTCTACTCCCTGTTTATAGTCCCCCAGCCAGACTTATAGTCTACTCCCTGTTTATTGTCCCCCGCCAGACTACTGGTCTACTCCCTGTTCATAGTCCCCCAGCCAGACTACTTGTCTACTCCCAGTTTATAGTCACCCAGCCAGACTACTAATCTACTACCTGTTTATAGTCCCCCAGCCAGACTACTAGTCTACTCCCTATTTACATAGTCCCCCAGCCTAACTACTAGTCTACTAACTGTTTATAATCCCCCGGCCAGACTACTAGTCTACTCCCTGTTTACAGCCCGCCAGCACTCCCGGTGACTAGTATAGTAGAGATGGTTGACAGAGACAGAGATAGAAGTAATATGTTTGTTGACAGGAATATGATGGAAAACCAGGCAACGAATTACGGCTTTTCATAGAACTTCGTGTTTACATACGAATAATACCTTGTTACCTTCTTACTAAAGTATTGTTTTCCGTTTTATACTTTTCTTATCCTATAATAAGGAAAGTACTGTATTTACGCAATATACCTGTAGTCCCTTGGTACTCACAAACCAGCTACTCAAATCATCCTCACCCAGCCTCAGTGGGGCTAGGAATAGCCAGCATAGGTCTGTGTTGTAGCTTGCCCATCCCGCATAGTATGCCTCTCCTCTGATGGGCGAGAAGTGACACAGTACTTCCCATTTGGATGCTGGGTCAACACGAGCGCACCGGAAGGTATCCCTTACAAACTGTAACCAAATATTGAATACAAATTTCTCGTCAACTCTTGGGTTCGAACCGGGGACAGTATTTCCCGTTTAGGTGCTGCGTCAACACGAGTATTAGATTCTTGATCATGAACATGTTGTGCTCACAACAACAACAATTCGGGATTCGAACCGGTCAACTCCCACATGACGAGTCCGTGAGCATGACTGGTAAGTAGGTTGTATTTATTATATAATATACAAATGTTACATGTTACAACGGTTGGCTTATAACTAACAACATAAGAATTACAAAATACTAAAGTATAAAATAACAAAAAATGTAGAATATTGTACATAAAGACATCACATTTCATTGAGCATAAATATAAAGTCATCCCCAATAATTATTAAATTACAAAATGTAGCAATAAATTTAATATTACCATGTCTGTTTTTCATTATTAATTCAGTGTAACCAGCTGTTAGTCAGTGTGAACAAGAAGAGGGTTAAACTATAAGCAGGACTTGTTTAAGCAGGTAATATAGATAAGCAGGTCTTGTGTAAGCAGGAAATCTAGATAAGCAGGACTTGTGTAAGCAGGAAATCTAGATAAGCAGGACTTGTGTAAGCAGGAAATCTAGATAAGCAGGACTTGTGTAAGTCACACAGACAGACAGACAAACGAAACCAAATCGTCTAGTACGTACCTAGTACCCAACCTCACTGTGTTCGGTTAATTTGTAATTTATTTGCATTAACTAGCGGGCTGTCGCACGCTTTGCGGGCCGAGGCATGGCCGTGAAAGCAAAAAATCCTTTTTCGCCAATGGCAGGTGTTGTAGTGGGAATTTCGAAAAATCCCGTCTTATTGCACATCTAGATTATAAGACAAAGCTACCTATCAAATTTCAGCTCGCTAGGTATTACGGTTTGGGCTGTAGAGCGATGATCAGTCAGTCAGTCAGTGACTTTGACATTTATATATTAAGATAATTTTATTGTACATAATAGGTATAATAGGTAACATATATTTAATGCGACTACCCCACACTAAGGGGACGCAGTCCTCTTGTTTTGTGGGGTAATAAACACTCATATAATATATTTTTTTAATGGAGTACTGTCAGTGATTCCCCTAAGCTCGAGCCTGAGTTATCTTTACTCTTATCAGTGATATGAATCAAATAAAATACTACGACAAGAGCTGTGTTTGGCGTTATTCAAATTAATGCTGCCTGTAGGGTTATATAATGCAAACAGTATACGAGTAGTATACTGAGACCACCTCTTTTATTAGATAGGGAATGAAGCAAGAGGAAGAGAAGCAGGAGGAAGAGAAGGAGGAGGAGGAGGAGAAGGAGAAGGAAGAGGAGGAGGATAAGGAGGAGGAGGAGAAGGACGAGGAGGAGGAGGAGGAGAAGGAGGAGAAGTGGGAGGAGAAGAAGAAGGAGGAGAAGGAGTCTGTCCCTGTAGCTCAGTGGTCAAGGTGTCTGTCTGGTAATCCAGAGGTGGTGGATTCGAAACCCAGCCGGGGACATGACAAGTTATCCTTTTTTGACCACATAATATTTGACCGGGATTTTGACCACATAATAATACATCTTGGGCTTACTGCTGGAATTGTGGGACTCATTAGTCCTAGTCGGGTAATATAGTGTGCACTGGTAGTCAAGTGGTTAACGCGCTAGTCTGGTAGTCCAGATAGCGTAGGGATTCGTTGGTTCGAATTCCACTCAGTGCACGAATTTTTCCTCATTCATTTGAGTTTGTGACCCCATAATAATAAGAAACTTACAAACCTGCTACCCATATTGACCTCACCCAGCCTGGGTTGGGCCGGAATGCCAGCATCGCGAAGTCTTCACCTCGCTGGACGTTGCTTAACTTCGGTGATCCTAAACCTTACTAATTAATTCTCTGCAGCTTGGAGCTTGAACCACCGACCTTCAGGTTCTGACTCGGTCATCTTATCGATCAAAGTACTGAAGACGTTACAATCTACTAATGTTGGAAGGGACATCCTGACTAAAATTCCCTATTCTTGAGACATGAACCATCGACCGCTAGATTACGAGTCCACCGCCTCTCCATGTCTAATAATTATCTTCTGCTAATTATGGAGGGACCAAAAGAAATACACAGCATACAGTCGAACCCACGCACCAAGGGACCTTAAGGGACCAGTTTTTTTTTCTCTTATATCCTGGTTTCTCTAATAAAGAGGTTACTTATTTCCCTTATAGAGAGGTAAATTGGACCTGGAAATTGTTCTTTCATATCGAGGTTTCTCTTACATCCAGGTTCGACTTTAGTGATCGTTGAATTAGAAGTCTCGACAAGCATAAAGAAATAATCAAGTTTGCATGAAAATAAATTATTTATGTTAATTTTCTTATGGCAAATATTTTTTAAGGAAGTTAGGAAGACTCAAGGCCGTTTTCTTCTGAGAAGAGCGATTGAGCACCAGACTAAACACATTTTAAACAATAAATGATCAAATACAGGGTTATCAAAACCACCTGGCTACAACCATTTTTCAATAAGTGTGCAAAATTGAAACGGATACATGTTTCAAATTGTGGACGTCGAATAATTTTGTGAAAAATATTTAAAACTTTCTTTCGACAGACCTGGAACTTTGATTTAAAACTTTGGTTTATTTTACTAGATCTTAGGTACAACTTTGCTAGTTTCCTTACCTTGAATAATATAATTTCCTAAATACGTTGAATCGTTGAAACGGTTCAAATGTAAAATATTATTTTGAATATTTCATAGAAGCGAATAGGATTTTTTGAACGAATAAAAGGAAAACCCTAAAAATTCTTGAACAAAGACGGCTGTATTTGCGCTTGGCAACACTGCCCTTTTACATGCCGCGACACAGATTTTTGTGAAAGGCACATTTCTTTTGTTTTAAAGAGTAATCTGTGCATTCGTTTGAATTTGATAAATAGATCATCTGTTTTGTGTTTATTTTATCACTTTATCTGATAAATTAAATTAGAATAAAGTGATAAAAAGCGTTTGCACTTTGCGGTTGAAAGTAATAAAATTTTAATTTCTAATCAGCTAAATGCTAATCAAGTCTTAATTAATTCTCATGTAATCAGTCCTCTACACAAAGTCTACAGCACTTATCTCTCAAGTCCTACTGATTTTAATTTAAGTTCAACTGATGTGACTAATTTTCATCAACCATTACCACTTTAACCTGTTTTGGATCAAGATGAGAGGAATAATAGTTGGAACAACTCTCTTCAAATTTTGGTAGTGAAATCGCCTGAGAAAATGTGGATTAAACCGAAGAAAATAGATCCCCCTATAATTTCATTTTGGTAAGATTCTTTGAGTGTAACTGTAAATTGAATGCTAGAAATTCCTACTTTAGTTTATGTAAATAGTGTAAACAATCACTTAATATTGTGTTTTAAATCATTTGGGGCCTAATTATGGGAGTAAATATGCAAATAAAATAAGGGTGGAAAACAGTTACAGAAAAGTAGGTAATTGTTTGATAAGTTTAATCCTTGTACCTCTTATCGCTCATGATTTTTCAGAACTGACCCCATAATTTTTTATTGAACATAACTTGTAAAATTATTAGCTACGTAGGTTTCAAAAAAGTTTGAGGTAAATTATTATAAATTATAATATCAACACAAGCAGTGGGTTTCAGAAAAATTATCCTTTGTGTAAACCCGGAACCTGAATCCTGATTCAACAAGTAGTAATGATAATAATCTATACTTATAAAAGTATCATATTAATTACACTGTCTGATTATGACTAATGAGTCCCATTATTCCAGTTGCAAGCCCAAGATGTATTAATATGTATTTCAAATCCCAAATGAGGGGAAAATTTGTCATATCACATCTGGATTTCTAACCCATGACCTCTGAATTAAAGATACCTTGACCACTGAATCACCAGGACAAGTAATGTGCACCTTTCTATTTTCATAGCAAGTTAATAGGGGTCAACATCACCCCAGCTATAATTGTTTAAACAATTGATATTAACAATGACAATACTTATCTACCTTTCTTCCAGGGATGATGTGGAGATCAGTCTCTACTTCATGCTTCAGAAGCGGAAAGGTCATGGAGAAGCCATCACATTGCAGTCAAAAGTTATCGGAACATTAGATACTCTATGGAACGCTAGGCCCCCTCCATTCAGAATCCTACTGCATAGCCCAAAGCATGATGAGGATTACTTCTATGGTGAGTCTGTTTATTTAACCATTTTATTTTCCAAGGTTTTTTTTATTTTAATGATAGTCTAGTTATCCATCCACCATAGAGAAGTATCCAATAGTTCAAATTAATCTCAATGCATGAATTTATTATGTATCCATGCCTTAAAAACTAATTGTTAAAAAATAACTGTTAGTTGGAAATTCATTCCAACTAACAGTTATTTTTACTTATTTTTATTATTTTCATTCTGTTGGCACTTGAAAAAAAAAAGAAGAAAACTTGTCCAATGTGGAAAAAGCATTTTTTTTAACAGTTAAGAAGAAAAAATTTATCTTTCTGTTGTTTATGAAAAAAGGTGATTTTTTTTCTTCAAAATCAACACTTTTTTTTTTCTTCCCATCAAAGTGAAAATAAAAAATTACACTTTCATGTTTCAGTCATTTCCGTGGCCACTAGAAAAGAAGAAATACTCAAAGATTGGCAGTGGCTGCAAACAAACATTGACATGGTTAACGAGAAAGCTGAGGAAGTTGACAAGTTGAAATTTGTCATCACCAAAATCAGCAGTCTTGCTATTGACAATAATATTTATATTGTTGACAGCACAGGTGAGACTTTTTTAATTATTAAATTGAAATACTTATATGAGTGCACAGATAGCTCAGTGGTAAGCAGGCGCGGCCGGTGATAAGGAGCTGCGGAACTGCAGCACCCCCAGACGAAAAAGAAGATGAGAGGATTTTCTCAAGTCCTAGCTCATACACAATGAAAATTATCACACGTTTCTGGGATAATTAATGCATAAGTAATATCGCCGCTGCAAACACAAACTGTCGTATCTGCAAATTTTCAGGAAGCGCACATAGTGGTTTGAAACTTCCTTTTTCACGTCACAAACTGTCGTATATGTATCTCAACTCCTTCCCGAAGTATTCAAGTCTTAAGGTTAGTCGTATGTGAGTTTCAAAGATTCTCAGCAAGCACGAACGACTATGTGCGCTTCTTAACTGAAAATGGCAAAATTTGCAGATACGACAGTTTGTGTTTGCAGCGGCGATATGATTGGCATGGTAAACAAGCTCAAACTCTTTAGATACTGAAAGGGCAACTCTATAAAGTCCATTTTAGTCTGGTTTATGTGGCAGCACCCCCAAAACAATTTCCCATGGGCCCGGCCTGGTGGTAAGATACTCATTTGCCATGCAGAAGATCCACAGTTTGATCCCCAGAGCTGTCAAAATAATTGGTGACTGTTGTGTGTAAGGGATACCTTCCGGTGCACTTTGTTGAGCCAACACATTAAATGGAAGTATTGTGTCACTTCTCACAAAAGGGAAGCATACTACAGGATGGGCAAGCTACAACGCAGACCCCAAGTGTCTACAGTAGCTGCTGTTTCATGGCTACAAAATAAAAAAAAAGGTGTAAAAAAAATAGTAAAAATACTTTGTATATTTAAATTAATAATCATTCCAAACCTCAATAGCTCAAAATATGATATGTACTAGATTTCAAGACGAGCCAACTTTCAAATATAGTTGGTTGGAGACCATCTCTCCCCCTCCAGCTGTAGACAAGCTGGCTACAACAACAGCTACTAACAAAATAAATTGCAAAGTGAAAGATTTTCTCATTTTTTTTTTTTCATGTCATCACATAACTATGAATTTGTGCTAAATTAAATACTAAGTTTATTTTGTCTCCCATCAGATGATGAGAGGAAACATTTCCAAGCCACATGTTCCAAGTTTGTTCAACTGTTTGAGTTACATCCTGAGGAGAAGCTTATCAACTATTATCTTTGTTCGTAAGTATACAAGTAGTTCTGCAAACTGTAAATCTCACACAGATTCTATTTTCAAATTATAAATGTCGTATCAATTATGAGGATATCGAGACCTTTTATTTAATACACCACTCGATGGGTTTTAATTAAAAATTAGGACCGGTTGACCCTTTTTTGGGGCTCTTTTTCTATTTTTTACCACAGGGTGTCCGTCCCCCTTAGCTTTCACGACCACAAAAGTTCACTACTGATATCAAATATTATTTTTTAACGACTCTAAAAAATATTAAGGAGATTGCTTTATTAAATAAAATTAAAAACAATCATTTTTGATTTTCACCAAAACGGCCCCCATGCGGTCCCGAGTGGCCCAAATTGGCCCAAAAACAACATGTAAAATTTTAGAACCCCAATGAACGTGTATGCTAAATTTCAACAATTTTGAAGAATCTGGTCGGGAGTTATCGCGGAACAGACAGACAGACAAACGAAAGTCAAAAATCGTCCAGTACCCAAGTTAAAACAGAACCTCACTTAGTAATGTCACTTCGCTTGCTCAGTGCGTTCGGTTAAAAATATATTTTTTTTTGCACAAAAACTATTTATGGAAAAATTTGCACAAAAACTATTTATGGAAAAATGATTGGATACACCGCATGCCCACTGAGACTAAATAAGTACTAATAAGAACCTACCTCTCTATTTCTGTTTCATCTTTTTTTTTTTTTTAATTAAAATTTCTTTTTTTAAAAATATTTTTTTTAATTTGGGTTTATCGTCGATTTCAACTGCATGGTCATATCACGACGGGGGTGTTACAAGGCGTGGCCGGTGCCAAGGAGCTGCGGAACTGCAGCACCCCCAGGCGAAAAGGAAAAAGAGAGGATTTTCTCAAGTCCCTAGCTCATATACAATGAAAACCATCAAACATTTCTAGAAGAATGAATATATATCTCCCTTGCCTTTATCCCATATTAGCTTATGTTGCTTTTGGGGTCGGCATTGTTCAACCTCATAGTTGAGGTTGGTAGGGTGGAGCACGTTTTTTTATGGCTGGATGCCCTTCCTAACGCCAACGATTCTACTTGATTTAACGTCCTGGATTAGGACGGGGGTTTTACCCTCCATTCGCTGGGAGTTGTACCAGCTACCCACATTAACCTCACCCAGCCTGGGTAGGGCCGGAAATGGCAGCCTCACGTGTTTGGATGGAACAGAATTTTCTTCGAAAAGTCTGCCCCAGCCGGGAGTTGAACTCGGGAACTCTGGACTACGGGCAGTAGTCACAACCATTACGCCACGGAGGCTGCATTCTAGAAGAATGAATGCATAATTATTATGATTGGCATGGTTAACAAACTCAAACTCTTTAGATACTGAAAGAGCAACTCAAAAAATCCAATTTTAGTCCAGTTTAAGTGGCGCAGCACCCCCCAAATATTTTCCCACCGGCCGCGCCTGGGTGTTACCCTTCATTCGCAGGAAACGCAGAAACCTGCTGCCCACATTAACCTCACCCAGCCTGGGTTGGGCCGGAATGCCAGCATCACGAAGTCTTCACCTCGCTGTCAAGCACCGATGTCAAGCAACGTCTTCACCTAGACGTTGCTTGACATCGGTGATACGAGAACCGGTGCATTCAACGCGCCATCGACACTGGCAAAAAAAATATCTTTCAAAAATTAAAATTAAAAAAAAATCTTTCTTTTTACAGATATCAACCCAAAGGGTATCGTATTCCGCGCCCAGGGTACCTCTATCTCTCTGTCAATTTCCTCTGCTTCTACTCATATGTTCTGGGCTCTGAGATTAAACTCGTGGAGCGATGGACCAATGTGATTGACCTGGACTATACCCGCACCTCTATATCTGTGTATAACAAGAGCAATGACCTGGTGAGTAGGTCCTTTTCTTTAAGAAAAAAAAAGGTAATTTTGCCCCGGAACCGCTTTCCCATTACTTCAGGGCACTTTACCTTTACATCCATGCCATTCCGGAAACGGAAAACTCGGTTAGAATTTTCTGCTCCGGCCAGGATTCGAACCCGCAACCTCCGGATCAGCAACCAATGCTCTTAACCACTGAGCCACGGAGTAGGTCCTAATGCATCATACCTTGTCATTTTTGACCCAAACCAGGCTGGGTGAGGGTATTTTTAGATGGACCAATGTGATTGATCTGGACTATACCGGGTATACCCGCACCTCTATATCTGTGTATAACAAGAGCAATGACCTGGTGAGTAGTGCCTAATGCGTCATACCTTGTCATTTTTTACCCAAACCAGGCTGGGTGAGGTTAGTGTTAGATGGACCAATGTGATTGACCTGGACTATACCCGTACCTCTATATTTGTGTATAACAAGAGCAATGACCTGGTGAGTAGGGCCTAATGAATCACGTCATGTCATTTTTGACCCAAACCAGGCTGGGTGAGGGTATTTTTAGATGGACCAATGCGATTGATCTGGACCATACCCGCACCTCTATATCTGTGTATAAAAAGAGCAATGACCTGGTGAGTAGGACCTAATGAATCACGTTTTGTCATTTTTGACCCAAACCAGGCTGGGTGAGGGTATTTTTAGATGGACCAATGTGATTGATCTGGACTATACCCGCACCTCTATATCTGTGTATAACAAGAGCAATGACCTGGTGAGTAGGGCCATATCTTAGCTTTAATCCTGTTTCATAATTTGGCCCCTAATGGTGGGTTAGTAAGGCTTGGTTGAGGAATTCATCATAGGGTGGCGTCATCGTGAACGATGGTAGCCAGACAGTTTAGGAATGACTCAGCACTTCTACCACTGTCTTTACATGGAGGCTAATAATTGACAAGAGCCCCCAGAACCAAGCCAATGCTGGTCTACTCCCTGTTTATAGTCCCCCAGCCAGACCAAGGAATTATGTCATCATAATTCCCCCAGCCATTGAGGAATTATGTCATCATAATTCCCCCAGCCATTGAGGAATTATGTCATCATAATTCCCCCAGCTATTGAGGAATTATGTCACCATAATTCCCCCAGCCATTGAGGAATTATGTCATCATAATTCCCCCAGCCATTGAGGAATTATATCATCATAATTGTTATCAACACAAATATGGTAATCTTTTCTTTTTCTTTTTTAATTTATTATAGTGTGTTACATGGTCTTTTTTTCTGTTTCAGTTATATTTCAACTCATTTCTGGATGCCAGCAAAGCCCACACTCTCATGAAGCAGCTATCCGACATCAAAATCAAAGAGTAAGTGGATGATAAATATTTATTTTTGATTTTATCCCCTCATTTAGGATTTTGACCACATAATTTGACGTCTTGGGCTCTTATTATTATAGACTGGTTGGAGTTCCACAAGAGAAGCACAAATTATCAACCAACCTCTATTTAGAACTATTATGACCAGTTGGATTCTATTTATTTTTTTAAGATGAGTGTTTCACAGCCGTTTATATTTCGTAGCCATGAAACAGGAGCTACGGTAGACGCTTGTGGTCTGTGTTGTAGCCTGTCCATCCCGTAGTATGCCTCCCCTCTGATGGGCGAGAAGTGACACAATACTTCCGAATTAGGTGCTGGGTCAACACGAGCGCACCGCAAGGTAACCCTTACAAACAATTGTAACCAAATTAAGAATACAAATTTTTGTCGGAAGGGGGATCGAACCCGGGACCTTCCGCATGGCAAGCGAGTGCTTAACCACTGAGCTAATCGCGCGCTTTTAAATTTGTTTTTAACGTCCTGATTTGAAGTAGTCAGGACGGGGGTTTTACCTTCCATTCGCTGGGAATCGTACCAGCTACCAACATTAACCTCACCCAGCCTGGGTAGGGCTGGAAATGCCAGCCTCACGTGTTTGGAGGGAACAGAATTTTCTCTGAAAAATCTGCTCCAACCGGGAATCGAACTCGGGTTCTCTGGACTTCGGGCAGTCGTCTCAACTATTACGCCACGGAGGCTGGCAATTGAGTGGCGTCTTGGGCTTACTTATGGAATAATAGGGCTCAGAAGTCCTAATCGGGCTGCATAAATAAGGCGATATTGTTATTATTATATTACATTAAAACTATATTCTATTATACATAGAATTGTGTATGTATGAGAGAGAAACAAATTGATCATATATTTAAAATACATACGAGGGGGGACCCAAAAGTAACGGGAATTAGGTGGTGGGGGGAACGCGGAGCGGGGGATCGGGTTCTCCAATGTTTCTATTCCAAGCGGCCACTCTCCCAAGTAAGTGTACAAAGTTCATTTGCTGTGAGTGCATTCGTTTGTCCGTGAGAATTTTTCTAGTGAAACGACTTTTTTCTTTTCGGCGAAAACGTGAAATGGCTGAGTGCGGAGAGAAACGAGTGGCTGTAAAAATTTCGGGGTCATAGCCGTAGCACCATGATTCATCGACAGTTATAACCTTGAGAAAAAAATCTGGGTCTTCATCCAACTGATTTAGCAGCTCCAGACAGGCCTGAAGTCGCGACGCTCCTTATTTTGATCGTCAGAGAGAAGGCGAGGAACAAATTTGGCTGCAATCCTCTTCATGATCAAATCTTCAGTTAAAATCCTCTGAATTGAACTCCATGACAATCCAGACATCTCACAAAGTTGATCGATGGTTCGGCAAGGTCTTCACGGACAAGAATGTTGATTTGTTCAATGTTTTCGTCCGTTCTTGAAGCCATTTCACTTTTTCGCCGAAAAGAAAAAAGTCGTTTCACTAGAAAAATTTTCACGGACGAACGAATGCACTCACAGCAAATGAACTTTGCACACTTACTTGGGAAAGTAGCCACTTGGAAAAGAGTCACTGGACAACCCGATCCCCCCCTCCGTGTTCCCCCCACCACCTAATTCCCGTTACTTTTGGGTCCCCCCTCGTACAATAGGGGCTCTGCCTACCTTTGGTAGATTGCTAATACACAGCAAATTCCATCAATTCAGAAGATATTAATTTTCTCAATGTTGAAGTTTTTCTATTTCATTCATTTCTTCTTTCCAATTTAAGTTTGAATTGCACTCCATATATGTGGTGATGGAGGATATGTATGGAATTTTTTATTATGTTTTCACTGATCACTACACATTAAACCTACATACATTTACGAATATACTTACTTACTGGCCCTGGCAGCAAGTAAGTATATGCTAAGTATTCAGACAGAGAGGGAAATTAATAAATGCACAGAGTAGTCTTTATAATGTATGTTTTCAATTTATATGTACATTAATATTATCTAATTCGCTCACAAAATAGAGCATGATACATTTTCCACCTCTGCTATTTGCACACCTCTCACGATACTCATAAAAAAGTCATACAGCCTAGCAGGCGCGGTCGGTGGGAAAATGATTCGGGGTTGCTGCCACATAAACCGGACTAAAATGGGATTTATAGAGTCGCTCTTTCAGTATCTAAAGACTTTGAGTTTGTTTACCATGCTAATCATATTAATTTGTTAATTATTCTAGGCATGTGTTATGATTTTAACAATGTACGAGCTAGGGCTTGAGAAAATCCTCTTTTTTCAATTTTCGTGGGGGGGGTGCTGCAGTTCCGCAGCTCCATAGCATCGTTTTGTAGTATCCTCTGCTGCACATACTGCACGTAACAATGACCCAAATATACCGTCAGACAGACACAACCAATATATTTCAGGCCCTGCCTAAATATACGTTCAGACCGACTCAATAGCAATATCGTTCAGGCCCTGCCTAAATATACCGTCAGACAGACACAAAGCAATATCTTTCAGGCCCTGCCTAAATATACCGTCAGACAGACACAAAAGCAATATCTTTCAGGCCCTGAAATATACCGTCAGACAGACACAAAGCAATAACTTTGAGGCCCTGCCTAAATATACCGTCAGACGGACAAAAGCAATATTTTTCAGGCCCTGAAATATACCGTCAGACAGACACAAAAGCAATATCTTTCAGGCCCTGCCTAAATATACCGTCAGACAGACACATAAGCAATATTTTTCTGGCCCTGCATAAATATACCGTCAGACAGACACAAAGCAATATCGTTCAAGCCCTAAAATATACCGTCAGACAGACACAATAGGAATATCTTTCAGGCCCTGGAGGTAGATGGTTCGAATCCCAAGTCCGGCAAAACTCTAGTAATTTATTTATTTTTTCCTTTTTTTAATTTTACCTTTTCAGCTTTTTTTTTTTAATAAACATGGTTTTTTTATATGTTATTAATATGTAAAATATTTATCCCATAAAATATATAAGACCTGTTTGACTGCTGGAGTAAAGGGACGTTTCAGTCTTACCTCGGTAGTATAAACAAGGTATATTCTATTCTATTCTAGTAAGTCAAGTTTGAGTGATTGTAACGTCACGATTATGATCAACACAAATGTGATGGTAAAAAATTCAGAGTATTCTCACCCTGTACAGTACAAGTGTACATATATTATGTAGGTAGTGTAGGTAGCTCATAATAGTATATTTTTTACACAACTAACAGATGCTAGTTGGTGCTAAAAAAAAAACCGAGACCAGTAGTTGCCAGTGTATCATAGGATTGTCATTTGCTGGAAAATGATCAACGTGGATTTCATACGAATGTTGTGGAGTTATTTGTATAACCTATTTATTTATTTTACAAAACAATAAATTAATAACAATAAAAAAATTTAACTTAAAAATATATACAAAAAAATATAGTTTAGCTTAGGAGTTAAGATTAAGTTAAGCTTTAAAAAGTTAAGTTTAGCTTAGGAGGTAATCCAAAATGTATATTTTCTTGATGTAAATATAGAACATTATTAATTTTTATTTACAGTTGTTTTGTAATCCCGGGGCGAAGTTAATGCCTTAGGCAATCTCTGCCACTTAACCTACAACAATCAATTTACCTTAACAGAGTAAAATTAAAATAAATACTTTTTGTGTAACCGTCCTCAGTGGCTTGATTGATAAGGCGGCGAACTTGTAACCTGGAGGTCGGTGGTTCGAATACCAACTTGAGCAAAGATGTTTTTTTTTTTATATATATATATATATATTGTTCTAAAAGCAGCACTTTCGACGTTTTCTTACCTGTCACAACAGCACTTTGGACTTCAGGCGGAGCACTTTCGACGCGTCGAAAGTGATGCTGTGACAGGTAAGAAAGCAGCAGTTTCCTCAGGTATTACATATAAGATTGCAGCACTTTCGACAGGCGTTTTTCATTGTGTCTCAAAATATTCTCCTTTGATGTGTTCACTCCTTAATTTGCCCGTGTTTATTTGATACGTACGAGGCAGATTATTTTGTAGAAAATCTTATAACGATCCAGCACTTTCGACAAGTCCAATGTACTGCGTTCTTACCAATCTCATCTGATAGACGCAAGTATTTATTTTAAAAGTGATACATTATTATATTTTGTTATTCTAATTTTTGCTTTCTATGGCCTACAACCTGGCCGAGATAACATGACAAGTTAGCCTCCGATTAATATGATTTTTAGAAGATTTTAATACGTCTCGGGCTTACTGCTAAATTAATGGGACTCAATAGTCCTGATCGAGAATTACTATGCATAAACTGTTAGCGTAATGGGACTTCTTGTTTCAAGCCGACAGTCTAAATAAAGCACTACCTACTATAATATTTATGCGTACCACTAGGCAAATACCTATCGTATTAATAAATCGTAGTAATATTTTTAAATCGGATTTAACCGTTAACGTCGCTTTCAACTTCATGGTTATGTATTGTAACACGAAAAAGTTTTACGGCCCCATTCGCAGGAAACATATCAACCTGTTACTCAGATGAACCTCACCTCGCCTGAGTCGGGCCGGGAATAGCCTACATAACGAGAGAATATTTTTGCATGAGGTTGTTTGGGTAGTAGCTTTGTTAATATTCTGTGTATCACCGAAGTTAAGTAACGTCCAGCTTCGTGATAATCGTGATGCTGGAATTCCGTCCCAACCCAGGCTGGATGAGGTTGTTGGGTAATAGCTTTGTTAATTTTCTGCGGATCACCGAAGTTAAGTAACGTCCAGCTTTGTGATAATCTTGATACTGGCACTCGGTCCCAACCCAGGCTGGATGAGGTTGTTTGGATAGTAGCTTTGTTAATTTTATGTGTATCACCGAAGTTAAGTAACGTCCAGTTTCGTGATAATCGTGATGCTGGAACTCCGTCCCAACCCAGACTGGATGAGGTTGTTTGGGTAGTAGCTTTGTTAATTTTCTGCGGATCACCGAAGTTAAGTAACGTCCAGCTTCGTGATAATCGTGATGCTGGCCCAACCCAGGCTGGGTGAGGTTATTGAAGCTAGCAGGTTTGTTATAATTTCCTGCGAATGGTAGTTAAAATCTCCGTCGTGATATGATCATCCAGTTGAAAGCGACGTTAAACCAACAACAAAACAATTACAAGCTAACCAACGTCCAGCGAGGTGAAGGCTTTGAACCTTTTTTTATAGTCAGTCACGAGGTCGTGTAACTGAGAGGTCCTTAATTCGATACCGCATCAGCACATTTGCTTTAATGTTTAAGGATATAATAATAATATTTCTTTATTGACAAGAAATATATTGACAAAGGCGTGGTTATGGCCTGAGGCTATCTCTGCCATCAAACCCATGTTTTTTTTATGTAACCTCACCCAGCCTTATATTGAACAGTCTTAGGGCTCAGGTTGAACTTTCATTATAAAGATTTCTAGAGATTCTTTTGTTAAGGCTGTGTTACTTAACCCCAGACAGCCTTTCAGACACCTTTTGGTGTCCAATTTGAACGGAACTTGTTTTATATAACAGGAAATGTATGCCCGTCTTCGGCTATTATTATTATTATTGTGACAAGTATTCAAGAGGAAAAGTTATAACTGCAAATGAATGTACAATTATGTCCTCCGTTCAATCCAATCCGGATCAAGAATTAACCAAGTTCCTCATATCCGGTGGGTGATTTAGGCGGTCTTTTATGCCTATTTTTCTCATTTCTTTTATTATTATTATATCGTTAAACATTAAAAAATATGAGACGATGCGGTATCGAATCCAAGACGTCTCAGTTACACGACCTAAAGGCTGACTATAAAAAAGGTTCGAATTCTTCACCTCGGTGGACGTTGCTTAACTCGTATATTTTTGTTGGTTTAACGTCGCTTTCAACTGGATGATCATATTATAACGACGGAGATTTTAACTACCATACGCAGGAAACTAAAGAACCTGTTTGCCATAATAACCTCACCCAGCCTGGTTTGGGCCAGAGTGCCAGCATCACGATTATCACGAAGCTGGACGTTACTTGACTGCGGTGATACACTGAAAATTAACAAAACTACTTTACCCAAACGACCTCATCCAGCATAGGTTGGGACGGAGTGCCATCAGCATCACGATTATCACGAAGCTCGATAGAAGCTGTTATCGTTGGGTTACCAGTAGCGAAATTTAACTCTATTTTAGAAATACATTATTTACTAATTGTAGCTCTGGAAAATAAATCACGGTGACAAACTGATTTTCTTATTATTTTTTTTTCTGTCATTATAATAATTATTACCTCAAATATTATTACTTTTTTAACTGGGTGTAACAGTTAGTAATATCATAATTATATTAAAGCACTTTAGACATGTCCAAAAAAATGCTGCTGCATATATATTAAAGCACTTTGGACATGTCCAAAGTGCTGCTGCTCAATGTATATTAAAGCACTTTGGACATGTCCAAAGTGCTGCTGCTCAATGTATATTAAAGCATTTTGGACATGTCCAAAGTGCTGCTGCTCAATGTATATTAAAGCACTTTGGACATGTCCAAAGTGCTGCTGCTCAATGTATATTAAAGCATTCATGTCCGATTTTAACTACCATTCGCAAGAAACTAAAGAACCTGTTTGCCATAATAACCTCACCCAGCCTGGTTTGGGCCAGAGTGCCAGCATCACGATTATCACGAAGCTGGACGTTTCTTGACTGCGGTGATCCGCAGAAAATTAACAAAACTATATTCTGGGAAATTTTCTAAAAAAATGTATCATTAACGAGATTTGCCTTGTGAAATGGTCAACATTACTGTCTTATTGCCATGCACGGATATAGCCCTCTTGTACTGGGGGGGCACAATCGCACAATATACCTAACTAGCAAGCCGCTTCGCAAGCCTATCACACACACAGACACACACACACATACACATACACACACAAATTTCAATATTTTTTGTATCAATTTCTTGTCTTTACTGGAGCTCAAGAATGGCTCATCAGAATGTCAAATGAACACTCCAACCCTTGCAAAAAAATTCTCGCTTTGAGTTGATAGTTCGTCACGACATATTTCGAGAAAAAATGTCATTCAGGTCAAAAAACGTAAATACTTTTTGTTTACCCATCCATTTTATGTCCTTACTCAACGTAGCTCAAGAACGGCTCATCAGAATTTCGTGATTGATATCTCAAATGAAAAATTGAACCCTTGCTTAAAACTTTCTCTTTTTGAGTTGATACGCCGCCGCCGTGGCACCGTCACGATAAATTAAAAAAAAAAATGTAATTTCGGTCGAAAAATGTGATTTTTTAGCGTCACCTATCCTTTTTTTGTCCTTACCCCGTGTAGCTGAACCCTGATCCAAATGGACCTATAGGTAAAATTTCAGGTTTCTCGGACAATCTGTGTGGATTTGAAATTTTTATTATTTAGTTATTTCTTATTGGTCTTAGTATTGGGAATTATTTTGGGTCCCGTGCCCCCCTAACTTATTGAGATCTTTTTTTGTTAACGGGATTAGTCTTAGAATTGGGAATTATTTTGGGGCCCGTGCCCCTCTAACTTATTGAGATCTTTTTTTTTTACGGGATTAGTCTTAGAATTAGGAATTATTTTGGGGCCCGTGCCCCCCTAACTCATTGAGATCTTTTTTTTTACGGGATTAGGTATAATGAAATTTAAGAAACACCGCTTACCGAAAAAATCTGGGGGGGCACGTGCCCCCCGTGCCCCCCCCTATATCCGCGCATGCTTATTGCCCCTTCAAGTATGACCAGGTATGCAAAATTTTGTTACAATTCATTCTTGAAGGCTCTTATTGCCACCAGCAAGCTTCACTTCAAAATTTAAAAAAATCTCTTAAGGAGTTACAAAATGGCGACATTTATTCGTAAGTTTACACTTGACCTGATATTTTCAATATCTTCGAAATTTTCACAAACCTATCTCTTGAACGGTGTGTCCAATTTGAACAAACTAAACTGTTTTAAAAGTGTCTTGGCAAATACATGAATTTATAATATCGCGTATTTTCTGCCAAATTAACCCAAGTGTCACTTTTTTGACAAAAACACTTTTGATGAACGTTTTGCTCAATATCTCAAGATCATTATTAACTAGAATAATAAATTTTGTCGATGAAATTAGCAGGTATAAAAACAAATAAAAAATACGTACTGATCGAAATAATAGGTAAAAATTGGTTAACCCGTTTATACACAGGCGTCTTTTCTTGGGTTAAAATTTCTTTATTTTATTGCAGTCTTGTTATACTTCAAGATAGAAAAAATATATGAGAACATAAAATGTGTATTTTTCAAAACAAATAAAAATATTCTCGGAAATTTTCTCAAAAAAGGTACCATTAACGAGATTTGCCTAGTGAAAGGGTCTAAATTACATATTTCCCCTTCAAGTAAGACCAGGTATGCAAAATTGTGTTACAATCCATTCTTGAAGGCTCCTTTTGCCACCAGCAAGCTTCAGTTCAAAATTCAAAAAAATCTCTTCAAGATTTACAAAATGGCGACAATTATTCGTAAGTTTACACTTGACCTGATATTTTCAATATCTTCGAAATTTTCACAAACCTATCTCTTGAACGGTGTGTCCGATTTGAACAAACTAAACTGTTTTAGAAGTGTCTTGGCAAATACATGAATTTATAATATCGCGTATTTTCTGCCAAATTAACCCAAGTGTCACTTTTTTGACAAAAACACTTTGATGAACGTTTTGCTCAATATCCCAAGAACATTATTAACTAGAATAATAAATTTTGTCTATGAGATTAGCAGTTATAAAACACAAATAAAAAATACGTACTGATCGAAATAATAGGTAAAAATTGGTTAACCCGTTTATACACAGGCGTCTTTTCTTGGGTTAAAATTTCCTTATTTTATTGCAGTCTTGTTATACTTCAAGATAGAAAAATATATGAGAACATAAAATGTGTATTTTTCAAAACAAATAAAAAATATTCTCGGAAATTTTCTCAAAAAGGTACCATTAACGAGATTTGCCTAGTGAAAGGGTCTAAATTACATATTACCCCTTCAAGTAAGACCAGGTATGCAAAATTGTGTTACAATCCATTCTTGAAGGCTCCTTTTGCCACCAGCAAGCTTCAGTTCAAAATTCAAAAAAATCTCTTCAAGAGTTACAAAATGGCGACAATTATTCGTAAGTTTTGACTTGACCTGATATTTTCAATATCTTCGAAAATTTCACAAACCTATCTCTTGAACGGTTTGTCCGAATTGAACAAACTAAACTGTTTTAAAAGTGTCTTGGCAAATACATGAATTTATAATATCGCGTATTTTCTGCCAAATTAACCCAAGTGTCACTTTTTTGACAAAAACACTTTTGATGAACGTTTTGCTCAATATCTCAAGATCATTATTAACTAGAATAATAAATTTTGTCGATGAAATTAGCAGGTATAAAACACAAATAAAAAATACGTACTGATCGAAATAATAGTTAAAAATTGGTTAACCCGTTTATACACAGGCGTCTTTTCTTGGGTTAAAATTTCCTTATTTTATTGCAGTCTTGTTATACTTCAAGATAGAAAAAATATATGAGAACATAAAATGTGTATTTTTCAAAACAAATAAAAAATATTCTCGGAAATTTTCTCAAAAAAGGTACCATTAACGAGATTTGCCTAGTGAAAGGGTCTAAATTACATATTTCCCCTTCAAGTAAGACCAGGTATGCAAAATTGTGTTACAATCCATTCTTGAAGGCTCCTTTTGCCACCAGCAAGCTTCAGTTCAAAATTCAAAAAAATCTCTTCAAGATTTACAAAATGGCGACAATTATTCGTAAGTTTACACTTGACCTGATATTTTCAATATCTTCGAAATTTTCACAAACCTATCTCTTGAACGGTGTGTCCGATTTGAACAAACTAAACTGTTTTAGAAGTGTCTTGGCAAATACATGAATTTATAATATCGCGTATTTTCTGCCAAATTAACCCAAGTGTCACTTTTTTGACAAAAACACTTTTGATGAACGTTTTGCTCAATATCCCAAGAACATTATTAACTAGAATAATAAATTTTGTCTATGAGATTAGCAGTTATAAAACACAAATAAAAAATACGTACTGATCGAAATAATAGGTAAAAATTGGTTAACCCGTTTATACACAGGCGTCTTTTCTTGGGTTAAAATTTCCTTATTTTATTGCAGTCTTGTTATACTTCAAGATAGAAAAAATATATGAGAACATAAAATGTGTATTTTTCAAAACAAATAAAAAATATTCTCGGAAATTTTCTCAAAAAAGGTACCATTAACGAGATTTGCCTAGTGAAAGGGTCTAAATTACATATTACCCCTTCAAGTAAGACCAGGTATGCAAAATTGTGTTACAATCCATTCTTGAAGGCTCCTTTTGCCACCAGCAAGCTTCAGTTCAAAATTCAAAAAAATCTCTTCAAGAGTTACAAAATGGCGACAATTATTCGTAAGTTTACACTTGACCTGATATTTTCAATATCTTCGAAATTTTCACAAACCTATCTCTTGAACGGTGTGTCCGATTTGAACAAACTAAACTGTTTTAGAAGTGTCTTGGCAAATACATGAATTTATAATATCGCGTATTTTCTGCCAAATTAACCCAAGTGTCACTTTTTTGACAAAAACACTTTTGATGAACGTTTTGCTCAATATCCCAAGAACATTATTAACTAGAATAATAAATTTTGTCTATGAGATTAGCAGTTATAAAACACAAATAAAAAATACGTACTGATCGAAATAATAGTTAAAAATTGGTTAACCCGTTTATACACAGGGATCTTTTTCTTGAGTCTTTCTTTTTTTGCTGTCTTGTTATACTTCAAGATAGAAAAAATATATGAGAACATAAAATGTGTATTTTTCAAAACAAATAAAAAATATTCTCGGAAATTTTCTCAAAAAAGGTACCATGAACGAGATTTGCCTAGTGAAAGAGTCTAAATAACATATTACCCCTTCAAGTAAGACCAGGTATGCAAAATTGTGTTACAATCCATTCTTGAAGGCTCCTTTTGCCACCAGCAAGCTTCAGTTCAAAATTCAAAAAAATCTCTTCAAGAGTTACAAAATGGCGACAATTATTCGTAAGTTTTGACTTGACCTGATATTTTCAATATCTTCGAAATTTTCACAAACCTATCTCTTGAACGGTTTGTCCGAATTGAACAAACTAAACTGTTTTAGAAGTGTCTTGGCAAATACATGAATTTATAATATCGCGTATTTTCTGCCAAATTAACCCAAGTGCCACTTTTTTGACAAAAACACTTTTGATGAACGTTTTGCTCAATATCTCAAGAACATAATTAGCTAGAGTAATACAATTTCGTATGTGAGATAAGCAGGTATATCACACAATCCACAAATTCGTACTGATCGAAATAGTAGGTAAAAATTAGTTAACCCGTTTATACACAGGCGTCATTTTCTTGAGTTAAAATGTCTTTCTTTTTTTGCTAAATGTTTACGATTTGGTACAGGTAAAATTGGCAATCTGAGAACATCACATGCTTTTATTTGAGCCCTTTGTTGCCATATTCTGACAAAACCGTTTTCGAAATATAGGCCAGTTTGCTACATTATCCGCTATGATAGATTTGGCTCGGGATTTTGAAATGTACACTGATGATGATTGCGGATATGTGGGTGGGTGGTGCGAGTGTGTGATGGCTGAGTGGAGCGGGTGCAGCCCGCTATCCCGCTAATACATATTAAAAGTGGGTAATTTAGACTACAATAATACAAAGTTTGTGTACAGCATACGATACATAATTCGTTCGAAAATGCCCTAGAACGGGTTATCTTGCTGTTAACTATTCATTTTTTTTTTTTTCAATTTTTTTTTTTAATGAATTGGTAATTTTTGAAGTCCGCTATTTTAAGCCCAATGGTTCCTATCCCATTGGGATTTTATCCATTATTAGACCATTAACTATTAAATTAATCTTGAAGAACACAGAAATGAGTCAGTTTTAAATCTGTTTTTCATATGAAAGTGAGAAGTTCAGAGAAAAATAATGCAGTACATTGGAGTAGTATATTCGAAAACAAGTAAGGGGTTTTATATCAATGAATAGGTTTTATAGAAATGAAGGGGTTTTGTTTTATTTTTTATTTCCTAAGTGTTAATTTAGTAAAGTTGAGTTAGATTAGCTGTCATATCACTATTTTATAACTTTGTTAAGTTACTGAGCTATTTAATGTCTGAAATCAAAATTAAAAATGGATGCACCACGGAATCACCAGCTTGACCAGACGTGGCTTCTGCACATACATATCTGAGGATAATGTGACTCTCTATCCAGACTCCATGGCGTAACGGTTGTGACTATTGCCCGTAGTTCAGAGATCCTGAGTTCGATTCCCGGTTGGAGCAGAATTTTCGCACAGAAAATTCTGTTTCCTCCGAACATGTGAGGCTAGTGATTCCGGCCCTACCCAGGCTGGGCGAGGTTGATGTGGGTACCTGGTATGATTCCCAGCGAATGGAAGTTAAAACCCTCGTCCTGTCTACCTCAAGTCAGGACGCTAAAACCAAATAGAATCAATGGACATGAAAGGAGCTTGGACATTGGATCTGGGCGTCCATATAATCCTCTCACCACCGTGATTTAGGTATGAATACCTATCTCACGGACACGGAATTATACAAGTTGAATATCTGAGTCGCTGGAATAGCCAATGCCTGATGGTAAAACCCCTCTAATAATAATATCTGCAGTGAGTTGAACATTAATAATAAAAAAAAATTAAACACATTTTACTTTTATTTTTTTAATATTAGGTATACAACTTGAATTTATTCATTTGCGAAAATTAAACCAAATTAACGAACATGTTATTTTTTTGTAATGTTTCAAAATGACCAAAGTTTGAAATAAATAATCACTAAGACGATTTCTTCATAATTTGACCCCCTGAGCTGAAAAGCCTCTCGACAGGAGCTGATGACGGTAGTAAGGTGTTATATTCAAAAAATATTTTTTTCACTTCATTGTATTTTAACACTGAGTTTGTGTTCTTTCACTTATTATTGAGATATTGCGAGAGAATGCTTTCAGCAGAATATATAAAGTTTGGTGTTGTTTCAGAAAATTTGGGCGGATCTAATAATAATCTGAAATCTATAATCCGAAAAATGTATTATGATTTTTAAAAGTTGACTTGAGAAAAAAACTCCTCAATTGTGCTTCTGCACCCCAAAAATCTTAATTTTTGTTTCCCCAGAATTATTCCTTTACCACAAACAAATAGGTACTTAGCATTATATTTAAAATTCATTGCCAAAAATTTAGTTTTTATAGTCATGGTAAAACTGGAAAGGTCAAAAGAACTAAAGACAATATCAAAATAATATACTCTTTAGTGAAAGGTAACCAACCACCAGGCGATGTTATTGCTATTGGTTATCGCGCGTCATATTGTTTTTTTCTTAGTATCAAAATAGACGCATTCCCGGCATACCACATATTCTGAAACTATTATATTTTGTACTTTTTTGCTTCACCTCCTAGCGTTTAGTAGTTAGAGGAAAACTGAAAAAATCATAATAATGACCCTCTCCCGCCCTCACTTGTGTCAGCAAGTATCTTTTGAGTGAATGTGTGTGTGTGTGTGTGTTTGTGTGTATGTGACTGTGTTTGTGTGTATGTGACTGTGTTTGTGTGTATGTGACTGTGTTTGTGTACGTACGTTTATCTATTACTAGCGGACTGTCGCCCGCTTTGCGGGCCGAGGCATGGCCGTGCGGAGAAATAGCGGTGAAAGCGAAAAATCCTTTTTCCCCAATGGCAGGTGTTGTAGTGAGAATTTTGAAAAAATCCCGTCTTAGTGCACATCTATTAGACAATAAGACAAAGCTTATACCTACCAAATTTCAGCTTCCTAGGACTTACCAGTTCGGAGAAACAGTGATGAATCAGTGAGTCAGTCAGTGAGTGAAACTTTCTTTAATAAGTATGGATGTTTTATGTATTGTCTATTTTTTTTTTTTTTAAAAACAAAGTTCATTGTAAATAATTATTCATTTCTCTGTGTTTTTCAGCAATAAATATGAGACTGTGAGATTTGTTTAGACTGTGAGAGTAAAGGGACTCTGTCTCATTCTTGTAGGATTGTATTGTATTGTATGCTCGTATATAGCCCCAAACAGAATGGCTGTCTGAGGTTGAGTAACACAGCCGTAACAAAAGAATCTCTAAAAATCTTTATAATGAAAGTCCAACCTGAGCCCTAAGACTGCTCAATATAAGTCTGGGTGAAGTTACATTCACAAAGACATGGGTTTGATGGCAGAGATTGCCTCAGTCAATAATCTCGCCCTTTGTCAATATTATTCTTGTCAATAAAGAGTTATTATTATTATTATTGTGACAAGTATTCAAGAGGAAAAGTTATAACTGCAAATGAATGTACAATTATGTCCTCCGTTCAATCCAATCCGGATCAAGAATTAACCAAGTTCCTCAGATCCGGTGGGTGATTTAGGCGGTCTTTTATGCCTATTTTTCTCATTTCTTTTATTATTATTATTATATCGTTAAACATTAAAAATATGAGACGATGCGGTATCGAATCCAAGACGTCTCAGTTACACGATCAAATGGCTGACTATAAAAAAGGTTCGAAGTCTTCACCTCGGTGGACGTTGCTTAACTCGTATATTTTTTGTTGGTTTAACGTCGCTTTCAACTGGATGATCATATTATAACGACGGAGATTTTAACTACCATTCGCAGGAAACTAAAGAACCTGTTTGCCATAATAACCTCACCAAGCCTGGTTTGGGCCAGAGTGCCAGCACGTGTGTGTCTGTGTGTGGTGTGTGTGTCTGTGTGTGTTGTGGTGTGTTTGTGGGTGTGTGTGTGGGTGTGGGTGTGTATGTGTGTTTGTGTGTGTGGGTTTGTGTGCTGGTGTAGGTGTGTGTGTATGGTGTGATGTGTGTGGGTGTGTGTATGGTGCGATGTGTGTGGGTGGGTGTGTGTGTGGTGTGTGTGGGTGTGGATGTGTGTATGGTGTGATGTGTGTGGGTGTGTCTGGGTGTGGTGTGTGTGTATGGTGTGATGTGTGAGCGTTGTGTGTGTTTGATGGGTTGGCGAAGCGGCGGGTGTAACCCGCTAGTGTATTTTAAAGCACTTTGGACATGTCCAAAATGCTGCTGCTACATGTAAGAATTCCATGGTTTGGGATCCCTTAATCTGATTTGTCGAAACTGCTGCAAACCTATATGTAGTGTCGAAAGTGCTGCTTTTACATCTATATATATATATATATATATACTGCGTTTACACTTGTTAAGCGGTTAAGCATTAACAAGCAATAACTAACGCAGTCATTTTCTCATTCATTCAATCATTCACACATATAAGATACATACATTCATTCATAAATCATGATGGAAAAGGTCTGGTTGGTGGTCTAAGTCATTGTATGTTTTCATGGCTGAAATAATTGGTGACTTTAATAAGATTTGAGCGAGTTTGAGCAATTGTGAGATTAACGTAAATAGGATAACTTTTCATTGATTTATAATTTAGAATAATGTAAAAACTAATATCCTATTTAAAAGTATATCACATGAAACTAACCACTAACCATACTAATAAAATAACACATTTGTTAACTACAGATTCTACTTTTCCTTCCTGTCCTTTTACTTTTCCTATCTACTTTCTATAACTGTATAGGAAATATTGTAATCACTTTCCTTATCCTATAAAAAAGAAAATACACCTGTAATCACCCAAACTTTTCGATATTTAAATAAACATATGGAGAATAACCAATGCCAAAAAAATAATAAAAAATAAAAAAAGGGGTTGAACCATTTCTGAGGTGTACTATAGCAGGGTGTCTACTAGGTCAAGAGGTCAAGAAAGGCAAGAAAAGGTCAAGATATTTCAAGTTAGGTCAAGAAAGGTCGTGCAACCAAAACCTTTCACAATTTTTTTCTGGGGTCAAGAAAAAGTCAAGAATTTTCGTATAGAAAATCTTAACATTTAATTTTAACTGTGTTTTATTTTTGACACTGTGATATTTTAAATTTTATATGACATATTTTTTACCTTTATTGTTGTGTTTATATATTGACATTTGTAAATAGGAGTGGCTCCGTTAGTTAACACCCGTTTACCGGGCTTATTATTATTATTTAAAATCTTGTAGACACCATGTCTATAGAAAGCACAAAATAAAAATGTAATCACCCAATATTTTCGATATTAAACTCAAAGATGTTGAACCGATTTAGTGTTTTCAACTAAACTCTATGTCCAAGGCGTACTCTTCCACTTGGCCACACCATGAGTATTCTGTTCCCGTACCGGTTCTGTCCTATGATTCGGTTTGCGGAGTTTGTTTGCTTTCACACTTACGGGTAGGTAATAATAATAATAAATAATATGTTGTTGTTGTTGTTGTAGCCAGCTTGGCTACAGCTGGAGGGGTTAGTGATGGTCTCCAGACAACTTTATTTCAAAGTTGGCTCGTCCTGAACCACATATTTCTATGTGCGATGAACCATCATGAGGACTTGGACTATTCTGTACAAGCCATTAAACCCTTAGGAAACTGCAAGCTAGCCTGGCTTGTAAGGGTTGGCTAGTCTGTTCTCTGTTTATAGTTCTCTAGCGAGACACTGGTCTTCTCCCTGTTTAACGTCCCCCAGCCAGACAGTATTACCTTCAAATGAAGATAACACTATTACCTTCAAATTGTAATGAAGAAATGCAAATGCATTTATACCTCCTACTTCAACAAGTAGTAGGTATAAATGACAAAAATCTGAAATTTAATCCAATTAACGAACGGTAAAAAAAAATATCTAGCATAACCAATCTATTTATTCATTTATTATTTTTTTAATGGCCCAATTTAGATAAATACACAATGTGTAAAGAGTGTATCTTTTGAAGTTACCACGTTTTCGTATGACTCACCAATTTCACCACACTTCAAATGAGTCATCAATAATCATCAGACATACATGGCCCGTGGCCCAGCTGTCAATACAAATAATAGCTACTGGAAACAGCATTAGAAAGAAATTATTACAGTTAATAGCTAGCTCGGGAACTGTTCATATCCCTGTTGTATGCATGTTGGAATATGTAATGGAACCAACCTCAGTAGCTTGATGGATAAGGCGGCGGACTTGTAACCTGGAGGTCGGAGGTTCAAGTCCCACCCGGTTTCAGCGTAGATTTAGTACAGCGAGTTTGAGTAGTTTTGTTATCACGAAAGTGATTAACACAAATATGATAACTTAACTAAGTAATGGAGAGATAAAATAAACTCTTTTTTTTTCAATTAATATCTAATTTCTAATCGTTTCTTTAATTATTTTTTTTTCTGATGGGTCATTCATAATTATATGCCAAGACCATTTGTCAAATAAATCTAAAAAATAAATAAATAGAACTCGTAAATTGTACTCATGAGTATTGAACCTGTCTCATAAAATCGGCCATTTTGAATAGCTGGAACACAGAAATTGCAACAATAACAAATTATTATTTTTTCTTTTCTTTTACACGCTTTTAAAACATGGAGGAATAAGCTATGGAGAAGTGGAGATCTCGTAATGCCTCAAACTTGGCACATGAGAAACTGCTCAATATGGCTACCGTTTTTACCTTCAAATGCATGTAAAGAAGAAGAATTAATTTGTTGTTTTTGTTGTTTTTATTATTGTTGTGATTTCCTCTATGTTCCAACACTACTCAAAATGTTCGATTTTATGAGACAGATTCTTTACCCATGTGATATACGTTATGAGTTCTCAATTACTTCCTCCATGCTTCAAAGGTTATAATGGTAGCCATTTTGGATAACTGTTATCAGTTTGTTTACATGACAGGTTAGAAACATTTTTTTTTTTTTATTTAATTTTCCATATATATTTTTTTTTTAATAAACTTTATCAACAGATAAGGGTGTAGCCACCAAATATAAAAATTACTACGATAGCAGTTACCATTTGTTTTGCTCATGCCTCCCTGGGTGTCCCATACAAACTTATAATGGTAGCCATATTGGATAGCAGTTACCATTTGTTTTGCTCATGCCTCCCTGGGTGTCCCATACAAACTTATAATGGTAGCCATATTGGATAGCAGTTACCATTTGTTTTGCTCATGCCTCCCTGGGTACATGCATCCAACATTAGTGTTGTACAGACACTCAGGTGTGCCATACGAACTTACGAGGGGGGACCCAAAAGTAACAGGAATTAGGTGGTGGGGGGAACACGGAGGGGGGGATCGGGTTCTCTATTAATTATTTTCCAAGCGGCTACTCTTACAAGTAAGTGTGCAAAGTTCATTTACTGTGAGTGCATTCGTTCGTCCGTGAGAATTTTTCTAGTGAAACGACTTTTTCCGTTTCGGCGAAAACGTGAAATGGCTTCAAGAACGGACAAAAGCATTGAACAAATCGACACTCTTGTCCGTGAAGACCTTGCCGAACCATCGATCAACTTCATGAAATGTCTGGATAGTCATGGAGTTCAATTCAGAGGATTTAAACTGAAGATTTGATCATGAAGAGGATTGCAGCCAAATTTGTTCCTCGCCTTCTCTCCGACGATCAAAATAAGGAGCGTCGACTTCAGGCCTGTCTGGTGCTGCAAAATCAGTTGGATGAAGACCCAGATTTTTTTCTCAAGGTTATAACTGGCGATGAATCATAGTGCTACGGCTATGACCCCGAAATTTTTACAGACACTCGTTGCTCGCCGCACTCAGCCAACTCACGTTGCCATTTCACTTTTTCGCCGAAACGGAAAAAGTCGTTTCACTAGAAAAATTCTCACGGATGAACGAATGCACTCACAGCAAATGAACTTTGCACACTTACTTGTAAGAGTAGCCGCTTGGAAAATAATCAATAGAGAACCCGATCCCCCCCTCCGTGTTCCCCCCACCACCTAATTCTCGTTACTTTTGGGTCCCCCCTCGTATAATGGTAGCCATATTGGATAGCAGTTACCATTTGTTTTCCTCCCTGGGTGTCCAATACAAACTTATAATGGTAGCCATATTGGATAGCAGTTACCATTTGTTTTCCTCCCTGGGTGTCCAATACAAACTTATAATGGTAGCCATATTGGATAGCAGTTACCATTTGTTTTGCTCATGCATCCAACATTAGTGTTGTACAGACACACAGGTGGCGCATACGAACATCATGTGTCTACGCCGCAACATATGTAAGCTGATGTTCCTCCACATTATCCATGCCTATGGGTTCTACACGTAAGTCAGAGGGAGAAATTTTCTTGTCTCTACAGTGACGACTTTGTGAAATTTTCTGTACACAATACCTATACCTATTAAAAATATTTTGTATGTTTTAACTGTAACATTTTGTATTTTATGTATATTGGGTTATTGCCGTTTAATAAATAAAAATATCAATACCTATCTTACGAACACGGAATTATTATTATTAATAAAAATATTTTTTTTAAACATATTTGACGTTGTATAATGTAGTACTTTAAGTATTTATATATTTTAATTATTATTATTTACAATAAAAAATATATTCTATTCTAATAAACTTTAGGAAACGCAGCTTCATTTTTGGGAGCAATTCTAAAAACTGGAGTTTTCGACGAAATATTTTATGATTAAAAAATATCGTGACCATGTATACTAGTATACTATACTTTGCGTTATCAAAAAAAAAAAACTTTAAACAATATTTATTTGTTGCCAACCATTAGTAATTGTAGTTTACAATAAGTTTACAGAATCTAGAAAAAAAAATTTACAATAAATTTATTATATTTTCATTTAACATACACGTCCTTCATTTAATTGTTTAATAGTTCCTGCAGTCTAATGTACTTTTCAGTATGTGGTGGATTGCAGCAAATAGTATTACATATCTTCTTTTTTTACTGTCTTATTTTTATCATAGTCTAAGCCCGATATACAATGACTCAACACTGCCCACAGCCATGGATATTTATAACACATATTCCTCAAATCTGGACTTTGCAGACCCACCTAGTGTTTTTAAAGAGGACACAAAACTTGTACTTTGTGAAATTAAATCATAGTTTATAATTTATAATACATAATAGATGGACATTTTACTTAGTAATTGCTCTCGTTTGCAGGGCGTTAAGTAAAATTAAAAAAAATACAATGAGGTAGTACAAACAGGAAAGTTAAATGTTACAAATATTTCAAGAAAAAATAAAAAAAATATACCTAATAACAATAATGTTTAACTTGTTACTGCCCCACTGCAACAAAAACATATTTTTTTGTCTTATTTTTATCATAATACAATGAGGTAGTACAAACAGGAAAGTTAAATGTTACAAATATTTCAAGAAAAAATAAAAAATATACCTAATAACAATAATGTTTAACTTGTCACTGCAACAAAAACATATTTTTTTGTCTTATTTTTATCATAATACAATGAGGTAGTACAAACAGGAAAGTTAAATGTTACAAATATTTCAAGAAAAATAAAAAAAATATACCTAATAACAATAATATTTAACTTGTCACTGCCCCACTGCAACAATAACAAAATCAATTATTGGAAACATTTACAGGACATTGCGTAGAACTTCAGATGCTGAATGTTTTCATCGAAAAAAATACTTTTTTTTCTCTCAAAAAAATAAACTCATTTTATTTAAAAAAATTCATTATTTTTACCAACGTCTAAAATTCTACACTGCTATATCATCAGTTTCACACAAAATATAGTGTTTCACTGGTTTTCGTACAATTTCCATGTGAACTAATTTTCTATGTGAAAATCGGAATAACTTTCATAGTAACATACTGAAACAAAAATATATTATCTATGTGAAATATTATGTTTTTATTTCTTTTTCTTAATTTTCCGTTTAAAATCTAAACAATGTTCCAGTTAATTTTTTTTAAACTATGTTACAGTTCTATTTTGTTTGTTTTTTTTTCCAATTTATTTTATCCGTTCTATTTTACTTATTTTTAAGTTAATTTGCTCACTTCAGATGCATTGTGATTTTCTAATTCACACAGCTTAAGAAAGTATTGAATCAAGTATTTTACATCTTATCAAGTATTGTATTTCTGTCAAGATTTGTATTTCTGTCAAAAATAAAATTGTATTTCTAAATTTTCTGAATGAATTCCGTGTTGTGGTGTTTCAGGCTGATCAGTGAGAGTTATGCGTTTGAGGAGGACAAGGAACTCACAAGGAAGAAGAGGTAAGAAGAAAGTTTCGCAAAGTGTTTCCTCAAGGGGTTTCTTTAGGCCCAAAGTTATTTTGTTTTTTTGTTGTTTTTTTTAGGCCCAATCAAATTATTTTGTTATTATTATTTTTCATGTCCCCTGACTTCGTTGTCTGTTGGTTCGAATCCAACCCGAAGCATGAGCTTTTCTTCATTTATTTGAGTGTCATTATGACCACATAATAATACACGCTGCACCGCGAAGCCAGCCTCGGTGGCGTAACGGTTGTGACTACTGCCCGTAGTCCAGAGATCCTGAGTTTTTTTTGACAAATGGTCTTCACATATAATTATGAATGACCGGAGCGTAGGAACCCGTTGGTTTGAATCCTACCCAGTACATGAATTTATCCTCATTCATTTGAGTTTGTGACCGCATAATAATAAGACTCTCAGGGTTAGGTGGTAGAAATGTTTTGAGCATTAACCTCGCCTGGTGGTTTTATCTTATTATTATTTTATATTATTCAACACTTTATTAGATATAAATCTTCCACTAAAGTAGAGTGTTATCATTATTATTATTATTATTATTGAAATAATAATAATAGTTTATTTATTTATTTATTTTCTTTATAAAGAAACATTTATACAAAGGCACTTCTCCTAGCTTTGAAGGGCTTCTAAATACCAACTTACTTACTGACATCTCCATACAAATTATCAAAGACTCCATCAAAATACTCAACTGTCATCTCTTCCGTAGTTGATAAAAAGAACAAAATAACAAATATGACTGTAAGCTGTACCTCAACATATCAACATAAAAAAATGTATCTTTTTAAATGCACGGTCGAGTGTTGATGAGAAAGCTGGATCCGCGAGGTCAAACAGGGGAAACTGTTCAGCCGGCAAGATTTGCAAAATATATATATTGATTCATCATATTCTTCCCGCAGCAAGAAAACCATTCCGCCACTGACCCGGGACCTGAATGCGCGCGCAGAGTCCGAAGCGTGCCGCATTCTGTTCCGCCTCCCCGCCACTGAGAAGCTGGACGGCAGCATCGCGGTCCAGCTGTACACCCCGTACAACCGGGCACTGGTCAACGGGCGGCTGTTCATCTCGCAGAACTATGTCTGCTTCGACAGCAAGGTAATGTCCGAGTGTCGAATAATTGTAAAGTGTAAAAAATAAATAAATAAAAAAGTAGAATCTAAGAAATGGTTAGAGAATTGTAAAGTGTAAAAAAAAAAAAAAGTTGAATCTAAGAAATAGTTAGACCATTTGTTCATCTCGCAGAACTGTGTCTGTTTCGACAGTAAGGTAATGTCCGAGTGTCGAATGAATTGTCGAATTGGTTAATACAAGTATTAGATTTTTATTTCTTTTCATTTTATAAATAAAACAATGCACTCATTTCTTCAGAAGGCAATGCTGACAACACACTGGCAGCATTGCCCCTCTGAATCGCGAATTTTAAATAATTAACCAATCTGAATTGGTTAATTATTTAAAAAAAATAATAATAATAATAATTGTAAAGTGTAAAGAATGAATGCCATGCTTGCTGGAACTTGGCCTGGCGCACTGCCGTTCGCTCAGAAACTATGTCTGCTTCGACAGTAAGGTAATGTCCAAATGTGGCGAATTGTAAAGTGTAAAAAATAAATAAATAAAAAAGTCGAATCTAAGAAATAGTTAGACCATTTGTTCATCTCGCAGAACTGTGTCTGTTTCGACAGTAAGGTAATTTCCGAGTGTCGAATGAATTGTCGAATTTGTTAATTATTAAAAAGAAGAAAAAAAAATTGTAAAGTGTAAAGAATAAATGCCGTGCTTGCTGGAACTTGGCCTGGCGCACTGCCGTTCGCTCAGAAACTATGTCTGCTTCAACAGTAAGGTAATGTCCGAGTGTCGAATAATTGTAAAGTGTAAAAAATAAATAAATAAAAAAGTAGAATCTAAGAAATGGTTAGAGAATTGTAAAGTGTAAAAAATAAATCAATAAAAAAGTTGAATCTAAGATATGGTTAGAGAATTGTAAAGTGTAAAAAAAAAAGTTGAATCTAAGAAATAGTTAGACCATTTGTTCATCTCGCAGAACTGTGTCTGTTTCGACAGTAAGGTAATGTCCGAGTGTCGAATGAACTGTCGAATTTGTTAATTATTAAAAAAAAAAAAATTGTAAAGTGTAAATTAAAAAAAAAAATTGTAAAGTGTAAAGAATGAATGCCGTGCTTGCTGGAACTTGGCCTGGCGCACTGCCGTGCTCTCAGAAACTTATGTCTGCTTCGACAGTAAGGTAATTTCCGAGTGTCGAATTGTAAAGTGTAAAAAATAAATAAATAAAAAAGTCGAATCTAAGAAATACATTTTTTTTAACATTTTATTTATTTATTAACAATATTGGATTTTTAGAAAGGTTCTTTTCCTAAGCTAATGATAAAAGCTTCTAAGTTTTTATCATTAGCTTAGGATAGTTTTTTTCTAAGATTTCTAGCATCTAAGAAAAATAGTTTTTTTTTAATATTGGTTACTTTATTTGTACAAATTCATAAATACATATTAAATCTCCTAAGCTAAAGGATAACTTCTGAGGATATTGATTCTTCCTCTTGTTCTCATTTTACTATCTCATTTGGGAAATTTGGGAAAAAAATTGATTGAAATTACGGGTGATCCCCGTTCCAATCATTTTCTTCGCCAAAAAATTGGTCTAGCCATTCAAAGTCGAAATGCTTCTTGCATCCTCGGTTCCCTTTTTTTATATTTAAAAAATAAAACATGAAACATTACTGAAGAAAAAAAGTCCGAGTTTGGATAGAGACCTATTTCAGCGCACGGATAGCTCTGTGGTTAAGCACTCGCTTGCCATGCGGAAGGTCCCGTATTCGAACACACGCGCCGACAAAAAAAGTGGTATTCAAAATTTGGTTACAGTTGGTAAGGGATACCTTCCGATGCGCTCGTGTTGACTAAATGGAAAGTATTGTGTCACTTCTCGTCCATCAGAGGAGAGGCATACTACGGGATGGGCATGCTACAACACAGACCACAGGCGTCTACAGTAGCTCCTGTTTCATGACTACGAAATAAAAAAGGCTGTAAAACACTCACCTTTTAACTTAAAGCCACTATACGCTTAATTTATTTGTAACTGTCACAAAGACAAACTTTTTTTTGTTGTCCATTATCTACATCTTTTGTTTCTCACAGGTTAGAAAACTCGTCTCTTTTGTGATTCCCCTGAGAGATACGTAGAGTCTATATCTCAGCTAGACAAGGACGAAGAAGTCCATTCATATTGTGCCCCACCCTAAACTATACATTATTCTATAATGAAATATAAAAAAAAAAACGAAAAGACATGACAAAAATGAGAAAATAATAGAAACAGGAGAAATAGTTATAGAAGAAATGTAACAAAATATATATAGAAAAAGAAAGGTTCCTGAGAAGTACAACAGTATTTATATAGGAACAAGAAGAAGATCAAAATATGAATTTTAATAAAACCATTATTATTATTCTATTCCTCACAGGTTGAAAACCTCGTCTCTGTTGTGATTCCCCTGAGAGATGTGGAGTCTATATCTCAGCTAGATAAGGACCAAGAGTAGAAGTCCATTCATATTGTGCCCCACCCCAAACTATACATGAGAGAAACAAATTGTTCATATATTTAAAACATATACAATAGCGGCTGTCTACCTTTGGTAGATTGCTAATACACAGCATACTCATCAATCCAGAAGATATTAGATTCCTCAATCTTGGGGGTTTTTCTATTTTTTTTTTTTTATTATTTTTTTTTTTTTTCATCTAGGTATTCTTTAATTTCTTCTTTCCAATTTCAGTTTCATAGTATTCTATTCTATTCCTCATAGGTTGAAAACCTCGTCTCTGTTGTGATTCCCCTGAGAGATGTGGAGTCTATATCTCAGCTAGACAAGGCCAAGAGCAGAAGTCCATTCATATTGTGCCCCACCCCAAACTATACATGAGAGAAACAAATTGTTCACATATTTAAAATATATACAATAGCGGCTGTCTACCTTTGGTAGATTGCTAATACACAGCATACTCATCAATCCAGAAGATATTAGCTTCCTCAATGTTGGGAGTTTTTCTATTTTTTTTTTTTTTTTTTTTTTTTTTTCATCTATTCTTTAATTTCTTCTTTCCAATTTCAGTTTCATAGTATTCTATTCTATTTCTCACAGGTTGAAAACCTCGTCTCTGTTGTGATTCCCCTGAGAGATGTGGAGTCTATATCTCAGCTGGACAAGGACGAAGAAGTCCATTCATATTGTGCCCCACCCCAAACTATACATGAGAGAAACAAATTGTTCATATATTTAAAATATTATACATATACAATAGCGGCTGTCTACCTTTGGTAGATTGCTAATACACAGCATACTCATCAATCCAGAAGATATTTTAGCTTTCTCAATGTTGGGGTTTTTTTTATTTTTTTTTTATTTTTATTTTCTTCATTTATTCTTTAATTTCTTCTTTCCAATTTCAGTTTCATAGTATTCTATTCTATTCCTCGTAGGTTGAAAACCTCGTCTCTGTTGTGATTCCCCTGAGAGATGTGGAGTCTATATCTCAGCTGGACAAGGACCAAGAGCAGAAGTCCATTCATATTGTGCTCCACCCGAAGCAATACTTCAGCTGTGATCCCACCTGCACCTTTGTGTTTGTGGTTGTGAAAGACGTGGACCTCTTGTACAGGAAGCTGGAAGATTTCCTGACGAAACACAGACTTGCCGCGTAAGTATTAATCCCACAAAAAAAACTACCGTTGGAAAAAGTCCCAAGTTCCAAAACTCCTATCCAAAAAGGTTTCGCCAATGAATGCAGTGATATCTTGTTGGCGGCCAAGTTATCTTGGTACTTAACTATTTCTTTTATTAAAACCTGTTTTCTGAGTTATTTTTGTTTCAACCGACCTCAGTACTCAGTAGCTTGATCGGTAAGGCTACTCTTTTTTGAAAGACCTTGTTAATGGTAGGTCATCCATTTTACAGAGGTATTACAAAAACACCTATCAATAGACTTAAGGCGAAATTAATAGACGTTTTTGTAGTACCTCTGTGGCGCTAAGTCACGGATTGCGTACTCTGTAAGAAACTGTAAGATAGGGAAAACCGACGCTAAGCAATGACTTAAGTCATCGATGTTGTTTATTAATTACGCCCTAAGTGTTGATTATGATGTATGTTTGACCGATTAGGTGGCGTACTTGTAACCTGTAGTTCGGTGGTTCAAGTCCCAGTTTCAGCGTAGATTAAGGGCGGAATTAATAGACGTTTTTGTAATACTTCTATGGCACTAAGTCACCGATTGCGTACTGTGTAAGATAGGGAAAATCGACGCTTTTCAATGACTTGAGTTATAGAATTTATTCGACCTTAGAAAAGCGAGTTTGAGTAGTTGTGATATCACGAAAGTGATTATTGTATATTTTAGCATTTCAATATACACTCTTGTATGTATGCTATGTATATGTACATGATATAAATGAATGAAAATTTAAAATGTATAAAAATACATTAATAAAACATTAATGATTAGCAAAAATATGATTTTTTTTTTAACTTGTTTTTTTTTCAACTTTGCTTTCATCCAGGTTTTGACTTTAATATGGACTCATCTGGTTTCAGGCTTCAAGAAAAGCGCAGTCAGAAAGCCTCCACCCCCACTGTATCCGGAGACATACAGGGGCCTCTACTGAATCTATTCAAGCAAGAAGTGGGCATTGAGACCCGTTCCAGAGAGGAAGTGAAGAATAAGCAGTGGGAACTGCACTTTAACCGTTACCAGAGAGGTAAGATTGATTTTCTGAATTAGAATGGTGCGTAAAATAATACCTATTTTAAAAATAATATTATTTAGTCCAAATTAACCATAAGAATAAGCAGTGGGAACTGCACTTTAACCGTTACCAGAGAGGTAAGATTGATTTTCTTAATTAGAATTGTGCCTAAAATAATACCTATTTTAATAATAATATTATTTAGTGAAAAATAACTATATGAATAAGCAGTGGGAACTGCACTTTAACCGATACCAGAGAGGTAAGATTGATTTTCTTAATTAGAATTAGTATTATTATTATTTTACTCTTTATTAATATGGACATATATTTACAACAGAGAGTTACAAATTAATATACAATATAAGATAAGTAAAAAGAGAAGAAAAAAAATGAAGAATAAATAAATATATACATATGTATGTCCTAACTAAAGGGTGGGGTTATTGCCTTTGGCAATCTCTTCCATCCAACCCTTATATCAGTATTATATAAATTACGCCCTAAGTGTTTTTTATGATGTATGGTTGACCGATAAGATGGCGAACTTGTAACCTAGAGGTCGGTGCGGTGGTTCAATCCCGGATTTAGCGTAGATTTAGTAAAGCGAGTTTGATTAGTTTTGATATCACGAAAGTGATTAATACAAATATGATTACTTTAACTAAACTTATCTTATTGGTCCGAAATTTGATACAGGCTTTTTTTAAGCTTCATTAGGTCGAACAAAAAATATATACAGTAGAATACAATGAAATATAAAGAAAAACAATAATATTAAACAAATATACAAGAAAGAAAAAAAAAAAGAGAAATGTCCTACCTTAAAGGTGGGGTTATTGCCTGTGACAATCTCTTCCACCCAACCCTGTCAGGATTTGATTTTCATCTAAGCCTGACACGGTCTCCAGTGAGATAACTTTTTCTTTTTTTGGTTCCCAGGCGTCTCCATGTACAAGACCGTGGAGATGACTCATCTCATCCTACAGGGTGTCCCCGACGCCAAGCGACGCGAGCTGTGGCTCACCTGCTCCGGTGCTCTCAACGAGATGCTGCGCCAGCCCACCCTGTATTTGACCATCGGGCAGCGAGTTCAGAGCGAGCGGCTCAATTCCAACCTGTCCCTGTCTTGCGATGAGATAGAGAGAGATCTGCATCGGTCCTTGCCGGAACACCCGGCTTTTCAGTCGGAAATAGGTGAGTGAACGTCGGATTTGGTGAAAAATTGGATGGGTGACGAGAGAAAAGATAACGAGCGGCTAAATTCCAACCTGTCCCTATCTTGCGATGAGATAGAGAGAGATCTGCATAGGTCCTTGCCGGAACACCCGGCTTTTCAGCCGGATGAAAATAGGTGAGAAAACATCGGGTTTGGTGATAAATTGGATGGATGACGAGAGAACTCTGTATCTTTTAGTGAAAGAGAACAGAACGAGCGGCTAAACTCCAATCTCTCACTATCTTGCGATGACATAGAGAGAGATCTGCATAGGTCCTTGCCCGAACACCCGGCTTTTCAGTCGGAAATAGGTGAGAAAACATCGGGTTTGGTGATTAATTGGATGGATGACGAGAGAAATTAATACTATTGTAGTATCTATAGACTACTATAGAGCATACAAGATTTGTGTGTTAATAACTTTTGTTGTATCACAATAATAATAATAATGTTTTTTCTTTGTGTTTTTACGTCACAATTTTAGTGAGTAGCTCAGAATCGTAGGGCTTTACCAATTTAATATACAATATCTCGTTTTTTTACCTATAATTCCGGCACTGGTCCTTGCTTAACATCAAAGCCTACTTTACTAAAATTAAATTAAAAATAATATTTTTTTTTAAAGGTAAGAGTGCCCCGGAACCGCTTTCGCATTATTTCAGGACACTTGACCTTTACATCCATGCCATTCCGGAAACAGAAAATTTCGGTCAGAAATTTCCGCTCCGACCGGGATTCGAACCCGCAACCTCCGGGTCAGTAACCAATGCTCTTAACCACTGAGCCACGGAAGTCGGCAAAATAATGATAACAATTCCACCTCTTCTGTCCCCAGGTATCAACGCCACTGGTCCCTGCTTAACATCAAAGCCTACTTCACAACAATAAAATTAAAAATAATGATAACAATTCCGCCTCTTCTGTCCCCAGGTATCAACGCCACTGGTCCCTACTTAACATCAAAGCCTACTTCACAACAATAAAATTAAAACTAATGATAACAATTCCACCTCTTCTGTCCCCAGGTATCAACGCCCTCCGCCGCGTGCTCACCGCCTACGCTGCTAAGAACCCCCAGATAGGCTACTGCCAGGCCATGAACATCGTGACCTCTGTCTTTCTCATCTACACCTCTGAACAGGAAGCTTTCTGGCTCCTGGTCTGTCTGTGTGAGAGTCTCCTGCCGGACTATTATAATACCAAAGTGGTTGGGGCCCTAGTGGACCAAGGTAAGAACGCTCAGATAGACTACTGAACAGGAAGCTTTCTGGCTCCTGGTCTGTCTGTGTGAGAGTCTCCTGCCTGACTATTATAATACCAAAGTGGTTGGGGCCCTAGTGGACCAAGGTAAGAACCCCCAGATAGGCTACTAAACAGGAAGCTTCCTATGTCTGTGTGAGAGTCTCCTGCCTGACTATTATAATACCAAAGTGGTTGGGGCCCTAGTGAACCAAGGTAAGAATCCCCAGATAGGCTACTAAACAGGAAGCTTCCTGCTACTGGTGTGAGAGTCTCCTACCTGACTATTATAATACCAAAGTGGTTGGCGCCCTAGTGGACCAAGGTAAGAACCCCCAGATAGACTACTAAACAGGAAGCTTTCTGGCTCCTGGTCTGTCCTGTGAGAGTCTCTGCCTGACTATTATAATACCAAAGTGGTTGGCGCCCTGTTTGGACCAAGGTAAGAACCCCCAGATAGGCTACTAAACAGGAAGCTTCCTGTGTCTGTGTGAGAGTCTCCTGCCTGACTATTATAATACCAAAGTGGTTGGGCGCCTGGGGACCAAGGTAAGAACCCCCAGATAGGCTACTAAACAGGAAGCTTCCTGTGTCTGTGTGAGAGTCTCCTGCCTGACTATTATAATACCAAAGTGGTTGGCGCCCTGGTGGACCAAGGTAAGAACCCCCAGATAGACTACTAAACAGGAAGCTTTCTGGCTTCCGGTCTGTCTGTGTGAGAGTCTCCTGCCTGACTATTATAATACCAAAGTGGTTGGCGCCCTGGTGGACCAAGGTAAGAACCCCCAGATAGACTACTAAACGAGGAAGCTTCCTGTGTGAGAGTCTCCTGCCTGACTATTATAATACCAAAGTGGTTGGGGCCCTAGTGGACCAAGGTAAGAACCCCCAGATAGACTACTAAACAGGAAGCTTCCTGTGTGAGAGTCTCCTGCCTGACTATTATAATACCAAAGTGGTTGGGGCCCTAGTGGACCAAGGTAAGAACCCCCAGATAGACTACTAAACAGGAAGCTTCCTGTGTCTGTGAGAGTCTCCTGCCCGACTATTATAATACCAAAGTGGTTGGGGCCCTAGTGGACCAAGGTAAGAACCCCCAGATAGACTACTAAACAGGAAGCTTTCTGGCTTCCGGTCTGTCTGTGTGAGAGTCTCCTGCCTGACTATTATAATACCAAAGTGGTTGGGGCCCTGGTGGACCAAGGTAAGAACCCCCAGATAGACTACTAAACAGGGAGCTTCCTGTGTCTGTGTGAGAGTCTTCTGCCTGACTATTATAATACCAAAGTGGTTGGGGCCCTATTGGACCAAGGTAAGAACCCCAGATAGACTACTAAACAGGAGCTTCCTGTGTCTGTGTGAGAGTCTCCTGCCTGACTATTATAATACCAAAGTGGTTGGGGCCCTAGTGGACCAAGGTAAGAACCCCCAGATAGGCTACTAAACAGGAACTTCGGCTCCTGATCTGTCTGTGTGAGAGTCTCCTGCCTGACTATTATAATACCAAAGTGGTTGGCGCCCTAGTGGACCAAGGTAAGAACCCTCAGATAGGCTACTAAACAGGAAGCTTCCTGTGTCTGTGTGAGAGTCTCCTGCCTGACTATTATAATACCAAAGTGGTTGGGCCCTAGTGGACCAAGGTAAGAACCCCCAGATAGACTACTAAACAGGAAGCTTCCTGTGTGAGAGTCTCCTGCCTGACTATTATAATACCAAAGTGGTTGGGGCCCTAGTGGACCAAGGTAAGAACCCCCAGATAGACTACTAAACAGGGAGCTTCCTGTGTCTGTGTGAGAGTCTTCTGCCTGACTATTATAATACCAAAGTGGTTGGGGCCCTGATTGGACCAAGGTAAGAACCCTCAGATAGACTACTAAACAGGGAGCTTCCTGTGTCTGTGTGAGAGTCTTCTGCCTGACTATTATAATACCAAAGTGGTTGGGGCCCTATTGGACCAAGGTAAGAACCCTCAGATAGACTACTAAACAGGAAGCTTCCTGTGTCTGTGTGAGAGTCTCCTGCCTGACTATTATAATACCAAAGTGGTTGGGCCCTAGTGGACCAAGGTAAGAACCCTCAGATAGACTACTAACAGGAAGCTTTTTCTGGCTAAATGGTCTGTCTGTGTGAGATCTCCTGCCTGACTATTATAATACCAAAGTGGTTGGGGCCCTAGTGGACCAAGGTAAGAACCCCCAGATAGGCTACTGCCAGGCCATGAACATCGTGACCTCTGTCTTTCTCATCTACACCTCTGAACAGGAAGCTTCCTGGCTCCTGGTCTGTCTGTGTGAGAGTCTCCTGCCTGACTATTATAATACCAAAGTGGTTGGGGCCCTGGTGGACCAAGGTAAGAACCCCCAGATAGACTACTAAACAGGAAGCTTTCTGGCTTCCGGTCTGTCTGTGTGAGAGTCTCCTGCCTGACTATTATAATACCAAAGTGGTTGGGGCCCTAGTGGACCAAGGTAAGAACCCCCAGATAGACTACTAAACAGGAAGCTTCCTGTGTGAGAGTCTCCTGCCTGACTATTATAATACCAAAGTGGTTGGGGCCCTAGTGGACCAAGGTAAGAACCCCCAGATAGACTACTAAACAGGAAGCTTTCTGGCTCCTGGTCTGTCTGTGTGAGAGTCTCCTGCCTGACTATTATAATACCAAAGTGGTTGGGGCCCTAGTGGACCAAGGTAAGAACCCCCAGATAGACTACTAAACAGGAAGCTTCCTGTGTCTGTGTGAGAGTCTCCTGCCTGACTATTATAATACCAAAGTGGTTGGGGCCCTAGTGGACCAAGGTAAGAACCCTCAGATAGACTACTAAACAGGAAGCTTCCTGTGTCTGTGTGAGAGTCTCCTGCCTGACTATTATAATACCAAAGTGGTTGGGCCCTAGTGGACCAAGGTAAGAACCCCCAGATAGGCTACTAAACAGGAAGCTTCCTGTGTCTGTGTGAGAGTCTCCTGCCTGACTATTATAATACCAAAGTGGTTGGGGCCCTAGTGGACCAAGGTAAGAACCCCAGATAGACTACTAAACAGGAAGCTTCCTGGTCTGTGTGAGAGTCTCCTGCCTGACTATTATAATACCAAAGTGGTTGGGCCCTAGTGGACCAAGGTAAGAACCCCCAGATAGGACTACTAAACAGGAAGCTTCCTGTGTCGTGTGAAGTCTCCTGCCTGACTATTATAATACCAAAGTGGTTGGGGCCCTAGTGGACCAAGGTAAGAACCCCCATAGACTACTAAACAGGAAGCTTTCCTGTTGTGTGTGAGAGTCTCCTGCCTGACTATTATAATACCAAAGTGGTTGGGGCCCTAGTGGACCAAGGTAAGAACCCCGATAGACTACTAAACAGGAAGCTTCCTGTTGTCTGTGTGAGAGTCTCCTGCCTGACTATTATAATACCAAAGTGGTTGGGCCCTAGTGGACCAAGGTAAGAACCCTCAGATAGACTACTAAACAGGAAGCTTTCGCTCTGCTGTCTGTGTGAGAGTCTCCTGCCTGACTATTATAATACCAAAGTGGTTGGGGCCTAGTGGACCAAGGTAAGAACCCTCAATAGACTACTAAACAGAAGCTTTCTGGCTCCTGTCTGTCTGTGTGAGAGTCTCCTGCCTGACTATTATAATACCAAAGTGGTTGGGGCCCTAGTGGACCAAGGTAAGAACCCTCAGATAGGCTACTAAACAGGAAGCTTCTGGCTCCTGGTCTGTCTGTGTGAGAGTCTCCTGCCTGACTATTATAATACCAAAGTGGTTGGGCCCTAGTGGACCAAGGTAAGAACCCTCAGATAGGCTACTAAACAGGAAGCTTTCTGCTCCTGGTCGTCTGTGTGAGAGTCTCCTGCCTGACTATTATAATACCAAAGTGTTGGGCCCTAGTGGACCAAGGTAAGAACCCCCAGATAGACTACTGAACAGGAAGCTTCTGTGTCTGTGTGAGAGTCTCCTGCCTGACTATTATAATACCAAAGTGGTTGGGGCCCTAGTGGACCAAGGTAAAACCCCCAGATAGACTACTGAACAGGAAGCTTCCTGTGTCTTGTGTAGAGTCTCCTGCCTGACTATTATAATACCAAAGTGGTTGGGGCCCTAGTGGACCAAGGTAAGAACCCCCAGATAGACTACTAAACAGGAAGCTTCCTGTCTGTGTGAGAGTCTCCTGCCTGACTATTATAATACCAAAGTGGTTGGGGCCCTAGTGGACCAAGGTAAGAACCCCCAGATAGGCTACTAAAACAGGAAGCTTCTGCTCCGTCTGTCTGTGTGAGAGTCTTCCTGCCTGACTATTATAATACCAAAGTGGTTGGGGCCCTAGTGGACCAAGGTAAGAACCCCCAGATAGACTACTAAACAGGAAGCTTTCTGGCTCCTGGTCTGTCTGTGTGAGAGTCTCCTGCCTGACTATTATAATACCAAAGTGGTTGGCGCCCTAGTGGACCAAGGTAAGAACCCCCAGATAGACTACTAAACAGGAAGCTTCCTGTGTCTGTGTGAGAGTCTCCTGCCTGACTATTATAATACCAAAGTGGTTGGGGCCCTAGTGGACCAAGGTAAGAACCCCCAGATAGGCTACTAAACAGGAAGCTTCCTCTGTCTGTGTGAGAGTCTCCTGCCTGACTATTATAATACCAAAGTGGTTGGGGCCCTAGTGGACCAAGGTAAGAACCCCCAGATAGGCTACTAAACAGGAAGCTTTGTCTGTCTGTGTGAGAGTCTCCTGCCTGACTATTATAATACCAAAGTGGTTGGGGCCCTAGTGGACCAAGGTAAGAACCCCCAGATAGACTACTAAACAGGAAGCTTTCTGGCTCCTGGTCTGTCTGTGTGAGAGTCTCCTGCCTGACTATTATAATACCAAAGTGGTTGGGGCCCTAGTGGACCAAGGTAAGAACCCCCAGATAGACTACTAAACAGGAAGCTTTCTGGCTCCTGGTCTGTCTGTGTGAGAGTCTCCTGCCTGACTATTATAATACCAAAGTGGTTGGGGCCCTAGTGGACCAAGGTAAGAACCCCCAGATAGGCTACTAAACAGGAAGCTTTCTGGCTACTGGTCTGTCTGTGTGAGAGTCTCCTGCTGACTATTATAATACCAAAGTGGTTGGGGCCCTAGTGGACCAAGGTAAGAACCCTCAGATAGGCTACTAAACAGGAAGCTTTCTGTGTCTGTGTGAGAGTCTCCTGCCTGACTATTATAATACCAAAGTGGTTGGGGCCCTAGTGGACCAAGGTAAGAACCCTCAGATAGGCTACTAAACAGGAAGCTTCCTGTGTCTGTGTGAGAGTCTCCTGCCTGACTATTATAATACCAAAGTGGTTGGGGCCCTAGTGGACCAAGGTAAGAACCCTCAGATAGACTACTAAACAGGAAGCTTCCTATGTCTGTGTGAGAGTCTCCTGCCTGACTATTATAATACCAAAGTGGTTGGGGCCCTAGTGGACCAAGGTAAGAACCCCCCAGATAGACTACTAAACAGGAAGCTTCCTGTGTCTGTGTGAGAGTCTCCTGCCTGACTATTATAATACCAAAGTGGTTGGGGCCCTAGTGGACCAAGGTAAGAACCCCCAGATAGGCTACTAAACAGGAAGCTTCCTGTGTGAGAGTCTCCTGCCTGACTATTATAATACCAAAGTGGTTGGGGCCCTAGTGGACCAAGGTAAGAACCCCCAGATAGACTACTAAACAGGAAGCTTCCTGTGTCTGTGTGATAGTCTCCTGCCTGACTATTATAATACCAAAGTGGTTGGGGCCCTAGTGGACCAAGGTAAGAACCCCCAGATAGGCTACTAAACAGGAAGCTTCCTGTGTGAGAGTCTCCTGCCTGACTATTATAATACCAAAGTGGTTGGGGCCCTAGTGGACCAAGGTAAGAACCCCCAGATAGACTACTAAACAGGAAGCTTCCTGTGTCTGTGTGATAGTCTCCTGCCTGACTATTATAATACCAAAGTGGTTGGGGCCCTAGTGGACCAAGGTAAGAACCCCCAGATAGGCTACTAAACAGGAAGCTTCCTGTGTCTGTGTGAGAGTCTCCTGCCTGACTATTATAATACCAAAGTGGTTGGGGCCCTAGTGGACCAAGGTAAGAACCCCCCAGATAGACTACTAAACAGGAAGCTTTCTGGCTCCTGGTCTGTCTGTGTGAGAGTCTCCTGCCTGACTATTATAATACCAAAGTGGTTGGGGCCCTAGTGGACCAAGGTAAGAACCCTCAGATAGACTACTAAACAGGAATCTTCCTGTGTCTGTGTGAGAGTCTCCTGCCTGACTATTATAATACCAAAGTGGTTGGGGCCCTAGTGGACCAAGGTAAGAACCCTCAGATAGGCTACTAAACAGGAAGCTTTCTGTGTCTGTGTGAGAGTCTCCTGCCTGACTATTATAATACCAAAGTGGTTGGGGCCCTAGTGGACCAAGGTAAGAACCCTCAGATAGGCTACTAAACAGGAAGCTTTCTGGCTCCTGGTCTGTCTGTGTGAGAGTCTCCCGCCTGACTATTATAATACCAAAGTGGTTGGGGCCCTAGTGGACCAAGGTAAGAACCCCCAGATAGGCTACTAAACAGGAAGCTTTCTGGCTCCTGGTCTGTCTGTGTGAGAGTCTCCCGCCTGACTATTATAATACCAAAGTGGTTGGCGCCCTAGTGGACCAAGGTAAGAACCCCCAGATAGACTACTAAACAGGAAGCTTTCTGGCTACTGGTGTGAGAGTCTCCCGCCTGACTATTATAATACCAAAGTGGTTGGGGCCCTAGTGGACCAAGGTAAGAACCCCCAGATAGGCTACTAAACAGGAAGCTTTCTGGCTCCTGGTCTGTCTGTGTGAGAGTCTCCTGCCTGACTATTATAATACCAAAGTGGTTGGGGCCCTAGTGGACCAAGGTAAGAACCCCCAGATAGGCTACTAAACAGGAAGCTTTCTGGCTCCTGGTCTGTCTGTGTGAGAGTCTCCTGCCTGACTATTATAATACCAAAGTGGTTGGGGCCCTAGTGGACCAAGGTAAGAACCTACAGATAGGCTACTAAACAGGAAGCTTCCTGTGTCTGTGTGAGAGTCTCCTGCCTGACTATTATAATACCAAAGTGGTTGGGGCCCTAGTGGACCAAGGTAAGAACCCCCAGATAGACTACTAAACAGGAAGCTTCCTGTGTCTGTGTGAGAGTCTCCTGCCTGACTATTATAATACCAAAGTGGTTGGAGCCCTGGTGGACCAAGGTAAGAACCCTCAGATAGACTACTAAACAGGAAGCTTCCTGTGTCTGTGTGAGAGTCTCCTGCCTGACTATTATAATACCAAAGTGGTTGGAGCCCTGGTGGACCAAGGTAAGAACCCTCAGATAGACTACTAAACAGGAAGCTTCCTGTGTCTGTGTGAGAGTCTCCTGCCTGACTATTATAATACCAAAGTGGTTGGGGCCCTAGTGGACAAAGGTAAGAACCCCCAGATTTTTTTACGGCTGGATGTCCTTCCTAACACCAACGTTTCCATTTGGTTTTACCGTCCTGATCAGGACGGGGGTGTTGCCCTCCATTCGCTGGGAGTTAATTGCCAGAATATTGTACCTATTACCTGTTATCTTCCTGTTTAGTATGTGCACTGGGAGTCAAGTGGTTAACGCCCAGTAATCCAGGTAGCGTAGGGATCCGTTGGTTCGAATCCCACCCAGTGCATGAATTTTTCCTCATTAATTTGAGTTTGTGACCACATAATAACAAGACTGAAGGTTAGGTAGTAGCAAATGCTTTGAGCATTAACCTCGCCTGGTGGTTACCTTCCACTAAAGAGTGTCATTATTACTATCTTACATTCACAGGTGTCATGAATGATCTGATAGAAGAGTATCTACCTAACCTCCATGAGAAGCTGCAAAACATGGGAATGATTCGCATGATATCTCTTTCCTGGTTCCTGACTATTTTCCTCAGGTAAATAGGAGTAAACTATTGGAGGAGGTTAAAGCCTCCGTCGTGATATCACCATGCAGTTGAAAGAAACTTTGAAAAATTGTAATAGTTATTAATTGGGGATATTGTTATTGTTGTTTCAGATGCAACAGTAAAGCAAGAGGTTATATAAACTCTCTGTGTTGGGTATTTAAACGGTACTTATTTTGTTGAAAGCAACTTTGAAAAATTATAATAGGTATTAATTGGGGGGATGGTTATTGTTGTTTCAGATGCAACAGTGAAGCAAGAGGTTATACAGGGTGGAGCAAAAGTCTGGAAACCCCTGAATAACTTTCGAATGCCTTCTTCGGTAAACTTAAAATTTTGTACGGTAAATCGGGTTAATAAGACCTTCTTTTAGAGTGAGGTCGATTTTTGTTACCGGCCCCCATGTCGGGGCCAGGGGGGCCAACTTCATTTTTTTAAATACGAACCCCCACCTTGCGATACATTTTTGGAAAGGTCTTAAAGTAAGAAATACATTGTTGCAAATTTTATTTTTTTAATATTATTTGTTTGCAAATGGCGTCCAACTTTGTGTATGCAGTAAAGTCTGGAAACCCCTGAATATCTTTCGAAAGGACTTTCTCAGTAAATTTAAAATTGTGTACGGTAATCCTTGGTAATTAGACCTTATATTAGAATTGGACCGATTTCTTTTTACTGGCCCCCATGTCGGGGTTAAGGAGGTCAACTTCATTTTTTTAAATACGAAACCCCACCTTGCGATACATTTTTGGAAAGGTCTAATTACCCCGACTTACCGTGCACAATTTTAAATTAACTGAGAAAGCTCTTTCAAAAGATATTCAGGGGTTTCCACACTTTACTGCATACACAAAGTTGCTTACCATTTGCAAACAGTTTAATATTAAAAAAATAAAATTTGGACTAATGTATTTCTTATTTAAAGACCTTTCCAAAAATGTATCGCAAGGTGGGTGTTCGTATTTAAAAAAATGAAGTTGCCCCCCCTGGCCCCGACATGGGGGCCGGTAACAAAAATCGACCCGACTTTAAAAGAAGGTCTTATTAGCCCAGTTTACCTTACAAAAATTTTTTATTTTACCGAAGAAGCCATTCGAAAGTTATTCAGGGGTTGCCAGACTTTTGCCCCACCCTGTATAAACTCTCTGTGTTGGGTATTTAAACGGTACTTATTTTTTAGTGCTTCTGTATACTACAGACAGCTGTTTTGTTTTATATCAAACGAAAACAAAAAAAAAATTGTATTTTTTTTTTAATGTTTAGAATTATTATTATTATTTTTGTACCTATGAAACAGGAGCTACTGTAGACACTTGTGGTCTGTGTTGTAGCTTGCCCATCCCGTAGTATGCCTCCCCTCTGATGGGCGAGAAGTGACACAATACTTCCCATTTAGGTGCTGGGTCAACACGAGAGCACCGGAAGGTATCCCTTACAGACAACTGTAACCACATTTTTAATACAATTTTTTGTCGGTGCGGGGGTTCGAACCCGGGACCTTTCGCATGGCAAGCGAGTGCTTAATTACTGAGCTATTCGTGCGCTTTAATCTCTTCTCATTCAACAGGGTAATAGTGCAAGTGTGATGGGAACTCTTCTATCTTTCTTCTATCTGTAGTTAAATGTATGTGCACTGATAGTCAAGTGGTTAACGCGCTAGTTCGAATCCCACCCAGTGCACGAATTTTTCCTCATTAGTTTGAGTTTGTGACCACATAATAATAAGACTCTGAGGGTTAGGTGGTAGAAAATGCTTTGACCATTAACCTCGCCTGGTGTTACCTTCCACTAAAGAGTATTATCATTAACTTTTGTCTTGGCTTATAATAATAACTTTCACATTACTAGTGATAATAATGACGGTATCTTTCATATATTAAGTTATCTATTGGTTAAGTAATTTCCAGTAAGACAAAAACCCTTGTGGGTGACCATTCGAATTCGAGACATCGTGATGCCTTACATCAAGGTTTTTCTCATGAAGAGGTTATTTTCCCTTATGGAGAGGTAAATTTGACATGGGAATCAGTCTCTTATATCCAGTTCTCTTATTATTGAATGCTTTATTAGATACAAAGACATAATATAGTATAATTATGTACAATACAATAGAACGAATAGTTGCAAGAAAAAAAATTTAAAAAATTATTATTATTTTTTTATTATTTTTTTTTTTTTTTTTAATTTTAAACAAAAAAATATTTGATTGATTGATTGATAATTGTATATTCCAGCGTGTTCCCTTTCTCCTGCGCCCTGAACGTCATCGACTGTTTCTTCTACGACGGAGCCCGCATTCTGTTCCAAGTGGCGCTCGCCGTCCTGAGCAAGACAGAATCCACCCTGACTAAGTGTCGGGACGACGGGGAAGCGATGCAGGCCCTGACTGACTTTCTGAGCGGCATTTACAACGCTGACGACCCCCTGACTGTGCCCATGAAGGATGGAAAGCCGGTCGGGCGGACCATTACGGTTCAGGAGCTGCTCAACTATGCCTACAGGTTAGTCGTCTTGCCGTGTGGAAGTTTCGAAGTATAAAAGTACCGTTACGAAGTATAAAAGTAAGTAATTTATACTAGTTCAAATGGTTTCTTCCTCTTTAATCTTCTAACAAGGTCTGAAACATTGAGAAGATGGACGGCCTCAATGTTTTCATGTACCTCTAGCCTCTGTTGATGTTTTGAGGCATAAATTTGCATTGTTTCTCTAACTGACTCAACACCCAAGTCGCGGTGCAATAAGTTGTTCCTAATGTACCATGGGGCATTGACAATGTCCCTTAGCACTTTGTTCTGAAATCTCTCTATAATGAGTCTGTTGGATGCGCTGGTACAGCCCCAAAGCTGGACTTTCTGAGCGGCATCTACAACGCTGACGACCCCCTGACTGTGCCCATGAAGGATGGAAAGCCGGTCGGACGGACCATTACCGTTCAGGAGCTGCTCAACTATGCGTACAGGTGACGATAATGTATACAGTCGAGATATAGGAGAACTGGATATATGTAGGAGAAACCTTAGGTATAAGAGAACAATTTACCTCTCCATAATTTGTAATTTTGACTTTTTTTTCAGGTTTTTACAATTTTTCCTGCTAATATAATAACAGATAATTATATTTAGACATTATTATTAAATGAACAAAAAAAGGGGAAAAAATCTCTTTATAAGTTAAGCAACGTCCAGCGAGGCGAAGACTTCGTGATGCTGGCAGACTTCGTGATCCGGCCCAACCCAGGCTGGGTGAGGTTAATATGGGTGGCAGGTTTGTGAGTTTCCTGCGAATGGAGGGTAACACCCCCGTCGTGATATGACCATGCAATTGAAAGCGATCGATGTTAAACTCAAATTTAAAAAAAAAATCTCTTTCGGAAAAAAAGAGATTAGTTTTCAGGTCCAGTTTGCCTCTCCATGAGGCCCATGACACACGTGCAAGTTTTAGACGCTTGACGCCGCGATTGTTTCTCGCAGCGTCAAAGCGGTACTTACCTATTATAGGGTTCAAACACAGGTGACGCACAAGGTGAAAGTAGTGAGTTTTCCCCGCCGCGTCAACAAAAGGGGCGAGAGTATGACGCATGGTACCTGCTACCCGCCGGGAGCTCGCTTCGGCCACAAGACGCTTGGCGTTATAGCAGTACACAACCGACCATTGTTGGTAACACACCTTCAAGTCCGCCGCCTTATCGATCAAGCTACTGAGGTTAGATCAAGCTACTGAGGTTAGATCAAGCTACTGAGGTTAGATCAAGCTACTGAGGTTAGATCAAGCTACTGAGGTTAGATCAAGCTACTGAGGTTAGATCAAGCTACTGAGGTTAGATCAAGCTACTGAGGTTAGATCAAGCTACTGAGGTTAGATCAAGCTACTGAGGTTAGATCAAGCTACTGAGGTTAGATCAAGCTACTGAGGTTAGATCAAGCTTCTGAGGTTAGATCAAGCTACTGAGGTTAGATCAAGCTACTGAGGTTAGATCAAGCTACTGAGGTTAGATCAAGCTTCTGAGGTTAGATCAAGCTACTGAGGTTAGATCAAGCTACTGAGGTTAGATCAAGCTACTGAGGTTAGATCAAGCTACTGAGGTTAGATCAAGCTACTGAGGTTAGATCAAGCTACTGAGGTTAGATCAAGCTACTGAGGTTAGATCAAGCTACTGAGGTTAGATCAAGCTACTGAGGTTAGATCAAGCTACTGAGGTTAGATCAAGCTACTGAGGTTAGATTAAGGTCCTGAAGTTAGATCAAGCTACTGAGGTTAGATCAAGCTACTGAGGTTAGATCAAGCTACTGAAATTAGATCAAGCTACTGAAATTAGATCAAGCTACTGAAATTAGATCAAGCTACTGAGGTTAGATCAAGGTCCTGAAGTTAGATCAAGCTACTGAGGTTAGATCAAGCTACTGAGGTTAGATCAAGCTACTGAGGTTAGACCAAGCTACTGAAGTTAGATCAAGCTACTGAGGTTAGATCAAGCTACTGAGGTTAGATCAAGCTACTGAGGTTAGATCAAGCTACTGAGGTCAGATCAAGCTACTGAGGTTAGATCAAGCTACTGAGGTTAGATCAAGCTTCTGAGGTTAGATCAAGCTACTGACGTCGGTAACTTATTTATCCTACTTCCAGTGAGTATTCCCCGTTGAACACACTTCGTATCGAGCACCTTCGCCACAAGAACAGACTGAAAGTGGTTCACAAGCTGGAAGATGGAAACGGGAAGAACATTATTCGAAGTGTCAAGAGTCCATACTTCAAAGATGTGGAACTACACGTGAGTGAAATGACAAATTATTGTACATATTTTTTTTTTTTTTTTTTTTACTATATTATTTCGCAAACATGTTTGCCTTTTGTTAAAAAAATCAGTTTTTTATCTACTCATCTCCTTATTGAGCTTGTCCTTGAAACGCCTTTTTTGGATGTCATGTCTTCCTAGAATTTTGACTTGAAATTTTGATGCTTCAATTTTTTTTTTTTTTTTAATGATGAGTGTTTCACAGCCTTTTTTATTTCGTAGCCATGAAACAGCAGCTACTGTAGATGCTTGTGGTTTGTGTTGTAGCTTGCCCATTCCGTAGTATGCCTCCCCTCTGATGGGCGAGAAGTGACACAATACTTCCCAATTAGGTGCTGGGTCAACACGAGCGCACTGGAAGGTATCCCTTACGAACAACTGTAACCAAATTTTTGTCGGCACGGGGGTTCGAATCCGGGACCTTCCGCATGGCAAGCAAGTGCTTAACCACTGAGCCATTCGTGCGCTTATTTAATTACGACCCTGTATATTGTTTCCAATTGGTATATTGTTTCCAATTTTTATGTAATAATAATGTTTATTATAAATACATGGGTTTTGTCTCTTGCGTGTTCCCTTATAAATACCTACTATTGTACATTTAATTCAATAGTATATTTCTTTATTTAACAAAACTCAAATCTTACAAATAAAATATCTCTTCCATTGCCTCAGTGGAAGGTACATTTTGGGTACATTGTACATTTTAGGAAGACTTTAATAATAATACGTTTAATTTCCAGGGTCTACTCAACTACATCAAGGAAGAACTACTCTACCACCGCCGCTACAACACTGGCTATGACGTCACGCAGAAACCCTACGAAGCATATAAGGTCGACTACCCCATGTTCAAATCTATCATGTTCATGCTCTCTCCTTGGTGTCAACATGGGAAGTCCGATGACAACAACCATCTGTTTCTGGACATGAGAGAGGACCTCGCCGGCAGAATATTCAGGGTGAGTTGATCCGGCGATCGTGGGTTCGAATCGCAGTGCTGGCAATATTTGTACATGTAATTATTTAATTTTATATAGCGGGTCGAATTAAAACCAAACAATTGTTTTTTTTATTTATATAACGTAGAATTAAAACCAAATAATTTAGTAGAGTTTTATAACGTAACTTTCAATTGCATGGTCATATCACTACGGGGATTTCACCCTCCATTTGCTAGAATCTCACAAACCAGCTACTCAAATTAACCTCACCCAGCTTGATGTGGGCCGGTTATAGCAAGCATCACGAGGGTTCGAATTTGAACATTTAACTTCAGAACGCCAGCCTCCGTGGCGTAACGGTTGTGACTACTGCCCGTAGTCCAGAGATCCTGAGTTCGATTCCCGGTTGGAGTAGACTTTTCGCACAGAAAATTCTGTTCCCTCCGAACTTGAGAGGCTGGTAATTCCGGCCTTACCCAGGCCGGGTGAGGTTAATGTGGGTAGCTGGTACGATTCCCAGCGAGTGGAAGCTAAAACCCCCGTCCTGTCTACCTCAAGTCAGGACGTTAAAACCAAATAGAATCGACCCATACTATACTGGGTCTCTTAGTGTGACAAGTCTGTGTAAAACATACAGTTTCACTTTAATATTTCTTTTCCTATGTGCTATATCTTATATGTAACTATGTAATGTAAAAGAAATGTACAATAAAACACATTATTATTATTAAAAAAAAAAAAAAATAGACATGAAAGGAGCCTAGAAATAGGATCTGGGCGTTCATAATATAATCCTCTCACCACCGTGATTTAGGTATCAATACCTATCTCACGGACACGGAATTTCATGCAATTTTTTTTTTTTAATGTAATAATGTATATTTATTTTAGTTTTTTTTTACAATTTTTCTGGCTCTCTCCCTCAGGAATACTTCTGAGGAGAGTTTTTAATATTTTTTAATATTTAATCTAATAAAGTCTGGCTGGGGGACTATAAACAGGGAGGAGACCAGCATTGGCTTGGTTCTGGGGGGTAAAGACTTTACAAGCCTCCTTGTAAAGACGGTGGTAGAAGTGCTGAGTCATTCCTCCACTGTCTGGCTTCCATCGTTAACGATGACGCCACCCTATGATGTAATGTAATATAAAAAGCCTTTATTTGTACAATTAAGTTTACACACAACATAAATATAAATACATAGTATATGGGCATCTTGTACAAAATCAGATTAATATCTGAGGCCTCCCCATGTAAGGGGGTTTAAGGATATAAATTCAAACTGAACAAACGGTTTTAAGGATATAAATTTATAAATTTGAAGGAAAATAAATATTAAATGCTAAATGATAATAAATAAATGGCACCCTATGATGATGATTTAATGTTTTTTTCTCGGGTTTCAGTTCATGGATTGTGACGAGGACAGTAGTCTAGACTTCTCAACAGGTTTTACATGTTACACAGACAAATCTTTGTTAAACATAATTCATCTCGGTTTCAGTTCATGGATTGTGACGAGGACAGTAGTCTAGACTTCTCAACAGGTGTTACATGTTACACAGACAGATCTTTGTTAAACATAATTCATCTCGGGTTTCAGTTCATGGATTGTGACGAGGACAGTAGTCTAGACTTCTCAACAGGTGTTACATGTTACACAGACAGATCTTTGTTAAACATAATTCATCTCGGGTTTCAGTTCATGGATTGTGACGAGGACAGTAGTCTAGACTTCTCAACAGGTGTTACATGTTACACAGACAGATCTTTGTTAAACATAATTCATCTCGGTTTCAGTTCATGGATTGTGACGAGGACAGTAGTCTAGACTTCTCAACAGGTGTTACATGTTACACAGACAGATCTTTGTTAAACATAATTCATCTCGGGTTTCAGTTCATGGATTGTGACGAGGACAGTAGTCTAGACTTCTCAACAGGTGTTACATGTTACACAGACAGATCTTTGTTAAACATAATTCATCTCGGGTTTCAGTTCATGGATTGTGACGAGGACAGTAGTCTAGACTTCTCAACAGGTTTTACATGTTACACAGACAGATCTTTGTTAAACATAATTCATCTCGGGTTTCAGTTCATGGATTGTGACGAGGACAGTAGTCTAGACTTCTCAACAGGTGTTACATGTTACACAGACAGATCTTTGTTAAACATAATTCATCTCGGGTTTCAGTTCATGGATTGTGACGAGGACAGTAGTCTAGACTTCTCAACAGGTGTTACATGTTACACAGACAGATCTTTGTTAAACATAATTCATCTCGGGTTTCAGTTCATGGATTGTGACGAGGACAGTAGTCTAGACTTCTCAACAGGTTTTACATGTTACACAGACAGATCTTTGTTAAACATAATTCATCTCGGGTTTCAGTTCATGGATTGTGACGAGGACAGTAGTCTAGACTTCTCAACAGGTGTTACATGTTACACAGACAGATCTTTGTTAAACATAATTCATCTCGGGTTTCAGTTCATGGATTGTGACGAGGACAGTAGTCTAGACTTCTCAACAGGTGTTACATGTTACACAGACAGATCTTTGTTAAACATAATTCATCTCGGGTTTTTAGTTCATGGATTGTGACGAGGACAGTAGTCTAGACTTCTCAACAGGTGTTACATGTTACACAGACAGATCTTTGTTAAACATAATTCATCTCGGTTTCAGTTCATGGATTGTGACGAGGACAGTAGTCTAGACTTCTCAACAGGTGTTACATGTTACACAGACAGATCTTTGTTAAACATAAACTTTGTTAAATATAATTTATCTCGGGTTTCAGTTCATGGACTGTGACGAGGACAGTAGTCTGGACTTCAACGGGCAGTATAAATAAGGCGATATTATTATTTTTATCAATAGACATAAAAGGAGCCTATACATTGGATTCGGGCGTCCATATAATCCTCTCACGACCGTGATTTAGGTATCACTATCAATACCTATTATTATTATTATTATCTCACGGACACGGAATTCCATACAATTTAATATTTTTTTCTCGGTTTCAGTTCATGGACTGTGACGAGGACAGTAGCCTCGACTTCAAGCAGGTGGTAGATGTGCTGGCTCTGACCTGCGCCGCCGAGGAGAGTGTGCGGCTCAAGTTTCTGTACACCCTGCACCTGCCGCCCCTGCTCACACACGAGGATATCAAGTACTCGCTGCCCGTAGGTGGGTGGTCGAATTCGTAGAGCCGCCTTTTTTTTCGTCTAAAGATAGTTTTAGGGCGGAATTAATAGACGTTTTTGTAATACCTCTGTGGCGCTATGTCACGGATTGCGTACTGTGTAAGATAGGGAAAATCGACACTTACCAATAATGACTTAAGTTATTGATGTTGTCTATTAATTCCGCCCTTAGAGTCCAGTATTCAAAAAAGTTACTCGGTACCTGTAGGTGGGTGTTCGAATTCCAGAGCCGCCTTTTTTTTCGTGTGAAGATAGTTTGAAAGTCAAGTATAAATAGGATAAGGAAAGTAAAAAAGTTACTCGGTGCCTGTAGGTGGGTGTTCCAATTCGTAGAGCCGCCTTTTTTTATAAAAGAAGTGAAAAGGATATGAGAAGTAGAGGGAATGAATAGTTGAGAGTAAGAGTGGAGAGGAGAGTGTGCGGCTCAAGTTTCTGTACACCTTGCACCTGCCGCCCCTGCTCACTCACGAGGATATCAAGTACTCGCTGCCTGTAGGTGGGTGTTTATTTTTATTTATTTTTTTACACTTTATTAATAGGACAATTAGGACATATTATATACAAACACAAATAATTATAAATTAAAATACAATATAATAGAAGAAAAAAATAAAGAAAAAATAATGAATATATACATAATATATGTCCTAACTAAAAGGCGGGGTTCGAATGCCAGGGTCGCCTTTTTTTTCACCTGAAGATAGTTTTAAAGTCAAGTATTCAAAAAAGTTAGCGTAGGTGGGTGTTCCAATTCGTAGAGCCGCCTTTTTTTATAAGAGAAGTGAAAAGGATAAGAGAAGTAGAGGGAATGAATAGTTGAGAGTAAGAGTGGAGAGGAGAGTGTGCGGCTCAAGTTTCTGTACACCCTGCACCTGCCGCCCCTGCTCACTCACGAGGACATCAAGTACTCGCTGCCTGTAGGTGGGTGTTCGAAATCCAGAGCCGCTTTTTTTTCGTCTAAAGATAGTTTGAAAGTAGTCACCATGGCAGAGTGAGTTAGCGCGCTAGGCATTGCACGCATGGTGACCTGGGTTCGATACACAGCGGGGCAGAAAAATTTCTGCTCTGTACTTGGATGTTCGGGGTCCACTCATACCTCGTGAGGAAAAATGAGTAGTTACTTGTATGAGTAACGACCACTGGCGGCATTACCAGAGTAAAAAGAAATGAATAAAATAGAATAATTCGAAATGTGAAGGAGGCTCTTAGTAATGCTGCGCTACCCACAAAAATTGTGAAGAGGCCTTGTGCTTCACCACAAATAAAATCATACATACATAGTTTTAAAGTCAAGTATAAAAAAGTTACTCGGTACCCTTAGGTGGGTGGTCGAAATCCAGAGCCGCCTTTTTTTCCGTCTGAAGATAGATTGAAAGTCAAGTATAATAAAAAGTTACCCGGTGCCTGTAGGTGGGTGGTCAAAATCTGGAGCCGACTTTTTTTCGTCTGAAGATAGTTTCAAAGTCATGTAAAATAAAAGTTACCCGGTGCCTGTAGGTGGGTGTTCGAAATCCAGAGCCGACTTTTTTTCGTCTGAAGATAGTTTGAAAGTCAAGTATAAAAAAAAGTTAGCATAGGCAGGTGGTTTGAATTTGAGAGCCGCTTTTTTTTTCTGAAGAAAGTTTAAATTAAAATAAAGTACCCTTAAGTAGGTGGGTCTATTTCTAAAGCCGCCTTTTTTCCCCCGTCTAAAGATTGTTTAAAAAATCAAGTTCAAAGAGTTAAGTACCCGTTCGTAGGTAGGTGAACAATGAAGGGTTTTTTAAGAGTAAAGCGAAGATTAAAAAACACCTTCACTAAAACATCAAACTAAAAGTTCACTCTCTCCTCTATCCCAAACGAGAAAATATATAAAAAATGAAGGGGTTTTAAAAAAAGGATTAAAGTTAATATTAAAATGAAACTTTGAAAAACATCAAACTAAAAGTTCACTTCTCACCTGTCGAGTAAAATAATATATGATAATGAAGGGGGTTTTTTCAAGTTCAAGTGAATATTAAATAACCTTTCAAAATGTCAAACTAAAAGTATACTTCTCCACTCCAGGACTGAAAAAATAGACCGAAAACAATATTTTCTACACCTTACAGGTAATAGGAAGTAAAAAATATATATGAAAAATCAAGGGGTTTTTAAAAGTTCACTTGTTAAAAAACCCCTTCAAAAACATCAAACTAAAAATTCACTTCTCTACTCCTCACTGAAGATAAAAAAAAAACCTTCAAAAACATCAAACTAAAAGCTCACTTCTCTACTCCTCACTGAAGATAAAAAAAAAACCCTTCAAAAACATCAAATTAAAAGTTCACTTCTCTACTCCTCACTGAAGAGAAAAAAACCCCTTCAAAAACATTAAACTAAAAGTTCACTTCTCTACTCCTCACTGAAGATAAAAAAAACCCCTTCAAAAACATCAAACTAAAAGTTCACTTCTCCACTCCTCACTGAAGATAAAAAAAAACCCTTCAAAAACATCAAACTAAAAGTTCACTTCTCCACTCTTCACTGAAGATAAAAAAAACCCTTCAAAAACATCATACTAAAAGTTCACTTCTCTACTCCTCACTGAAGATAAAAAAAAAAACCCCTTCAAAAACATCAAACTAAAAGTTCACTTCTCTACTCCTCACTGAAGATAAAAAACCCCTTCAAAAACATCAAACTAAAAGTTCACTTCTCCACTACAGGACTAAAAAAACAGACCGAAAACAATACTTTCTATACCTTACAGGTAATATGAAGTAAAAAATATATATAAAAAATGAAGGGGTTTTTAAAAGTTCACTGAAGATAAAAAAAACCCCTTCAAAAACATCAAACTAAAAGTTCACTTCTCCACTCCAGGCGAGTGCAGCGCCACGGAGGCGCAAGAAGCCTGCGACTTTTTCGATTCGGCCGACGCGGCCGGCAATGCGGCTCTCGGCGACAGCGGCCACAACCTCTCGCTGCTGCGGCACATCTTCTTCTCGCAGGACACCAAGCTCCTGCCGCCCATGCGTCAGCCTCACTTCATCTCCCTCTGGAAGAGTCTGCACAGGATCCTCATCACACACGACAAGGAAGAGCAGGAGATTTCTCAGCAGCTCAATCAGATGGGTGAGTAACTAAGGGTTGGCCCTACCCAGGCTGGGTGAGGTTAATGTGGGTAGCTGGTACGATTCCCAGCAAATGGAGGGTAAAACCCCCGTCCTAATCCAGGACGTTAATTTAAATCAAATAGAATCGTTGGCGTTAGGGAGGGCATCCAGCCATAAAAAACGTGCTCCACCCTACCAACCTCAACCATGAGGTTGAACAATGCCGACCCCAAAAGCAACATAAGCTAATATGGGATAAAGGCAAGGGAGATATATAGTAACTAAGGGTTGGGTGGAAGAGTCTGCACAGGATCCTCATCACTCACGACAAGGAAGAGCAGGAGATTTCTCAGCAGCTCAATCAGATGGGTAAGTAACTAAGGGTTGGGTGGAAGAGTCTGCACAGGATCCTCATTACACACGACAAGGAAGAGCAGGAGATTTCTCAGCAGCTCAATCAGATGGGTAAGTAACTAAGGGTTGGGTGGAAGAGTCTGCACAGGATCCTCATCACACATGACACGGAAGAGCAGGAGATTTCTCAGCAGCTCAATCAGATGGGTAAGTAACTAAGGGTTGGGTGGAAGAGTCTGCACAGGATCCTCATCACACATGACAAGGAAGAGCAGGAGATTTCTCAGCAGCTCAATCAGATGGGTAAGTAACTAAGGGTTGGGTGGAAGAGTCTGCACAGGATCCTCATCACACACGACAAGGAAGAGCAGGAGATTTCTCAGCAGCTCAATCAGATGGGTAAGTAACTAAGGGTTTTGTGGATGCAAAGAGCTCTGATGCTCGTTAATAAATGAACCGGTACTTTTTTTATTATTATTATTATTATTATTATTATACACCCGGTATTATTATTACTTGTTCCATGTCTTAACAGAACTTACAAAGCACTATTCCGCATCGTTTGAGAAATTGCGTCTCAATATTCTAAATGCAAAATGTTCTCTTACAATAACCTGGAACGAACGACATCAAAGTAAGAGTGACATGCGTTCTAACTTTAAAACAACACAAGAAAGAGATTGCCAGAGGCAATAACCCCGCCCTTTAGGTAGGACATGAGCTTCGTTCTTCTTTTTTGTTCTTGTTTCTTAGTTCAATCTATTTATTTTTTCTTTATAATTTCAGTGTATTTTACTATGTACTAGCCGTTTGCCCGTGCTTTGCAACGGGACTAAATTTCAAATTTACTAAGGCATGGCCGTACTGCTGGACAGCAATGCCTTTTTGAACTTTTTATAATTTTTCTGGACAAAGCGATAATGGTTTTGGGGGGGTCAATTCTGAGACATTTTTTGCTATCTCTTACCGTTTTGGCTAAACAACTCCGGACAAACAAACATAGGTAGGTAGGTAGGTAGTCCTTTTTTCTGTTTATATATATAGAGATATTTTAGTCTTACCTAATACAGCATACTATACAGCATAGCCAGCCTCCGTGGCGTAATGGTTGTGACTACTGCCCGTAGTCCAGAGATCCCGAGTTCGATCCCCGGTTGGCGCAGACTTTTCGAAGAAAATTCTGTTCCCTCCAAACACGTGAGGCTGGCATTTCCGGCCCTACCCAGGCTGGGTGAGGTTAATGTGGGTAGCTGGTACGATTCCCAGCGAATGGAGGGTAACACCCCCGTCCACATCAGGACGTTAAAACCAAATAGAATCGTTGGCGTTAGGAAGGGCATCCAGCCATAAAAAAACGTGCTCCACCCTACCAACCTCAACCATGAGGTTGAACAATGCCGACCCCGAAAGCAAAATAAGCTAATATGGGATAAAGGCAAGGGAGATATATATAATACAGCATACTATAATAATATTAGTAATAAGACCCCAGCCTCGGTGCCGTAATGGTTGTGATTACAGCCCGTAGTCCAGAGTTCCCGAGTTCGACTCTCGGTTGGAGCAGACTTTTCGACGGCAATTCTATTCTATCACGTGAGGATGGCCCTGCCCAGGCTGGGTGGGATTAATGTGGGTAACTGGTATGATTTCCAGCGAATGGAGGATAAAACCTCCGTCCTGACTACTTCAAATCAGGACGTACATCAGATTAGAATCAACTGGTCACTAAATAAGGGTCGGTGTGATAGTTGGTGCTTCTCTTGTGGAACTCTAACCAGTCTATAGTAATAATAACTATGAAACAGGATTAGATTCATCTAAATTCTTAACCTAAACAGGGTTGATCTAATTTTGGTTTTTCTGCATTTTGTTTTTCTGCAGCCGAGTGGAAGGCGATCTGTAGTCGTTTTTATGTCTCGTATCATATGAATGTATATTAGCGCTTGTTTCAAAATGTTGTAAGTTTTTTCTGGCAAACCTCAAGCACTCATAAATATACATACATGGAAGGGTAAGAATTTCAAGTGATATAAAAGCTTCTTTACAAGGTGCCCTATAAGATAAGTAATTTAACACTCGTATTTCCTTTCTCTGTAGTCTAAATGCTCTATTCTTAGCAGATGAGTGACCCCAAGCTAGAAGAGCATAACTTAGTTGGGAATGCACTAGTCCATAATATGACACCTTTAGGGTTTCTTGAGAAACAATGGGAGCAAGAAATTCGAGTTAGCGGAATTCTACTGAAATGAAACCCCTGGAAAAGTATCATCATAGGGTGGCGTCATCGTGAACGATGGTAGCCAGACAGGGGAGGAATGACTCAGCACTTCTACCACTGTTTCTACAAGGAGGCTAATAATTGACAAGCTCCCCCAGAACCAAGCCATTGCTGGTCTACTCCCTGTTTATAGTTCCCCAGCCAGACTGCTGGTGTACTCCCTGTTTATAGTCCCCCAGCCAGACTGCTGGTGTACTCCCTGTTGATAGTCCCCCAGCCAGACTGCTGGTCTACTCCCTGTTTATAGTCCCCCAGCCAGACTACTGTAATAAAACCCCTGAAAAAGTATGCAATCCTCAAAATAAACTAGTAAGTACACCCAGCCCTCTAATATTTGTTTTTCGGTTTCAGTGACTCTCATCCTAGAGCTAGGCAAGATCTCCAATGATTTCATCACCAGCAGAACTTCTCGCCTCTCCTCAGAGTCCGAGACTCCGCCCCACGTAAGTGAAAACCAGGACTGCCGGGTTTGATCCCCCGAGCCGACAAACAGTTGGAAAATTCAAAAATTTTGACAAAAAAGTGCAAAAATCTTTGTATTTATTGACATTTTTATTGTTGACATTGTAAATAGGGCTATTCCCGTAAATACACTCCCGTACACCGGGTATTTATTATTTTTTAAAAAAATATTTATTTTTTTTGCATATCATAGGTAAAACATTTCTTCGAACTCACTACCTAGAGGAAGATTGCCTCTGATGCTCGAGCTTTGTTTTTGTTTTCTAAATTGAATTTTAGTTGTTGGTAAGGGATACATTTTGGTGCGCTCATGTTGACCCAGCACCTAACTGGGAAGTATTGAGTCACTTCTCGCCCATCAAAGGGGAGGCATACTACGGGTTGGGCGAGCTATAACGGCCGGAATTCGAACCCGCAACCTCCGGGTCAGTAACCAATGTTCTTAATCAGTTATACCATTTAGTTAGGACATAATTATGCTGCACACAATGTCCCCAACTGAACACGCCAGTGTGTTCTGATTGGTCCTGCTGTGTAGTTGTGCTATCAGTTATACCATTTAGTTAGGACATAATTATGTATAATATTTTTTTTCTTGTTTATTTTATTATTATTGCCAATTTTTATATTTAATTTTTACCATTATTTGTCTGTATATATTATGTTCTACTAATAAAGAGTTTCTAAATAAAAATAAATAAATGATCTCTGAAAGGTTTCTAATTAGTTCTGAAGATTCAAAAATATTCATACATATTTGTAAGTTCTTTGTCTGTCCCGGTAGCTCAGTGATAAAGGCGGCACTCTGTGAATCCAGAGATTCCAGAGGTTGTGGGTTCGAAACCCAGCCGGGACATGACAAGTTATGCTCCCAATTGGGATTTTTACGACATAATAATACGTCTTGGGCTTACTGCTGGAATAATGTGACTTTAGTAGTCTTAATCGGGCAGTATAAATAAGGCGATATTATTATTATTATTATTATTCAAAAATATTCATACAAATTTGTAAGTACTTTCTTTTTTTCTTTTTTTTATCTTCCAGAGTCCCTCCGGCTCGGTTCCAACCTCCCACCCATCGCATCCCACCCACCTCACAGACGCCCACATCTCCGTTCAGGTTCACACGGCGCCCCGCCCCCACTCCACCTATTCTCTGCTGTCCACCACCCCCGATAAATCATCTGGCCAAATGTCACCCACCGTCAAAAAACTATCAGCCGAAATATCCTCCATCCCCGATAAATCGTCTGGCAAAGTGTCCGAACCCGATAATTTATCTGGTATAATGTCCACCGCCACCGATAAATCGTCTGGTAAGCCCCGAGGCGATAAACTCAAACCAGACGAAACGACCGAAAATACCACCACAGGTTCCCCGAGCACAACCACGGCTATACCATCCTCAACTCGTGGTGAAATCTTGACACCAATCGTTTCGTCCACACAAGCTACGGCCACAGAAATATCTTCCACACAAGGCACCGCCTTCGATAGCAATACCAAAGCTGCATCCGGAGACAGCCTGGCACCAATCCAACACACACCTACGAATTTATGCCTCGCTTCTCAAGACACTGAGTTCGGTTCAGCCAACACGGGAACGAACGACGGTTCGTCCATCGACGGTATTTTTTTCGCTCCAAATGATTCGAACCCTGGTTTTCAAAAACGAGATGAACTTTCGGGCGATCTGACCAATCGAGCCACTCAAAGTGAGTCCCTCCATTCGACAGATTCAATTCCAATTGACAACTTCTCAACGGAAATTAAACATTCAAATTTAAACACTTCTAGTAAACCGATCGCTCCGGACGTAATAAAATCAATAGATATTTCTAGTAAACCGAGCGAAGCTACCGGTCTAAGTTCTTCTAAATCGAGTCCTGTCGCATCTGGTCCTACTAACCCAAGTCCGACACGGAATTCGCATCAACCTGGTTCTACGAAATCCAGTCCAACGAAAGCGAGTGGTTCCGCCAAGGCGAGTCCTTCGAAATCCAACGTGTCCGAAGAAAAGAACTGGTCCATTACGGTCGAGAATTTCATAGCCACCGCGCATACGTGTGAACTTATCAACGAAATATTCAGCAAAAAGTCAGGGTTGGACACTTCCTTGCTCGATCATAGCTATAGGAGCAAGCAGGCTTACACTGGACCTAGTGTAGTGGAGGTGTGATGGAATAAGCCAAGCCTGAATAGTGTACAACACTTGTGAACTTATCAATCATATATTCAGTGAATAGATCTTGTGAACTCATCAATGAAATATTCAGTAAAAAGTCAGGGTTGGATATTTCCTTGCTGGATCATAGCTATAGGAGCAAGCAGGCTTACACAGGACCCAGTGTAGTGGAGACGTGATTGAATAAGCCAAGCATGAATAGTGTACACTTGAGAACTTATCAATGAAATATTCAGTAAAAAGTCAGGGTTGGATATTTCCTTGCTGGATCATATCTATGGGAGCAAGCAGGCTTACACTGGACCCAGCGTAGTTGAGGTGTGATGGAATAAGCCAAGCCTGAATAGTGTACACTAAACTTGTGAACTTATCAATCATATATTCAGTAAAAAGTCAGGGTTGGACACTTCCTGGCTGGATCATGGCTATAGGAGCAAGCAGGCTTACACTGGAACTAGTGTACACTAGCATTGAGATTTTGTTTTCCTCACATTAATGATTTTTTATTACCAACAAAAAAATATTCGACTTGATGACTACACATTGGATAAAACCCCTTCATTTTGAATACGTAAATTATGTTTTTGTATTTTTTGGGAGTTGGAATCATTTTTGAAGGATGCTTTTGGTTCAAGACTTAAAAATAATGATAACCCTATTACCCTAACCCTTGAGGGTATCATGTCTGTCCCGGTAGCTCAGGGGTAAAGGCGGCGCTCTGTGAATCCAAAGCCGGGACATGATAAGTTATCCTCCCATTTAGAATTCTGAGCACGTAATAATGCGTCTTGGGCTTACTGATGGGATAATGGGACTAAATAGTCCTAATCAGGGAGAATAAATAAAGCGATATTACAATTAATAAAGCGATATTAATGATATGACTTGAGTTCTTGGTGAAGATGCCTCAACATATTTTCACTGCTCATTAATCCTATCAGATCATATCTGTATTTATGAATTTCAAATTTCGCTGTGTCTTTTTTCCCCCATTCTCTGTGATAAAGTATTGTAAGACCACGTGTCTTTGATTGAAAAAATAAAATAATGTTATTAAAAATAACCTTAAAACGTACAGGATTGATTATACATTAGATATTTATTGAAAGTTATACTTTCATTTAAAAATTTTTAATAAAAATCTTGAAAGAGTATGTACATGAGAAATTATAAACTATTAATTTAATATATTTTTGCACTTTAACGACTCTTTTGTTATTTGTGACATTAAAAATTATTAATTGATCTTAAAATAATTATTAATTAAGCTGATATTACTCCGCGATCATAATGGAAGTGTTTTCTCAAATTCACTATGTTTTGTTTTTAATGAAAAATTATATCTCTTGATATAGTTTGAAGAGACATACTTATTTTATTCTATGATAAGATGTATAAAATGATTTGCAATCACCCATCTTCCAATATTTTTTAAGTACCTATATATTTTTTTACGATAGTACTTGGGGCCAAGTTATAAAATAACATTATTATTAATTATAATAGATCAAGTTTTATTTACATAGAAGATATACATACATGGAAATTGACATTAATAAAACAAAACTTGATCAAGGGCGGTGCTAATGCCAACGGCATTCTCTTCCGTTACAAGAAGGACAAGGAACCGTCCCATATATAGTGCACTGTGATTGGCGCAATGTCCGACTTAAGGGCGGTCTTACCATATTTCAGTCTGTCCCGGTAGCTCAGTGGTAAAGGCGGCACACTGTGAATCCATAGTTTCCAGAGGTCGTGGGTTCGAAACACAACCGGGACATGACAAGTTATCCTCCTATTTGGGATTTTTACCACATAATAATATGTCTTGGGCTTACTGCTGGAATAATGGAACTTGATAGTCCTAACCGGGCAGCATGGTGATAAGGTGATATTAAATCGTGCCCTTATATCCAAGTTTCTCTTGTAAGGAGGTTCGACTATAATAAAAAGAAATCAGGGTAAAGAAAGTTGTTTGATGAAAGATATACGTAGGTACTTAGTGGAGTAATGAAAGTCAACCTAATCTTATTTCATAACTTGGCCCTCACTATTATTTTTTATGATCTATTTATTATACATTTAATTAGGTCTTGAGATTTGTTATAAAGCCCAATACATATTTTATATTTTTACCATTTTGTGAAACAATGAGGTTGTATTTTTTTTTTTTTTTTTTTTTTTTTTTTTTTCTTCTTTCTTTCAGATTTATTATTCATAGATTTTCAAACTAATGAGTGCCTCTTCAGTTTTTGTGTGTGTGTGATCGTGCGTGCATATTAGTTTAGTCGAGTTATAGAAAAAAATATATTTTTTTATGTAACATTTTATTTATTTACCAACAATTTTGGATTTTTACAAAGGTTCTTTTCCTAAGCTAATGATAAAAGCTTCTAAGAATTCAGGTTATGTTCGTATGTAAAACTTTATTGAAATTTGTTTAATAAATCAAATGGCAAAGAAGTGCTGAGAGAAGTCAGCAAGACTGAAACCACCGTGGGCCGGGGTGTCGATTGCACAACCAACAATGCAAGCCTAATACACCCATCCGTTACCTACCCACTCACTTCACAAGTGAGACCAGACAGAAGGGCACTCTCACCGGTATAAATCACTGAAATCATCGGAATAAAATGTTGATCAAGGGTTCTCAATTCATACCACATTTGTTTTTTATCTGTCCCGGTAGCTCAGTGGTAAAGGCGGCACTGTGTGAATCCAGAGGTTCCAGAGGTCGCGGGTTCGGAATCTAGCCGGGACATGACGAGTTATCCTCCCATTTGGGATTTTTACCACATTATAATAAGTATTGGGCTTACTGCTGGAATAATGGTACTTAATAGTCCTAATCGGGCAGTATAAATAAGGCGATATTATTATTATATAATATGGATTTAACGTCGCTTTCAACTGCATGGTCAATTGGTCATATAACGACGGGGGTGTTAACTTAATTTTGCAGGAAATTCTCAAACCTGCTACCCACATTAACCTCAACCAGCCTGGGTTGGGCCAGAATGCCAGCATCACGAAGTCTTCACCTCACTGGACGTTGCTTTTTCAACAATTTTCACCACTAAAGTGGTAGGTTATATTGAACAAACTTAATCTGAGCGCACGGCAGTGCGCCAGGCCAAGTTCCAGCAAGCACGGCAGTGTATCTTTACACGAACCGATTCATCCGGTTTTTCACACACTCATATCTTCGGTTCAATTGATCATAGAGATATGAAATTTGGAACAGAGATTGTTCTAATATCATTAAAAAGACATTGAAAATTTCAAGACTCTATGCAAAAAACTTTCAGAGGAATGTAATTTTGAAATTTGCGATTTTGATACTGACTGACTGATTGACTGACTGACTGACAGATCATCAAAATTATGAGGCACTTCCCGACTACCTAGAAAGCTGAAATTTTGCATGATGGTAGGGTTTATTGTAAAAGTACTGGGAAAAATCTGAAAACCGGAACTTTTTCACTTATCATAGTGTAAAACGGTGTGGTTTTAGGGAGAAAATATATAATCGATTATGGATCTAAATTATGAAGCACTTCCCGACTACCTAGAAAGCTGAAATTTTGCATGATGGTAGAGTTTAATGTAAAAGTACAGTGAAAAATCTGAAAAAGTTCTGAAAACTGTTGAACGGTGTTGTTTTAGGGAGGAAGTATACTATATTATGTATATAAATTATGAGGCACTTCCCTACTACCTAAAAAGCTGAAATTTTGCATACTGGTAGGGTTTATTGTAAAAGTACTGGGAAAAATCTGAAAACCGGAACTTTTTCACTTATCATGGTGTAAAACGGTGTCGTTTCAGGGAGGAAATATATAATCGATTATGTATATAAATTATGAGGTACTTCCCTACTACCTACAAAGCTGAAATTTTGCATGGTGCTAGGGTTTACTGTAAAAATACAGGGAAAAATCTGAAAACCGGCACTTTCGCACTATTTCTGCTGTTAAACGGTGTCGTTTTAGGGAGCATATTAAAGTGAAGAATCCTGAATTTTTTAATAAAAATAATGAAACGTGCTGTGAAAGGAACCATTTACAAAAAGTAATGATATCCCACAAAAAACTACCGTTAAAAAAAGGGCCAAGCTCCAGAACTCCTATCCAAAAAGGTTTCGCCAATGAATGCAGTGATATCTTGTTTGCGGCCAAGTTATCTTGGTACTAAACTATTTCTTTTATTAAAAGCCGTTTTCTGAGTTCCTCATTTTGTATGTTTTTAACTGCAAACTATCCTCTGACTTGGCTAGTTTTATGCCATCGGTTGTATGTATAGGTACAGAACAACAATATAACTATCACAAGGTTCGAAACTGGCCAAGTTAGAGGATAGTTTGCGGTTAAAAACATACAAAATGAGGAACTCAGAAAACGGCTTTTAATAAAAGAAATAGTTTAGTACCAAGATAACTTGGCCGCAAACAAGATATCACTGCATTCATTGGCGAAACCTTTTTGGATAGGAGTTCTGGAGCTTGGCCCTTTTTTTAACGGTAGTTTTTTGTGGGATATACAATTATACAAATAGGTACTAGAAACATATAGTACAGAATTATTGCTTCTTTTATACCTTATTTTGCTTATTTTTAATCCAAATTTGCACCTTAAAGTGAAGTATTTATTGATGTACAAATAATAAATTCTAATCTAATATGACAGGTTTGAGGCATTACGACAGGTTAGTTCACCCTTGCTTCTTCCACCATGATTCAACCTTGCCACATCAAGCATCGAACTTGGAACCCCTGACTAGCACAGATTCCGCCACATTTACAGGACACTTACCTAGCTTATCGAGTTCACCCTTGCTTATTCCAGCATGATTCAACCTTGCCACATCAAGCATCGAACTTGGAACCCCTGGCTAAGACAGATTCCGCCACTTTTACAGTCCACTTAGATGGTTATAGTAATAAAATTCTTTATTGGAAGGTAAAAACCAGGCGATGTTAATGCTTAATGCATTTTCTACCACCTATTGACTATTCCACCATGATTCAACCTTGCCACATCAAGCATCGAACTTGGAACCCCTGGTTAATACAGATTCCGCCACCTTTACAGTCCACTTACCTAGCTTATCTGCATGACTTATCGCCCTGGTTCTCCATATCAGCAAAATTTGAATAACCAATAAGCCGATGATCTGAACACGGCACTAAATTTTCGCACTGACGTTTGTCGTGCCAAATCGAGGTGTGCTAAAATATTGCCAATAAATAAATACTAATGTATTGCTAATAAATAGTTTGTCACCACCGAACAAGTGGTCTTAAGATGCTTATAATAATAATACTCTTTAGTGGAAGGTAACAACCAGGCGATGTTAATGCTTTTTTGTTTTTTTGTGAGGATAGGAAAATCTTCTAAAGACACCCAGCCACCTCACTCCCTGGGGTGTGGGATTTTTACCCACTAAAAACCTATCCTCCGAAGACGTAGGAGATCCCGGAACCGTGTGATACATTACTTCGGGATGTTAATGCTTAAAGCATTTTCTAAGACCTAACCCTCAGAGTCTTATTATTATATTAGGAAAAATTGATGCACTGGGTGGGATTCAAACCAACACAAACTCAATAAAGTGAGGAAAAATTCATGCACTGGGTGGGATTCGAACCAACAGATCCTTACGCTACCTGGATTACCAAACTAGCGCGTTAACCACTTGACTACCAATTATAAAGTTTACCAGGCAGCGGAGATTCTCATCGGATTACTAAATCTAAGCAACGACCAGCGTGGCTAGGACTAGCATGGGTGACGATTCAAATTCGAACCACTCACGCCGGGTGAGGATAATTGGAATAGCTGGCTTGTGAGTTTCCAGCGAATGGAGACTAAAACCTCCATCGTGATATGAAAATGCAGTTGAAAGCGAGGGTAAATCCAAAATTGAAAAAAAAAAAAAAAAAAAAAAAAAATAGCAAACATTAATTTCATACTCATTAAATTTATCTTGGAGATAACGTTTGTTTTAGCTTTGCTCTCAGGAAATATAAGCATGAGTCAGGGAACTTCTTATCTTGGCTGAAGTTTTCTCCAAGTTCCTCTAGCTACAGAGTTGAGTTGTAATTCTTAAACTTTCTGGTTTTATCTTCAAACGCGATGAATTTTATTACAAGTACACACTAGTAACTACCTTTATCTTTTATCGCATAAAAACTTACTGCCAGCGTCGATGGCGCGTTGAATGCACCGGTTCTCGTAGGATCACCGAAGTTAAGCAACGTTCAGCGAGTTGAAGACTTTGTGATGCTGGCATTCCGGCAAATGATGCAGGTTTTAACCTGATTTTTTTTTCTTTTCTTCATCGTCTTAACTTTGTAAGGTCGCCATTTTCTCGCACTTCCCATCAATCACAATATTTAGGATAGCCAATGGATAGGATTATCGAAGTTAATCAACTTCCAGCGAGTTGAAGACATCGTAATGCTGACATTCCGGCCCGACCCAGTCTGGGTGAGGTAAATGTGGTTAGTAAGTTTGTGAATTTCCTGCTGGTTATTCAGTTAATCGCGAATGAAACGTAACACCCCCGTCGTGACATGCAGTTGAAAGCGAGGTTTAACCCAAATAATAAATAATTAAAAAACGTGCCTTTGAAGTTTTGTCAGGAATCGTTTGACGTAAATTTCATTAAGGGTGGAAGGCAGAGTCCTCACTGCAGGTGTAGGGATGCCTGGGTCATTTGTCCCTTCAGCTGATTTTGTTATGCAGAGACGTTTGTTTGAAGCTCCTTTGAAGGGACAAATGACCCAGGCATCCCTACAGTGAGGACTCTGCATACCAACCTATCTCTTCGGAAGGATTTTCATAATTGATTCGTACGTTCGTTCTACTGCCGATGTCCCAGTGTTGTGAAGTCACATCCTGGGTTGACCAGCAGTCCTCAAAAATTAGTAACAGACGGGTCCGTTACACGTCGCACGGGGGTTTGACGTAAAGGTACGTTAGGGCCGAAGTTTGAGACTTCAAAACAAGGTTGAAGACACAAAAAAGTGAGAAGTTAAAATTTAATTGTGTTACATTGCTTGAAGAGCAAAGTAGCTTGATCGATAAGGCATCGGACATGTAACCTTGAGGTTCAGCCTCCGTGGCGTAATGGTTGTGACTACTGCCCGTAGTCCAGAGATCCTGAGTTCGATTCCCGGTCGGAGCAGACTTTTCGCACAGAAAATTCTGTTCCCTCCGAACATGTGAGGCTGGCAATTCCGGCCCTACCCAGGCTGGGTGAGGTTAATGAAGGTAGCTGGTACGATTCCCAGCGAATGGAGGGTAAAACCCCCGTCTTGTCTACCTCAAGTCAGGACGTTAAAACCAAATAGAATCAATGGACATGAAAGGAGCCTAGACATTGGATCTGGGCGTGCATATAATCCTCTCACCACCGTGATTTAGGAATCAATATCTATCTCACGGACACGGAATTATTATTAATACCTTGAGGTTACATTTTAATTTTGTTACATTACGGGTCGATCCATTTGAGATCCTGAAGTTGACCTTGAAATAACCTTGAAGCACAAACTTGACATCTCTGCGAAGATCATCATAGCATGTCCCCTTTTGAGTTGTGGGGATGATCTCGGGATGAATTTTTTTGTGTTTTTAACAGGGGCCGGGTGGTCTTTCGCTTGAAGTGACACCCTGTATTCATGAAAATAACTTTTTGTTTGTATATAAAATTGAATAAAATATTAATTGACTATATATGTAAATAACTTGTACTGTAAATAAAATTGTAAATTGATAAATTAATAAGGGCTATTTTATTTTATGTATTTATTCATGTATTCATTTATTCACTTATTCATTTGTTTACTAATTTATTTTTATTATTTCTTTTACTTATTTATTTATTATTTACATTACTAGAAGGTCTCTAGATTACTAGAAATCCTCCGTAACGGTTGGAGTGGACTTTTCACACAGAGAATGCTGTTCCCTCCAAACACGTGAAGCTAGTATTTTCGTTCCTATCTTGAAAACGGTAGGGTTAAAAAAATAGTTTTGATGAAAAAAGTTGGAGGAGCACAAAACGATGGTTTAAAAATATTCTGAAAATTCCAAGGACAAAAAAAAATTCCCACCAAAAAGTGCCTTTTTCAAAAATGTCGATATCTCGAGAACGGAAGGTCGTAGGAGGAAAATATCATTGACACAAAACGAGCCTTTGCTGGGCTGCCAACTAGTTAAGTTAAAAGCTCACCGGAGGGAGGTCGTTATTACAAAACCGGTAGGGGTAATTTTTGATGGCACAAAACGTTGAGTCATGTTTGGTCAAAATCCGTTCTGGTGGGCTGTCAACTTAACACACCTCCAGCTACACGGTGGTGACAACGCAGGGTGCTGGGGCTGAGGAGTGAGGAGAGGTTACCACTTCAGAACCTTCCGTTTACGGTCTGCCCAACTTAACAGTGGGCAATCCTCAAAAATTGTTAAATGACTTTTTAGGGTAGTCATTTTTCAAACTGTTATAATATGTAATCTCTCATATGGGCGGGGCCCGAGAAGGTTGATTTTGTAATTACAGTTAAAGAAACAAGAAAAGTGAGATGTTGCGATCTAATTTTGTTACATTACTTGTAGGTCTCTACCGGGATATGTATGTTACATTGTTACAGTGTTACACTGCTCGAAGTTACTATTTAATTTTGTTATATTGCTATGAGCCGAATTAAGAAACAGAATTAGTGTTAATCTTAGTGGACACCCTTACTTTTCACCTTGACAACAACTGTAGAGGTCAAAGGTCATACATATCTAAGCCGGGCGCTAGTAGATATTTTCTAAAATGGTAGTATATATTTTCTAGGTAGTTTTTTTTTAAGTGGGGTTTAACGTCGCTTTCAACTGCCATGGTCATATCACGACGGGGGTTTTACCCTCCATTCGCAGGAAACTCACAAACCTGCTACTCACATTGACCTCACCCAGCCTGAGTGGGGCCGGGAAAAGCCAGCGTCACGAGAATTAGAATTTGAACTAGGTAGTTTGACGGTGGTTTAGGAGAGGTCAACTCTTATGAAAATTTCAATATAATATGTATTATAAATTTATCGGAAGTAATATCCGTCGTGATATGATCATGCAGTTGAAAGCAACGTTAATCCGAAATTTCAAAAAAGAGTTAAGATAAGTGGATCAATAAACTCAGACTATAGTGAGCTGTGATTGGTTGAAACTCCGACTTGAGGGCGTGTCTGACTTATCTAAACTTTAATCCTGTTTCATAATGTTATAAACCTTGCTATAAAATATAACTATAAAAAATTGTAAAAAAAATCGTGTTTCATAATGTTGAAGTTATCATATTTGTGTTAATCACAATCGTGATGTCACAACTACTCAAACTAGCTTTACTAAATTTACGCTGAAACCGGGACTTGAACCACCGACCTCCTGGTTACAAGTCCGGTGCCTTATCGATCAAGCTACTGAGGTCGGTCCTGTTTCATAATGTTGTCCAAAGATTATTGCGAGTGAGTATTGTGCTGCGGGTTGCAGAAGGATAAAGTCGACTCGGGGAAGACAAATAGCTACTTGACTCATACACAAGAGCTTCTGACACCAGCCTTTCATTTGGAGGCTCGGGCGAAGAAATACCCCACGGGTAAACCCCGATAATTTGTATATAAATAAAAAAAACAAAATACCCAATTCCAGAAAGATCTCGCGCTCTCAAAATCTCCCTTTAAATCGTCAAACGTGCACTGGTAGTCAAGTGGTTAAGCCGCTAGTCTGGTATTCCAGGTAGCGTAGGGATCCGTTGGTTCGAATCCCATCCAGTGCATAAATTTTTCATCATTTATTTGAGTTTGTGACTACATAATAATAAGACTCTGAGGGTTAGGTGGTAGAAAATGCTTTGATCATTAACCTCGCCTGGTGGTTACCTTCCACTAAAGAATGTTATTATTATCATTATTATATCTAGGTTTGACTGTAAATGTAATTTTATGTTAGGTTATATGACAAATTTTATATAAAACTAGGATTCCTTCAATTTGTTATTTTCGCATTCTCTATCTTTTCTAAAATCGCGGGAATTTTTAACTGAGTGTTGGGATCTAAAATATGGTACACTACTTTTAATGGTGGTACGTAGAAAATGTTCTATTTAATGAATCCTATAATTATGTAAATATTTTTTGCATATATTTTTTTTTAAGATGAGTGTTTCACAGCCGTTTTAATTTCGTAACCATGAAACAGGAGCTACTGTAGACGCTTGTGGTCTGTGTTGTAGCCTACCCATCCCGTAGTATGCCTCCCCTCTGATGGGCGAGAAGTGACACAATACTTCCCAATAAAATTAGGTGCTGTATCAACACGAGCGCACCGGAAAATATCCCTTACAAACAACTGTAACCAAATTAAGAATACAAATTTTTGTCCGCAACAAACAAACCAAATTAAGAATACAATTTTTTGTTGGCGCGGGGGATCGAACCCGGGACCTTCCTCATGGCAAGCGAGTGCTTAACCACTGAGCTAATCGCGCGCTCATAAATTATTAATTTGGATTTAGCTTTCGCTTTCGAAACTCTAGGACCATGGTGCATTAAGGCCAAAAAAATTGTTGAGTACATTGGTAACAAACTGACAATGATAACGGGCAGCTCCAGGGCCAAAGTGTACCTGAAGCAACGGATTTCCCTCGCTATTCAACGAGGGAATGCAACATCGATTTTGGGTACACTGCGCCTAGTGGGAAATCTTTGGAAGAGATATTTCTTATTGACTAATAAGATATGAGAGTAGTTCGTTAATTTGGATTTTCAATATGAACCTTTAAACAAATAATATAATTTCACACCAGAGCCGCAAATGATGTCAAGACTAAGGAAGAAGCCAAAGATTATCCATTAGCCAAATGTACAACAAGATGCCAAGGCCCACGCTACCAGCTCTGAGTCAGACTGACTGCGGGGTACCGGGTTCTAACCCCGGCTGGGGCACAATAATTCACTGTCAGGCCGTTGAGGTGAGAGTGTTGCAACTTAATAGTCATAATAATTTAAAAATAATAATAGTTTACCGGGCAATTATTAGTAAAAAAAATTAAATAATAAAAACCCGTTTACCGAGTGTTTATTAAAGGAACAAGTCCTATGTACAATTGTACATAAATATCATTATTATAACAACAGGTTAAATAATAATAATAATAATTCCGTGTCCGTGAGATAGGCACAGATAAATATAATTATGTCTCTTTCTTGGTATAGAGGAGCCGATGGGGTCAGTATTAACAGGTCAACTGATATCCTACTCCTTCTTTATTGTGACGACCTGATAATTCTGTCAAATAGTAAGGCGGATATGCAGAGAAAACTGGATCTGCTGCTTTTATACTGCGTCGCGAACAAAATGACAGTCAACGAGTCCAAGAGCAAAATAGTTATATTCCGTCGCGGTGGTAGAGTAGCCGCATCAGATGTGTTCTACTATAATAACCGTGTATTGGAAGTGTGCCCTGACTACATCTACCTGGGAATAAAATTCTCTTCCCATGGAGTATTCCATAAGGCGTCTCAGCAAGCAATGTCCAAAGGAAGGATGGCAGTGGCTAGTGTCAGGAAAATATTGGTGAATTCAAAAATGGAGTCTCATAAAAGCAGAATGAAGCTGTACAACGCTATAGTGAAGGCAAATCTCCTCTACGGGGTGGAGGTGTGGGGAAGCAGATATGCAGAAGTAATAGAAGTATGTCAAGCCCAGTTCCTCAAATCGGTGTTTTGCCTGCCCCGCTGTACCCCTCACTACATGTTGAGACTCGAAATGGGCGTAGTCAAGCTAGCTTACCAAGTTTTCAAGATGATGCTGGAATGGTGGCTCAAAATTTTATCTATGACTTCCGAGCGATATCCCAGGGTTTGTTATACCCAGTTGGTCTACATATATGGATCAGAACTCTAGTAATGTTCAAAAATACAATTGGGCTTCCCTTTTAAAGTCTAAATTGGTTTCCTTGGGTTTTGCGGAGGTTTGGGAAGCTCAATGTAAAACATTGCTTAATCTTAGGAAAAATGATATTTTAGGTAAATACCATGTCCAACTAATAGAGGAGGATTGGGTAAGATTGAGTAACTCATCATACTGCACTTTATACAAAGAGGTTAAACTAAAACCTTGTGATGAAAATATTTTACAAACTTCCGAGTACATATTAGAGCGAGTGCCTATTGATAAAACTAGAGTAATGGCGCAGATTCGACTATCTGGGAGCTTATTTGTACAGTTTTATGTAAATAAAATTAGTTTCAAATGGGACAGCAATGAAGTTTGTAGTATTTGTAATCTGAGGGAAAAAGAAGACCTGACCCACTTCATAATTAAATGTCCTCATTACTCCGCTATTCGAGAGCGATTTCTAGCACCAAGTGTGAATACGAGCTACAATAGCAACATTACACTGTCCAATATTTTACAGAACCCCACGAAGGAAACTGTACTGAACTTTTATATATATGTGAAGGAAGCTTTAAAATTGAGAGCATTTCTAAGAAATGAATGAACTTTTAAAATTAATTATTTTAGCTAGTTGATTTCTCTATAGTTAGCAAAAAATGAAAGGTTTACCGGTTATTATTCACCTTTTGTAGTGTAAAAAAGTTATTTTTATTTATTGTTTAATATTTGCTTGTTTTATTCTATTGCTGCCCATATCAAAGAGAGTAAAAAATATGTACTGTTTCATAATGAATTAAGTTTGGGAGAAAATTAGAAAATTAGTTAGTTAATTATTTATTTATTGTTATGTAAGTTTAATTTATCATTTATTTATTTTTAACCTGTAACTTTTATTATTGCCAACCTCGTTGTAACATTTTATTTTAAAATAAATACAACTATATTTATCTATCTATCTATCTATCTATCTTTCTTGGTATAGGCGTTCTTCACATATTGGCCGAGTTGTTTGATCACGGTGGTGAGAGAATTATATGGACGCCCAGATACAAAGTCTAGGCTCCCTTCATGTCCATATATTCTATCTAGTTTTAACGTACTGAATTGAGATAGTCTGGACGGAGGTTTCACCCTCCATTTGCTAGGAATCGTACCAGCTAGCCACATTTAAAAGTCTGCTCAAACCGGGAATCGAATTACCTCAATTTTTCAAAAACGGACAACAATCTAATCAAACGTGCAACAAAATCTCATGTCAAATAACATTTTGGCCTCATCAAATGATTTTAAAACATGTATGATATCTGTATGAATCCCCAAGGTCTTAATAATCTTAATATATAAATGTCAAAGTCACTGACTGACTGATCATCGCTCTACAGCCCAAACCGTAAGTCCTAGGAAGTTGAAATTCGGTAGGTAGCTTTGCCTTATAGTCTAGATGTGCAACAAGACGGGATTTTTCGAAATTCCCACTACAACACCTGCCATTGGCGAAAAAAGATTTTTTGCTTTCACCGCTATTTCTCCGCACGGCCATACCTCGGCCCGCAAAGCGGGCGACAGCCCGCTAGTAACTTATATGAAGAAAAAAATTCAACATATTTTCGTGTTTGTTTTTCGTGTTGTAAATGTTATTTGAAAAATTAAAAAAAAATGGAGAAATTTATTTTATTCTAACTTGATGAAATCTTATTTTTCAAACCACAAATCACCAAAATTCCACCAAATTATCCAAACACAATCGATACTTCATGTCCAAACTTTATGTTCACAAATGTTAGTCTTCGACAGTAAAATTTTAGCGTGAAAAATTCACCAATAAAACCAAAAACCGCTCAGTGATTACCTCATAAAGAACCAGTAAATTTGATTCTCAAGTTCAGAGTGTTAGAACGTGGATGAATCAGAATTTAGAATTTATCTCATGTGAGAAACTTCGGATTTTTTATCAAACAGAACTAATAAAAGTACTAATTTTATTTTTACCATATGGTTCAAAGTGGGAGGACTGGTCAATTTGTGTAGCAGACACCTATATTACATTAGGCGGTGATGGTATAAAAGAAGTAAACACCTTAGGTATATAATATACATTACATATCTATAAATATCTATATCTCTATTGCCTTTATCCCATATTAGCTTATATGTTGCTATTGGGGTCGGCCTCATCAAACATACATATTTACACATGTATGTATCTACTAGCGGGCTGTCGCCCGCTTGGCAGGCTGAGGCATGGCCGTGAGGAGAAATAAAGGTGAAAGCAAAAAATCATTTTTCGCCAATGGCAGGTGTTGTAATGGGAATTTCGAAAAATCCCGTCTTATTGCACATCTAGACTATAAGACAAAGCTACCTACCAAATTTGAGCTTCCTAGGACTTACCAGTTCGGAGAAACAGTGATGAAACAGTGAGTCAGTCAGTCAGTGAGTGAAACTCTCTTTTATAAGTATGGATATTTGTGTTACTATCCGCCGACCTCAGCTTAGCTCAATCCATGGGGCGGCGGACTCGTAACCTGGCGGTCGATGGTTCGAGTCTCAAGTATGGAATTTCTTTGAGTTAGTTATCGTACCTCAACCTATGTGTGATTGTGGAGAGAATCAGACTATTTGACAAATTCTCGTCTGTCCTCTACACTCCCTATTGCTCTTGCGCTCTCTGACTCTCTGATATAAAGATTTACAATGAGCCAGCGGCTGCCAGCGTCGATGGCGCGTTGAATGCACCGGTTCTCGTGGGATCACCGAAGTTAAGCAATGTCCAGCGAGTTGAAGACTTCGTGATGGGCGCCTTAACCAATTGACTAACAATCCACTCTTTTCTTTCTCTCCCTTTAACCTCTCTCTCCCACTTTATCTCTCTCTCTCTCTCTCTCACTCTCTCTCTCTCTCTCTTTCTCTCTACCTTTATCTGTCTCTCTCTCTCTCCCCTTTTAAAAATTCATGCACTGGGTGGGATTCGAACCTTACACATTGGCCCCCTACACCCTTTTCCACCCCAAATTGCTTTCCCCTAATGGAAACGGTAAGCCATCTCATGCGTGTCAGAACTAAAACGGTAGCTGTCAATCTGGATTGGGATTTTTAATCCAAAATCCAAATTGAAAACCAGGATTAGAGATCGTGCGGTTTTTCGCTAAATTCAACCTCTTCCATCCTCTCGCTTTAAACACTTTTTGCAAAAATTAAATTATTATCAAAATCTTTATTAGATAATAAAACATACTCGTATGTACAGTATAAATAATGATTACAAAATTTAAAAAATGGAAACAATATGTTCAATAAAAAGGAAAAAAATAGATAAATATATACAGTATGTTTCAGAAAAGGTGGCCACCCCCTCGTAACTTTTGAACGCGACGGAATTTTTCAATTCTGTAAAGTCCTAGGTATAGGAAGTGCCCTATGGCCCATCCTGTGGTCATATTTATTTTTGGCCCCGGTCGGCCCTTCCGGCTTTTAGGCCCTATTTTTTCATTTTTGTCGCGAATTTTAAATGGAATGCTATATTTTTTATTCCTGTTAATTAAAGTCCAAGTTAGGCTGAGTATAATGAGCTTTTAAAATTTTCAAAAACCTTATCAGGGGCGGAGCTAGTAGGGTGCAAGTTTCAAAATTGTTACACCCTGTATTTCAGCGTTAGTTAGATTTTTTAGTACTTTTTTTTATGTTCATAGGTTCAAAATATTGTTTTACACCATATGAAATCAAAAAAATATTCTTGTTTACTTCTAATCAGGGTCATAGTAAGGTTTTTGTAAAAGTTTTGTAATTTTTCCGTAAATTAATGGTGTTCTCGAAATTGGCATTTTTAGAGGTGAAAGTCTGCAGTGACATATGTTTTTTATGCTTGAAATCGAAAGAAAACTTAACGCAGAAGCGATTAAGATCATAAAAAAAGCCATTTAACCTGCTAGTTTTTTCACGACAGTGTCCGGTAAAGTGGGTGAATTTCGTATTGGATTTTTTTTTTTTTTTGTTGAGGAAACACAATTGGCATAGAAAATAAATAATATCTAATAAGGGAATAATACTTCAATAAACATAACTAAATGCGAAATTAAATGAAAATTATTTCTTCTAAATCAGTGCCGGATATTTTTTTTTTTTTTTCTTCTTTTTCTCTCTCTCTTTTTTTTCACTTTTCAAAGTTCAACTTGTATCACAAATAATTATCGGATAATGCTGCTTCTAAAGTCGGCCTAGGGGTCCCCTCTTGAGACAATTTGAGTTGGTAAGTTGGTAAAATATGTAGAAAACACATTGTCAATAATTCTGGAGTCAGTCCGCTGGCGCTTTGAATGCAACGATTCTTGTAGGATCACCGAAGTTAAGCAACGTCCAGCGAGGAGAAGACTTCGTGATGCTGGCATTCCGTCCTAACCCAGGCTGGGTGAGATGAATGTGTTTAGGAGGTTGGTGAGTTTCTTGCGAATGGAATGTAACACCCCCGTTATGATATGACCATGCAGTTGAAACGCGATATAAAACCCAAATTAAAAAAAAAAATCATACTGGTGTTGCTAGTAATGAATACCAGGTCTCTAAATAAAAATCTAATTATCTCGAAATTTAAGAGAAAAAAATACTAGGTCAAGTACCAAACTCTTGAGGGTGAAAATTAAACCAATTCAATTATTTTAAAGAGGCTAAGAGAGAGAGAGAGAGAGAGAAAAAGAGAGAGAGAAAAGAAATTATCCGGCACTGATTTAGAAGAAATAATCTTCATTTAATTTCACATTTAGTTATGGTAATTGAAGTATTATTCCCTTATTAGGTATTATTTATTTTCTATGCCAATTGTGTTTCCTCAACAACAAAAAAAATCCAATACGAAATTCACCCACTTTACCGGACACTGTCGTGAAAAAACTAGCAGGTTAAATGGCTTTTTTTATGATTTTAATCGCTTCTCCGTTAAGTTTTCTTTCGATTTCAAGCATTAAAAACATATGTCACTGCAGAGTTTCACCTCTAAAAATGCCAATTTCGAGAACACCATTAATTTACAGAAAAATTGACGTGAGAAAAAAAGTACTTTTACAAAAACCTTACTATGACCCTGATTAGAAGTAAACAAGAATATTTTTTTGATTTCATATGGTGTAAAACAATATTTTGAACCTATGAACATAAAAAAAGTACTAAAAAATCTAACTAACGCTGAAATACAGGGTGTAACAATTTTGAAACTTGCACCCTACTAGCTCCGCCCCTGATAAGGTTTTTGAAAATTTTAAAATATCATTATACTCAGCCTAACTTGAACTTTAATTAACAGGAATAAAAAATATAGCATTCCATTTAAAATTCGCGAGAAAAATGAAAAAATGTGGCCTAAAAGCCGGAAGGGCCGACCGGGGCCAAAAATAAATATGACCACAGGATGGGCCATAGGGCACTTCCTATACCTAGGACTTTACAGAATTGAAAAATTCCGTCGCGTTCAAAAGTTACGAGGGGGTGGCCACCTTTTCTGAAACATACTGTATATACTGACGTATGTCCTCTAAAGGGCGGCGTTATCGCCTATGGCAAATGGCAATCTTCTTTTTTTTTAATGCAATTCCGTTGAACTTACATTCAAAAGCCTCAAAAGTTGTTCTCTGATTCTAGGTAGAATCTAATATTATTATTATTTAACTTTAGAAATCGATTTTAGTTTTTTTTTTTTAAAGTCACTTAAACTGCATGGACAATATAGACATATTACGACGGGGGTTTTACCCTCTATTCGATAGAAATTGTCAAACCAGATGCTCAAATAAACCTCCCAAGTCTATTTGCTGTTGTCATTATATTGAAATTGAATCTTCCTCATGGTTAAAATTTGTTCTATCACTCCTACTTCCACATTTTATGGCTAGATACCCTTCCTAACTCCAACCCTATCAAGGGGGCCAATGATTTGGGTTATTGCCATTTTTGGCCTGACAAATCTGGTATTTATTTAACTTCCCCCAACACCTTCCCTAGCAAGATGGATGAGCATAGGAATAAAATGAAAGCTTTAAAATTTGAAGTTATGTAGTTATCATAATATAATATTTGTGTTAATTCCGGCCCTAATACACAGACTGGGTGAGGTTAATGTGAGTATAGCTGGCAGTGCCGGATTACCCATATGGCGGATTTGGCAGATGCCAAGGGCCCCGCGCTTTAGGGGGCCCCGCGCTTGAGCAGCTTACACTAGATATTATGAGTTTTAAAAAAAGCTTACACTAGGTTTTTTAAAAGGTTACACTAGACACTTTTGAATAATACGTAAGAAGAAGAAGAAATAAAAGTGAAAAAAACACACACTCACAGCAAAGTACATAAATTGAAAGAAAAGCGCGGGGCTCCCTATTATTATCTATTTCTTGAATAAACAATGATCAACTACATAGACATTAGCGGATTACCTACGAATATGTCGGATTTGGTAGATGCCAAGTGCCAAGTTCCCCGCATTTCGGGCAGCTTACATAAATTATAAGTGTTTTTGAATGACCTTTAACTCGGTGTTTCTCGATTTCAATATTAAATAAAATCACAGCCATTTGAGCAAAATAATAAAAGAAAAGCCACGGGGACCCTCTTAAAATAGACCACATATATGAAAATAGGTAGATCTCTATACCTATTGCCTGCAGCTCTTTATATAATATAATTACTCGTATTTGAAAAGAATAATATTGACGAAGGACGTGATTATCGCCATAAGTAATCGCTGCCATCAACCCAGTGCCATCTGTGTGCTCAGTGATCGGCTTTATCGACATCTTACCAATGATCTTCAGTATAGTCGCCTGCGGCGCTTTTAATGAATTTTTCAAGATATCTTTTTGTATCTATTTTTCGAGTACTTTACCCAATAACTTTGCAAAAATTTCGCCTGCGGCGCCGTTAAATTTACTTATCTTGATGATTTGGATTATTTTTCAAGACATGCAATTCTAGTACCATTAAAAGAAAAAAATCTTTGGGCATTTTCGAAGTGCCTTTGATTGTTTGGAATTAATTTGGAAAGTGACCTTTAAAAAAAGTAGCATTCAATACTAGCGATAAAATCTTCCTAGTAATCGATGATCTACTTTCTACATCTTACCTAATGATATCTTTCTACACATATTCTTTTCATAATAGATATTTAGATATTTCTACCATTATTTGGAAAAAATGTTGCCTTCGGTGTTAAACGTCATTTTGGATACTATTATGGATTAGTGCTGAGGACACTTGGCTTCGATTTCAAGGTTCTAAAAATAGTATTTTATCATAAACTCAGTACAATTTTGGGGCCCCGCGCCTTGAAATTGCCAAGGGCCCCGCGCAGCCTTAATCCGGCACTGATAGCTGGTACGATTCCCAGCGAGGTACGATTCCCAGCGAATGGAGGGTAAAACCCCCGTCCTGACTATCTCAAGTCAGGACGTGAAAACCAAATAGAATCAATGGACATGAAAGGAGCCTAAGCAACTAAGCATTGGATATGGGACAGTCCATATTATAATCCACCGTGATTTAGGTATCTGTCCCTCTCTCACGAACACGGAATTATAACTATTTGTGTTAATCACAATCGTGATATCACAACTACTCGAACTCGTTTCAATACAAATGCTTGCATAACTTGGGACTTGAACCACCGACTTCTAGGTTACAAGTCCGTCGCCTTATCGATCAAGCTACTGAACTCGGTTTCTTCAAGCAATGTAACACAATGAAATTATAACTTCTCACTTTTTTGTGTCTTCAACTTTGTTTTGAAGTCTCACTCCTCCCTTATCTAAATGTTGAAGGTGCTTCCCCATGTGAGTGGTGTGCATTGGCATCCGTACCGATGTGACCGTCAAGTGGCCATCTTGAATTTTTGGAGACTGCTGATCAACCCGGGACGTTATCCTACGACACTGGGAAATCAGCAGCAGAACGAACTTAAGTACGAAAATTTATCTGTCTTATTACACCCTGTTCCGGTAGCTCAGTCGTTAACGCGGCACTCTGTGAATCCAGGGATTCCAGAGGGCGTGGGTTCGAATCCCAGCCGGGACATGACAAGTAATCGACCATTTAGGATTTTTACCAGATAGTACGTACGTCTTGGGGTTACTGCTGGAGAAATGGGACTTTAATATTCATAATCGGGCAGTATTATAAATGAGTCGATATTACTATTATTCTTACACTGAAAAGGGCACGGGTTCGATTCCCCACAGCTCAATGTTCTGTACGAGACACTGAGATCATTATAAAACCTTACCTAACTCAAATTGAACAAATTTGTGCGTCCAACTTTGAACAGCTGATGGTCCCTGTTTCAACAAATCCTGACTTCACGTCAGATACCAAATCTAATATTACTACATAATAAGTAGAAAATAAGAAAAGTTAAAGAGGAATCAAAGACAAAAATAACTAATATTAGGTAAGTATGAAAAAAGTAACGCATTACAAATACTTAGGAGCGGAAATCACAAACAATGCAAGATGTGACAACGAAATAATCATTAGAATTGGAATAGCAAAAACAGCTTTTTGGAAACACAAAGAAATTATGCGCCGTAGCATCTCTAAAAAAACCAAACTCCGACTTCTACAAACATACGTCTTTTCCGTCTTGGCCTATGGCTGTGAGTCGTGGACTTTGAAAGTAGATACTAGTAAAAAAGTAACCGCATTTGAGAATTGGTGTTACAGACGAATGCTAAAGATATCCTGGAGAGAAAAAATCACCAATCAAGAAGTCCTCCAGCGCATGGGAAAATCTCATTTTGAATGGCTCAATATCATTCGTGAGAGAAAAGCCAAATTCGCCGGCCATATTCTACGAGGATCAAGTGGAAGTCTGCTTATGGATGTGATAGAATCGGACGTGCATCAACCAAGAACGCGAGGCAGACCAAGAAGAAAGTGGTTTGATGATATAAAAGAATGGCTTCAAGTTTCATCAGTTGAAGAATGCAAGACCTTGGCGCAAGATAGGGACCTCTTTAGATCTACAGTCAACACAGCAATGTTAAATTTGGCAACCATCGTTCACGATGATGTTACTCAATGATGATGATGAAAAAAGTAAAAATATTATTTTAGAAGAATTAGATAGTTGAGGTACCCACTCCTTCGCTAGAGAAAAATTACTACAACTTTGGCACTGATTTTGAAATCAGCTGATGGTCCCTACTGGACGCAAATCTTGATACTCGTACATCGGGTTCCCTCTATGGTATATAATTATGGTAAAACAGAAAAAAAATTCTGCGTTCGGTCCTTCGGTCCTGCGTTCGGTCGTCATAGGCCAAGTAGATAACATAAACCTACAATTTATACAGCCAGATATTTCATATCTCATTATTTTCATAATATATCGAAACCATTTAAAATTTTACCAATTGGCCAGTTTATTTTATATTTCAAGGAACATTAAATAGGTTGTAAAAATTCATACTAATCAAAAAAGTAGCAAAAACAAAATTTAACTGTCAATCAAAATTTATGGTAAAGAATTAATCATTCGATTAGAAGAAATACAGAATCACCTTCCATTAGAAGAAAAAACAAAGGACAATGGTTGATACATGGCGCGGTTCAATCCTTTCGGAAATGGTTCAAAACCACGATCAGGTATTTTTGTTTCGATTTTTTGACACCATTGGAGAAAACGCATCACTCACTAAGCTGAGTACCTGGGTTATACCAGGAATAGCCAGCATCAAAATATTTCCAATTTGAGTGGTCATCCACCAAGTCCGAACCTTTACAGTTGTTGTTTAACTTCAGTGATTTTGTGAAAACCATTGATTTAAATGTGGCATCAATGCCGTCTCGAATGGTGTTTCCGTTCATATATTTTGGAACACAAATCGCATTTACGAAATTTATTCGACGGCTTACCAAAGCTTCTTAGCGTGTAACAAAATGTAATGTATAGATCAAGTTTGCTTTCTTTTTACTCGTATTTCAGATAAGTCACATCAAGATCAGAAACAAAGCCACTCGTCAAAGTTATGAACATCGTCGGAGAAATCTTGACCGAAACTTGATGATTCGATCATAATTGTGACAGATGAAACAAAATGAGGATTGAACAAGAACAGTATACGAGATATTTTTTGTACTATCTTAGGATTCCTGATCCAATAAATCTCATGCATTTTTACTTTAGTTTTCATTCAAAGCTTAAAAACTTAAAAAGTCACCATTTTACCTTTAATATGCCAATATAATCAATGTTCTATAACAAATGTAAGTATAAATATTTTTTATTCAGAAAAGTTGAGTTGAAAAATAATGTTGGGTAAAATAAACTTTCTTATATGTAAAGCCTCATTTATTAACAGAAATTATTCAGAAAATGGTTGACAATTATTATACCACTAGGAATTTACCAGAACAAATGTCAGGCACAAAGAGTAGAGTTTAGTAAGACTTCTGAATTAAATTTGAGATACAGAACTAATGGTATCAATTTAATTATACAAAGATTCTAAGCAAGGAATTAAATCCTAACCTACTTAAATTGACTAATAACAAAAAATATTCAAATAAGTAAACATTAAAAAAACATGAATGATTTAAGTATCTTTTTTCCTTACTCTTACAGGTACTGTCTACAAAATTGTGAAGTATAAGAATCAAAATTCCGGAGTCTAGAAAATTATGAAGTATGAGAATAAAAATTCTGAGTCTACAAAAATAGGTATGAGAATCAAAATTCTGAGTCTACAAAATTGTGAAGTATGAGAGCCAAAATTCCGGAATCTACAAAATTGTGAAGTATGAGAATCAAAGTTCCGAAGTCTACAAAATTGTGAAGTATGAGAATCAAAATTCCGGAGTCTACAAAATTGTGAAGTATGAGAGTCAAAATTCCGGAGTCTACAAAATTGTGAAGTATGAGAATCAAAATTCCGGAGTCTACAAAATTGTGAAGTATGAGAGTCAAAATTCCGGAGTCTACAAAATTGTGAAGTATGAGAATCCAAATTCCGGTGTCTACAAAATTGTGAAGTATGAGAATCAAAATTTCGAAGTCTACAAAATTGTGAAGTATGAGAATCAAAATTTCGAAGTCTACAAAATTGTGAAGTATGAGAATCCAAATTCCGGTATCTACAAAATTGAAAAGTATGAGAATCAAAATTCCGGTGTCTACAAAATTGTGAAGTATGAGAATCAAAATTTCGAAGTCTACAAAATTGTGAAGTATGAGAGTCCAAATTCCGGTATCTACAAAATTGAAAAGTATGAGAATCAAAATTCCGGAGACTACAAAATTGTGAAGTATGAGAATCAAAATTCCGGTGTCTACAAAATTGTGAAGTATGAGAATCAAAATTTCGAAGTCTACAAAATTGTGAAGTATGAGAATCAAAATTTCGAAGTCTACAAAATTGTGAAGTATGAGAATCAAAATTTCGAAGTCTACAAAATTGTGAAGTATGAGAATCCAACTTCCGGTATCTACAAAATTGAAAAGTATGAGAATCAAAATTCCGGTGTCTACAAAATTATGAAGTATGAGAATCAAAATTTCGGAGTCTACAAAATTGTGAAGTATGAGAGTCAAAATTCTGAGTCTACAAAATTGTGAAGTATGAGAGTCAAAATTCTGAGTCTACAAAATTGTGAAGTATGACAGTCAAAATTCCGGAGTCTACAAAATTGTGAAGTATGAGAATCAAAATTCCGGTGTCTACAAAATTGTGAAGTATGAGAATCAAAATTTCGAAGTCTACAAAATTGTGAAGTATGAGAATCAAAATTTCGAAGTCTACAAAATTGTGAAGTATGAGAATCAAAATTTCGAAGTCTACAAAATTGTGAAGTATGAGAATCCAACTTCCGGTATCTACAAAATTGAAAAGTATGAGAATCAAAATTCCGGTGTCTACAAAATTATGAAGTATGAGAATCAAAATTTTGGAGTCTACAAAATTGTGACGTATGAGAGTCAAAATTCTGAGTCTACAAAATTGTGAAGTATGACAGTCAAAATTCCGAAGTTACAAAATCGTAAAGTATGACAGTTAAAATTCCGAAGTCTACAAAATTGTGAAGCATGAAAATCAAAATTCCGGAGTCTACAAAATTGTGAAGTATAAAAATCAAAATTCCGGAGTCTAGAAAATTATGAAGTATGAGAATCAAAATTCTGAGTCTACAAAAATAGGTATGAGAATCAAAATTCTGAGTCTACAAAATTGTGAAGTATGAGAGCCAAAATTCCGGAATCTACAAAATTGTGAAGTATGAGAATCAAAGTTCCGAAGTCTACAAAATTGTGAAGTATGAGAATCAAAATTCCGGAGTCTACAAAATTGTGAAGTATGAGAGTCAAAATTCCGGAGTCTACAAAATTGTGAAGTATGAGAATCCAAATTCCGGTGTCTACAAAATTGTGAAGTATGAGAATCAAAATTTCGAAGTCTACAAAATTGTGAAGTATGAGAATCAAAATTTCGAAGTCTACAAAATGTGATGAAGTATGAGAATCCAAATTCCGGTATCTACAAAATTGAAAAGTATGAGAATCAAAATTCCGGTGTCTACAAAATTGTGAAGTATGAGAATCAAAATTTCGAAGTCTACAAAATTGTGAAGTATGAGAGTCCAAATTCCGGTATCTACAAAATTGAAAAGTATGAGAATCAAAATTCCGGAGACTACAAAATTGTGAAGTATGAGAATCAAAATTCCGGTGTCTACAAAATTGTGAAGTATGAGAATCAAAATTTCGAAGTCTACAAAATTGTGAAGTATGAGAATCAAAATTTCGAAGTCTACAAAATTGTGAAGTATGAGAATCAAAATTTCGAAGTCTACAAAATTGTGAAGTATGAGAATCCAACTTCCGGTATCTACAAAATTGAAAAGTATGAGAATCAAAATTCCGGTGTCTACAAAATTATGAAGTATGAGAATCAAAATTTCGGAGTCTACAAAATTGTGAAGTATGAGAGTCAAAATTCTGAGTCTACAAAATTGTGAAGTATGAGAGTCAAAATTCTGAGTCTACAAAATTGTGAAGTATGACAGTCAAAATTCCGGAGTCTACAAAATTGTGAAGTATGAGAATCAAAATTCCGGTGTCTACAAAATTGTGAAGTATGAGAATCAAAATTTCGAAGTCTACAAAATTGTGAAGTATGAGAATCAAAATTTCGAAGTCTACAAAATTGTGAAGTATGAGAATCAAAATTTCGAAGTCTACAAAATTGTGAAGTATGAGAATCCAAATTCCGGTATCTACAAATTTGAAAAGTATGAGAATCAAAATTCCGGTGTCTACAAAATTATGAAGTATGAGAATCAAAATTTTGGAGTCTACAAAATTGTGAAGTATGAGAGTCAAAATTCTGAGTCTACAAAATTGTGAAGTATGACAGTCAAAATTCCGAAGTTACAAAATCGTAAAGTATGACAGTTAAAATTCCGAAGTCTACAAAATTGTGAAGCATGAAAATCAAAATTCCGGAGTCTACAAAATTGTGAAGTTTAAAAATCAAAATTCCGGAGTCTACAAAATTGTGAAGCATGAGAGTCAAAATTCTGAGTCTACAAAATTGTGAAGTATGACAGTCAAAATTCCGGAGTCTACAAAATTGTGAATTATGAAAGTCAAAATTCTGAAGTCAACAAAAATTTAAAGTATGAAAATCAAAATTAAAGGTAAGTCTAGGTCTAGTAAATAATCTTAAAACTACGATTTTAATTTTATGGTGACTTTTTAATCAAGCTTTTAAAAACAGAAACTGAAATTTTGCCATTTTATAATAATTATTGTGATCAGGATTCCTAAGAATTATAAATGCAAAAACGTGTGATTGATAATGATGTGAAATTAAACAATAAATAAACTATTATTTTAACACTTTTGAACCTTCAAAGAGATTATTTATTTTCATGGAATTCATTCTCTCAAATACTTACCAAGACATAGAACACCAACAAAAAGCTCATAACTAGGGTGATATCAGTCTGAGAACAGTTTTTTTTTAAAGATGCAACTAATAGGATCGAAACCCTTTATCAGCATAGCTATAATTGGCCAATTCCTAAGGAGTAAGGGTCTAGGCTTGAAACAGAGAAAAGGAAGTCTGAAGTCCTCACATTCCTCAATACTCCTCATAGTGGTTGGTACCACATCAGAACATCCAGTTGAATCTTCTATACCAGGGCTGCCCAACCAGTCGATCGCGGAGTGATTTTGGGTCGATCACGTCCAGAGAGGTGAGATGGCTGGCATCTCACTCAAGTGAAAATCCGAGATCTCCTTCCTTAAACGATCGCGTTGATTATTTGAGACTTTATAGTAGATCTTCTTCTGTAAAGGTTGGGCACCCCTGCTCTATGGTATATGATCTCAGTGGTACGAGAGAATTATTTGTGAAGTAATTTGTCCTTCTTACACTGAAGAGGTAGCGGGTTCGATTCCCGACAGCTCAATGTTGTGTTCGGGGGAATTGTTTGTTAATTTTAATTTCTCAATTATTATTTAGTTTCAGTTAGGCCTCTCCTCGGCGCAGCAGCTTAACGTGAAACACACACCTCGATTCACACGCTATAATTTCGTATTAACGCTAAGCCAGGGAGAGTTTCCGTATTGAATCTGATTTAGCTGTTGGGTACAGAATGTGTTTTATAAAATGTCTAAAATTGATTGGTACATAGGTAGCAAAATACGATTTTTTTTTATTAATTTATATATCTAATAATTTATCTTATTTATTTATTAATCAACAATATAATAATTAATGACACCCGCACACCAAACTTCATAAGACAAGTTTTTTCCCTGGACATACAGAGGGGCAATGCGGCCAGCATCCTTGGCTCATTACCAGATGCTGTCCAGATGAATTAAACTTTTTACTTATAAATGTTATCATCTTAGATAATAATAATGATCTTTTGATCTTTATTTTTTTATCTTTTGTGTATACATTTTTTTGTTCCCATGAAGTACGAGTGTACTTTTCGGGAAATCTTGTTGATTTAAAAAAAAATAATTAATGGCTCCTCCATCTTCATATCTTATAGATAAAATCAATATTTCATAATCAATACGAAATCTTCATTTTACCTAGGTGTTATAGAAAGTAATGTTTTCGGTCGGGTTTTTTTCGAAATTGAGATGATAACAAGTTTGACGAATTTGTATCTTCTGATTTTTCTGGAGGGGTTTTAACGTCGCTTTCAACTGCATGGTCATATCATGGGTTTTATCCTCCATTCGCCGGAAACTCACAAACCTGCTACCCACATTCACCTAACCCAGCCTGGGTTGGGCCGGAATGCCAGCATCACGAAGTCTTCGCTTCGCTGGACGTTGCTGAACTTCGGTGATCCTACGAGAACTGGTGCATTCAACGCGCCATCGAGTCTGGCATTGAATGATTTCTTTCATTGTGATCATGAAAATTAGTATTTCTCCACACCCAATTAAATCTATATCTCTCTCTCTCACTGTCTCACTCTCTCTCGCTCTCTCTCTCTCTCTCTCTCTCTCTCTCTCTCACACACACACACACACACAGACACGCACACTTCCTGTGCCCCAACCCCTAACTCTAGACAGCATGTCACCCTCCAAAAAAAATTCCACCCCTAAAAAACTCCGCATGGATTCAAATCGATATAATATGCATATCATTCAGTACAATGGGTCACTGGACTCTGGGGTCCTCACTTCGATTCTCCTCGATATCAAAACCCAGCGGGGGGTCCCCATACGAGACCCGGAACAATGAGAACAATAGATACTATCTATGAATTTTACAAGCAGGATTCAAGCTGTATCCGTGCAAGAAATGAAAGAATATTTTATGACCAACAGGACTTATATTAGCTCAGTGGTAAAGGCGGCACTCTGTGAATCCAGAGATTCCAGAGGTCGCGGGTTCGAAACCCAGCCGGGACATGACAAGTTATCCTTCCATTTGGGATTTCTACCACATAATAATACGTCTTGGACTTACTGCTGGAATAATGGGACTCAATAGTCCTACTCGGGCAGTATAAATAAGGCGATATTATTATTATACTATATTAGGATTAACATCATTATTATTGTTGTTCTTAAAATACATAACACTAATATGACTGACCTCAGTAACTTGATCGATAAGGCGGCGGACTTGTAACCTGGAGGTTTATGTTTCGAGTCCCAATTTTGGTTTAAAACAAATGGTAATTAGCGTGAGTTGGAGTGGTTGTGACATCACGAAAGTGAAGCACAAAAATGATACTAATAGGTATGTATGTATTAATAATTTGATCAGTATTGCTTTTATTGATAAAAATATTGTGTTATTCTTATAATATAGTTATTCTAAGTTAGGTCTCTTCGGATTCCTCTTCTACTTCTTTAAGTATTTTAAAAGCCTGACCTGACCTCATAATTTATTGTTATATCCGTAGGTTTTTTTTATATAATGCTATTAATATTATTTTTATTGACATTTTCATGTCTTTGCTCTGGCACATAACCAAAATTATGTAACGAAATTATGTAACGAAATTATGTGACGAAATTATGTAACGAAATTATGTAACGAAATATTAAATTATAAAAAGAGAGAAGAGAAAAAGTATGTGTCATGCGCACAATAACGAAATATTAAATTATAAAAAGAGAGAAGAGAAAAAGTATGTGTCATGCGCACAATACGAAATTTGGTCAGTTAAGTTTTAGACCTTGAATAGTAAAGATGAAAATGTCCCAATGGTTGCAGACTCGTATGCAAGCGTTTTTTTATTATTGTTATTTTCATGATTATTTCTGAAAAATAATCGAGCAAAGAGAAATTCAAAAGTCAGGAAGAAGGTTAGGTTTGAATTTAGTTTTTTTTGTGATTAAGTTTATGGTAACTTAGTTTGTGGTAGTTAAGTTAGAATTAACTTTAGAGGTAATAATGAAAAATATTGCCAATAAAGTTATAATTCTAATTTAAAAATATCTTCATATCTCCCTCTTTTTGCAATCTCTCTCTCTCCTTCTCTTTCTCTTCTCTCCTTCCCTCCCCCTCCCTATCAGACGATAGAGTGTGAACTGATGTTTAACAGCAGGCAATAAAAAATTTCTAGTGCCCATGAAAAAAATCTGTTAACAAATTTTAATCACGAAATGATTCCAACATAAAAATTGTAATTAAATGTTAAAATGAGACGATCGTTGTTTTCAGAGATTGTTAATTTGTGAAAAAAGTGAAATATATTATTTATAATCTATGTTTAATGTAATAATGTAATATTAATAAAATCATTTTTGGCCTTTTAGATTTTTTTGTTGAATAAACTGGCTTTTCCCGGCCCCACTCAGGCTGGGTGAGGTCAATGTGAGTTGCAGGTTTGTGAGTTTCCTGCGAATGGAGGGTAAAACCCCCGTCGTGATATGACCATGGCAGTTGAAAGCGACGTTAAACCCCATTAAAAAAAAAAAAAATGCTTTGAACTATCTTGACTGTATTTCAACAACTCGACTCTGATTGTTAAGTCTCTTCTGTAAATAAATATCAAAAAACTACGTTTTTCTGTGGTCTCAAAAATTCTTTTGTATCCATTTTTCTATACTTGTTCCTTTCATTGTAACTCTTGTTTAAAACTCTTTCTTTTACCTTAACGAGGGGAAGTTTGTGTAAAAAGGGTTTGCTACATTTAGGAAATTAATTGTTACATGCGGGTAAAAACTCACTTGTTTTTAAAATTATATACAGGGTGTCCATGTTTTTTATAAATAGAAAATTTCAGAATTAAACTCCAGGAGATATTCTAAGACCAAAATAATCTTAGGTAATTTTTCGAGAAATGAAAAAAAAAAGCTTGAATGAAAAGTTTTCACCTGAAAAATAAACTGAAACGTGATGAAAATAAGTGAAAATTGTTCTCATGTCATTGTGTATTATGATATGATTATTGAGAAAATTTCCCAAGAAAATACTTTATACCTAAAATTTTGTACCTATTTCCTTTTTACATTCAAAAATGAGTTATTATTTGGATCATATCGGCATTCTTCGAAAATGTAATTTTATGTTAGGTTATATGACATATTTTATATAGAACTAGGATTCTTTAAATTTGTTATTTTCGCATTCTCTCTTTTCTAAAATCGCGGGAATTTTTAACGAGTGTTTCACAGCCTTTTTTTATTGCATAGCCATAAAACAGGAGCTACTTGTAGACGCTTGTGGTCTGTGTTGTAGCCTGCTCATCCCGTAGTATACAAATTTGAAGACAAATTTTTGTCGGCACGGGGGATCGAACCCGGGACCTTCCACATGGCAAGCAAGTGCTTAACCACTGAGCTAATCGCGCGCTCATTTGATTTGTGTCCCCTAGAATGGATTCTGAATTTTTCTATAAAAAAAAAGGTGAACACCTTGTATAGGTACATATTAAATATCTTTTATCCTAAGACAAAACATTTTTAGATACACCTCTCCTATGATTAAAGCAAACATTATTTTTTGTTCTAACTGACGCATAGCAAAGTAAATATGAGAGAATTCATTATGAAAGTACTGAAATGAATCAGTGGCGATGCTTCATTCTTATTAAATTCTTTATTAGATAATAGACATAAGTACTATACAAATAATGATTACAAAGAAATGAAAAAATTGAAACAATATTAAAAATAAAAAGGGAAAAAATATAGACAAATATTTACAGACTTACATAATTATGTAATGTCCTAACTAAAGGGAGTTAGATCCTTTGGCTGTATGGAATGGCCTTGATGCCTACCAATGCAAAAAAAAACTAAAGGGAGGACATATTTATCAAAGTACAACTTTGAGTAATGATTGTGATTAACACAAACATGAATACTTTTTTAATATTTATTTATTTTTCATTTAATTACTTGGGTCATTTTCATTTATCTTGGGCATATCAAGTCCGCAACCTTTCTCCTTTAATAAATGTGAAAATAATAGGGATATATGACTAAAATCTATTTGATCACATAGGAAACAATTTTTTTTATAAATTACAATAATAAATTGTCTTTTAAACTAATGTGGAGACTCAAAATTGCCAGTTATGTAAGTAACGTTCATGATATTTTAGGTGTCCCTTAGTCTAAGATTTTACTGTGTCTCATAGAAAAAAATGCATTTCTCCCCATTATTTTCACCAAAATCCAATATAAATGAGAAAAATACAGTTTATTTAGGATGTGACCATTAGTTTTCATAAAAATAATAATGTTCACCTCATTCTACAGACGTGTAAAGTTGTGTCCCTACGAAGAAAAAAAAATCTCCGTCATGAATGTTACCCCCAAAAAAATGTAAACCATTTTGAAAAACCCTTAGAATGAGAAGCTAGCAGCTGCCGCCATTTTGCTTCTTACAGATGACATTGTTTTTGTTTTGAAATTTCCTGTCAGTTGGATGTTGGATGCAGTACAGTGAGGGACAATGGTGGGTCTAATTTTTTTTGACAAGAACGTTACGCGGTTTTTTTAAATAAATTGTAATGATTCTTTAATATATAATGTATTTCTTTAATTCTTCTGCATGTCCTCTTTCCTATCAAATATTTTTTTTTGTAAAGTGAATATTCTTTTATTGAGAAAAGATTGTTTTAGTGGCGTGTTACTCATGAACGTTACCGTCATGAACGTTACCTGGTACGTTAAGTTTTTGTAATTTTGTGTGAAGAGGTAGCTGCTAGAAATATTCTAAATGAAAGCTTTTGCTCAAAGGTATTTGTCTTAGCCTTCTGAGCCTAAAAATTGTTTAGGAAAAAGGTAACGTTCATGACTTGAAAAAATCCAATTGCCCAAGATAAATGAAAATGACCCACTTACAATCCAAAATGTTGAGTTTGGTTTGGTTTTTAGTATTGATGAGGAGCCGCGGGTTTTAGTTAGGGTAGGCAGCCATGGATACCGGGTGGTTCATGTTTTTTTTCACTTTTCGGCATGAGCTTTAATCATGATCATCATAGGGTGGTGTCATCGTGAACGATGGTAGCCAGACAGTAGAGGAATGACTCAGCACTTCTACAACTGTCTTTACAAGGAGGCTAATAATTGACAAGGGCCCCCAGAACCAAGCCAATGCTGGTCTACTCCCTGTTTATAGTCCCCCAGCCAGACTGCTGGTCTCCTCCCTGTTTATAGTCCCCCAGCCAGACTGCTGGTCTCCTCCCTGTTTATAGTCCCCCAGCCAGACTACCGGTCTCCTCCCTGTTTATAGTCCCCCAGCCAGACATGAGATTTCCCCTCCTCAAAGAAAAAATCCAAAATGTAAAATCCATTCCTGTTGTATATTCTCCACTGGTCCCTGCAACCCTTCTTTTTTTACCATTAATGTACTTATTCCAAAATGTAATATAATTGTACCCAATTCATAATAATAATTCATGCTATTAGCGGACTCCAGGTGGTACCGGGGTTCGAACCCTTTTCTAGCGGAACCTTTAGTTTAGAACCAACCAGCCTGTGCGCACGGCGTATTAATTATGTTGCAACTGTGAAAACCAGGGGCGGACTGAGAATTTTTTTAACGACACTAAGGGCGGAATTAATAGACATTTTTGTAATACCTCTGTGGCGCTAAGTCACGGATTGCGTACTGTGTAAAATAGGGAAAATCGGCACTTACCAACGACTTAGGTTATTGATGTTGTCTATTAATTCCGCCCCAAATTAAAAAATACGTTCAATACAACGATTGTTGACCCAGCAGCTATATGTGGAGCATTGGTGTCGCTTCTCGCCCATCAAGTCATAACCTCGCTGGAGGTTGCTTAACTTTAGTGACAGAATCGAAACTTATTAAATGTGACATCGACACTATATTAAAATGAAATTAGGAGTACAGAGATAAGTTAAATGTGAAACCATCCCTTCACTCGCACTTTCCACCACTGACTGCGGACCCTAGTGACCTGGTAGTCAAGTGGTTAACGAACTAGTCTGGTAATTCAGGTAGCGTAAGGATCCGTTGGTTCGAATCCCACCCAGTGCATGAATTTTTCCTCATTTATCTAAGTTTGTGACCACATAATAGTAAGACTCTAAGGGTTAGGTGGTAGAAAATGCTTTGAGCATTAACCTCGCCAGGTGGTTACCTTCCACTAAAGAGTATTATTATAGGTATCTTGGATAAGGGACGAAACTCAAATTTGGACCTTAGGGCCAAATTATAAAAAACGATGAAAGTTAAGTTAAGCCATACTGTCCCTCAACTCGGGCTATAGAAGGCTGTGATTGGTTGAAACTCCGACTTGAGGGCGTGTCTGGCTTATCTTACCTTTAATCCTGTTTCATAATTTGGCCCTTAATCGCTAGCTCTGTTGTATTGCTGTCGAATCCGGCCCTGGCAGACACCCCGTTGCTCAGGATTTCGTCAGGGTGGATAAAGACACCTTTGTATAGTAAGGAAGAGAAGGAGAGAGAGAGATTGTGTGTGTGTGTGTGTGTGTGTGTGTGAGAGAGAGAGAGAGGTTGTGTGTGTGTGTGTTTTGTGTGTGTGTGAGAGAGAGAGAGAGTTGTGAGTGTGTGTGTGTGTGTGAGAGAGAGAGAGAGAGTGTGTGTGAGAGAAAGGGAGAGATAGAGAAAGAGTTGTGTGTGTGTGAGAGAGAGAGAGAGTTGTGAGTGTGTGTGTGTGAGAGAGAGAGAGAGATAGAGAGAGAGAGAGAGAGAGAAAGAGAGAGGAAGTGCATGAGGGTTGACTATTGCCTAATATCAAAGAGCTTGTATCCTTACTTAACTTCCTTAATAAAATGTAAAGCGTGACACAATCAGAAAGCAGACCTTTAACAATAGATGTAGGATCAGGCAATAAGAAAAGGGAGCTATATTTAACAATAGGTATTACATATTACAGAAATGTACGAATAGATTAAAAGAAATGAAACCTCTATTAAGGTTAAAAATATAATAATACCTACATAATAAAAATATCACTTTTTTCATACTGCCCGATTAGGACTAATGAGTTCCATTATTCCAGCAGTAAGCCCAAAACATATTATTATAAGGTCACATTTTTTTGGACTTCAAAAAAAAAGAGAAAAAAAAAATGAGTGTTTCACAGACTTTTTTATTTCGCAGCCATGAAACATAAGAATCTTTATCTAGTTCTAGCCTTCTTTCTAATATCTGTTTTAATGCAAGTTAGTGTTACCCTGTATACAATGTATTCACCCTGTATAAAAAATCTCGCGACAAAATCCAACGCCTCTTGTGCACGGTATCTTCAAATGTTTTGTTGTGATATCTCTCTCTCTCTCTCTCTCCTTTCTTTTTCAGTCTTTCATTCAGTTTCGAGTTGTAACTTGTGTAGTGATTACCGCGTTACTTTAACGTATTTTTTTCGAAATTGTTTTGAAAAAACGAGATCGGTAAAAATTTGTAAGATTTTTGTTTGATAATTTTGTCCTGTTTTGCCTGAATATTTAAAAATAGTGAATCATTTTTGCTTTGTGTTCTTATTTGAATTTTCAAATTCATAGAAAACAACTCTAGGATTTATGACATGTGATTTTTTTGCGGAAAATAGCAGTCACCTAATTTTCATTTGTTTGAAAGAGTTTATACATAGTGCCGTGTTTTATTGTGATTTTTTGCCTGTGAATTATTTAATTAATAATTAAAAACACGTAAAAATAATTAGCTGAATATCAGTAATTAAAACACCAATCGTGTTTTTTTATATTAAAGTAGGTAATTAATTTACTTCTTCAAAATTCACTCGCAGGAGCAGATCAGGTTTTTCAAACAAGATTTTTGGTTGAAAGTGGAAATAGGCAGAGAGTAACGATTTTTCCATACAAATTTTCTTAGCCGAGGAAAAGAGAGAGATTTAATATTGGGAGTTTTTGTTAAATAATTGCAATATTTAAGGTATATGTTCACTACGAGTTGTGTTTTGTTTATTTTGGTTTGGCAAATTTCGTCTGCATTTCTGAAATATCAGCCCTACATGGTTAACGAACCCGTGGTTTAGACATTTTAAAACAGGCATTTAGTCCAACTGGACTAAAATTTGTTATAGTAGATAGCACAAATTCTACAAAATATTCAATAAAATTAATGATGAAGTTTACTAAACATATTAGATCAGGTTTTAGTTAAATAGAATAAGTTTTCTTTACATAGCATAAAAGTTTAGTATTATTAGTAACAATAGTTTTAGTTATCGTCAATAATTAAATCTTGTTTTTAAAAAAAATTTAGCCATTTCAAATCCATAATCTTGATGGAATTAGAAAATAAATACCAACCTCAGAAACAATAAATTAATTATGTAAAACAAAATCTTTTGGGAATTTGAAGAATTTCAATCAAAATCAACAACAGATTTAAATAAATCGGATTTTTCTACAAACATCTTGAATTAATATTAACAATTAGATTAATTAGGCAGCTAATTAAATACTCTTTTTACAAAAATCTTAAATTGTTTCAATAAAATTTCATAAATTCTTCCAAAAAAGTTGTTTAAAATTTAATCTAAATCTTATAGTATTGTTCAATTTATCAAGTGAGTGGAATTCTGGATTTTCGATCTCAATAATTGGATTATTTGGATTATCGGATATACCTATCCATGTGGAACGTGTTGTGACCATTTGGATTATAAATCCAGCACATCCATCATGGAACTTCGGATGAATCCAAACGGATTTGGATTCAAACTGGATTGGATTTGTTACACGGCCCTTCTGTTGTTATGTCTGCCCCAACATTTATCAGGTAAGTTTTATTTCTGAAAACATTGAACGAGTAGCACTGAAAGTAGCACAGAAAATATTTACAAACAGACTAAACCAATTCATTGAAGAAAATAACATTATATATAAAGAGCAACATGGCTACAGAAAAAGCCACTCAACAACAACAGCGTGCCAGGAATTAATAACATTCATCAAACATAATGTGGACAAAAATCATAAAGTTGCAACTATCTTCTTGGATCAAACAGCTGCTTTTGACATTATTGACAACAAAAAGGGCCCCCAGAACCCAGAACCAAGCCAATGCTGGTCGACTCCCTGTTTATAGTCCCCCAGCCAGACAATGATTTCTATACTTTCGATTTCTAATATTAGAAATTTCTCTGAAGTAAAATCAGGACAAGTCAAGAGTTTTTGAATTTAATCGGTGATTCGCCATTGTAGATTAATTTGACCATTAAGTTCTTGGTTCCTCCCATTATGCAACTTTCTGTTAGTTTCTAGGTTCAATAATTGATTGAGAATGATTTTCATTTATTATTATTATTTTTTTAATTTTTTTCTTTTCTCTTTTAAATAACTTTGTATGATGCATTTATATGTTTAAGTACAAATAAAACTATCTATCTACCTATGACATGGTAATCATGGTATGACAGTTTGGCAATACTTACATGACTGGAGACAACCTTGATTTAGTTTTAATCACAACCATTTTAATTGAATTTAAAATGTTCATTTCATTCTGCATACCTACTTACCTAGGTACATAAATACATCATGCACTTTTTGCTGATACCTAGTACATTCATGAGAACACGATGGGAGAGAGAGAGGAAAAAAAAGAGACAGAGAGACACTCAGAACAGGTTCTCAAGGAATCTTAAAGCTGAGTGCAACTTTAATCCAAGTCCAGTGGACTGAACTTGCACGATTACGAAAAACAAGCCTCTCTATTGATTTTGCGCTAAGTTGAGGTGACATTGCGGGTCACAAGAATACTAACGAGAGGTATCGACCAAAGAAGTTGAAAAAACGAGCCTGAATTGAATTTGACCTGTGCTAACTTGTTAGCGGAGACAATACCTCGATAACATTCAAAAGAATGTTATCGAGATATTGACCAACGAAGTTGAAAAAACTCGACTCAGTCGATAATTTGTGAAGACGGTATCAGAACTCTAAGATCTTCAAGTATCATTATTATATTATGCTTTATTAGGTAAGACAAAATATATGGTACTGTAAAATACAATGAAATTATAAAGAAAAAAAAAAATAGATTGAACAAAGAAACAAGAACAAAAAACGGAATAAAGCTAATGTCCTACCTAAAGGGCGGGGTTATTGCCTGTGGCAATCTCTTCCACCCAACCCTTTATCAGATTTGTTGCCGCACAAAGGCCGCAGCCGCAAAGATGCCGCACTTGACATGCGGCAGTGGCAATCAAGAGAAAAGTCTGTTGACCTAGCACCCAAATGGGAAGTAATTGTGGAAATATGGTAGAGAGCGGAAAAAAGTTCGACCCCACTGGAATTCGAACCCGGGTCACTGAACATGCTACTGCTAGACCAAGGTGACTATGTAGGTACTATAGAATTTATCTACTATAATATTTAATAATCTATAATATATTCTATGTAGTATAATATAGGTTGGGTGGAAGAGATTGACATAGACAATAACCCCGCCTTTTAGTTAAGACATATGTATTTATCTATTTTTTCCCATTTTATTGTTTATATTGCTTCCATTTTTTTATTTTTTTATAATAATTATTTGTATTATACATATTATAATATGTCTTTGTATCTAATAAAGTATTTAATAATAATAGCAATACTATAGTATGTATATAATTAATTTATTAGTTTACTATAGTATACTAGCCGTTTGCCCGTGCTTTGCAACGGGACTAAATTTCAAATTTACTAAGGCATGGCCGTACTGCTGGACAGCAATGCCTTTTTGAACTTTTTATAATTTTTCTGGACAAAGCGATAATGGTTTTGGGGGGGTCAATTCTGAGACATTTTTCGCTATCTCTTACCGTTTTGGCTAAACAACTCCGGACAAACAAACAAACAAACAAACAAACAAACATAGGTAGGTAGGTAGTCCTTTTTTCTGTTTTATATATAGAGATAATTAATTTATTACACCTACCAGTCTTCTTTAAAAAAAGTGGTAATATTTTACTAGACCAATAAAAGTAGGATCGTACCAGTAATTGACCAACACCCAGAGATTGACCAATTTTGAATTAACTGCCAAAAATAAGAAATGTGAAATGTTATGTTGGTACTATTGTACATAAATCCGAAGTTTCATTTCAGTTGGTGGGCATGGTTTGTTTATATTCATGAAAAACATAAGCGCGAAATTTCAATAAATTATAAAACATTTTTCATTTGAAGTTTTCAATTTTGACACTTGTTTGTTATTAGAGAGCTGTCGAATGGTTTTAATTTTTATCCATATTTATCCTCAAGAGTAAATGGAATCTGGACAAAACTACTGCGAGTTTTGAAAGGTAAGGCTTCAAAATTAATGATCGTATGAGTAGAAAACGGTGGCATTTTTTTCCACCATTGTTTTTAGGACAAACATGAAAAGGTCAACTTCTGGTATGTTGAATACCAATGTTGACCATTTTTGGTCATTTACTGGGAAAAGTTCAAGTGTGTTTTTTCTCTCAATATGGTATTAGTTTCTAATCACTGATTGAATGTCAAGTGCCTACACCTTGAGAAGTTTCAGCGTAAGCATTCATTTTCCAATATTTGACCAGATGGTCAACTACTGGCTTTGTAGCTCTAAGCAAATAACTTCCAATAGTTGACCAACTAAAAAATACATGTGACTAAGTGGTCAACTGCTGGCTTAGTAGCTCTACCCCAATAGTTGACCAACTAGGAAAATTTGCCTACTTATCTCATTATTTTATTATGTTACAGTATACACATTACGCAATGGCAACTGAAAGAAAGAAGAAGGAATTTTTCAAATATTCAACAGAAGATTTGAAGGCAGCTTTAAAAGACATCACAGAAAAGAAGTTAAAAATAAGAGAAGCAGAAAGGAAGTACAATGTTCCTCATTCAACATTAATCAACAAACTGAAACAACTAAAGGAAGGAAAAGTTGAGAGTATCAATGAGAGGAAGATGGGACCTCCTACAATTTTGACGAAACAAGAAGAATTAAAAAAAAAAAAAAAAAAAAAACGATTCAAGTGAAAGAGATTATTGAAGCTCCAGAAATTATCCCAAGTTTATCATCATCAAGAAATCCGTCTTACTCCGTACCAGAAGTTCAGAAATATAGAAAAAATGTTTGTACTTAATTACTGAAGCTACTTACCTAAATACCCACCTTAAAAATAATAAACAGAACAATTTACAGAACATTTTCTCTGATTTTTATTTATTTAGAACATAGAATAGGTATCTAGTTTAGGGAGAAATAGATATGGTCAATTATTGGGTCAATCAATGGTCAAAAACTAGATGTCAGTGGTCAAAAACTGGGACTTAAAACAATGTAAAGTTTTTTTTTTTTTTTTTTTTTTCAAAGGTATTTCTGTTAAACGACTATTGTCAGAATTTTGCAAACAATTTTATCTTTCCATATCGATAATTTACAGCATCAAGAGTCAAAAGACACAAATTTTGTAATATTTTATGTAAAAAACCTTCCTTACTTGGTCAATTACTGGTACGATCACCCTACAAAAAATTAATATTCTTCTCAATTGTAGGAGATAGTACTATTAAAATAGTACCTACTTTAGTATTATTTAATACCTACCTCTAGCAATATAAATAGATAATACACATTTATTTATTTAATCTATTTAAAGCACTCTTTGCAATCAAGATATCATTTGTTGATTTGGCACATTTTAATAAATGTCAAAGTCACTGACCACTCACTGACTGATCATCGCTCTACAGCCCAAACCGTAAGTCCTAGGAAGCTGAAATTTGGTAGGTAGCTTTGTCTTATAGTCTAGATGTGCAATAAGACGGGATTTTTCGAAACTCCCACTACAACACCTGCCATTGGCGAAAAAGGATTTTTTGCTTTCACGGCCATGCCTCGGCCCGCAAAGCGGGCGATAGCCCGCTTGTATTTCATATGGAGGAGATAACCATGTATGTATTCTAAGTTATGTATAGTTACATAGAATTACTAGTATTTATATGTATAGTACATTGTAATTATATGTACAAATACTAATATGTACAATACAAAATAGAGAGGTTAGTTGATGGCATGGATATTCAGAACTATTACCTGCTGATGAGAGCATATAAGCTCGAAACAGCTGTCCAGGTATGTTCTGATATTCATGTACATCTAGTACAACTTCTCACTTTTCTGTTTACACTGATTACACACACTGATTACTACTAGATAATAAAATAACAATAATAAACTCACCAAGAGTTGGAGATAGGTAAATTAATTTCTGGCTGATGAATTACAGCCTCGGAGGCAATTAATGCCCCATTAGAACTGGCAATTAATGCCCCATTAGAACAACCAATTAATCCGAGCTTGAAGTTTCAAGCACTAACAAAATAATCAAGATACTAACTTTTGAAAGCTGCTGAAAATTGAATAATAATTTAAGTCTGCCTTCTAGTTGAGCAATTAAGCGGTGATAAACTCAAACTTGAAAACTTCGTAGATGACGAGACTAGATTTTGTCCGAGGAAAGAATATCTATAAGTAAAATAGACTGACATGAATTAATACACCTTTTTTCAATTTTTTCACTTCTTTATGATTTTTTATTTTTTCCTAGATGAGTGTTTCAATGTCTCTTTATTTCGTAGGCATGAAACAAGAGCTGCTACGCGCTAGTCAAGTGGTTAACGCGCTAGTCTGGTAATCCAGGTAGCGTAAGGATCCGTTGATTCGAATCCCACCCAGTGCTCGAATTTTTCCTCATTAATTTGAGTTTGTGACCACATAATATTAAGACTTTGAGGGTTAGGTGGTGGAAAATGCTTTGAGCATTAACCTCGCCTGGTGGTTACCTTCCACTAAAGAGTATTATTAAGAGCTACTGTGGACTTTGTGGTCTATGTTGTAGCTTGCCCATCCCGTAATATGCCTCCCCTCTAATGGGCAAGAATACTTCGTAATTTAGGTGCTTGGTCAACACGAGCGCACTGGAAGGTATCTCTCACAAACAACTGTAACCAAATTTGGAATACAAATTCTAGGTCAGCTCTGGGGTTCGAACCAAGTTCCCGCATGGCAAAGCTAATCGTGCGCTTTTAGGTACATTTTCTTTTTTCCTTTTAATAGTAGTTGCAATATAAGATTAAGCTGAATTTTATACACATACATACGATTCATGAGATATATCTCATATTTTTTTGTATTACCTATAGCAGAATTATATTTATTCATTAATTATTAATAGTAAAAAAAAGTTTGGAATTCCTCCATTATGTTTATTTAATCTGTGTTGCTTCGGGCAAAAACACCCAGAATTGATAGAATATGGTAGAAATAATCATTCATTCTGATCAAATTATCCATTCAATTCTGATTATTAAAATTTAATTCACAAATGAAACGCTTAATCAAATCTGTGCCTAGAGGCGGTGTTGGTATTCCAAGGTAGCTTGATAATCCACACGGATTTATTGTATTAAATTTGTTTGATTTATATTTTGTTTGAACTATGATTTCACTAGGAAGCAAAGAGCAGTCATCATAACAAGCCTTTTTTTTATTTTTTTCTATTTTATAAAAGATGAGTGTTTCACAGCCTTTTTTATTTCGTAGCCATGAAACAGGAGCTACTGTAGACGCTTGTGGTCTGTGGTGTAGCCTACCCATCCCGTAGTATGCCTCCCCTCTGATGGGCGAGAAGAGACACAATACTTCCCATTTAGGTGCTGGGTCAACACGAGGGCACCGGAAGGTATCCATTACTTCAAACAACTGTAACCAAATTTTGAGTACAATTTTTTGTCGACGCGGGAGTTCGAACCCGGGACCTTCCGCATGGCAAGCGAGTGCTTATCCATTGAGCTATTCGTGCGCTCGAATAATAATTATTCCGTGTCTGTAAATCCCGGTGGTGAGATTATTATATGGACACCCATATCCAAAGTATAGGCTCCCTTCATGTCCATTGATTCTATTTGGTTTCAATGTCCTATTTTTGAGTAATTAAGGACGGCGGTTTTAACCTCCATTCGCTGGGAATCGTACCAGCTACCCACATTAACCTCACCCAGCCTGGGTATGGCCGGAAATGGTTTTTTATTTCACTGTTTTTTATTTAATTTAAGAGTGTGAAAGTGTAAATAAGGCACTGCCTTTTTTATTTCGTAGCCATGAAACATCAGCTACTGTAGACGCTTGTGGTCTGTGTTGTAGCCTGCCCATCCTATAGTTTTTCTTTTCCTTGATTTTAAAAATACTTGGCACCAACTTACATTTTTATCAAGAAACCTTGAAAAATCCAAGATAAACATTATTTACATATTATTCTATTATGTATGTATTCTGTCTATTTTCTATTATCAGTTCTTCATCCTTCTTTATATTTATAATTCATCTTCCGTCTTCATGTACAGGGTGGGCATAAAGTATCACCCCACCCCCAGTGTGTGATCCACCCTGTAAACTGACCTCAGTAGCTCGATCGAGTAGGTGGTGGACTTGTAACCTGGAGTTCGGTAGTTCAAGTCCCAAGTTCAGCAAAGATTTAAAGCCGAATTCATAGCCGGCCCTTAGTAAAGCGAGTTTAAGTAATTGTGAAATCACAATATAATTATTGTGATGAACATTTATAACTATTCCATGTAGTTGTGACATCACGAAAGAGATAACACAAATTTAATAGGTATGATAACTTTTTTTCCCCTGTATCTCAAGAACTGTAATTGGTCGATATAAAATGCTCTCGATTAAACCTTTCAAACAAACTACCTACAGTACCTACTGCCGGTTTGAACCAGGGGCTAACCGCCTTGTTGGAACGTCATAAAATGAGAGTGAAAAAAGAAGAAAAGAAAAAAAAAAATTACTTCTCAGCCTTTTCTGATAATGTTTTAGAGTTTTAGGGTGGAATTAATAGACGTTTTTGTAATACCTCTGAGACGCTAAGTCACGGATTGCGTACTGTGTCAGAGATAGGGAAAACCGACGCTTAGCAATGACTTGTGATATAGTCTATTAATTTTGCCCTTAGTCTGCCTGTACAGTGTGGCTCGCGCCGGGTGGGCTGACACTAAATGGACACCCTGTATATAATTATACCTATGAATATATTATCCTGGGTCTTATCAATCCTTACCTGTTCCGCTGACATGACACCATTGACTTTAATGTCAATCTGTGAGATAGGAGACATCAGCGAATGGGGCTTTTTACTGTGATTGTTTAATCAGCGGATAACTACCCACCTAGGTGCACTGTTTGTTTAATCAAGTGGTTAAAGCGTTAGTCTGGTAATCTAGGTACCTTAGGGGTCCGTTGGTTCGAATCCCACCCAGTGCAAGAATTTCTCTTTATTTGAGTTTGTAACCACATAATAATAAGACTCTGAAGGTTAAGTGGTGGAAATGCTTTGAATATCAACCTCGCCTGGTGGTTACCTTCCACTAAAGAGTCTGTCCCGGTAGCTCAGTGGTAAAGACGGCACTCTGTGAATCCAGAGATTCCCCAGAGGTCGCGGGTTCGAAACCCAGCCGAGACATGAGAAGTTATCCTCCCATTTGGGATTTTTACCACATAATTGTACGTCTTGGGCTTACTGCTGGAATAATGGGACATAATAGCCCTAATCGGACAGTATAAATAAGGCGATATTATTATTATTATTATTATGAGAAGTATCTGTAAGATCTGTAACGTGTGTCTGTTTACCATCCCAGAAGTGTCCAACATAATCCGCGACCACTCCAATCCACATTTCTCTTCTAGAAATTCATCGCTTGCCAAGATTACCATTAGCGTGTTTGCTTGATTGAAATTGAATGGAATTAAAAAAGGAAAAAATGTATGGAATCAAATGTTGAAATTCACACAGTTCATACACAGTAGCTGGACTTAAGTCGCTAACTAAAAGGTTTTCATGCTAATCAGCTCGGCTTGCTTGACTTGCTTCTGTGTAGACTGGAATAATTACGTCCACTCCATTCATTTACATACAAATCTTATGCTCAGTCGAGATAGCTTTATTTAGCAGACATAGTTCTATGTGATATTAAACATAGTAGATTTCATGCTTTTTTATATAAATAAATACCATTCAGACCCTCAGCAGGTTTAGATAGAGACTTCTATGGAAGAACATTAGGTATACATTTATTTTTGTTCAAAGAATGGCACTCGCTTGCCATACGGAAGGTCCCGGGTTCGATCCCCCGTGCCGACAAATTTTTTTATTATTATAAATTTGGTTACAATTGTTTGTAAGGGATACCTTCCGGTGCGCTCGTGGTGACCCAGCACCTAAATTGTGTCACTTCTCGCACATGAGAGGGGAGGCATACTACGGGATGGGCAGGCTACAACACAGACAACAAGCGTCTACAGTAGCTCCTGTTTCATGGCTAGAAAATAAGAACGGCTGTGAGACAACCATGTGGACAGTCCAATAGAAATAAAATCTTGATGAGAATTAATTATATTATTATTTATATAATCATAATGATATTGTTAATAAATATACTGACAAGATTCTGATAAGAATTATTTGAAGCATGGTCCATAGAGCGTGGGGATCCGTCAATGAGCCTGGGAAGTATTTATTCATATTTTTATTGAGAAAAAAAAATCATCATCTGACAACATGACACACATGACATATATATGTATAAGACTTCAGCTTCTTTGGTCCCAATGCAAAAGACCGATTGATTGGTTGGCTTCGTTGACCCGGTTGAGGGCATTAAAAAAAGTTAAAAGTTAGTTATCATATTTGTGTAGCACTTTCGTGATATCACAACTACTCGAACTAAAGCTTTACTAAATCTACGTTGAAACCGGGACTTGAACCACCGACCTCCAGATTACAAGTCCGCCGCCTTATCGATCAAGCTACTGAGGTCGGTGGTTGAGGGCATTAGCTAGCACAAAGCAATAGCTAATGCCCTCAATAGCTAGTGCTTGGCGCTAGCTAATGGAACATTTCTGACCCATCCTAGGGGGAGAGCATACTACGGGATGGGCAGACTACAACACTGACCACAAACGTCAACAGTAGCTCTTGTTTCATAGCTACGAAATAAAAAAGGCTGTGAAACACTCATCTTTAAAAAAAAAAAAAAAAAATCTTAAAAAAAAAAAAAAAAAAAAAATGCTGAACTACCCTGGTCAAAAGTAATCCTAAAGTTTATAGAGGATGTCTTTCTAGTTAATATTATTCTTGTGTACTTATACACAAAACCGATTCAAATTGATTCAATGCATCTCTTTCATATAGGTACAAACCATAATACCTACCACCTGTCCTGCTGTCCATCTAAAACCACCAGTCTCGGCTGTCAAAAAAGGATAAGATGTAAAATTTATAATACATAATATTCAATATATTCATATTATAAATATTTAATAATATTCATTGTCTTGAACTCTGTAGACTAGACTGACAAGCCTTGCGGGGATAAACCATTACAACTTGACTTGGATAATCCATTCTAATTTGATGGCTCTGGAACCATTGATGTTGATGGGGCTAGACCCCAGTGTTGTGAGTTGATGGGGCCAGGCCCCAGTATTGTGAGTTGATGGGGCTAAACCATTATTGTGACGTGGGCTAAGTGGGTTCATATTTCCCATGATGTGTGTCCCCTAGGGTTAAACCCAGGGTTTAGACAATAATGATATTGAAACCTGGAACTTTTCTCTCGCTCGCTTTATTATTTTTCTTGTTGTACTCTTTCTCTTTCTTTATTTCTCTCTCTCTCTCTCTCTTTCTCTTTCTTTCTTTCTCTCTCTCTTTCTTTCTCTCTCTCTTTCTCTCTCACTTTCTCTTTCTTTCTTTCTCTCTCTCTTTCCCTCTCTTTCTTTCTCTCTCTCTTTCTCTTTCTTTCTCTCTCTCTTTCCCTCTCTTTCTTTCTCTCTCTCTTTCTCTTTCTTTCTTTCTCTCTCTCTTTCTCTTTCTTTCTTTCTTTCTTTCTCTCTCTCTCTCTTTCTCTCTCTCTTTCTCTCTCTCTTTCTCTCTCTCTCTCTCTCTCTCTCTTTCACACACACACACACACACACACACACACTCAAAATATCACTCTCTCACTCTCAAACTATCGCTCTCTCTCTCTCTTTCTTTCTCTCACTTTTTCTTTCTCTCTTTCTCTCTGTCTCACTCTCACACACATACACTCTTTGTTTTCTCAGTTTCTCTCACTTTCTGATCATTTTTCTTCCTTTCCACACATCCCTCCCTCTCCTATTCTTTGTCTACTGTCACAAGGCAAATGTGTACATACATACATATTTACTTAAATTCTATGTTAGTATATTATCAAATAAAATATACAATGTCTTTTAACATGCCAAGAATGTAGGCAGTTGTCTATTATCCACTCACACTGTATAAGGAACACTCTCCTGAATGAATTCATTTTGAACATCATTTAAATATTATTATTTTTTATGATTAAAAACCTTTCTAAATTGAATTCCTGGGTGGTCGGGGCTTCTTAGCTTGAAGTGCCCCTAAGTTCAGGTGCTTGTAGACCCTAGCACCCACAGTGCTGTAACTAGGATGGTCAAGTACCCCTTCATCTATAGATTATTACTATAGACCTATATTTTTTTTGTTTTTTTTTTTTTACAAATCAACCGGGTTTACTTATGTTTATTATTATTATTATTATTCAACACTTTATTAGATATAAAAAGACATATATGTACAGTACAAATAATTATTATAACAATTTAAAAAAATGGAAACAATATATACAATAAAAAGTAAAAGAATAGAAAAATATGTATAAACATGTGTCCTAACTAAAGGGCGGGGTTATTGCCCATGGCAATCTCTTCCACCTACTCAGGTCGGTCCAAATAAGAAGTAATAATCTCCTTCTTTTCATTAATACCCGCTCTCCCCATCACACTCTTCTTCTTCTGCTCATAGACCTCAGTAGCTTGATGGATAAGGCGGCGAACTTGTAACCTGGAGGTGGGTGGTTCAAGTCCCGGTTTCAGCGTAGATTTAGTAAAGCGAGTTCGAGTATAGTTGTGATATCACGAAAGTGATTAACACAAATATGAGAACTTTTTTAATGATATTAAATCTAATGAGAGCAAAGCATAAATAGCTATTGAGCCCAGAACATGTGTTTCTTTGTGATATATCACAATTTTAGCGCAGGCTTATAGGACATTCTCCTTGAACTCGTAATGTCTTATTTTGCCCACAATGTCGCCATTGGTCGCTGCTCACATTAAAGCAATCACTCGTTTTCCCTCACGAGGTTTGAGTGGACTTTGTGACATCCAAAGTACAGAGACGAAAAATTCCGACTCCGCTTGGATTCAAACTCAAGTTATCGTGCGTGTAAGCCTAGTACGCTACCCACTCGGCCAAGGTGATAACGGAATCAGAAAAATAGAAAAGTAGAGATCCACCCTATTCGCAATAAAAAACATTACTCTCCTTTCTATAGGATAAGGAATAATAATAATAATATCTTATTTTATACTGCCCGATTAGGACTATTAAGTCCCATTATTCCAGCAGTAAGCCCAAGACGTATTATTATGTGGTCAAAATCCCAAATGGGAGTATCACTTGTCATGTCCCGGCTGGGTTTCGAACCCGCGACCTCTGGAATCTCTGGATTCACAGAGTGCCGCCTGTGCCACTGACGGAGAAAAGTATCGTATAGCATAGTATAGTATAGTAGTGCTTTATTTAGAATGTCGGCTCGAGACAAGAAGTTACGCTAACAGAAAGTAAAAAACAGAAAATAAAAAAAAGGGTTCGAACCCCTTTTATGTATCAAAAAAATCTACGCTAAATCTACAAATAGAAAAGGAAAAGGGTTTGAAATCCTCGCTGTACCCATGGCCTGGACTTATCTCTGTGTTGTTTAGTCAAACATCTGGACGGGGAATAGAGCGCTGATAGAGTTGTTATCTTTGAACCCCTATACCCTGAGCTAGGAGGCCGTCTGAGGCCTATTTATTTGTATAATTTTTTCGAGGAGAAGGAAGAATATTGTGCAAATAAATGATATAAAGATACACTGCCGCGCTTGCTGGAACTTGGCCTGGCCGTGGGCTCAGATATTCCTATTTTTTACTTCAGCTTTCATCTATACCTACCAAATATTATATATAGCTATCCTAATGTACAAACTTGAATATAAGAGAAACCTGGATATAAGAGGCAGATTTTCAGTTTAATTTTAGCTCTCTGTAAGGTAAAGTGACCTCTTTTTAAACCTGGATATGAGAGAAAAAATTCCGGTCCTTTCAGTTCTCTCGTATCTTGTTTCGAATGTGTCTGAGAATATACGAAGATATACATACCTAAGGAAAGATTAATCTATCTCGAAAGTAAGAGTCGATGTACACAAAAGAAATAAAGAAAAGAATCAAGTGCAAAAAGTGAAATATTCTTTTATTTACGTCAACAGCCTGATGTAAAAAATAATAGTCTAGAGTTACCAAAAATATCTATCTGGTGATTTGATTAACTAGGATTCGAATTGGAGTGGTCAGCCACTGAGCCCTAACCTTGCTGGACGTAGCTTAACCACAGTTCCTATTCACCCTAGGAATCGTCACTTCAAACTTTCTCTCTTAGGAGTCACAGGAGTGATCGCCCCATTTCCTTCATTAGAGCCCTAATTAAGATAAATGTTTATCTCTTTTCATTCAACAGGGGTTGATATATCCATTAACGATGTTTCATTTATTATAGCTCTTAGGGAAGCCGACCTCTGTGGCTCAGTGTTTAAGAGCATTGGTTGCTGACCAGGAGGTTGCGGGTTCGAATCCCGGCCAAAGCAGTTATTAACCTTACTAAAACTATTATTACTAGCCAAGCTCGTTGTTGCTTAACTTCTTTGACGGATATCCATGCAAGGCGACAGGCTTTCTTTGTTAATGTTTATTTTTGTCTTTGTATAATACGTGAGTATAATATGTATAATTTACCTTTCTATTATACACTAAAAACACGGGTCCCGCGCATGGCATTAGCTTCATAGAGTATAATTACCTACTGAGCTCAAATTATGGAGTCATTAGGGACAAGGAATAGACAGAATGTATTCCAAGGACTCTTGTCAAGAAAGACTTTGATGATGAGAAGAATGATCTCATTAGAGAAAAGACACATTAGCGCCACATGAGGTTCTATTATGCTCAAGCGACATTCATCTTGTATAGCATATTATGTACACTGGTACTCAAGTGGTTAACGCGCTAGTCTGGTAATCGAGGTAGCGAAGGGATCCGTTGGTTCGAATCCCACCCAGTGCATGAATTCTTCCTCATTAATTTGAGTTTGTGACCACATAATAATGAGACTCATATTCAGGTTTCTCTTATACCCAGTTCTCTTAGGTTCGACTATAATAAAAATAAAAGACAAATAAAAAAAGAAGAGACATCCTAATGCCTCGTGGTATCCTGTGGTTGATTTTATTATGGCTCACAGCAAGTCCTGAAGTATCTTCTTAGGATCCGGCCATTGTTTGATTGTTTATTTTTGGTGATCTATGTAATAGTGTAGAGAAGGAATATCTTCTATGTCCATTATCCATAGTTATTTTACTGGTGGTAAACTTGGTTTTTTTTCCTAGTTTGGTTTTATGATCTTCTGCATATTTTAAAAACTGTGTGCATCAGGATAATGGTTTTTTTTTATGGATGACCAATCAAACTTAAACGCTCTTGATGCTGGCTGGCTATTCCCGGCCCCACTCAGGCTGGGTGAGGTTAATAGGAGTAGCTTGTTTAAGAGTTTCTACCGAATAGTGTGTGCATCCCCCGTCGTGATATGACCATGCAGTTGAAAGCAACGTATTTCTTTTTAGAAAAGGTCTTCGATTTTAAAAAGAATTTACGTCTTTAACTAGAAAAGTCTGTTTGAAGTTCTAAAACGCACAGATGCCTCAATGATCTTCTGGCTCCGAATTTAAATAGATATTCAGCAAAAAAAAAAAAAAAAAAAAAAAAAAAAAAAAAAAAACAACAACAACAACAACAAAAAAATGTCTGCTCCTTATTTCCAAACCACAATCTACCAAAAGCTTCAAGTGATACCACACAAACACCATTTCTGCTCGAGGCAATATCTCCCAAACAGTTGATGTCTCGATATCATATCTCTCAAACAGTTTGATATCTCACCATCATTAATTTATTGGTTAGAATTTTTACCGGTGATTTATTGACACAAGAAAACAAAACAAAACGACGTGATCCAGAAACAATATACTTAAGCAAACAATGGCTTGTTATAAGGACTTTACGTTGGAACCCCCAAGAACACACAGGCCTTTTTATTGATACTGAAATTGAATGAATTGAGAGAGAATATGTCTTTATTATAAAGATCGAGGTGTCTTTATAGAGATGCCTGTGACAGTCTACACTTTCTTTATTTCTTTCTTCTTGCTAGATTATTAAGTTATCATATTTGTGTTTATCACTTTCGTGATATCACAACTACTCAAACTCGCTTACTAAATCTACGCTGAAACCGGGACTTGAACCACCGACCTCCAGGTTACAAGTCCGCCGAGTTATCGATCAAGCTACTGAGGTCTATGGGCAGAAGAAGAGTGACCTACCTCAGTAGCTTATAATTATTATAATTTTAATCTAATTTCAGAACTGAAGAGGTCGGATCAGTTAATCCTTTGTTTATGACTTATCGCGGGACTGAACAGGTCGAAATAATTGAGCCTTTGTTGTTAGTGTTAAAAAAAATAATCCGAATTAGTGTGTGCGGATTATAAATTGAAAAAGAAAATCCTTAAAACTTATTTAGAGGTTTAAAAAAGAGGGGGTGGGGGAGGGTCTGTTTTTCTAATGAGAAGAAAAGAGGGATTCTAATCAATCATTCGATTTTGTTCTGGACGCGAATAAAGAATACGCAAATCGGAGGGTTGTTTATAATAATAACAACACTTTTTAGTGGAAAGTAACCACCAGGCGAGGTTAATGCTCAAAGCATTTCTACTATTTGAGAATTTGTCAAGCCCATCTGTCAAGCACTTTGTGTTTCTATTCTGATTGGACATCAATTGCCACAACCCAATAAGGGTTGGGTGGAAGAGATTGCCACAGGCAATAACCCCACCTAGGTAGGACATTAACTTCATTCTCTTTTTTGTTCTTGTATGTTTGCTCAATCTTTTTGTTTTTTCTTTATAATTTCATTGTATTTTTTTGTTCTACCTCATAAAGCTTACTAAAATAATAATAATAACGACAGCAACAACAACAATTAGAACAACAACAACAACAATCACTATCCCCAGACATCACCGGTGTAGTTGGAATATCTGTCAAGCACACCATGCCTTCCATCAAGTTGCTGACTGCTTTGTTCACGATTAAACCGAGAGCAAGTTTAGCACGTGTGCTTTCTCTTTGTCTTCACCCTTACAACACACACACACACACACACACACACACACACACACACACACACCAACACACGCACTCATTTGTTAAAAAAAAAAGTCGATCCCCCCCACCCACCTACATTTACAACAGTATTGACTAGTGAGAAAAAAAGCAAACCCCCACCATTTCTTAGACGGGTGGAGAAAATCAACCTTAAATCAAGCCCTACCTTTCCTTACACGCTGGTGAAAATATCAACCATCTCCTTTCGTTGTACGAATGGAAAATAATCAATCTGAAATTAATCCATAATATACATAATGTATATTATGTAAAATTAAAATAAATAAAGAGTATTGTGTTAAAAAAAAGAAAAAATCCCTACCTTTCTACCTGGTAAAATTTGACCCACACCTCACCTTCCCTTGGTATTTCTTTCCTTATACGATTGACAAAATTTAAGCCAAAATTAACCCCTACCTTTCTTTACCCTGGTAAAAATTCAACCCACACCTTCCTTACCTTCCCTGATATTCTTTTCCTTCTACGAATGTAAAAAAATCAATCCTTGCCTTTCCTGATACGGATGCCGAAAAAATCAAACTAAAACCAACACACACACTTTCTTTACACACACTGGCAAAAAAATGAACCTTATATCAACCCCAATCTTTCCTTACACTTGTGAAAAATCAACTTTAATCAACACTCACCCGCTTTTCCTTAATTTCCTTACACACACGGGCGAAAAAGTTCAACCACCTTCTCAAATCGAATTTATGAATAGAATTTTAGTTAAATTAATCATTGAACTTTAACTTTTCTGACGCGCTGTACAATACAGTACATGCATGAATGTTTTTCTTTTAAATGAAGGGGTTTTATGCATGACTGTCTTTTTCTCTCCATTGAAGGGGTTGTAAGTATAGCTTTCAGGAACCAAGTCAACCACGAGTTGTCCGATGCATGTTTTTGTTCACTCGTGATTGATTGAAAAAATGCATATCGAGTGATGAGGGATGATATGCGTGTTGCTGTCGTGTGCAAGGGTTGTGAATGACTATCTTGTGATTGAATGACTGTCGTGTCATTTATGAATGACGTGTGAATGGATGGAATCGTGCAAAGGGGATGATGACGTGTGAACATCAAATTTCAAAGTTTTCAAAGCGGTCGCTGCTCATATGAACTCATTTTTCCTCACGAAGTATGAGTGGACCCTGAACACCCAAGAACAGAGCAGAAAAAATCCTGCCCCGCTGGGGATCGAACCCAGGTCACCGTGTATGCAATGCCTAGCGCGCTAACTCACTCTGCCACGGTGACTTCCAAAAAGAATAAATATACTCGTTCTTCAATAGTAAATTTAATGAAACACTTAGTGAAACATTAAATTTAATCTTTTTTAAACTTGGTGATCGCAAATATAAATTGATAAACTCATGTAGGATATTATTTTCTATTTCTGACAGATAAAGAATAAAGGTATTGTTTACATACACTAACACCACTTTGTTAAACACAGGATACTGGTTTCATAGAATATTATTTTCTTGAAGATTTTTGTCGAATTTAAAATCAAATTTAAGCACTCTCTTCAATACCAATGGAAATTCTTGACGACATCAAAGCTCATCATTGGATATTGGACGATTAAAACAAAAAAACAAAGGCTGTGGTAAAGAAACTTGAATATTACAAAAGGTTTTCATCGAGATTTTTGAATCCGGACCGCCACGATTTTTCCTGTGTTCATCCGGACCTGACTCGATATTACTTGCCGACCCCTGGTCTAGAGATATGTTGTTCCAGAGATATGTTGTTCTAGAGATATGATTCAAGGCATGAAGAGGGACTAGAATACTGGATCTTTGGTGTTTGGGCTGAGTGACTTGTGATTGGTCAGTGAGGTGGAACTTGTGTCTCAGGTTACTAACGTTCCGGACTGTCGAGTGCCGCAGGGTGACCAAAAATAATTCAGATAAAAGAGGATTCACAACAAATCACAAAAAAAAATTCCAACTAAGTAACGATTGATTAAATTTTTAACTACATATTTTAAATAAGTATAAGTAGTGCTTTATTTAGACTGTCAGCGCAAGACACGTAGTCCCATTATGCCAACAGTTTTTTTTTTTATGCCAATAGTTTTTAAAAAAAAAATACTTATTTTTTTTTTAAAGTACTGTTGTACTCTTACATGTTTATATGAGAGCTTTCTTTAATTTTCATTTTTTACTCATTTAAAAAAAAACTGAGAGCCGAAACTTTTCAGACCCCCTTCAACTTGTATATTTTTTCAAAGCTCATAATTTCGACTGTCAAAACTGGAAACATCGATGTGAAGACGCGATGCCTCGTGTAGCGAATCGGTTTGATGTCTTCATAACCACATCTTCCTAAGATCACCAACTTTATGTTCCTGGGAAAGATGAGACAAACCAAACAAGTGGTCAAGGTCTTGGTGGTTAAATTCCTGGTGGTTTCCACTTGGTTGATGAACCAAGAAGATCAATGGTAGTCGCTGGGGATCTGTTGGTTCGAATCCCATCCAGTGCATGAATTTTTCCTCATTAATTTGAGTTTGTGACCACATAATTTATGTGGGTAAAAATATTATTGTAAATTGTGTAAAATGTTGTGACCACATAATTTATGTAGGTAAAAATATTATTGTAAATTGTGTAAAATGTTTATGTATAAATATCACAATTGAATTGAATAAGACTCAGAAGGTTAGATGGTAGAAAATGCTTTAAGCATTAACCTCGCCCGGTGGTTAGCTTCCACTAAAGAGTGTTATTATTATTATTTCTTATCCAAGTCTCACTTGTTGAAGCCCTCATCTTCTTATCAAGGACTTTGTGTGATTTGTGTTTTCTTTTCTTTAGAGCTTCTGTTACAACTTTGTGATTATGACTCTTTGTGACTCTGGTGATACTTGTGTTATTATAATATGTATTGCAAATTACAAGAAAGCAGGGAAACACAAAGTCTTTTCTATGCCCCGTACACTTTCTTTGTATAATCAGTTTTAAATTTTGTTCTCTCCTCTCTTTCTTTATCCTCTTCTTCTTTATTATCTCTTTCACCTTACATCTTCTTTCTCTCTCTCTCTCTCTGTCTCTCTCTTTATCCTTCTTCGTATTAAATGCATATCTCTTTCAATAGCTTTTCCTTCTTTACCATTTTACTTTAAGGTTTCTCATCTATTTGCTAGTCACCGTGGCAGAGCGCGCTAGGCATTGCACACATGGTGACCTGGGTTCAATGCCCAGTGGGGCAGGATTTTATCTGCTCTGTACTTGGGTGTTCGGGGTCGACTCATACCTCGTGAGGAAAAATGAGTAGCTGCTGTAATGTTAGCAGCGACCAGTGGCTGAATTTTAGAAAATTTAGATATTGGGATATTAAAGATATGGAAATGTCCTATAATTCTGCGTTACCCACAAAAATTGTGATTTAACACAAAAAAACACATTTATTTATTATTATTTGTTTATTAATTTGCTCCTCCTTCTCATTAACGTTCTGTCTCTCTCCTTTTCTCTCCACACCACATTATCTCATTTCCCTTCTACACGGATCTTCCCTCTCTGCCTCATTTTATACGTCTTATATATTCTTTTCCTTTTATCTCCTCCTTTTCCTATTCATATCTCCTGCTCTATATTATTTCCTATCTCTGTTTCTCTCTCTCTATCTCTCTCTCTCTCTCTCTCCCTTCTACGTCTTCTTCCTAACCTCTAGAAATCTTGTTTAACATCAAACGAAAAAGCAAAAACAATTTTTCTAACCTCCCTCTCTTCCTCTCTCTCTCTCTTCTCCTAATACTTTCCACTCCTTTCCTTCTCTCCCTTTCAGTCTTCCTCCTTTCTTTCTCCATCGTGTATCTCTCCCTCTGTCTCTGTCTCTCTCTTTCTCTTCTCCTTATACTTTTCTATCCTCTCCTTCTCTTCCTTTTGCGTCTTTCTCCTTTCTTTATCTCTCTCCCTCTCTTCCTCTCTCACTCTTTCTCTTCTCCTAATACTTTCCACTCCTCTCCTTCTCTCCCTTTCAGTCTTCCTCCTTTCTTTCTTCATCGTGTATCTCTCCCTCTCTCTCTCTCTCTCTCTCTCTCTCTCTCTCTCTCTCTCTCTCTTTCTCCTAATACTTTCCACTCCTTTCCTTCTCTCCCTTTCAGTCTTCCTCCTTTCTTTCTTTATCGTGCATCTCTCCCTCTGTCTCTCTCTCTTTCTCTTCTCCTAATACTTTTCTATCCTCTCCTTCTCTTCCTTTTGCGTCTTTCTCCTTTCTTTATCTTTTATCTCTCTCCTCTTCTTTCTCCGTCTCTCTCTCTCTCTCTTTCTCTTCTAATACTTCCCACTCCTCTCCTTCTCTCCTTTTTGCGTCTTTCTCCTCTCTTCTTTCTCCCTCACTCCCTCTTTCTAATTTCACTTTGAAGCGAAATTAAAATTACACACAAGCGGGGACCTACTTGTTGTTTTTTTGTTGAAATCTTTTAATTTTAATGAGTTTTCCCTCCTTCCTTCTACTCTTCTCTTCCCCTCCTTTCTCTCTCTCCTTCCTGTCTCTTTCTTACTACTCTCTCTCTCTCTTCGCAGTCTTCGCCTGCTTATATCTCCCTCCCTTCCCCCTACATCTCTCCCTCCCCCCTACGTCTCTCTCTTTCTCTCCCTCCCTCCTCTATCTCTCTCTCTCTCTTCTCCTCCTTTGACTTTTCTGTCAGTGTGTTTCTTTGTTCGTAAATCCTAATTAAAAAAATGTTAAAGATTGAATACCACCTCCCACTTTCTCTCTCTCTCCCTCCCTTCCTCTTTCTGTCTCTCTCCCTCTCTCTCTCTCTCTCTCTCTCGCTCGCTCTGTCTCTCTCCCTCTCTCTCTCTCTCTCTCTTCGCTCGCTCTGTCTCTCTCCCCCTCTCCTCTTCAGTCCACTGATTAAACTGTGAAAAATTATAAAGAATAATTTCGCTTTACATAATTTTTAATATGACTCAATTTTTTATCTTTCTTACCATCTTTCTTTCTCTCTCTTTCTGTCTTACTCAAGATGCGTTGGACATACATTTTTAAGTTTCAAAGTCATTTCCATAAGCTACATACATGTGGTACCTCTTTTGGTTTTTTTGGCTGTTTCCTCTTCCCATTACATTTGTTACAATTATAATATGCTTTAGTGGAAGTTAACCACCAGGCGAGGTTAATGCTCAAAACATTTTCTACCACCTAACCCTTAGAGAATTTTTATTATTTGTTCATATACTCAAATTAATGAGGAGAAATTCATGCACTGGGCTACCTGGATTACTATACATATAGAACCACTTGAGTACCAATACCAATTTTTTATTTTTCTTTAATCGTTTTTCTGGAAAAAATAATAATATTGACTATCAATCTAGTTAAACAATCCCTTAAATTTAATGCTGGCATTCCGGCCCAACCCAGGCTGGGTGAGTTCAATGTGGGTAACAGGCTTGTAAGTTTCCTGCGAATGGAGGGTAGGTATAAATACCAAGACATTGACTAGAATAGCCGTCTTCAGTTCAAAAGAACGTGGAGACCTTGGTGCTCAATCATTACTACTACATTAAAGTTAAGTTTAGTATACTAATTCACGGTACATTTTCCTTTGTTACAGGTAAATTTCCACGCCTGCGTTTCGAAAGCAGTCGTCTGTATTACCTACCTACAAATACAATATCTTTTATCTACCTGCTCACACACAAAAGTAAGTATGTATGTAATAGCTTAAAAAAGGGTATGTGAATCACAGATCTTTTTTTTTAAGACGAGTGTTTCACAGCTTTTTTTATTTCGTAGCCATGAAACAGGAGCTACTGTAGTCACTTGTAGGCTGTGTTGTAGCCTGCCCATCCCATAGTATGCCTCCCCTCTGATGGTTTGGGTGGAAGAGATTGCCATAGACAATAACCCCGCCCTTCAGTTAGAACGCATATGATTTTATATATTTTCTATTCTTTTTCATTTTTATTGTATATACAGGGTGTCCCACCAAACTTGGACACCTCAAATTACTCGGCCCCTGAAAGAGTTTTTGAAAAATAAAAAAATCTAGGGTACATGTGCTAATTATGCGGTTTCAGTTATGAAATCTTTTTTATACAGGGTGTTTCAAAAGTCAGAAATTGAGGTGTCAACTTTCGATTTTTAAATGGATCGACCTGAATTTTATTTGATCATTTTACTTCTCAATGATTCCTGAGTACTTTTTTAAACAAAAATATTACATACAGGGTGGTTTTTTTTCGACCATTTTTTTTCTAAATCTTGAATAACTCAAGTTCGGTTAATTTTTTCGATAACAAGAAGAGAATGTGTTTGTGTAATGAATACACGCACTTTCAATTGGCATCAAAAATTTTTATACAGGGTGGTTCACAAGTGAAATAATGACTTGATTTTTTTTAAAACCGAGTTTTTTAAATTTTTTATTTAGGATTAAAGATTCTCGTCTAATTTTGCACATTTTTCGTTAGTCATATCGAAAAACAAAACTAAAGTGTTGTACAGGGTGAGACATAATTTTTTTGTAACACCCTGTATATGGGCAGTCAAAGTGACGCAAAATTAAATATAAAGACTAAATATGCAAGAAAAACTTTGATTTTTAATTAAACTAAAAAGTTATGGTTTTTTAACTAATATTGTCGCATGGACCACCCTGTAGATATTTTCTTAAACTATCATGTAGGTACTCTAAGTTGTATAAAATTCAACGAACACTTCGAATCATGTGGGAAAAACAAGTAAAAAACACGAATTTGAAGCCATTTTCAATTTGGTGTCCACACTGAATGATTTTAAAACTTGAAATAAAAAGTAGGTAGGTGTAGACACAAAATTGAGCATGGCTTTTTGAATTCATTTTTTTCTTTCAGATTTGGACTCCTCGTTGAATTTTAGACAGTTTCGACTACCCATATGATGGTTTAAGAAAATATCTACAGGGTGGTCCATGCGACAATATTAGTTAAAACACCATAACTTTTTAGTTTAATTAAAAATCAAAGTTTTTCTTGCATATTTAGTCTTTATATTTAATTTTGCGTCTCTTTGACTGCCCATATACAGGGTGTTACAAAAAAATTATGTCTCACCCTGTACAACACTTTAGTTTTGTTTTTCGATATGACTAACGAAAAATGTGCAAAATTAGACGAGAATTATTAATCCTAAATAAAAAATTTAAAAAACTCGGTTTAAAAAAAAATCAAGTCATTATTTCACTTGTGAACCACCCTGTATAAATTTTTTTGATGCCAATTGAAAGTGCATGTATTCATTACACAAACACATTCTCTTTTTGTTATCGAAAAAATTAACCAAACTTGAGTTATTCAAGATTTAGAAAAAAAATTGGTCGAAAAAAAACCACCCTGTATGTAATATTTTTGTTTAAAAAAGTACTCAAGAATCATTTAGAAGTAAAATTATTAAATAAAATTCAGGTCGATCCATTTAAAAATCGAAAGTTGACACCTCAATTTCTGACCTTTGAACCACCCTGTATAAAAAAAAATTCATAACTGAAACCGCATAATTAGCACATGTACCCTAGATTTTTTTATTTTTCAAAAACTCTTTCAGGGGCCGAGTAATTGGAGGTGTCCAAGTTTGGTGGGACACCCTGTATATTGTTTCCATTTTTCAATGAAACAAACATCACATCCACCACTGTCTCTTCAGACAGAAAAACATCTCCGGCCTTGAGATAACAAAATTCACCGATCAAGATTTGATGTTTTTTAAAGCTCCGATTTTCGTATTCATATTTTGTCCAACTGAGAGCTCTGAGAATATTTGATGTGAAGTAATTTAATACTCTAAGCATAGTAAACTTAATACTACACTATTATCTAAGCAAGGTATTAAGTATATCTTTAGCTTATAATTCAATAAGTATGGTATCAGGTGCTATTAAATTTTAACATAATATATGCCATGGGTAAATTTATTATAAAAATACACTGCCAATTATGGACACAATACTTCCTCGTAAATGGTTCACATTCTATACACTTGGCAATTTTGCGATTTTATACTAAATCACTTGTACTCTGAAAACGCTTAATCAATGTTCATCAAAATTGTGTTACATTGTAGAATATTGTTTTTTTTTTATGGACATTCTAGAACCTATAAAAAAAATTCTGTATCAACAAGTCGTGGACCTTATTTTTTCACTTTTTGGTACAAAATTTTTGAGCAAAAAAATTTTTTTTGCAAAAACTAACACAATACTTCCGATTTCTAATATTAAAATTTCTCGGAAGTAATAAATCTGATTCATTTGGTTCTGGCTTAGAATTAGTGATACATTTTTTTTTTTTTTTTTTTTTCATTTATTATAGTGTGCGAACATTTTATTTTATGTTATATACACTGAAAAATGAAGTTAAATCACATTTTTAATTGACATAAATTTAAAAACTGGATGATGAAACTTTCTTCCTTAGCAAGGTAAGTAAGGAAGATGGTTATTAGGGTGCTCTACTGTTATTTAGTGGCAGATAAAGTGATGAGTTTTAGGTATATTCAAGGGAAAAATGTATCCTGGAGGAAAAATCATAAATTTTACAATAATAAATAATAATAAAAAATGTATCAATAAACATAATAGGTAAGTAATGTATATGTGTCCTGGAGGAAAAATCATAAATTTTACAACAACAAAAAATATTTCAATAAACAAATAATAAATTAAAAATTATGGAAATCAGTTATACAATTAGAATATACCTTAGAAAAGGGGTAAAAAGAGGATATAATTTTATGTACATAGTTAGTTAAGTGGAAATATTATCTACATTTTTGAGAATCATCTTGTCATCGGCAAAAACAGTCCTCAGAAGGCGGGTGATTCTAGCCTTCATATTGGTAGAAGTGTCTGGAGAAGAATGGACATTTTGGAGAATGTTCTTCAGGTTGATTAGAGGAAGATCGGATTGAGCGACAATCTCCTGTTTCTTCTGGGCATTTCTGAGTTTACCCAAAAGATTACAGAAATCGTCTGCCGTAACAGAGGTTTCCTTGGTATCAGTTATTATTTTTGATACCAAGGATTTAAAACCCTCAGAGAGTTCTGGATCTGGGGGAGGGGAGGTGGAGGTTTTTATTTTCTTCTCGTGTTGAGTTTCTGAGCTGAGTAGGGATCTCTTGTTATTTTTCGGGGTCTCTGGGTTTTTGAGAGCGGGAAACTCTTCAGTCGCGGACGTGGTAGTTAATACTAGGGAGGAAGTGATGGTCGGTTCTCCCAGGGACTCTAGAGAGGAAGAATGAGAGGAGGAAAATTTCGGGAAGAAATCATTCTTCAAGGTGCTGGACTCTTCACTTATTTCCATCGCCGTGTTTTCATCCCTGAACTCACAAGGTGGGGGAGGAGGGAGAGGGGGAGAAGAACCGGATAGATTTTCATTTAAAAGTGGAGGAGATGTGAGTTTAATCTCTTTTAATCTTTGTTGAGCTGAAAAAGTTTGAATTGATTCAGGACAGTTTTTGGAAACATGTCCTTCCTTACCGCAGCTGAAACATCTAGGGGTGTCAAAGGATAGGTAGATGGTATGTGGGACATTTTTACATGTAACAGTTATATTGGTAGGTATTTTTTCTCTGTCTTCTGTCCGAATCTGTACTTGTCTCTTGTACGCTAAGATGTGCCGCAAGCGATAATCTCGCATACCGTAATTTGTTAACTTGATGTCGGACATGAGACGGACACTTTTTTCAAGTTCATCGAGTAACAAGTCGTTAGGAAGGTGGGGAGCCACATTATGCAGGTACAAAATAAGTCCTGGGTCAATAAGCTTTCTTATCGGTAATATATGGTCATCAATAGTAACGGTCTCATTTTTGGCGGCGAAATCATTCAACACACTTTGAGAAGAAAGGTGCATAACTATTCTGGAACCATTTCTTCCGCCATAGATTATTTGCTGAAAATCACCATCAAGGAGATTTCCAACGGCAATAAAATATTTATCAATTGAGATGGAGTCTATGCATGGCAGAAAGAAAGCACATTCGAGAGGGAGCATTAGGGAATCATTCGCTGGCTTAGATTGAGATTGAAGAGAAAAGGAAGAACTGAAGGATGATGGAGCTGCTGACCTCTTGTGGGAAAAAGTAGAACCTCGGGAAAGAATGGAAGAGAATGAAGTCATAACGGAGAGAAAATTTCTTCTGAGTTCACGGAATAAAATAATGTGAGTGGCTGAAATCTGGGAAAATTGGAACGGGATCAAGAAATAATAATGATAGAAATCATGTTATTATATGAATGGGAACAAAGGTAGAAATAGAAAACACTATTATCACAGGAAAAGAAGGGAAAAAGTTCATTGAAAAAAGGTATCTAATAACTGTTTTAAACGGAATAATAGTCAATCAGACATGATTAAGCACTTCTTGATACATATGCAAAAATTGAACGTTCAAAACTTATAATTCGAGAAAATATGTAAATAACAGGGAGCGTAAAATTTGCGACTGCTCTGGTGAAAAGTAGGAAGAGGAATGGTGTTACATTTTGGTTCTCTCCTAAGGTTATAATTTTATACTACTTATCCAATCTGTTGTGGTGTTATTTTACACTTGACTCGAGAGAGACGTTTAGCCATTAAGAATCACAATAATAAACTTCGATGCCCAGACTGCAGACAATCTCACGCGGATTAAGACCGGTTAGGTGGTTAAGAAGTCCCCGGTCAGCTGGTCAGGTCCCCGCCGCTTCACAATTTTGCAATACGACCGCTCTGAGATTATATTTTTGATTGCCAATTTCCGTGCTCCGAATTGGGTAGCACCTGTGAAGGTTCAGGCAAAGCACCGAAAGAGTAAAAGTGAGATGTATATAAGTTTTATTACTTTGCTAATATCTTCTTAGAAACCTCTCTAGTCTTTGATGATAAACGAAGCGGCTTCTGTAGTAGGAAGTTTGGGATCAATTCTCTTGGAGAGGTTTTGAAATTGGTTGGGGAAACGCAATGACAATTATATTTAAAATAATCGACAAATTTGAAATTGGTTTGATTTGTTTGGGTACTCTGTAGCAATGAATTGCGATTTAATGTAGCTAGATTTGTATCTAGCGTGATTTCGTGGAGCGGCACCTGTTTTTAGACCTATCCGCATTTGGGTACTATAAAAAGGGAGTAGACAAGCATTGGCTTGGTTCTGGGGGCCCTTGTCAATTATTAGCCTCCTTGTAAAGACAGTGGTAGAAGTGCTGAGTCACTCCTCCACTGTCTGGCTACCATCGTTCACGATGACACCACCCTATGATGATGATGTAGTAGCAACTGCTGTATGATGTGCACTGGTAGGCAAGTGTTTAACGCGCTAGTCTGGTAATCCTAGTAGTGTAGGGATCCGTTGTTCGAATCCCACCCATTGCAAGAATTTTTCCTCGTTAATTTGAATTTGTGACCACATAATAATAAGACTCTGAGGGTTAGGTGGTAGAAAATGCTTCGAGTATTATCTCGCCTGATGGTTACCTTCCACTAAAGAGTGTTATTATTATTGAAATGAAGAGCATGGTATTCATTAATAAATTAATACCCTCCTAGTCTTCTAGAAATCTACACTAAAAGCAAATTCTATTCTGTCACGTCCAATAGAAAATCACAGAATATATATTATATATATCTACAAATTTTACGTATACATCAGTAAAAATACGAGTATGTATGTATTGTATCTATCAAGTAGTTCTCTCGGGTTGAAGATTCATTATCTTTAGAGAAAGCCAAATTATTTTCTGATAGATGAGATCCATTAGAGCACAAATGACATTGATACTTGTAGGCAATATAGTTTTTGAGTAAGTGAATATTTTACCAGGGACCTAACTTATGAATTCGTAGTCAAGTGGTTAAGGCGCTCGTCTGGTAATCCAGGTACCGTAGGGATCTGTTCGTTGGAATATAACACCCAGTGCATGAATTTTTCCTCATTAATTTGAGTACATGACCACATAATAATAAGAGTCTGAAGGTTAGGTGATGGAAAATTCTTTAAGCATTAGCCTGAGTGGTGTTTACCTTTTTTCTAATATATTTAAAAAAAAAGAATATACTCATTTATTTGTGTATGTGACCACATAATAATAAGACTCTGAGGGTTAAGTGGTAGCTCTTAAAAAACACTCCCACTTTCAAAGAGTTCAGTGCATTTATAAATCTTTGAGAAGCAGTTGGGGTTTCAAATGCCACCTCTGACTATCTCTACAAGAGAGTATAGTTGAGGTTGTTCACATCTTCTGGCTTTTCTGCTCCATTAGCTTTTCACCGTGATGCTCTGAAGTGGTTTCTTCTGAACGAGGCTAGTTTTTTTTTAAATAATAAATCATTTGTCTTATTTTTTATATTATTTTTTGGTGCTTGTTTACTGGAAAGTGGCTCTACGGCTTTCGCTCGGCCTACATGAGTTACATAATTATGGTGCGGAATTCCTGAATTCGTGCCTGAGCCAGCTAATGCCAACAAGTCGAATTCTATTCTATTCTCTTCAAGAAGCAACATATCACATTACACTTCCCAAATGTGCACCTTCTCTCTCTCTTCTTCCCCCCTCCCTCTCTTTCTCTCTCACTGCTTCCCCTCTCTCTCTATCTCTCTCACTCCTGCCCCCCCTCTCTCTCTCTCTCACTCCTTCCTCCTCCCTCTCTCTTTCACACACACTCTTTCTCCGCTCTCCCAATCCCTCCCCCTCTCTCTCACTCCCCCCCCCCCCTTTCTATCATAAGGGTGCAAATCGTTTGACTTTTAATACTGAAACATATAGGAGGAGGATATGGAGTGAAATAGAAGTTGAAAGAGAGTGAGTGAGTGAGAAAGGGAGAGAAAAAGAGAAAGAGAAAAAGAAAAAGAGAGAGGGAGAGTGAGAGAGAGTGCAGAGAGAGAGAATGGAGAGGGGGTTGGTGAGTGAGTGAGTGAGTAAGAGATAGAAAAGTATCTTATTACACCCTTCTTGATGTCTTAGGATTCATGTCTTCTCACTCTTTCCTACATCAGTCAAGATAAGAGAGACAAGGAGAGAGATAGTGTGACAGGGTGCAATGTATGTAGATGAAGTCAGTGTTTGTAGAATGGGGTAACTTGTAGAAATGGAGATTGGCAGGCTTTCAGTGCAATTTAGCTATTTTCCTATTCTGAAACACAAATAATAATAACTTAATAACAAACACTCTTTTGTGGGAGGTAACCACCAGGCGAGGTTAATGCTCAAAGCATTTTCTACCACCTAACCCTCAGAGTCTTATTATTATGTGGTCACAAACTCAAATTGATGAGGAAAAATTCGTGCACTAGGACGGATTCGAACCAACGGATCCCTACGCTTCCTGGATTACCAGACTAGCGCGTTAAACACTTGACTACCAGTGCACGGTTTTAGTACAGTTTTGCTATTTGCTAAACCTAATAAAGAAAATAGATTAATGAGTGGGCAAGCAAGACCTTCAATTGTTGTAGACCTATCTTTAAATAAATGTTCCATGCCACTCCGGAAACGATAAAACTCTGTCAGAATTTTCCGCACTGACCGGGATTCGAACCCGCAACCTCCAGGTAAGAAATCAGTGCTCTTAACCACTGAGCCACGGAGGAGGAATATAGTTAGTAGTGTACTAGTGTGAGTAATATTAACCCTTTCGAAACCCACCAGGAGGTCATGGCCCCCCCATTAATTATCCAGGAAACCTGTTTCCTCTGCACTTTACACTTCATTCTGGTGCATACATAGTATACATAATGTAATTATGTATGTATAATATGTATGTATTTCCAGTTTTATACGATTCAGCATATTTGCACGTCCCAAACTCCCAAGTGCATAATGTATAACTTATATTTTGTACATATAATACGTACAAACCCATGTACATAGTTACACACTATATATTATTTGATTTATTTGTTATACCATAAATCTCATGCATAAAGTTCGGTACACTTTGGATATACATGGATATACACAGACGTTTACTTTTGCAGTCTCAGACATAATACGTGCGTTATGTTATACGAACATATACGACATACATTAATTTATGCCTTAGGTATTTCTTTTCTGACTGTGAACTTCGAGCTGTAGAAATATTCTGGTTGAAAGTGCCATTAAACTCACCACAAGCCACCCTGAAATTATTATTATTATTCAACACTTTATTAGATATAAATGGACATATGTACATTACAAATAATTATTTTAACAATGAAAAAAAATGGTAACATCCTCTAAAGGCCCAAGCACTTTTTGTGTTTTGTAAGCCCATGTCTAAAATTTTGGACATATTGAGTTGTTGCAATAATGCTCTCCTAGGGCGTGGTAGGATCACTCTTTTGGAATACAAAATATTTTTTTTTTTTTCAGTTGTTCTTGAATATCAGACGGAATTTTTAATTTTTTCAATTTTTTTTTTGACAGATCTAATAATCCAAGAACAAGTCAAAATTCAGAGATGAGTACATTGCTGGTATTCATTTTTTCAGACTTCAGAGTCTTATTACTATGTGGTCACAAACTCAAATTAATGCGAGTAAAAATTCATGCAATGAGTGGGATTCGAACCAAGAAATCCCTATGCCATCTGAATCACCAGACTAGCGCTTTAACCACTTGACTACCAGTGCACTTGATCTGGGCGTCCATACAACCCTGCCACCAACGTGAGACAGGCACCTTAAGGACCCCTCGTTCAAGCACTGGGAACAGTTTAGTTCGGTTTAGTTAATGATATTCAATGAGGTGCGAATATTAAGACTGACACTTTGTCCATCATCAGCACTTGAGTTTAGAATCAAGAGTGTTTTATTTTAAGTGACACATTAAGAAAAAAAATCCAGTTGAAGTGTTTTTATATAAGGTGTTGAGTATTCATAGTTTGAGTGTTCGTTTTAGATTATTTGAGAAAACAAGAGTCAAGTGTGACTTGATATCAATTTTAATCTACAATACAAAGTTAGAAAGGTAATAAGGTATCATTAGAAATTTGTGCATTGGTAGTCAAGTCGTTAACGCCCACCTAGTGCATGAATTTTTCGTCGTTTATTTGAGTTTGTGACCACATAATAATAAGACTCTCAGGGTTAGGTCTATTTTTTGACTCTGAGATTAATATCTTTAAAATCGATTTTAAAACAATGACTCCCGCCTATTTTGATATCAGACAGTAAATACTTGACCTGTTTAAAAATTAAACCCGCAGTCCCTGTGTCAATTTTAATTTCTCCATCGCTCGCCGATCGGCGACGGGAATTATTGTGAAGTGGTCTCTTCCCTCTTGAGCTCAATATTGCTTGTTCTGACTTCCTGCAGCAGCGGGTGGAGCCATCCATGGTTCGACTCCAGACGATGACGGCGAATTGTGTTGACATTACTGAAAAAAAGGGAATAATTACATAAATACATAGTTGTCTTTTATCCTTGAGTATTTCAAGTGCTTTTTGCGTGCAGCGTTCTCAGAGGAAAATTCAGGTCTTTGTATTATAGTATATTTATTTGTAGTATAAATAAAAATTGTATTTCTTATGTAGAACTGAAATAAATAATCATAATAATAATCTGCTACCTATTTTCGGTTCCAAACTAGGCCAAAAACAGAGCTCCACTCTGAACTTTCGAGTTCAAGATCCAATCTGATCAGACAGACATGGGACCATATGCCTGCCTCTAGTAGAGTGCCTAATCAGTTCAGGTAGGTTTAGATCGGAATCGCCGATAATTGGGACCGGGCCAGTCCAAAATTTCAGCCCACGCTAAAAATCAAGACGCACGAGGGAACAGGACACAATATTGGAGTATAAATTATGGACATGTGCGTGTTTTTTTTTTTTTTTTTGGACATCAGTGGCTGTATCTTAAAACCGAGCTCAGTAGCTTGATCGATAAGGCGGCGGACTTGTAACCTGAAGGTCGGTGGTTCAAGTCCCGGTTTCAGCGTGGATTTAGTAAAGCGAGTTTGAGTAGTTGTGGCATCACGAAAGATGATTAACACAAATATGATAACTTTAACTTATCTTATTGGTCCGAATTATGAAACAGGTTTTGATTTTAATCTAAGCCTGACACAGCCTCTAGTGATAATTAAGTGTTTCTCTCTGTTCCTGTTGGCGGCCCTTAGTCGCCTTGTTAGCGGCCCTTAGTCGCCTTGTTGGCGGCCCTTAGTCACCTTGTTGGCGGTCCTTAGTCTCCTTTTGGCGGCCCTCAGTCGCCTTATTGGCGGCCCTTAGTCGCCTTGTTGGCGGCCCTTAGTGGCCTTGTTGGCGGCCCTTAGTCGCCTTGTTGGCGGCCCTTAGTCACCTTGTTGGCGGTCCTTAGTCTCCTTTTGGCGGCCCTCAGTCGCCTTATTGGCGGCCCTTAGTCGCCTTGTTGGCGGCCCTTAGTGGCCTTGTTGGCGGCCCTTAGTCGCCTTGTTGGCGGCTCTTAGTCACCTTGTTGGCGGCTCTTAGTCACCTTGTTGGCGGCTCTTAGTCACCTTGTTGGCGGCTCTTAGTCACCTTGTTGGCGGCTCTTAGTCGCCTTGTTGGCGGCTCTTAGTCGCCTTGTTGGCGGCTCTTAGTCGCCTTGTTGGCGGCCACTAGTCGCCTTGTTGGCGGCCCTTAGTCACCTTGTTGGCGGCCTGTTGCCTTGTTGGCGGCCACTAGTCGCCTTGTTGGCGGCTCTTAGTCGCCTTGTTGGCGGCTCTTAGTTGCCTTGTTGGCGGCTCTTAGTCGCCTTGTTGGCGGCTCTTAGTCGCCTTGTTGGCGGCTCTTAGTCGCCTTGTTGGCGGCCCTTAGTCGCCTTTTACGACAGGCAAGGACGGAATGCTTTGGGAGTATTCTATTATCCTTCCCCTACCCACAGTGATAGATAGATAAATTTCTTTTGTAATAAAATCAGATTTTGTTACAATGGCCCTACCCACAGTGGTTATCATGGCACTTTATACCGCTCGATGTTTAAATAAATTTTTCACTATCCAAAAATCATCATTAATTGCAAAAGTTGAAAAGAGTATGTAGGTACAGGGTACACGAGTGAATCACTCATATTTGTGTGAATCACTTTCGTGATATCACAACTACTCAAACTGGCTTTTCTATAAATCTACGCTTAGAAGTATTCCTTAGGGAGAGAGCTACAAAAATTGTAAAAAAAAACTAAAATAAATATACATTATTACATTACGCTGAAACCGGGACTTGAACCACCGACCTCCAGGTTACAAGTCCGCCGCCTTATTGATCAAGCTACTGAGGTCGGCTCATCATCATCAATTCTTACAATCTTCATCATCATATTATGCTAATGATTATTTATTCATCAACAAATTTTATACCATCAATTCGATGTGCCACCCAAATCAATTTGTAAATTAAGACATCGTCCCGGCTATAATTAAAAATGAAGACATCGGGTGTAATTAGGTGAGAACAGCGCGGGTTAAGTTATGCAGGTCTCGGGTATCATGCTTGATTAGAATCTTCCTTATCTATGCTGGAAGATCAGTTAACCTCTTCGGGTGCTGTAGCCCAAAAGTTATTCGAAAAATCTCAACAGGCTAAATTCAAAGGACTTTGACTGTGGTATGGCTTAAAATACCACAGAGTCGTAACTTCGCCCGGATTAAAAACAATTGTAATAAAAAATAATAATATTTTTTATTTTTTTGTACATATTTCTAAGTTTTTTTTTAATTTTTTGTTATTAATTTGTTGTTTTTGATTGTTTTGTAAAATAAAAAATAAAGTCTTTAAAAATAAAGAATAGATAAATAAAGAGTCACAGGTGAAACGAAATTAAGCACTCACATTATCCGATGACATAAAAAGTTTCCCGATAGTGAGAAAATAGAGCACACAGAGATTTTCTATCACTGTAGATTTTTTATTTTTATTTTTGCAAAAAATTAATGAAGTCTAAAATAATAATAATATCTCTTTATTTATATAGTTAAAAGAACAGTTGTCATATTTGTGTTAATCACTTTCATGATAATCACAACAACTCAAACTCGCTTTCCTAATTCTACGCTGGAACCGGGACTTGAACCACGGACCTCTAGATTACAAGTCCGCCGGATTATTGATCAAGCTACTGAGGTCGGTTCTTTATTTATAGTGCCTGATTAATTCAAATAAGTCTCAATTCCGTCAGTAAGCCCAAGACGTATTATTATGAGGTCAAAATCGCAGATGGGAGGATAAATTGTCATGTCCCGGTTGGATTTCGAACCCACGACCTCTGGATTACAAGAACGAAGCTCTGTGACCACTGAGCTACCGGGACAGACTAAATTGTATGTCAGAATGGGCTAAGGCAATAAATATGCAAATGGGGAACATAACAATTTCAAACATGCAGATATATGGACAACATAAATAACATATACATATATCTATCTATGCACATTTCACATACATACTTGTTCTGTAACCATGTAATAGTATGTACTGTATATATGTATAACTACTACACAGTATGTAGTATGTACTGTACATGGATGGACACACCACTAGCGTTTATGATGTGCAAAATACAATCATACGAAATTAATAATAACACTCTTTAGTGGAAGGTAACCACCAGGTATGGTTAATGCTCAAAGCATTCTCTACCATCTAACCCTCAGAGTCTTATTATTGTGTGGTCACAAACTCAAATAAACGACGAAAATTTAATGCACTAGGTGGGATTCGAACCAACGGATCCCTACGCTATCTGGATTACCAGACTAGCGCGCTAACCATTTGACTACCAGTGCACTGTATGTATATAGACGACAGAAACAATAAGTAGCTTAGCCACAGACATCATGAGACATAATACCGACCGAGAAGCTATGTCCAGCAAATCCTGCTCTCAGCTAAATGAAACCAGAATTAAAAAGTTAATTAAATTCTTAACCTCATATCGATCGTGAGAACATACTGCCCTTGATGATAATAATTACTTTTGTAATAATAATAATAAATAATAATGTGCACTGGTAGTCAAGTGGTTAACGCGCTAGTCTGGTAATCCAGGTAGCGTAGGGATCCGTTGGTTCGAATCCGACCCAGTGCATGAATTTTTCCTCATTAATAAATTTGAGTTTGTGACCACATAATAATAAGACTCTGAGGGTTAGGTGGTAGAAAATGCTTTGAGCATGAACCTCGCCTGGTGGTTACCTTCCACTAAAGAGTATTATTATATTATTATTAACTTTTGTCTTGGTTTATAATAATAACTTTTGCATTACAAGTGATAATAATGACAGTATCTTTCATATACTAAGTTATCTATTGGTTAAGTAAGTAACGTCCAGTGAGGCAAAGACCTTGGTGGGTGACCATTCGAATTCGAAACATTGTGATGCCTTACATCAAGGTTTCTCTCATAAAGAGGTTATTTTCCCTTATGGAGAGGTAAACTTGACCTGGAAATCGTTCTCTTTTATCCGAATTTCTCTTGTATCCAGTTCTCTTATATTCAGTTCTCTTACATCCAGGTTTCTCTTAAATCCAGTTCTCTTATATCCCGGACTCTCTTATATCCAGTTCTCTTAAATCCAGGTTTCTCTTATATCCAGTTCTCTTAAATCCAGGTTCGACTTTACCAACTTTAGTTCTTGTCTTTATTGATAATAACCTGGACGAGTAATTACAAAAGACGGTTTGTTTTTTGTTGATGTTAATAATAATAACAAATATAGTTTCATTGCTAAGGCCATGTACTAATAATAATAACCAATATACTTTCATTGCTAAGGCCATGTACTGTTGCTGCGTTCTCATCAATGGATAGTTCAACCAGTACCATCTGCAGTACCGTACAGTGCATTCCTGCTACCTATTCTGCATTCCTAATCCACTGGATCTAATGTAGTGTGTGTGTGTGTGTGTGGTGTGTGTGTGTGTGTGTGTGTGTGTGTTGTGTGTGTGTGAGAGAGAGAGAGAGAGTATGTGTGTGTGGGCGGGTCTGTGTGGTTTGTATGTCTGTGTGTGTGTGTGAAAGAGAGAGAGAGTGTGTGTGTGAATGAGTACGTGTATGTGTGTTTGAGAGAATGTATGTTTGTGTGGGTTAGTCTGATGTGTGTGTGTGTATGTGTATTGCAGTGCTGTGCTGTGTCTATATGCTCATACAGGTTAGACAATGCCGACCCCAACTAAATTTGGGAAAAGGCAGAGTGGAAGAAGAAGCAGATGAAATGGATGCATACTCGTATCTGGAAAAGAAGAAAAAATTGATCTCTATTTGAAATGATTTTTCTTTTTTAATTTGTGTTGAACGTTGCTTTCAACTGTATGGTCATATCATGACGGGGGTGTTATCCTCCATTCGCAGGAAACTCACAAACCTGCTGCCCACATTAACCTCACCCAGCCTGGATTGGGCTGGAATGGCAGCATCACGAAATCTTCATCCCGCTGGTCGTTGCTTAACTTCGGTGTTTCTACGAGAACTGGTGCATTCAACGCGCCATCGACGCTGGCTATATTTGTGGAGTGAACAGATTGTTGCGAGATTTAAAGAAGAAAGAAAGAATATCTATTTGAAATGAATGAATATTGTTCTATTGTTGAGATATCTGAAGATATGAGAAAAATAATAGGTCCCCATTATCGATAAAGTATCAATGAAAATAGAGCCCTACTTTCGAGTCAATAAGAACTATTAAATCATTCGACCCAGGGATTCAGGAAGATACTGGGTGTTCATACATGATGCGTAATCTGAGCTGAAACATAGATTTTTTTTCTCGTATCCATGAAACAGGAGCTACTGTAGACGCTTGTGGTCTGTGTTGTAGCCTGTCCATCCCGTAGTATGCCTCCCCTCTGATGGGCGAGAAGTGACACAGTACTTCCCATTTAGGCGCTGGGTCAACACGAGCGCACCGGAAGGTATCCCTTACAAACAATACTGTAACCATATTAGGAATACAAACTTTTGTCGATCGGCCAGTTTCGATCCCCCGATCGAAACTGGGACCTTTCGCATGGCAAGCGAATGCTTAACCACTGAGTTAATGGCGCTTTTTTTTTGCTAATTCTTAAATATGTATATGTACAATGTACATACGTATATCACTGTTGCGAGCCATACTCGCTTGATGGATTTGTCGGAAACACTAGGACCTCGTTCCAAAAACTACTCTCTAATTTTTCCAAAATTCCAAAATTTCGTCCAAACTAACAATTCAAAGCGCGTTGTTTGATGGTTGAAAGGGAGATTTAGGGATTATGAGTCTGATAAGACCTTGTTTCGGATGCTGGAAAAAAGCGACTTTTAGGTCTCATTATATAATTATAAAGATAGAAAACTTATTTTACACTTCTGTCCCGGTAGCTCAGTGGTAAAGGCGGCACTGTGTGAATCCAGAGATTCCAGAGGTCGCGGGTTCGAAACCCAGCCGGGACATGACAAGTTTTCCTCCCTGTTGGGATTTTTACCACATAATAATACGTCTTGGGCTACTGCTGGAATAATGGCACTTAATAGTCCTAATCGGGTAGTATAAATAAGGCGATATTATTATTTCTTCAATTCTCCAAGAAAGCAGCTATATTTTCACATGTTTTCTACGTTTGTCACACCCTGTAGTCTCGTCCTGAAGAAACCAATATCATCTGGGGTGCTAGGGAGAGGTCACCCGGTCGTTTTCACACATTTCCAATCCCCTGCATTTCCCATATTTACAGCCTATGGCCCCTTGTTTCAAATCTCCATTTTCCATATTTACAGGTTTTTCCCATGTTCCACCAGATAGTCCCTTCCTAATGACAGTGTCATTCATTTTCATTGTTCCTTTCTTATTTATGTTTTGATTCTCTTGCTTGTTCTCTTTATCCCTTCTTTTCTCTGTTGATCTATTATATGTTTTGGGTGTCTTATTATTTTCTCAATATATCGTGAACCATTTTTATTACATAGTGTACAGGTATACATAGGTATTTTTAAATTGCCATTTCTCTAATATACATAATTAAGTGACGCAAGAGACTTTTCTGGGAACTCAATTACGAAAAAAAATAAAAATATAAGCAAATAAATGTTATCATACTCGTATATGTGCTTATCACTTTCGTGATATCACAACTAACATCAAAATCTTTTTACTAAATCTACGCTGAATCCGGGACTTGAACCACCGACCTCCAGGTTGCAAGTTCGCCGCCTTATCGTTCAAGCTACTGAGGTCTATCGAGTTTAGAGTCTAGACATTTAGTTTTAGACAGTTCGGTAATGTTTAGCCACATCATCTCTCAAGGTTCATACTTTATCTTCTGTATTTCTTTCTTACATTTTATGTCAGAGGATCATTTATATACCTCTCCACGAATCCAGGATCTTGTAGGAAAAATCCTCTCCTCATCCTTTTTCTCTCAGGAGTCTCAAGTCCTTTAAAGCAGCGGTCGGCAACCTGGGGTCCGCGGACCCCCGGGGGTCCGCGAGAGCTAAATTGGGGGTCCGCGAAGCCATTTCAGGATTTAAAAAAAGAAGAAGAAAAATAGCTCATGAACTCGAATCATAAATAGTCCGAAGTACCCGGAAAGAGCAGCCTTCTCCCCCCCCACGCTTTTGTAATTTGGGGGTCCCTTAAAAAAATTCGAGATAAGCTAGGGGTCCGCGTAGTACAAAAGGTTGCCGACCCCTGCTTTAAAGGATAATAATAATAATTGTGAACATCTTTAACATTGTCACCAGTCGCGGCCGGTGCTATAAGGAGCTGGGGAAATCTAAACGAAAAAGAAAGAGAAAATTTTCTCCTAGCTCGTACACAATGAAAATCATCACACCTTTCTAGAATAACTAACGCATAAACAATATGATTGGCATGGTAAACAGAATCCAACTCCTAAGATACTGAAGGAGCGACTCTGTAAATCCCATTTCAGTCCGGTTTATGTGGCAGCACCCCCAAAAAAAAATTCCCACCGGCCCCACCTGAAAATTATTATTACTACAGTATGATTTATTAGGTAGAACAAAAATAGAATACAGTATAATATAATGAAATTATAAAGAAAATTCAATAGATTGAGCAAAGAAACAAGAACAAAAAAGAGAAAGAAGCTAAAGTCCTACCGAAAGGGCGGGGTTATTGCCTGTAGCAATCTCTTCCACCCAACCTATTATATCAATCTGATCAAACGCATTAAAATAGAGAGGAAGGAGGTTAGTTGATGGCATGGATATTCAGAACTATTGCCTGCTGATGAGAGCAAATAAGCTCGAAACAGCTGTCCAGGTATGTTCTGATATTCATGCGTACATCTAGTACAACTTCTCATTTTTCTGTTTATACTGATTAAAAAAAACACTGCCAATTATGGACACAATACTTCCTCGTGATTGTTTCACATTGTGTACACGTGCGAATTTTGAGTTTTTATACTAAATTACTTGTATCTCCGAAACGGCTGAACCGATTTTCTTCAAATTTGTTTTATATGGTAGAAAACCGTTTTTTCTACATTCTAGATTCCACAAAAAATTCTGTATCGGCAAGTTGTGGTTCTTATTTTTTGACTTTATTGTCCAAAATTTCGGATTTTCTTAAATATCAGAGTCAAATTATAATTAATTTAAAAAAAAATTATAAAAAGCCTGTGTAAAACAATAATATGCATATACATACAAAATTTCATCAAAATCGAGTGTACCGTTCACGAGATATAAGCATTTAAGTAAAAAGTTAGTGGTCAGGCGCATGGTCTCTTTCACCCAGAGGCGCTAGTACGAGTTCGATGAATTTAAAATGGGACCATCTGCAGAATGTCTCCTAGATGTGTACAAAATTTCATCAAAATCGGTCGAGTAGTTTCCGAGATTTGCGCGTTACAAGGAATCGTTTTAACAGACCGACAGACAGACCGACAGACCGACAGACCGACAGACGGACACAAAACCAAATTTGCTCAGGAGGTTATGAAACGTCCAGAAATATGAAAAAAATTGAAATCGGAGCAAAAAAATATTTTTTCTTACAAAAACGAACACAATACTTCCGATTTCTAATATTAGAAATTTCTCGGAAGTAAAAATCACCAACAGCATATCATCAACAGCCTCCCCCAAAAAGTTTTCCCACCGTCCGCGTCTGATTGTCACCATCAATATCTTCTTCTGGTTGTGTCCTTTCTGAGTTGTGTATGATTAATGATCCTGCTATTATCATGCCAGGGACCCACCAGTTGTGTGTCATCCCTCATGTGATCCTGTGTGTACAGCGGGACAACCATAGTCTCTTTGTTCACGGGTGTCATCAGTATACAGTGTGTAGCAGTATCAGTATGAACAGAAAAGTGAGAAGTTGTAGAGTTGTACTAGATGTACATTGTACATGAGTATCAGGACGTACCTGGACAGCTGTTTCGAGCTTATTTGCTCTCATGCCTCTCATCAGCAGGTAATAGTTCTGAGTATCCATTTTTTTTTTTTTTTTTTGTTACAAAAGAAAGTTTTACGGGTGTTATGACCTTGAGATCATGAGGCTTCCAGGCTTCTTTCCGGCATTGCCGCTTCAACAAACTTCTATATTTTAATCAGTATACACAGAAAAGTGAGAAGTTCTACTATGAATTTAGTGTCGCAGCGAAAATGGAAACCCCCCCCCCCCCCCCCCCTCTGCTATCAAAAAGAAAAATAAAAAAAAAGCTCACAAAATTGTAATGTTAGAAGTCTCAAAGAATGGATCAACTTTCTTTTTGCTTATTTTTATTTTTACTATTTCTACTCTTGTTATTTCATTTCTTTTCAATCGTCTTCTCGACAATTTGCTGCATTTCCCTGTCCCTGGAAATAATGTCTTCTAGCCAACTTCTCCTAACCTTATCTTCCTTGTTTCTGTTGCATCTCCTAACCTCATTACCCTCATTTTTCCTCACAAATTGCATTAGTTTCGCCTCTCTTGGCTTCCAAGCACACTTTGCGTCACTCATGTGAAACTAGAACTCTGCTGTTCTGTTGTAGAACAACTTTATCAGTATTATTAATTACGTTATTTTTACATCTCTTTTTCTTATTAAAACTTTGTAATGTGTGTCCATTTATTTGTTATTAGTTTTATGTGTATAACTGTCTTTTTCTTATAATGAAAATAATAACAACACTAACACTTAATAATAATAACACTCTCTCGTCGAAGGTAACTACCTGGCGAGGCTAATGCTCAAAGCATTCTCTACCACCTAACCCTCAGAGTCTTATTATGTGGTCACAAACTCAGATGAATGAGGAAGAATTCATGCCAACTGGGTGGTATTCGAACCAACGGACCTGGATTACCAGACTAGCGCGTTAACTATTTGACTCTTTTTCTTATTACTGAGTTTGTGTATATTTCGTTGTTATTACTTGTTCTGTATAACTGTCTTTTTCTAATAATGATATATAAAAATAATAATCAACACTCGTAAAATATGTATATTAAGTCAATCAGCACTGGCAGTCAAGTGGTTACCATCTAGGTAGCGTAGGGTTCGAATCCCACACAGTGCATGAATTTTTCCTCATCAGATCTATCTGAGTTTTTGTGACCACATAATAGTAAGACTCTGAGGGTTAGATGGTAGAAAATACTTTGAGCATTAACCTCACCTGGTGGTTATACCTTCCACTAAAGAGTGTTATTAATACTATTATAATGGTAGAATTCTCTATTCGTGAGCTCTGCTACCCAACCTCGTACTTTTCTCATACGTACTTAATACTTATTATAATACTAAATGATTTATTTCTGTGTTTTGATTAATATTTTTCAGCGTAATATATTAAATCTAGGTGAAACGTGAACAATATTTCACTTTTCGCTATTAAAACTTTTGACTGTTTTGTGTTGTTCAAACTTTAAATTTATTTTTCTCTCTCTCATTTTTCCCTCTTTCTCTCCTTCTCTTTCTCTCCTTCTTACTTTCTCTCGTTCTCTCCTCTCTCCTTCTCCTTATTCTCCTTCTCCTTTTCTCCTTATCTCCTTCTCCTTCTCCTTCTCCTTCTCCTTCTCCTTCTCCTCTCCTTCTCCTTCTCCTTCTCCTTCTCCTTCTCCTTCTCCTTCTCCTTCTCCTTCTCCTTCTCCTTCTCCTTCTCCTTCTCCTCTCCTTCTCCTTCTCCTTCTCTTCTCCTTCTCCTTCTCCTTCTCCTTCTCCTTCTCCTTCTCCTTCTCCTTCTCCTTCTCCTTCTCCTTCTCCTTCTCCTTCTCCTTCTCCTTCTCCTTCTCCTTCTCCTTCTCCTTCTCCTTCTCCTTCTCCTTCTCCTTCTCCTTCTCCTTCTCCTTCTCCTTCTCCTTCTCCTTCTCCTTCTCCTTCTCCTTCTCCTTCTCCTTCTCCTTCTCCTTCTCCTTTCTTCCCTTCTCCTTCTCTCCTCCTTCTCCTTCTCCTTCTCCTTCTCCTTCTCCTCCTCCTTCTCCTTCTCCTTCTCCTTCTCCCCCTCTCCCATAAACATGTGTTTCTGACTGGAATGTAATTAGAGAAAAACTTGGAGGGACGTGGTCTGTTAATGAGTATTTCTCCCTTGTCCATGAGCTGAATTCTATTGATCGATCTGTTCTAACTTTAGTTTAAAACTTTGTTTAATTCAATATGTTTTTTTAAGAGAGATTTTCATTATATAGTTTATTAATTCCTTCAAAGAATTAAAGTTACTTAACTTTTGATAAACAATTGAAAAATTAAATTTCTGAAGTTGCATGCAGCAGCATTTCTGTTAATTTTTTCAGACAAGTAAAGCACAATACTTCCGATTTCTAATATTAGAAATTTCTCTGAAGTAATTTTATTATAAACTTAAATTCATCATGATTGTGTACTTTTTTGAGCTTTTCTTTTTTACATGACCTCAATTCAATTATTTTTGGATTCTTTCGAAAAGTGTTAATAGTTTAATAGTTTATTTATTTCATGTTATTACACATAAGTGTTTACAATTGTCAATATTAATAGAACAAAAGAAAGAAAAGGTAAGACATATAACTACTATTAATAACATAATAGCAGAAAAATGGAGATTTAAAAAAGTAGTAAAGAAAAAGAAAATACATGATGATAAAGAGAATAGGTGAAGCAGAACAAATACAAATATCATGCTAGGTCTTGGTCTTCTAAGAACTCAGAATATCTATAACATGCTTTTTTTAACAAAATATCTTCAACCCTTTTTTTGAGTTCTCTGATGGGAAGAGATTGTACATTAGTTGGCAAATGATTATAAAATTTAATACCCCAGAAATTGTATCCCGTTTTTGAAGTAGTCAAGCGAGAATAATTAACCATGAGTTGTCCAGAGTTGCGGGTATTATAGCGTTGTCCTCCGTCCAAAATTTGGTAAGTGGAAAGGTTATCTTTTACAAAGAGTATACAGGTGAGAATATACAAACATGGAAGAGTTAAAATACCCTTATCTATGAACAATGGCTTTGCATGCGCTCTGAGATCTGCGTTGCATAAAATGCGTAAAGCTATCTTCTGTTTGCGAAAAATGCCATCTGTTGACAGCATATGACCCCACAAGAGTAAACCATACCTGAGATAACTATCGAATGAGGCATAGTAAATATTGATTTGCCAAGAAGCAGAGATACAAAATTTCAACTTCCTCAACATATATAACTTGGATGACAGAATTTTTTCTAGGTAACATATGTGTTCTGACCAGTTTAGTCTTGGGTCCATTTTGAATCCGAGGTATCTTGTACACTGAGCGGGCGGCTCGTGACCTCTAAGAGTGAACTTTTGTTTGCAGGTTTTCTCTTGGTTTACAATTAACTTGTTAGAACGGAACCAATTCTGTGCTTCATCCCAAGCCAACTCGGATTCCGCATCTAGATTATTTCGACCTCTATTTAATAGGGTAGTATCATCTGCAAATAAAATTGTGTCGCCATGGCTTATGTTATAACAAAGGTCATTAATAAAAATTATGAACAACAAAGGCCCGACCACCGACCCTTGGGGTACTCCTACAGTGACAGGAAGAACAGATGAGCTGATTCCTTGCCAAGAAACCAATTGACTCCTATCGGAAAGATAAGATTTCAAAAGTTCAAGTGGAACACCCTGTATTTTATAATAAGACATTTTTTCAAGTAGAGTACTGTGATCCACACAATCGAATGCTTTTGATAGATCACAGTACGCCGCCAAAATGTCTTCCCCATTTTCAAAAGCTGATAGGACATTTCTAGATAACTCTAGCGTGGCAGATGTTGTAGATTTGCCAGATCTAAAACCATACTGGGTGCCCACCAATAAATTATGTTCTTCAAAGTGGCATAATATTCTATTTTTCATGGCTGTTTCAAATACTTTTGATATAGCAGGCAATACAGATATTGGTCGGTAATTTGATGTTTCATCTTTACTGCCTTTCTTGTATATGGGGGTAACTTTTGATAACTTTAGTTGGTTGGGAAAAATTCCCTTTTGAAACGACAAATTTATAAGATAAACAAGGGGTATAATTAGAAAAGGTCCAATAGTTTTTAATAGTGATGTACTGAAACCATAGATGTCTTTGCTATCCGTTTTTTTAAGTGCTTTAATAATTTTGACAACTTCCGTATGGTTCACTGGTAGCAGTTCAAAGGACGGAATGTTATCAATAGGAACTTGTTGGAGAAAATTATTGAAGTGTGTGTTATTGGTAGGCAATGTATTTGTTAGCAAGTGTGGTATCGATGTGAAATAATCATTGAAGTGAGTAGCAGATAACTTATCAGATCCTACAACACTATTAATTTTACCACTTTCTTGATTAATTACTTTCCAAGCTGCTTTTTGTTTGTTTCCAGATAATTGAATAAAGTTATCATTACCATTTTGTTTAGCTTGGGAGATAGCTTTCCTGTACTCATATTTTGCAACACGAGCCGCCGCTTTAACGGATTCACAATTTGTGGTACTTGAGAGGTTTCTTAACGAGTTAAATCGCTCTCTTTTATCACGCAGCTCATTTGAAAACCATTTTATAACCGGTTTATCGTTAACTAGTTTACACCTTTTTTCAGGGAATGCCCTGTTATAACAATTCAGTAGATAACTCAAGAAAGTACTAAAGGCTGATTCTACTTCATGCTGTTGAAGTACAAAACTCCAGTCAGTGTTAATGAGAAGGTCACTGAGAGTAGATATCCCTGCCTGAGTTAACGGTCGAGAAACCCTATATGTTATCTTAGCGGACGTGATTTGATTGTTAAAAGAAAATCTCTGACCATAGTGATCCGAAATACATATTTTAATTACCTCAGATTCGAAAGAATAATTTAAATTGTGAAATATGTTGTCAATACAAGAACTACTTGTCTGTCCAAAGACATTTGTGGCAACTCTGGTAGGGTCTTTTATAGAAATCTGGAAACCGTAAGAAGAAAGCAGAGTGTCTATTTGATGGATACTATGAGTGGTTACTGCCGTGAAGTCAACGTTAAAATCACCACATACTATTACCCGCTTCTTGTTTATGGAATCTAGTATGGTTTCAAGTATGTTTATAAAGTTCTCGAAGCGCCCAGATGGTCTATAAATACAAACAATAGCAAGATTTTGTTTTTTAATTTCAATTGCTGTTATTTCAACTTCTTTTTCTACAGAGAGAGCCTCAATATCTGAGAGGATATTGAATTCTGTCTCACGTGTCACATAAATACCTGAGCCGCCTCTAGAATAGTTTCTGCGGCTGTATAAACTAGCACATATATAACCCTTTATCAGGAACAAATCTTTTTCGCTACTTTTTATCCATGTTTCAGTGAAACAGAGTACATTATACTTAATATCTGAACCGTTGAGAAAATAATCGTCCAAATACAAAAACTTACTCTCTAAACCCTGTACATTTAGATGAAATAAGTGAGAATTAAAATTTGAGTTAGACAGTTAATGAGAAAACTCATTCGAGATTTTAGGGGATTCTACATTATGAGAGTGGTCCGAAAATGTTTTAAGATCTTTATCGAGAATCTTTTGAATGTTTAAGGTGTCTAACACACTGCTAAAACTACTGTCAGCTTGGAAACTATTGTCACGAGAACTTTCTTGTGAGTGTTCATGCGAAGGGCAATCAAGGTTTACAACCGAATCACTCTCAATACAATAAGCTGATAGAGTATCAGTAGTACTACATGAGGAGAGAGAATCGTCATTTAACAAAAATAACCCACTCTCATAAGTAGAATCTGTAATTAAGGGAACTGAGCTAGAATTAGAGCGAGGAACGGTATTCGATTCCCTGTCAGGATAAACCTTCAACAACTTTTTAACAATGAGTTCTGCTTCACCTTTACAATGTGATACAATGTCAAAAGAAGTATCCTTAGCTTCAATTAAACAATTTTCTAAGAGTATGTCATTATTATTCCTATTATTAAATTTAACGTTGCTGCTGAAAGCAGTGTCGTCATTTCTTACCAGAAATTTGAGTGTCGATATGATTTTGAGTACTTACTTTTACTTTGAGAAAAAGAACGAGCATCATCATACCTGTTTTTGTAAAAGTTTGGTATTTGATCCACATTATTGTAGTAATCATAGCGTCCATAACTATAGTAACCTTGTGGTCTGCTAATGTTATGATGATAAATAATTTCCGGATGACCAGGGGCTCGAGATCTGGCTTTGACCTGATATTCATCTTTATACCTAGGATTTGAACGATAAAAGCTATGACTATGCTTATTATTCTTACTTTGATTGTTGAAGTAATATTTAGAGTCGCGACAACCGCGTCTATAATTAATCGATTCAGGGTGGTGAATATGACCTGTGTTACTTGGTGGTAAGTAGGAATGACGCCAAAATTTACTATCGTAATTTACCTTGGCTCTGTAATCCTGATTATTATTAAATGTATGATCATGTTTAACAAATTTCACTTCTTTTTTTTTCTTTTGGTTAAAATCTGTAGTGTGTCTTTTTTTACTATTATTTTTTCTTCTGCCTCTGTCATTATTATTGTTACTATTATAAATATGACCACTACTAATATATTTACCACCGCTAATAGTACTTTTTTTAGATATTGGTTTTACAATAACTTCTTCATTAGGAAATAAAAGCTTAAATTTAATATTTTTTGCTAATAGGGTTTTTCCAGCATCATTGAAGTGTAGACCATCAGGGCTAAAAATATTTCGAGTGAACATGTGATCAGTTTTGATAAAATTAATTAATGCTTTCTTTTGTGTAACGTGCTTTTATAAAGTGTGTTAGTTTCTCGTTGTAGTCCTTTATCCTTCCATTCAAATGTGGCTTGTCGAATCTTGGAGGTACCAAAACAATGAACATGTCGAGATGCTTAAAATGTTCGACAATGTTGATCCAAGCTTTCTCCATGGCAGAATATTTTGTGTTTTCAACATCATTAGTGCCGACCATAAGCACCACTGCAGAATCGCTATCCTTGATATCACACTGGATTTGCATCACGTCTGAAGTTCTTAGTCCAGATTTGTCATACACTGAAATGTCGTAGTTTTGGCCATTGAGTTCAGTGCAGAGGAATCCTTTCATCCTTCTCATGTTGCTGTCGCCGATGAACTTACAGAATTTTCTCTTCTGGGTTTCTTTCTCCTTACTCGGATTATTGCTGCATGACATGGTCGAGCTGCCTGCCTCTAAAACGTCAATAGAAGTTTTGAGTGAAGTAACCAACTCATTCAGATCATCTATCTCCTTTTGTTTCTCTGCAATTTTGTCAACAAGAGCATGGACTTTAGCTGTATAAGTCCGTGATTGATCAGATTTGGTTGACGGAGTTATTTGAATGATGGTTTCGTTTGATGTACCGCTTGAAGTTTCAAATGAGGATTCGTGTTGGTTGACTTTAGAAGTAGTTGATCTAGGAGTGTGGAATTTGCTGGGTGAGGGAGATTGCGAGAGAAGAGCTCTGGTTTGGCTATCAGATTTAGTGCGAAGGGGGGATTTAATCACTGTAGGGGACATTGTTTGAACCTTCTCAGATGGCGGATGATTGTGTTTTAAGTCACCCCCTATTATTATGTTTTTCTCTTTTCCAAGAATAACATATGCATTGCATCTAAGAGATATGCATTTGTATTTAGAACCTTTAGTCACTGGTATACTATATTTATAATTATAGTCTTTGTGTGTTAAATTTCTTTTTGAAATGGTAAAATCTTCCATTATATTTTAAAGTAAATATTGAAACATGTAAACAAAGTGCATAAACACAACAGGTTATTTTGAATGTTAATTCGGAAGCTAGTTTCGGTACCCAATGATCTAGACAAGTAGGCACCAAGACCTATGATTGGAGTTGGTGATGAGGTACAGGGGGAGGTGCTTATCTCTTTTATCACTATCTTTTAATTGAAATTTTATGATTGGTCAATAGTCAACTGTACCATTGACAGTGTCAGTTACAATGAGACATAAAATCACACCCACACTTAACACGAGTGGGGACGTCAAAATAAAAGTTAGGAGAAGTTTGTCAATCTCACACACTTAAAATTGGGAGAAGTTTGTCAAGTTATCACATATGAAAAATAATAATTTTTTGGTAAAAGTTTGAGTAAAAAGTTGAAAATTAACAGGTTAAAAGTACTTATCCGTGCCAGCTAGTAACTTGTATAGCACAAACGAACCATATGACACAAGAAAAATTCAACTTTAGAAGAAAAACTTAACGATTTAAAATTTTAACTGTCAAAAAACTATCAGAAAACACGCAACACGTTTGTAAACAAACTGATTGTCCAAAAAAATCGTTACGTTCTTTGAGATTGGTAATTTGAAAATACAATATTGGTAATAAGACTCTGAGGGTTAGGTGGTTAAAGTTTGATAGGAATTTTAAAATTCTGTTTGTTGAAATTTCATGATTAAATGTGTGTGTATTTTTATATTTTTATTTTTACAAATTTAAAACGTAATAATTATAATCATGTAAATGTATTCTATGTTTCAGGTATGTTCTATGTGTGTCTGCAAAGATTCTATTATCTTCCTAATCATTGCTAATTCACGATGGAGTATTGATCCATTTACAATCATCCACCCAGTACAATCTTCCACCCAGTGTATAGGTAAATAATTACAAGTAAATGAGCACTCAAGACCTCATAAGTGAAACCTGGATATAAGAGAAAAATTCCTGTCCCTAGAGTTCTCGTATATCCTGGATTGACTGTACATTATTCGTATCATCATCATAGGGTGGCGTCATCGTGAACGATGGTAGCCAGACAGTGGAGGAATGGCTCAGCACTTCTACCACTGTCTTTACAAGGAGGCTAATAATTGACAAGGTCCCCCAGAACCAAGCCGTTGCTGGTCTACTCCCTGTTTATAGTCCCCCAGCCAGATTTCTGGTCTACTCCCTGTTTATAGTCCCCCAGCCAGACTTCTGGTCTACTCCCTGTTTATAGTCCCCCAGCCAGACTGCTGGTCTACTCCCTGTTTATAGTCCCCCAGCCAGACTTCTGATCTACTCCCTGTTTATAGTCCCCCAGCCAGACTTCTCCAGCCAGATTCGTATATGAATCCTATTTATTTCATTACCATATACTCATGAAGATAGGCACATACATACATAGTTGAGTATATATTTGCTCTGAGCAAAGCTTGTTGAATTCAACAAGCAGAAACGACTCGCAAAAAGCTCATAAAAATGTAGAATTTCAAGCGAAAACCACTTGCGATTCCTAATGTTTGCATTGATATTTTACATTCACTAATATTGACATTGCATATTTCATGTACCAGGAATTTCCTCTTTTTTTTGTTGCTATTTGCTAGCATAAATGTTTACATCCATATATCTTCAGACGATTTTGTGTCAATATCGAGAGAAAAAAATTGTCATTCTTGTTTGAATTTTTTCCAAGAATTGTTCGCTCTTGAAAATATGATGAGTGATGACAGATGTGTCAACTTGACACTGTCAAGTACTTTGACTTTTTCAAATATTTCAGGAAGGTGGTAAGTACTACGTGTATGAAACAGTGCACTGGTGGTCAAGTGGTTAACGCGCTAGTCTGGTAATCCAGGTAGCGTAGGGATCCGTTGGTTCGAATCCCACCGAGTGCATGCATTTCTCCTCATTAATTTGAGTTTGTGACCACATAATAATAAGACTCTGAGGGTTAAGTGGTAGAAAATGCTTTACGCATTAACCTGGCTTGGTGGTTAACTTCCACTAAAGAGTATTATTATTATTATTATGAAACATGCTAGATCACGTTTTATTTACAATAAAGTACATAGAATATTTACATAGAAATTTAAATTAATAAAAGAAAACTTGATGAAGGGCGGTGCTAATGCCAACGGCATTCTCTTCCACACCACCAATTTTTTTTTCTTTATCTCTCTCTCTCTCTCTCTCTCTCTCTCTCTCTCTCTCACTCATGTCCATAGGTTTGACTCTATTCCTCTCAAATTATGTATGGCTCATTTCACAACCAAACTTCTATCTCAGACCCTCTCACTGTTGTGTGGCTCATTTCTTGTTTACCATTCAGTCCCCTTCTCCATCTGGAGTAGAAGACAAATATTGATTGGGTACCTGTTTGTCTTGCGTCTCCTCTTAATCTTTGTCTCATTATTTTCATCTTCTTGTTCCTTTTCTCTATTTATTTCTTCATCTTTCTTTTTTTTATCTCTCTCTCACTTCTCTTTTTATACTGATTAAAATAGAGAGCTATACTTATACTTCTGGAACCACCAGGCGAGATTAATGCTCAAAGCATTTTCTACCACCTAATCCTCAAAGTCTTATTACTATGTGGTCAGAAACTCAAATTAATGAGGAAAAATTCATGCACTAGGTTGGATTCGAACCATCGGATACCTACGCTACCTGGATTACCAGACTAGCGCGTTAACCACTTGACTACCAGTGCACGGTTTATTTCTGTCTCCCTGCTAGAATCTATTTTTTATTTTTTTCGTAATATTCTCTTATTATATACTCTTTTATCATTTTTGTTTTCATATTTCCTTCTCTCTTTCTAATTTTATCTTGTTCTTACGGTTTGTCATATTTTTTGTTTCTACTGTTGCAGCTTTCTTTTTGAATATCTTTCAAGATCCTCTACTTACCTCTCCTCTTTCTCATCCATTATCTGCATTATTATTGTCCTCCTGCAAGAATTTAATTCGTTTAATTCTTTCTTTTCTGTCTGTCTGTCCCGGTAGCTCAGTTGTAAAGGCGGCACTCTGTGAATCCAGAAATACCAGAGGTCGCGGGTTCGAAACCCAGCCGGGACATGACAAGTTATCCTCCCATTTGGGATTTTTACCATATAATAATTATATCTTGGCTTACTGCTGGAATAATGGGACTTTAATAGTCCTAATCGGGTAGTATAAATAAGGCGATATTCTTATTATTATTATTTTCTCTTCTTCTACTATCATTGTTGTTTCCATGTCTCCCTCTCCAATGTTCCTTTCTCATCCATTCTCTTTGTCATTTCTGTTCTCCTGCAAGAATCTAATTCGTTTAATTCGTTCTTTTCTCTTCTTCTACTATCATTGTTGTTTCCATGTCTCCCTCTCCAATGTTATTATTTTTCCTTTTGCTTTATTCTTGTTTATTCTTCTTAATTTTGTTTCTCCTCTCTCTGTTACTTTTTCTTGAATCTTCCTCAAAAAATTCCGTGGCACCAGATTGAAAATATACAAGCACTTCATCCTTGTTCGTTTTACGAGTTTGTGTTCTCTCAATATTGACTCCCGATATTTTGCTTGTTGGTTGGTTGATTAATGGCTTCAAGTTTATTTTAAGTCTATTCCTCCTTAGTTCGTCTGTGTTTTAAATAGCTATGTATGTATTCTCTATGCTGTGTCTATGTGTCCGTACAATTCTAGGAATCATCTATTTATTCTGTACACTCATCTCTATTTGTAAAACTCAAATCTGTGGGTATCTGACTTGCTGACTATGTCCTCTTAGGGGTTGTCTGTTTAAGATACCACAGTCCAAACCGTAACAGAGATATTGAAATTTTCATGAGAGTTGACCCCCCTAAACCACCGTCAAACTACCTAGATAATTATCAAAATTAAAATATCTATTACAATTTTCAAGATATCGAGATTTTCTGGTCCAATAATGATTCAAATAGGACACCAGCCACGGGCAATAACCTCAACGACGACAATTAAATGCCGGGATTAAGCTAGTAATATACATAATTATGTACTTATATAAATAAAATTTGAGAAAGTATGTTTGCATTTCTGCATGCTTGCTCAATCTCGATGGAAAATTCCAATTTTTAATTACTGTTGATATTGGATATCTATTATTGGATATCTATTGGATAGGAAAAAGTTAGAGAGAGAGTTGGAAAAATGGAGAAAAGTATTTGAAAGCAGAGGTTTGAGAGTAAGCAGAGGAAAGACGGAATATATGACAACAAAAGAGAGAGGAGGATCAGAAATAAAACTTGAGGATCAGGTCCTACCTGCAGTGGACAAATTCAAGTACCTGGGGTCGGTCCTGGAAAAGAATGGAGAGCTGGCGAGTGAGATAAATCATAGAGTGAATTGTGGATGGGTGAATTGGAGAAAATTGAGTGTAGTGTTGTGTGATAAGAGAGTGAGCGTAAAAATGAAAGGGAGACTGTATAAAAGAGTAGTTAGACCAGCGTTGATGTACAGTGCAGAAACCTGGTCTATAACAAAAGCGCAAGAGAGAAAGTTGGAGGTTGCTGAAATGAAAATGTTACGATGGATGTGTGGAATAACAAGGAGAGATAGGGTGAGAAATGAGCGCACTAGGGGTACAGTGAAAGTAGGACCTCTGGCAAAGAAAATACAAGAGAGTAGGCTGAGATGGTTCGGACATATAGAGCGAAGAGACGAAAACTATGTGAGTAAGAGAATACAGGAACTTCAAATAGGCGGTAAAAGAAAGAGAGGAAGACCAAAGATGAGATGGAGAGACAAAGTTGAAGAAGACCTAAGAGAAAAAAACTGGAGAAAAGAGGACGCACAAAGTAGAAAGATATGGAAGGACATGATTCATGGAACAAATGCCGACCCCAAGTAGGTTTGGGAAAAGGCAAAGTGAAAGAAGAAGAAGAAGAAGATTGGATATCTATTTCAGTCTTTGCTGGAATTCAAAGTGAACAAATATTTGGGTCAAAATTGTACGTTTGATCCAAATATTGTATCCAGAACGTAATTATGGTTGTGTTTGAAAATGACGTTTAAATAGAGGAGTTCTTCTAGACCTCAAAGGTGTCTTGAGCTGCTTTCTAAATGACCTCCCCTGACCTGTGGTGATAGAACTCTTGAAATGAATTAAATATTTTCAAAGAGTATTCTTTGAAACGTATTTTTTTTTCAAATGCCTACAATCTACATCTATAAATATAAAGTCTCGTCGAGTTTTTTAATGTCCTGTTTGAAAGTTAATAATAAATTGGTAACGTTTGGGTTTCTCTACACCGCATTTCCTATTAAGCTGCTTCTATGAGTCTTGATACAAATGGTTTTTGATCATTCAGGCGACCTTTGATGTTAGCCCTGTTGGTCCTAATGGTGCGTCATGTAATTTTTTTTTTAAGTTTCCAGGTGTTTATATTTAACAATAACACCTTCAACAAACAATGAGGGTATACCCACCTTCAAAAGATAAAAAATCTTGTGCTGAAGGTGGGGAATATTGTAGTGACTGAAGTATTGTAGTCATATTGTAGAGATTGAAGTATTGTAGAGAGAGAGAGAGAGAGAGAGAGAGAGAGAAGAGAGAGAGAGAGAGAGAGAGAGAGAAGAAATACATTAACAGCAAGAGAGAGAGAGAGAGAGAGAGAAGAAATACATTAACAGCAAAAGAAACAACCAAAGAGTATAATCTACTAACACAACTGCTTTCCACAAAACAAGGTCCACAATATATTGTGAATCTTAGTGTGGAATGTCAACCAAATGAAAGAAAATGAGAAAGAGACATGAGAACGAAACTCGAATAAGAAACTATATCATAGGAAAATGTTCAGGTCTTTTTAGTCAGTAATAATTTAGACTTAAGTAACTATTGTACAATGTATTATTACTTATAACTTGGTTGTAAATAAATAAATAAAATAAATAAATATTAATGGTTATTTTGAGGGACACTTTATTTTTTAATAAACGAGGGACTTAACAATAATTTAGACAAGCACAAACACACACACACACACACACACACCACACACTTTCTTGTGGCTAATGTATACGTAAGTTATAAATGCAAATGCCTAGATCTAGTGAGTATAAAAGAAATTAATAGTCCTGTGGTCATATTGGTAAACATACAAGTTATGTGGTTTGTCTTGTTTTGGTATTAGTGGTTTTTGATTTATCTTGTATTGATGGTTTGTGGTTTACGCGTAGTTTGTATTGGTCGTGGTGAAGTTTCATCTTGTATTAAGTATGTCCTACAGATTACAATGATTTGCAGTAAATCTTGCAGAATATCGATGTTTAGTCATTCATGGAGTGACTAGTCCTTCCAGCTTCCACCTCAGTTAGATATATGTAGGTATACATCTCTCAATGAGGTACATGGCATCATCATCATCAAATATATACACAAAGATGGTCACTAATCTATCAAGTACAGGAACAAAGGTGTCTGATCTACCAGTTACTATTGTAACAGATCGTTTTTGACCTTTCTGGACTCCTGTGGTTTAACTACAATCATTTGTTTTGACATTGTGGTTGGTTCTGTCCTCTTCAATATGATTGCTAGTAATTTATCTAGTATTGGAACAAAGGTGTCTGATCTACCATCTAGTATTGTGACAAATAGTTTGTGACCTCTTTGGACTCCAGTGGTTTCTGAAGTATCCAGCACTTTTTCATTTTTAATGCCCTGTGACGATCCTTGTATTCGAACTTCAATCTAGTGATGCTCCGATTAGTTGAAAATCGAGGTAATCGATTAGAAACGATTCCGATAATCGTTATCGATTATTAACTAATCGTAATTAATTGTACCGAGGATCACTACTTGAATCTTTGTTTTGACAGTGTGGCTGGTTGGAGTGTTATTTCTACTAGTGTATTGCTGTTGAGCTTTTGGCATATTTCTTTTTAATTTTATTCACATACATTTTATTCCATCTAGTTATTTCAATTTCGATTATATGTCTTATATTTCTCTTCTTTCTTTTTTGTCTTTTCCCCTTTCTTATAATTTGATTATATCTTCAATTATTATACGCATTGCTTTCTTCATTTCTAATGTTCATACATTTCTCTTTTTTTTTGGCATTGGCAGACGAGGCCCTTAAGCCAATTCTTTCTTCTCAATGTTGTTGTTGTTTTCTAGTTATCTTCTTGTTGAGATAGTCTCCGGGGTCTCGTAACGCGTTCTTCTCGTCTCCCATTCCGCCTATCTCGTCTATCTCATAGCTCATTAATGGCATGCGGCAGGTTTATGGTAGCTGCATATTTTGCGTTAACTTGGAAAAACCGGTTCAGCAGATAACTTCACTCCTTCACTGGAGCACAGGCGACCCTGTGTTTCTGTCTCGCCAATCTCACCATGCTACAGGTTGATTCTGCACCAAACCGATGGATATTGACTTCTTTGCAATTTTATCGATTACAAGCAGGCTGTCGCCCGCTTTGCGGGCCGAGGCATGGCCGTGAAAGCAAAAAATCCTTTTTCGCCAATGGCAGGTGTTGTAGGGGGAATTTCGAAAAATCCCGTCTTATTGCACATCTAGACTATAAGACAAAGCTACCTACCAAATTTCAGCTTCCTAGGACTTACGGTTTGGGCTGTAGAGCGATGATCAGTGAGTGGTCAGTCAGTGTCTTTGACATTTATATATTAAGATTCTCAACTATGGGTGCTGCGATTTGACGCATGCGTGTGAGTGTGTTTTTCTGTGTGTGCGAAGTATGTCGAGAACAGTATCATCGTAGAATGCTCTGAATGCAGAAGTTTTGTATGTAGTGTTTGGTTTTTCTTTAGATCAGTAATCCTATCATTCTCTTTCTTTATTTCTTTCTCTCTCCCTTCCTCTCCCTGCCTCTAGTTAAGTTTAGCTTAGGAGGTTATTCAATTTACAAAAAATCAATTCACTTCAATACTCCCTCCGGGGTTAAGTGGGAATGCCTAAGGCATTACGTTCGCCCCGGATTACAAAACAATTGTAATTATAAATTAATATTGTTCTTTATTTTATTGTACATACTTGTTGATTGTTTTGTAAAAAAAAGTGTAAATAAATAAATAAAAATCTCTCTCTTTCCCTTTCTCTCAATTTCTCTTTCTGTGTTTCTTTATCTCTTACTTTCTTCCCAATATCTATTAGTTTTAGTATTTATTGTGTCTGTGCCATTACTTCCAATCATCAATGATATTTCATGTTCAATATTGTATATTTATTTCGCCTCTCTGTTTCGTGATTTCCATTTCTTGTTTCTTCTTGTGGTTTGATAGTTCTCTCTGGTTGGATTATACTTGTGTTCTCTCTTTCTTTTTGTTTTTCTGTCCCTCCCCATCTTTCTCTTCTCTCTCTCTCTCTCTCTCTCTCTCTTTCTTTCTCTCTCGCTCGCTCTTTTCTTCTTTCTCTCTGTCTCTCTCCATCTCTCTCTCACTCTCTGGTGTGATTGTTCTCACTCTCAGCATTCCCAGAACGTGGTGCTTGAATTTATTTATTTTTTTATCATTTTTCTTCTTCAATTTTTTTCTCCTTCGTCTATTGTATTGAGAATTCTCTCACGAACTTTGCGTGCTTTGCCGGATTCATACAAAACTATCCCAGCTTTCACTAATATTTTAGTGCTTTTTAGACTGTTAAATAGTATCACTTTATATCAACAGATCGTTCTTGTTAAGGTATACTGTTGAGATAGTTCTAATATCTCAAAAAATAGTATTATACTATTTTTCACTTCAAACTTTATTCGTTGATTTCGTTGGTATCTTGGGAACTATGGATTGTGTGAATCTATTTCGTTGATTGTTTTGCGAAATTCCCATTTCATCCTTAAATTGGTGTCAGTCTCTCTAATTTATGTGCTTTATTTGATTCATCTAAAATTATTCCAGCTTTCTCTAACTCTAATATTTTCTTATTTTACACTGGTAAGATTATTTATCTATTGTAAATCTGCACAAGCTAAAACTATACCTGTGACGTTATCTATTGTAAATCTGTAGCAAAGAAGTGTTAACGGTAACATAGACATTGCTCGCTGATTCCATCTGAAGTGCAAGGCAGATGCAGAACATGTTTGCAAGACGCGAAGAAGATGAATTAGTTGAAGAAGAAGATGAATTAGTTGAAGAAGAAGATGAATTAGTTGAAGAAGAAGATGAATTAGTTGAAGAAGAAGATGAATTAGTTGAAGAAGAAGATGAATTAGTTGAAGAAGAAGATGAATTAGTTGAAGAAGAAGATGAATTAGTTGAAGAAGAAGATGAATTAGTTGAAGAAGAAGATGAATTAGTTGAAGAAGAAGATGAATTAGTTGAAGAAGAAGATGAATTAGTTGAAAAAGAAGATGAATTAGTTGAAGAAGAAGATGAATTAGTTGAAGAAGAAGATGAATTAGTTGAAGAAGAAGATGAATTAGTTGAAGAAGAAGATGAATTAGTTGAAGAAAAAGATGAATTAGTTGAAGAAAAAGATGAATTAGTTGAAGAAGAAGATGAATTAGTTGAAGAAAAAGATGAATTAGTTGAAGAAGAAGATGAATTAGTTGAAGAAGAAGATGAATTAGTTGAAGAAAAAGATCAAGATGTAGATGAGGTTGTTGATCTTGCTGTTAATGATAAAGATGAAAGCCCCAGGCTAGAGGAAAAGCAGAAAACGTTAAACGAAATATTTTTTTCGTTATGACGATTTAAACCCGTCATAATTACAATCATGATGTCACAACTACTCAAACTCGCTTTGCTAAATCTACGCTGAAACCGGGACTTAAACCACCGACCTCCTGGTTACAAGTCCGTCGTCAAATTGATCTAGCTACTGAGGTCGGTGTCTAGAATTTTAAATGGGAAGTGTTGCGAAGTAAGTGAGGGTCCATCTCATTTGATCCTAAAGAAAGAGTGCTGCATGTAACGTTGAACGTTGCGAGACAAAATGTTGTGCTCAGTGGGATTTGTCTATCTATTAATCTATACAAGATATAAGTGGGGATCTCCCACTTGTGTTTTTAAAAAAAGTTTATTTTCCAAAAATCTGAAAATGACAAAGTCTTTAAAAATACTTAATATCGAAAAAATGAAACTTAATTATATTTTTAAATATGCAATTGACATATCAAAATGAATGAAAGATAATTATTAGAACGTTTAAAAGAAAATAATATAATTATTAAATAATAAAATATTTAATTAATAAAATGTGAATTAAATAGATCGCAAATTTAAATTATCGATCAGCGACAATGCTCGATGCAAGTCCTGGATCAATCTGCCTGTCGGATCCTACCAATGGCTATTGTCAGAAGGACAATAGCTGATTTTTTTAATACAGTCAGCATTTATGGTGGCTGTAACTCCTCCACCCTTAGAACTTTGCATCCCCTGGGAGGGAAGGATTGGGATTGATTCCCAGATTTGTTGAAGAGTTACATGCTAGATTGATTTGTGGAAGAACATTTTCTGGTTCACGTTTCTTAAATAGATGTAGTATCTGTAAATATAGATTAGATTTCCTAACTATCAGTATCAGTGATGAAATGGATACAGTGAGGGTAATACACATTAGTATTTTCCAAGGGTTCAATGAATTGTGTAAAGATTGAACATCTCTATTTGTTGGAGTCAGTTGGTTTAGCTTAATGTCATCTAAATTTAAATCATGAATCCTTATTTTGAAGTCAGATAATTTTTCTGAACCAAATTTGACATTAACATTCTCCAGGATTGTAGGTTTTCCTGAGGTCTTGGATGAAAAGTTTAAGATTTCATTCCTAAATATAAGGTTTCCTTTGTTTGATTCAATTAGAAATATGCCTTTTAATTCTTTTATTTCAATTTCATTTTCTAATTCTAGTTTTATGGTTTCACTGAAAGGAAAAACAATAATAAACATATTTATTTGGGGAATATAATCAACATAGTTTTCTTGAATTTCTAGCGTTATGTGTGTACATGACTCAGGCTTTTCATTTTGAAGTATTTGCCTTTCACACTCTTTCAGATTATTATTGACATTTCTCTGAAAGCACTGATAAGGTTTTCCCAATTCACAGATATTGTTCAAAGGTTTAAGGGATTTTTCTGATTTCAGGAAGTAGTGAACTTTCGGTATAACTGTAGTAAATCCTAATTCACTTGAAGATGGGATAGACTTAAGGTAAATTAGGTCATATTGTTGGTCATAATTAATAGGAAAAGATAGGAAGTAAATAATTTTTGAGTTTTCAATTTTGCAGCTTACTTCTAAGATCTTTTGGAGTTCTAAAATACTACTTATTTCTAAAGGTATAGTGTTATGTACATTCTTTAATTTCTCTAATTCAGTTTTAAGTTCAGATGGTCGTAGTATAGTAGGGTGGTAAAGTCTAGCTCTACAAAAGGTAAGGGAAATTTCGATCTCCTGAAGCACGCTTATGAGGTTATTATAGAGGATTATTAATTGGTGAAATGCGTCTTCGGCAATTACTAGTGTGGGTAAGCCTTCGTTTTGAACATAAGTACCTAGTTTTTGCGTAAGAGCTCTTCATTGTGTTCAATATTTCTAATTGTAGATTCGAATCTTTTAGTTGCTTCACTATTTACTGAGTACTGCAAGTCGAGTTGTTTCTGCAAGTTGTCCTGATTTTTAAAGAGATTATTTATAATTAGATTGTAATGTTCTCCGTCAGTAGAGTCAAGGTTGCCAGTAACAGTCTTGATAATAGATCCTATCTGTGGAAATAAGGCTCTTTTGTTTCTTTTGGGTGAAAAAGAAAAGTGAATTATATCTAGTTTGTCCTGTGCTAATTTCTGTAAGTGAGTAATCATTTTATAGTAATTTCCTAGCTCTTTTTCTAAAATACCAGTAGATTCTGTTTGTCTTGATGTTCTCTCTCTGATGTAGTCTGACTGGTCGTTGAGATTAGTTAGTTCTTCCATAATTGGTATGAGGTCATAGTAATGTACGACTGTATGAGTGCTTCTTTGTAAGTTTGCTTTGCCAAGGTTGATTGGTAGGATTCCGAGATTTTCGGTTACATTGCGGAGTCTGAATTCTGCACTTGTTGCTGTGCAGATGAGGCACCTGAAACATTTTTGGGTGGACGTTTAATGTTTGACAGATGAATTTTCTCTGTAGTGTTGTGGTGGGTGGGTATAATTTTTGCTGTTTTCAGACTTTTATCAATATTTTCAATGTTTTCTTGTTTGTATTTGTTTTGCGTTTTGCTTTGTATTTGCTTGTTTCTGACCCAAACTTCTTGAGGGATTTCAGGAAGAGTTTCTCTTCCCTGATTTTTATGTGAAGTGACTTTCTCTTTGTTTTGAGAGATTTTTTCTCCTATTTCTTTAAACAAAAATTTTGTTTTCTCTTTATGATGTGCCACGTAGTTTGAGGTTATTAGTTGTTCTGTGTCAATATCCGTTATGTCGGACGGTTCAAAATGCCCTGTGACCACTTCTATAGGTTTGTGTTTTGTGACAGAATGACTTGTGTGGTTATAAGCAATGACCGCGTATTTTACTTTTAAGGACAAGGAATCGTTCTTGAATTCTTCGCGATTGTTGAATAATCGTATATGCTCTATTAATGTCGAGTGAAAACGTTCTATTACTCCATTGGACTCAGGATGCTGGGAGGAGGTGAAATGGATATTAATCTTGTGAAGAGAAAGGAGTTCTTTTATTACTGAGTTTTTAAATTCGCCTCCATTATCTGATATAATTAGGCTAGGAACGCCGTGGTGAGCAAAACTTTCCAAGAGTTTACTCGCGATTTCAGTTGCTTGAGCAGAACGAAGCAAGTAGGCTTGTGCAAATTTAGAAAAGGGGTCAATAAGCGTTAGAAATTTGGATTTTTCAAGAGAAATGGTGTCTATGTGTAGGACATCAAACGGTTTTAATGCAGTGGGTGTGATGTTGTATGTCAGTTTCAAGGGGTTGCGGTCGTACTTGGTCTTTTGGCATATTTCACAGTTATTAATATAGTCTTGTACATGTTTAGCAATGTTGGGCCAGTAGTAGTGTTCTTTAATTTGTCTGGTGGTTTCGTCCATACCCCTATGGTTAGTTTTTCCGTCATGAAACTTTTTTATAATGTCAGTTTTCTTGTTTTCTTCAGTCACGTCAGTTAGCATCTTAGTGCATTTGATAAGATTTATTTGTGAATTTTTAAAGTAAGTCTGTAAAGTTCTCGATAGTTCTTCGTATAAGCTCTCAGTTTTAAAGAATACGTGGTATTTGACTTTTGGTGCAATGTGTGTTTTTAAGAACTCAGTTAGTTGTCCTAAGAGATTTTCAGGTGAAAACTCGTAAATTCGTCTTTCTTTGTCTCTGTGAATGATTTTTAGTGATTTGAGTGGGTTAGGGTGGGCTAAATGTGAAATGGAAAGGATTAATTGATTCTTTCCCAAATTAATTGGACCGTCAAAGATAGGTATACCTATGAGAGGGTGTTCCAGGTTGGAGTGGATAGTATTTATATCTTCTTCTTCTGCCTGTTCGGTGATATCTTGAGGTGCAGGGGCGACACTGGTGGTGTGTTCTGAAGATGTAGCGGCCTCGTAGGTGATGGGGACCGGGGGTACAGCGACGTCAACAGTTGGGGGAAGTTCTTGAGTGACAGGATCTTCTCTTAGTAAGTGAGCATATGCGTCTGCAACGAACGCATCAAGGTCTAATATGTCCTGTTCTAAGTCTGGTTCCGGTAACATAGATAGTAAGTCGTCGTCTAGTACTGGTTGTACGGGTGAGTTGGTTTCGTTCATGTTTAGTTCGAAATTTTGAAGAGATAAAGCTTCTACAGGGTGTAACAAAACTTTCGTTTGTAATTCCGTGTCATTAACAAGTGTACATATTGCCTTACTGTCTTTGACTCTAATTATACCTTCAGGTATATAAGCCGAACCAAATATTTTGTGTGGGATCAAACAATCTCCGTTTTGAATATTCATAACATCTATAGTTACAATCTGTTCCTGTCGTGGTTCGAGTATGATGTGATTTACCTGGGTAACTGTGTCTCTGTGATGGATAGTTATATCGGTCGTTGGTGATCGAAGCAGATTATTTTTCAAGTCAACTACCATACTAAGGGCCATAAGATTGTCCATTCCCAAGAGGCAATCGAAAAAGTCATGAAATTTAAAGAGATGTAGCTTCATTGTGCCCGTCATTTTGAAAATTTTGGGAAACGGAATCGAGATGCTATATTTTTCTCGCGAACGTCCATGAGCAGTATTAATTTCGAATGGATCATATTTTATTTTGTTTTTGAAAAAATTTTGGGCTGTTTCTGGGTTTATATAAAGATTTTGTACTACCAGTGTCAATAAGCATTTTCAAATTAAGTCCCGGTATGATTAAAAATGGTAAGTAATTGTCGTTGTTTGTCAAATTCATAAGAGTTACTGGTCCGAGGCTTCTTCTCGAAAATCCTGGACCTCGTCTGTGTCGTTTGGTTGATTCCCATATTCATTTATGGGGTTTGAGTCTTCGATTGACTCGTAATTTTCTTGGGTCATTTCCAGATTGTTAAATCGGGGATTTGTTGTCATAGCGGACATGGGTGTCGGTCTATAAGAAGGCCCGGGTGTAGATCTGTTCCAAACGTTTGTATTGTTGTTTCCTTGATTCTTGTTCATCCCACTCTGCGGTTTGTTGATATTTTGTTGAGAATTGTTATTACGAAATGGATTGAAAAGTCCACTACCTGAAGTAGAGTTATTGTGATTATTTTTGTTTTGCATGTGAGGGGGTATGTATTTTTCTGTGGTATTTGTAGAATATGGTTTGTTTTTGTTATAGTTCGAATTATAATTGTTGTTGTTTTCATACGGTTTTTTCACCGCGTCAATTTGAAAGTCGTTTGTGAGTATGTTGAGAGCCTCGCCAAGATCTCTCGGATTTTTTGTTCTCATGAGAGCACCTAAGGGCTCCTTTAAGCCTCTGAGGAAAGTCCTCAAACCAAGTTTCGAAACGTAATCTCTTACGTCGTTTTGTGTTGACATTTCATGGGTATCCATGAAACTAGAGTGAAGGTTAATGTATTTTTGAATTTTGCTATGAAATTCAAAGGGTGACTCGTTTTTCGTTTGTGTTAAACCACACATTTCGACTGTAAGCGTATAGCAATCACGCTTATCGCCGTATGTACTCAGGAGAGCTGTTTTTAAGTCCCTCCAATTAGTAATATTGTAAGAACTTAAATTGAGCTTTGCTTCGCCTTTAATTTTAGAGCGAAGCGAAGACATCAAAAAGATGTTTTGAAAATTGTCAGCATTTGCTTCATCATAGAAATGCTTTACCATGGTCTCACATATCGAAATGAATTCCGATAGCAGCTCGACCTCGCCCGAAAATACGGGCACCATTTTTAGGTGTTCAGATTTGAGTTCCGGAGGAGCCATTGTGAGCTTTCTAAAAATACCTAGAAGATCGTCTTCTAACAAGGGATCGTATGAATATTCTGTGTCTGATTCTCTGGTAGATTCAGACAAGGTAGACTCAACGTCTGAGTCCGTTTTGAATAGATAAATTCTATGTAAAAATAATAGATAGTAGGTAATATTATTATGTACCTAGAGTAAGGATTATAGTAAAGAGATAAGAAGGTGAGGATGTGTAGTGTAATTGTAAACAATAGTGAGAAAGATTAAACCCTTGAACAGTAAAAGTGAAAGGAAAAATATTATCTTACAGTGCCAGCAGAATCAACAACATTGAGGTGGGTAGGTACTCGGTAACTGCTCCGTGTGAGGTATGAGAAGCTATTGTTCCAGGTCCTTGCTCTGCTCTGCCCTGCTGACTGAGACTGGTTTCTGCTCTGCTGACTGACTTGGGGTCTGCGGTTCGTGGTTCGATGCGAGAAATCCGACGATTTTACAGCTACGGGGGTAATCCAATATGTAATCCAAAGGGTAATCCAATAATAGGGCACTGCACTGAGTTCCTCACTATTCCTCGGAAAAGGTTTTTTTTTTTTTTTTATATGGGTTTTAGCTTTTTGGGGGTGTAGATTTTTTTGTTTTGGGGGTGAAAACACCCAAAATTTGACTGCGCCAGATATAAGTGGGGATCTCCCACTTGTGTTTTTAAAAAAAGTTTATTTTCCAAAAATCTGAAAATGACAAAGTCTTTAAAAATACTTAATATCGAAAAAATGAAACTTAATTATATTTTTAAATATGCAATTGACATATCAAAATGAATGAAAGATAATTATTAGAACGTTTAAAAGAAAATAATATAATTATTAAATAATAAAATATTTAATTAATAAAATGTGAATTAAATAGATCGCAAATTTAAATTATCGATCAGCGACAATGCTCGATGCAAGTCCTGGATCAATCTGCCTGTCGGATCCTACCAATGGCTATTGTCAGAAGGACAATAGCTGATTTTTTTAATACAGTCAGCATTTATGGTGGCTGTAACTTACATTTTAGTTAGGAACCATAATGGATGTCAAAGGTCTTTAGTCGCGGTAGCTCAGTGGTAAAGGCGGCACTCTGTGAATCCAGAGATTCCAGAGGTCGTGGGTTTAAAACCCAGCCAGGACATGACAAGTTATCCTCCCATTTGGGATTTTTACCACATAATAATATGTCTTGTGCTTACTTATTATTATGTTCGACTGTATGGCAATGGCAATGCTGGAATAATAGGACTTCAATAGTCTTCATCGGTCAGTATAAATAAGACGATATTATTATTATTGCGCAGATTATTTACCAATGAGTTCTGTTCAAGTGCCATCCCTGAGCCTTTCTCATGCTTGCACAAACACCAAGTTCAATACAAACACCTCTATAGTCATAGGGAGTTCAATGGACACGAAACGAGAACATGTTACACACATAGATGTAATTGTGAAGACATTAGAGAGAGAAATAAATAAATAAAGATAATGAATACCTCATGCAAACCTCGTGTTCAATTGTTAGAACATATTACATGACTTAATGGTACACTCATACCTGGCATGAAGGAAGCCATACAAAAGAGAATGATACTGGTTATTCTAGCTCATATGATGGCTTGTATGAAAGAAAATCATATGGCAACATACTAGAAGATATAACACATATTAGCTCAAATGGCTACAAACCTACATTGAAAGAAAATATACCTACTGGCTCATAGAGCAAAATAAAAGAAGATATATTGACTGAAATGGCCACATAATAGAAAATGAGCTGGCTAATACAGCTACACAATAAAAAATGAGCTGGCTAATACATCTACACAATAGAAAATATACTGGCTCAAAATATAGCAACATGAAAAAAAAAAAGAATTGGCTGGAATTGCCACCTCACGATCCACGTGATGCTTGTGAACTATATCATTCCGGTGTTGATATTGGTGGTTATGGATATTTTACTTCCAAGAAATTTCCAATACTAGAAATCGGAAATTTTGTGTTCGTTTTTGTAAAAGAAATATATTTTTTTGCTCCGATTTCAATTTTTTTCATAATTCTGGACGTCATAATCTCCTGAGCAACTGTAGTTTTGTGTCTGTCTGTTAAATTGTACAACAAATTTAAAGAGAATCGGTTGAGAAGTTTTGAACGTACAAGTGATTCAATAAAATATCTCTGATTCTAGCGATAATAAAAAGTGAAAATTATGATTACCACTCACGAGGAAGTATTGTGTCCATAACTGGCAGTGTATCCTTAGTATTATTATTGTCATCGATACCTATCATTATTATTTCTGCCTTGGTATTATCAATGTTATTATGTATTAGGTTTTGTTGCTTGCAGAGTGTTCGATACAGTTCGTGCTCTGACGATAACATTCAGACCCATTGTCTCTGATGTCGGTTCTTACGAGCGCGGTCATTCCGGACAGAGTATCTTCACCAAACATATTATCAATATCACTTTCATCAACTCCAATTTCTCCTACTCTTTATACATTTCCTTCTAGGCTTAGACAGTTATCCTCAACAGACATTTCACCTACCAATATCTTTTTCATCAACTCCAATTTCTCCTACTCTTTATACTTTTTCTGTTAGACGTGGATAGAGAATCTTCACCAAACATTTTATCCACTCCAATTTCTCCTACTCTTTATACTTTTCCTTCTAGGCTTAGACAGTTATCCTCAACAGACATTTCACCTGCCACCGCCGATGACCATTTGAATACACCGGTTCTCATAGGATCACCGTCCAGCGACGTGAAAACTTGAAAAAAAATTGAAATCGGAGCAAAAAATATTTTTATTTTTTACACAAACGAACACAATACTTCCGATTTCTAATCTTAGAAATTTCGCGGAAGTAATAAAATAAATAAATTAACACAAACACGACAACTTTAAACTTGAAATTTTTCATTTTTTTTTTTTTTTTTTTTTTTTTTTTTTTGGTTTTTTGGCAGTGGACCAAAATTAGGGTCCATACAGCCACCGTTTATTATAATAATGAGACATGTACAAACTTAAGAACAGTGTTTCACAGATATTAAAAAGGGTAATCAATGAAAGAAAACAAGAATAGAATAAAATAATAGTAAAAGAAAAGGAATTAATTGAATTAAGCATGAAAAATACCTAACTAGTTTAGAGATAAAATAAAATCGTAAAAAATAAATAAATTTTTATATTTTAATTGATATAATATAGGCACGTAAGTAATGGGGTTAGGAAAGGGATTCGAACCCGTAGCTTGTGGTTTTATGCTTTCATGAAAATTAAGATTATGGTTTGTTTATTTTTAAATCAAAACTGACGTGACCTATGGTTTAATTCCACATTTAAGTATAAACCTATAAATAGTTGGGTAGAGTTTTTCGTCAGTTATTAGTTGGTTGTAGTTAAAAGGATGTATAATTCTTTTTTCAATTTTCTTAAAAAATATTTTCCTCTCAGCATCGAAACTCTTACACACCATTATCAAATGCTCCATATTTTCTCTCTCGCCGCATACTTCACAAATGTTGGTATCTTTTAATTTTATTTTGTAGAGATAATCGGCACATATGACATGGTTCGTCCTTAGTCTATTGAAAATGACTATAAACTTTCTCGGTAAATTTGTTTTCGTAAACCAGGGCTTTTTAGTAATTAAATCAAAATTTCGTTTGTAAAAGAGACCTTTGCCGTTAATTATATTGGATAACTTTAGTAATGAATTTTTATTTTCCTCGGTATGACATTTTATATCACTTGAAGGTAAGGAAAGCTTTTTTAATTGGCCATGAAGGGCCGCTTGTCTAGCTAGGGCGTCCGCCTTTTGGTTGCCCTTCACACCCTCGTGGCCTTTCACCCATGCTATCTTGATTGTTTTCGTCGAAGTGGTAAGGGCGTAATTTTTGATCACTTCGAGATGAATATGGGAAAGCGAACTGTTAAGGCAATTTTTTGTTAATTTTTGCACAGCACTATGGCAGTCTGTCAATATAAGAATATTATTTTCGTTTAAGTTAGCGGCGTACTTTACAGCCTCCAGGATACCTATCATTTCAGCGGAGTAGGTTGATGTTGCTGGGTTGAGCTTGAAACAGGCACTACTCATTCTAACAGGGTCAAACCAGGCGGCGCCCACTTCATCTTTTTTCTTGGACGCATCAGTGTAGATAGTGTAAGCACCTGGCCATTTTTCTTGAATTTCATTTTGAAGTACTGAGTCCTGACAACTTGCTGGATATGATCTATATTCCTCTAAGGTTAAGTGTTCGAGGAAAATATGGCTTAAATGGTACTCCTGCGCGTAAAGAAGAGGTTTCTCATTAATAAAGATTTCTCTTCCGTACTGATGGGAGATAGAACAGTAATAATCTACTATGAGGGGGATGGGTTTTTTCTTACAATTTCTAGAAGTTAGATGCGTGATGACTAAATAATTTATTTTATCTGCAATTTGTTTTTGACTAGAGATGCACTTAAGAATGAATCGGTTAACAAGTTTTATTATTCTGTCGGTCATGGGTTCTTCTCTGCACTCTAACAAAATATTATCAATAGGAGTACTATTTAGGTACCCCATAGCTAATCTCAGAGCCTGATTTTGGGTTTTATTCAGGGGAAATAGTTTGGAATAGCATGACTGTGAGTAAAAAACCGAGCCAAAATCTAGAGTGGAACGAATGGTTGCCTTATAGAAATTTAATGCAACAGTGGGGCTCATTCCCCAGTGTTTGTTACAAATCATTGTCATGATGTTTAGATATTTATTAGATTTTTTAATTAATAAATCTATGTGGGGTTGCCAATTTAATTTTATATCCATAAGAAGACCTAAAAAACGGACTCGTTTTTTTATCTCGATTTGTAACTCTTTTGCATTTATTAAATTAGGTAAAATAGATATTTTTCTTTTTGTAGTAAAGAAACAAGCTTCAGTTTTCGTGGTAGAAAGGGTTAATCCAATATTTTGCATGAAAGTGTAGGCATAGTTTATTCCATTTATGGAGTTTTGTATACAGTTTTTCTATATTTTTATCTGTTACGTACATACAAAAATCATCGACGAATTGTACGAGTGATACATTGGGTGGAAGTTCTTCCTCTACGTCATAAATATAAATAGAATATAAAGGACAACTCAGGATATCTCCTTGTCCTAATCCCAGATAAGCGGATTGGGGACCCAGTAATTCGTTATCGACTCTCAAAAATAATTTACGAAGGTAGATTATTTCGTAAATTATATTTTGCATTCTCTTAGGTAATTTTATTTTTTGCAATTTTCGCATTAGTATAGGTATTTGTACGTTAGAATATGCCCCGACTATATCGTAAAAAACAGCTAGCGTTGATTTCTGTTCCAAAAAGCCTTGATTTATATCTAAAATAAGGGAGGCTTGAGCTTCTTGAATTGATCGTGATTTTCGGAAGCCATATTGAGATCTAGGTAGTATGTTGTTGTTTTCAAGCCACCAGTCCATTCTCAGTTTTACCATGCGCTCGAAAGTTTTTAGAAAACATGATGCCAATGCTATGGGTCTATAAGATGAATGGGATTCGGGAGTTTTTCCAGGCTTGAGGAAAGGAACGACGGTAATATCCCGCCACTGTTCAGGAATCTTCGCTTTCTCCCAAATATCATTGTAGATATGTAATAATTGTTTTTTACTTGAGTCGGAAAGATTTTCGATCATAGGGTAGTGCACATTATCTGGGCCCGGGGCTGTGTTCAGACCTGATTTTATCGCAGCGGTCAGTTCGATGAAAGAAAAATTTTCATTCATTTCGTCTGAATTGTCTTCGCGGTTTAAAGTCGGGTCAATCGGTAAATCTAGGGGCACATATGCGGGGGCTAATGAATTTAACAAATCCTCTGACCAATCTCCTTTTTTTATAGGTAGCCTATTCGATGTTTTTCTGTTTTTCAATTTTTTAATACAATTCCAAATATCGGACATCTTTGTGTGCCTATTTAGTTTATTCGTAAAACTTACCCAGGCTTTCCGTGATTCTGATCTACATACCTTTTTACAGCGAGCGTCGGCTTTCTTGTATTCGATCAGGTTGGCTATTGAAGGGAGATCTCTGTAAATCTTTAGTTTTTCTTTTCTATTTAATACTACTTCTTCACAGGCTTGGCTCCACCACGGTTTCCGGAACTTTTCATTGGCATTAAAGTATTTAATTTTTGGCATCGACAGTTCACACGCCCGCTCGCAATTTTCATAGAATAAATCGTAAGACAAATAATCATCAGTATGTTCTACAAGGGTAGTGAAATTTGTCATTTCTTGTTTGTAGGTATCCCAGTTTGCCTTTCTAACATTCCATTTTCTTATTGGTTGTTTTAATAGTGAGCTGCTACATATTAGGGAATTTGAGTCTAAAGTCAGTGGATAGTGATTAGAACCTATAGGGTCGTCAAAAGTGGCACATGTAAACTTGTGAGATATGTCAGGGGTGGTGAAAAATAAATCAATGACACTCTTATTTACCTGGCAGGCCGTTCCTAACGTGGTAGGTTTTCCATCATTCAAAATTACTAAATTATACAAACCCACAGCATCAAAAAGTTCTATACCTTTTCTATCTATTTTATCGCAGCCCCAGGCTGTGTGATGGCAATTTGTATCCGCGCCAATAACGAGAGGACCCTGAAAACTACTGAAAAATTTGACCCAATCTTGAGATTTAATATTATTTATAGGATTATTATAAAAAGATATATACGTAATATTAGAACCTTCAAATTTTATTTTAACTGCTAGAGCAAGAACATTAGGAATTCTATAAAAATTGGTAATTTCTGTAAAATGAATATTATTTCTAATAAAAATAGCGATTCCTGATCGGGCGTCCGATCGATCTTCTCTAATCACATTATAACCAGTAAAATTGAAATATTTTCCTGGTTTAAACCAGGTTTCATTAATAAGAGCAACTGAGATATTGTTTTGATATAAAAACATCTCAAAGCTCTTTTTATTAGCTAGAACGGATCTAGCATTCCAGTGCATGACTTTGAATGAACTATAATTGTTCATCATCAGAGCTTGAAATAATGTCGGTTGTGACCGCCCGGTCCAAGTTTTTAGCTGAACTGTTTGAAAGTTCTTTTTGTATAATACATGTTAAATCATGAGAGGAGATTTTTTTACTTGTACCTACAAGGCCTACTGAGTTTTTAATAACTTTGCATATAAAGTCAGATAATATATTTACATTTTCGAACTCCAAGGTTTCTCTCTTTTGTTTGAGGTCGTTTTTACTGTTGGAATGCAGACACACTCCATTGGGGAATTGATTTTGATCATACCTAAACTCTTTCGCCACTCTCTGACATTCTTGTGTGAACTTCCGCTGCTGGGGGGACTCCTGCAGGCGGGCTCGCTTCTCTCTAGGGGGGGGAGGTGACGAAAAAATTTCTCTTCTCGCACTTGATAAACGCCTGATGGCCTTTTGAACGGGGAGGGAAGAAGTCCTTGTGTTACCATCTGTAGACGAAGGCTGAGTTGGCTCTCTTAAACGGTGGGACACGGCTGAATAGCTTGTGGAGAGTTTAGTTTTGGCCTCAAAGAAAGTTATGTTCTCATCTACCATCAAGTTTTTAATAAGTTTTTTTTATCAAATTCCGGGCACACATTATTTTTAAAGTTAGCTCGGGCTGAATGGGAGCCTTTGCAGTGTAGGCATTTGCGGTTACTTTGGTCAGAAGTGCAATTTACATCCGCGTGATTTTCTGCACACAGACTACAACGAATGGAAGCTTTGCATATCTTGGCAGTATGTCCGTATCTTAAACAATTTGTACATTGTAGAACCTTAGGGACGAATTTTTCTACTTCACACCTAACGTAGAATATTGATACATGAGTAGGAATTGATTGGGCACGGAATGTTACCTGTATAGTTCCAGTTGGTACGTAGTTGTCTGTGTCTCCTTCGATAACTTTTCTGTTGTATCTATGTACTTTTGTCACCTTTGCATCACGGGAGTATAATGGGGTAATTTCGGTCAGTAAATCCTCTTCAGATAGGTTAGTATCGACATTTCTTATTATCCCTTGACGAAAAAGAATAAATCTTGGGATATAAGCTCTCACTTTTTCGTTTTTTAATTCACTAGATTTAATAATTTTATTAGCGTTATTTCTTGATTGTACTTGAATTTTTATTCTATTGATTCCATTTTTGGATAGTGACAAAATTTCAACTTCCGGAAAATGTTTTTTAAGGAGCTTTCCTAAACTCATAGGGTGCATTCGGGCTATACCGGCTTTATTAGTATCTAAACTTTCGAGAAAAATAAAGTACGGGCCTTGATCTTGGTCTTCGTAAAAATAATCAATGTTATCTGCTTTATTTGAACTATTGTCCGTATTATGACTATTGCCTGCATTAATATTATTATGAATATTTGCTAAATTATCTGAATTATTTTCCATGTCAATGTCTTTAGTCTGATCATTATCATTTTCCGGAGGGCTTCCCAGCCCTCCACTGTTAACACTCATCACAGAAAACTAAGTCACACTCTTGAATTATTAACTTGCATAAAGTTTTAAAATTAATTAGGTGCAATTGACTCGGAAGATTAGAAATTTTGTTTACGTAATCACTGGTAGATACGATGCGCATTCACCGGAGATAAGGTAGAACTGTGAAATTTTTCATTTCATTTCTCGTTATTATTTTACTCTCTTCACAATCGTCATCAACAGCATCATACATATCGCTATAATTTTATCGATATGCATTGTATCCATTACCTACGTCAATAAGTATCGATATTTGTAACCAAATCTTACTGTCGGCTAGGGTATAAGATCTCAGGACCCTCCACATGGCAAACACGCACCTCTATTGAAGCCGACTTGAAGATTTCAGAAACGTCAGTCAAGTGTGAAATCGTGTGAACGGTTCTTGCGTGAACGCGCGTCACTAGTTATTCGCGCACACTGAAAGCTAATTGAACGCGATATGTCTGGGTGCCTGCACGCGTGACTTAGCGCGGGATGTTATCGCGTGCAACATATTATCTCGCGACGTCGTTGGGTGGAAGAGATTGCCATAGGCAATAACCCCGCCCTTTAGTTAGGACATATGTATATATTTTGTTTTGTTTTTTTTTTTTTTTCCTTGTTTATATTATTAATATTGTCTATTTTTATATTTACCTTTATTTGTCTGTATATATTTGTTCTTCCTACTAATAAAGAGTTTCTAAATAAATAATTAAAATAAATAAATGACGGATCCCTACGCTTGTGAGAAGATTTATTTGAAGAAGCACCGAGCTACCCTTGAGAAGAATGAATCAGTTTCTGGGGGAAGCAAATGTTCCTTCTTCCTGTGGGGTAGATTCCTGGATCCTTCTAATCCAGGGGTTCCCAAACTGTGGTCCGCGGACCACTGGTGGTCCCCTAGAAGGTTTCAAGTGGTCCGCGAGGCGGTCCCTCAAGAAAGAAAGAAAAAAAAAAAAAAAAAAAAAAAAAACAATTGTCCTTACAAAGAAAAAAATCCTCAAACTTTTGTTGAAAGTACCTACTGCTAGTGGTCCGTGGAAAATTATTAAATTCAAAAGTGGTCCGTGGGTTGAGGAAGTTTGGGAACCCCTGATCTAATCTGAGGAATTATGAATGTCTTTTACTGTGATGCTATTGATTATTCCCATGTATTATTTATTATTTGTAATATTATTTATTCCTCAATACACTAGAATCTAGTGACTAAATCTTACAATAAAATCATAGATCCATCTCTCTCAATGTCTGAATTCCGTTGTTCAATAGAAGGACCTTGGTTAACCCTTTGATGTTCCGGCTATACCCAAGTTATGTCTCTGACTTTATGTGTCCTAACCCTACTCTAAGTCTGTTCCGGTAGCTTAATAGTAAAGGCGGCACTCTGTGAATCCAGAGATTCCAGAAGTCGCGGGTTCGAGACTCAGCCGGGACATGACAAGTTATCCCCCAATTTAAGATTTTTACCACATAATAATACGTCTTCTTGGGCTTTCTGCTGGAATAATGGGGCTTAATAGTCCTACTCGGGCACTATAAATAAGGCGATATTATTATTATTACTTTACCCAATGAAGCATTACCGTTCATCATTCATTGTACCGGGTTCGAATCCTTGAGCTCACAAAAGAAAAATGAATTCAAAATTTGGTTAGCAAGCACCTACATAAATGGGAAGTATTGTGTCACTTCTCGCCCATTAGAGGGAGACATACTACGGGATGGGCAAGCTATTTTATTGTTTTTTGTTTGTTATCATATTTGTGTTAATCACTTTCGTGATATCACAACTATTCAAACTCGCTTTACTAAATCTACGCTGAGACCGGTACTTGAACCAACGACCTCCAGGTTACAAGTCCGCCGCCTTATCCATCAAGCTACTGAGGTCGGTCATAACAGGTTAATATCAGGACTTTGACAACGTCGGAATATCTTGTATGGAACTTTATTATGTTAATGATTCAGGACTCCAATATTGTCAGGATGTTGGAATTAATAATCTAATGGTTAAGGACCTAAGGATGTTCGAATGACCTTGGGTGAAAGGATATGGGTTCTCATGTCTTCGATTCTTGTATGTTAAGTGTCCTTTGTCGGCTCTCTCTCTCTCTCTTTCTTTCTTTCTTTCTCTCTCTCTTTCTTTCTTTCTTTCTCTCTTTCTTTCTCTTTTTCTCACTCACTAATTCACTGTCCCTCTCAATATGTCTCTCCCTCTCTCTCTTTCTTTCTCACTCACTCATTCACTGTCCTTTCAATATCTCTCTCTCTATCTTCATCTATTTCTCTCTTTTTTTTGTGATGAACAGAATTATCTTCGATTTTGTTACGAGTCTTTTTCTATAAGAAAAAGAAGGAATCATAATAATCTCAATAATAATAATACTGACTTCTATTTTTCTTTATTAAGTACATGCATATATTGTAAATACATACGTTTTACATGCGCGGATATAGCCCTCTTGTACTGGGGGGGCACAATCGCACAATATACCTAACTAGCGGGTTGCACCCGCCGCTTCGCAACACACACACACATACACACACACACACACACACACACACACACACACACACACAAATGTCAATATTTTTCGTGTCACCCATCCATTTCTTGTCCTTACTGGAGCTCATGAATGGCTCATCAGAATTTCGCGATCAATATGTCAAATGAAGAGAACCAACCCTTGCAAAAACATTCTCGCTCTGAGTTAATAATTCGTCACGACATATTTCGAGAAAAAATGTCATTCAGGTCAAAAAACGTAAATACTTTTTGTTTACCCATCCATTTTATGTCCTTACTCAACGTAGCACAAGAACGGCTCATCAGAATTTCGTGATTGATACCCCCAAAAACACCACTTCGTGGTTAAAAAAAGAAGAACGCCTCACTCAAAAGAATGATTATAATTAGCTAAAAATAAATGATATCAAATTGAGAACACCTTGTCCCCTCTCTTTCTATATCTCTGCACTCCTCTCTGAATTTATTCCTCTTATGTTTAGCTTTATTTATCCTTTCTAGGGGTCATCCCAAACTTGATTTCTCTTTAAATTTAGTTGTTGCACGGCAATAAAAAATGGCGGTTGGAGTATGATTTTTCTGAAGTTATTTGATTTGAATCGATATCATTTATTTTTAGCTAATTATAATCATTCTTTGAGTGAGGCGTTCTTCTTTTTTTAACCACGAAGTGGTGTTTTTGGGGGGATATCAGTTCTTTTTGTACGAAAATATAGGTTCATACACTACTGAAACATTAGGAATGACAAAAGTAAATAAGCTGGGAAAATGTGAATGTATCAAGTTGTCTTTTTTAAGATATAGTTTTAGCAGTACGTATTTAATTTTTCTAAGGTCAATATGTATTTGGATCACAGATTTGGCCCCCTAAGTCCCCAAAGTGAGTAAATAATATATAAATTTGCAATGCAAGATCTTTTGATTCTATTGTCCACATGATTAGGTTTAACTTTCAATGCTAAATAGACCTCGGAGCCTCCTATGAGGGACACTAAAACACCTGGATTTACAAATGCCAAAGAAATTAATTTGTAATCACCTTATCAAGGTGAGGTAATGAGTTCTCTCCCGTTGACCTTTTCTTACCCGAATTCTCTCCGGCTTGTTGCAGGGGTCACCACGAGTATCTCTCCCGGAAAAAAGACCATGCTTTTTTACATTAAGTATTTAAGAAAATGAAAACTATGAAATTATCATTTTTATATAAGAATGGGCCTTTTAAAAGGAAATCTTTTAAATCTCTAACTAATGAAAGGCAATGCCTTCAGTGTTTAGTAGAGTTAGGTAAAATACATAGAAGGCCATGCCTCAGGAATATAGTATATAGGGTTAAGGATAATACATAGAAGGCAATGTCTCGGGATTATCATAGGGTTAGGTAAATATATAGAAGGCCATGCCTTGGGTTTATCATAGGGTTAGGAAAAATACATAGAAGGCCATGCCTCAGGTCTATATCAATGATTCCTAGGTGTTTCGATTATATTTTTTATGCTAGGCCTAAACTATGTAGGTATAAAATCAGATAAAAATGCAAGCGACGCGACGGGAGACAATTTGGTGTTGATAAAACCATGAGCGGGAGAGAACTCGGTTGTGAAGTCCCTTATCAATACCTCACGAGGTATGAGTGTACCCCGGACATAATGGACAGAGAAAAAAAACTTCCCTCAAGGGGATCGAACCCAAGCCTAGTATGCTACCCACTTGACCAAAGTCACTACTTTGTCACAACTTTTAGTGAGTAGCATCGACATTATGAGAGCTACATAATTCATCATATTTTATCTCCATCCAACCATGATTGTCCAAAATCAATCTCGTAATGCCGCCACAGGTCATTGTCCAATTCTGCAACTTCTAAAATTTTCCTCGCGAGGGTAATGGGGTCGTCATGAAGATCAAATATAAAGATCGGAAAAACAAAACAACGTTAAGCCCAAGTTGAAAATATAGAGCTAAAAAATTTCGTCCCCGCCAGGATTCGAACCCATGCTGACTGGGTGGCAGGTCGAGCATGCTACCAATAGACAAAGTTATCTTCTACAGAAACGGACGGAAAATGAACTAACTAAATTAATACTTGGAAACTTAAACTTTAAAATTTTGCAGTGAGAGAGCGAGGTCATCTTGAAAAATACATACTGGCCAAGATCTGACCACTAATGAAAAGGCCACCAGGTGCCACCCAGTGGACCGGATGAAGGAATAAAATCAATAAATTTGGTATCTGCTCATCAAGATCTTTCATTTGATACCACTTAAGATTAGTATTATCCTTCAATTCCCGATTTGGGCTCCCAAAACCCGAGGCCGCCCAAATGGGCCGCCCGCTTATAATTTAGAACTTTTTTTTGGTCCGGGCTCATCTCCATTATATCTTGATCACTTTAGACACCTCACTTAATCTTCAGTGCCAAGTTAAAGACACGAAGTCGGGTCTCAAAGGATCCGTATGAAAAAAAACAGAAAAAAAAAAAAAAAATTATGAATCTTTTCATGTCTTTCACGATTGTTGGGGGGTCTCGAAAATAGGGTTCCCGGTGGCCTAGGAAGTCAAACAAAGAGTCAAATCAACTTATTTTTCAACGTAGAGCCCATTTCTGCAATAAAAATCGCGATTTTTGAAATTCATGTTGCACTTTTCGCTGGCTGAAAGTACATGAAATGCATGGGAACTATGTTTTCCGTAACCTTACACTCTGCCGGGCGGTCTCTTTCTTTGTATAGGCGTTCTTCACACCTCGGCCGAGGTGTTTGATCTCAAATGAAAACTTGAACCCTTGCTTAAAACTTTCTCTTTTTGAGTTGATACGCCGCCGCCGTGGCGCCGTCACGACAAATTTTGAGAAAAAAAAATGTCATTTCGGTCGAAAAATGTGATTTTTATGTGTCACCCATCCATTTTTTGTCCTTACCCCATGTAGCTCAACCCTAGAGATATATTCCCTGATCCAAATGGACCTTAGGTAAAATTTCAGGTTTCTCGGACAATCTGTGTGGATTTAACAACTTTATTATTTAGTTATTTCTTATTGGTCTTAGAATTGGGAATTATTTTGGGGCCCGTGCCACCCTGACTCATTGAGATCTTTTTTTTACGGGATTAGTCTTAGAATTGGGAATTATTTTGGGGCCCATGCCCCCCTAACTCATTGAGATCTTTTTTTACGGGATTAGTCTTAGAATTGGGAATTATTTTGGGGCCCGTGCCCCCCTAACTCATTGAGATCTTTTTCTTACGGGATTAGTCTTAGAATTGGGAATTATTTTGGGGCCCGTGCCCCCTTAACTCATTGAGATCTTTTTTTTTTATAACGAAATTTGAAAAACACCGCTTATCGAAAAAATCTGGGGGGGCACGTGGCCCCCGTGCCCCCCCCTATATCCGCGCATGACGTTTTATAATGTAGTAGTTTATGTATTTGAATATTATTAAGTTCTTTGTATTTCTTAAAATCCTTACTTAGTAAGCACCTATAGACCAAAAAGAGACTATAATAATAATAATAACATTCTTTAGTGGAAGGTAACCACCAGGCGAAGGTAACTCAAAGCATGTTCTACCACCGAACCCCCAGAGTCTTTATTATGTGGCCACAAACTCAAATTAATGAGGAAAAATTCATGCACTGGGTGGGATTCGAACCAACGGATCCCTACGCTACTTGGATTACCAGACTAGCGCGTTAACCACCTGACTAATAGTGCACCTAAACACCAAAGAGAGATTCTGTGAGAGACCAAATTTAAAAGAGAGACGAAATTTAAATTGTCCTTCGGTTCAGCTGTTTCGGAATTCTGTTATTGAATGAATTAATTTAAATGGATTCTATATAAATTTTAATTATCGGACAGGCATCGTTCCTTGTACATAGTATATAAAAAATAGACTTCTGTTAATCCCTTTCGTGATATCCCAATATATCTGAAACTCGCTACACCAAATTTATGCTTAAATACGCTGAAACCGGGACTTGAACCACCGACCTCCAGATACCAAGTCCGCCGCCTTATCGATCAAGCTACCGAGGTTTTCGGCTAATTATCTTTCGTTATTCCTTCTTCTTTTTTACAGAACCATAAATAACAACTGCACTAAATTCATCGCCCCGAGGCAGTGCTCATAATCTCGTTTCTATATTTGGGAGGCGTGAATATATGGGCGGAACAAAACCCTGAAGGCAGAAGTTCTCACCTGTGGAGTCGTCTGTCATCACACCTTCGGTCATTCTGAAATAATTCAGCGAACAAAACAATAACAAAAAGATTTTTTCATTTTTTTATATATGTAATTTTTTATATACGAGTATATAAGGTTGTTTTTTAATCCTGGGCGAAGTTAATGCCTTAGGCATTCTCTGCCACTTAACCCCGGAGTATTAATTTACTAATAAAAACCATGCTCCTCATTTCAATAATAATACTCTTTAGTGGAAGGTAACCTACCCAGGCTGGGTGAGGTAAATGTTGGTAGCTGGTACGATTCCCCCGTCCTAAACCAGGACGTTAAATCAAATAGAATCGTTGGCGTTAGAAAAGGCATCCAGCCGTAAAAAATGAACCAAAACTAACCAACCTCAACCTTGAGGTTGAACAACGTCGACCGTGCTTGAGCGGGATAAGACAGAGTAAAATAAGAAGAAGATATACGTACGAGTATATGTGTTAATCACGTTCATGATATCACAACTACTCTAACTCGCTTCACTAAAAATCTACGCTGAAACCGGGACTTGAACCACCGACCTCTAGGTTACAAGTCCGCCACCTTATCGATCAAGCTACTGAGGTCGGTCTCTTCAAGCAATGTAGGTAACACAATGAAATTATAACTTCTCACTTTTTTGTTTCTTTAACTTTGTTTTGAACTCTCACTCTTCTTTCAAAGATTATTGGTGTTCGAGCTTCCCCAGCTGTACATTGGTGTGCATTTGCATCGCATCCGATGGATCCGTCAAGCGGCCATCTGAAATTTTTGGAGACTGCTGATCAACCCGGGACGTTATCTTACGACACTGGGAAATCAGCAGCAGAATCGTGGCATCATCAAAGTTAACACGTAGACGACCGGGTGTACAACCGGTGGTACACGCACGTTCGTACGGAATGGACCGGGTGTACCACCGGTGGTACACGGGGTCGGATAGCCGTATTATCGCCGGTCCCACAAGAGAATTCATGAAAAACCATGCTGGTCGTCTAAGTGTTAAGCAACGTCCTGCGAGGTGAATGCTTCGTGATTCCGAAGTCTTCACCGTGATTGCCATTCCGTTTATTCTTATTTTTCCTACCATGATATTTCACAATATTATACGTATTCTACCAACTTATATCTTCAGGGTATTTCATATACTTTGCAACAACTCAGAAAATATTAAAGCATCATAAAGAGAGCTTTCAAACTGGAAAGAGCTTTTGGTTCTAAAAAGACGAGAACTTTAGAAAGAGATCTTCGGGTCATAAAATAAAAGTAAACTACAAAGAGCTTTTTATTTAATAAAACAGAACAAAATAGATCTTTGGGTTATAAAATAAAAGTTCTATAGCTTTCGGAACTTGCTGGAACGCATATTTATTTTTATACATTAAAAAAAAATATATTTATTTTTTATTATAAATTCACTATGTGTCAGATATGATCTTTCTATTTAAGTGTAAGATAGGTTTATTATATTTTGAATAAAGTGAAAGATAAGTACTTTTTTATTATCTCTCTCTCTCTGTTTCTATTTTGTTTGGAAAGGTCTTGACGTAAAAGTCTAGTAACTGTAGGTTGAGTAGAGATGTGTTTAGATTATGCTGGTTTACGATTGTATAACTGTTCTGAGTCTGCCGAGAGTTTTATGAGCTTTTTTTACTGAGACTTTTTTAAACTTTTTTCTTTGTAGGAATATTCTTTTTTTTATGCCCGTCCTTTTTTTCTATCTTGCTTTTTCTGTAGTTTGTTCTCTTTGTATTTAATTTATAATTCCAGAAGGACGGTCCCTGGGACAAGTTTTTTATAATTTAATAAAAAATAAATAAAATATTAATCTAAGTTAAAAAAAAAATAATTATAATTCATCTCTCTCTCTCTTTCCTTCTTCTACTCTCTTCCTCTCTCTCTCTCTCTCTCTCTCTCTCTCTTTCTCTCCCTCTCTCTCTCTCTCTCTCTCTCTCTCTCTCTTTCTATCTTTCTCTCCTTCTCCCTCTCTCTTACCCCTTCATAAATTTATAAAACTATATATGTAATACATTTCTGACTTAAAACGTTTGTCCATCTTGCATACGTAAATCTCTCAATAAGTCATTTCACCATCAAATGAGATCTGATTTGTCCATCAAAGTTGATAGCTTGAAATATATCTGAGGTGTGTCTCCTACGTCTTATTAATAGAAGTCACAAATGTGCAACATCTTTTTCTTTGAATATTTGACTATAAATTGCTAAAAAATTGGCACATTTGATGTGGTAAATAAAATGTTTCCACATTTGATGAGCCCTTTTTGCAGTTTTTGCACTCATGCACTCGGGCCTTATATGGCCAACAGGTCATAAAATGTTACATTATTGTCTATAATTTTTATATATTTATTAGTTTTATATATCACAATATTATGTAGAAAAAAAAGTGATAGATCATTTTACTGGACTTCGAGTATAACATTATTTCCAGACATTTGCTTTGCAAGTATTTTATATTCCATATAAAAAAAAACTTTGAAAAAAAAATAGACAAGTCGACATGATTGACCACTTGGTGTAGAAAAAATATTAAAAATATATAAATGAAAGATTTGAAATGTCTCAATGATAGCTGTAATTTAGATGTTTGTATCCAGCAATAATTTAGATGTTTGCATCCAGCTATAATTTAGATGTTTCTTTTCAGGTCCATTCACTCGTAAAAAACTTGTTTACTTTATAGCTATTTTTTCCGTGACTTTGAGGTATTTATCTTATCTATGTATATCTATTTTGGTATGTATCTATTTAGTATCTATGTATCTATTAAGTATCTATGTATCTATTTAGGTGAACGATTTCTGCTGAAAGGTTTATCTACGGTATCTATCTGGTATATTTCTTTTTATTTCTCTTGCACTTTGCTAGATCTGTCATGTTCTTGTGAAGCTTCGACTATCGTTTTATTTTTCATTCCTTCATTTGAAAACATTTTGAAAAGCTTGCTAAAGCTACTGACGATGTCCGGAGATGTTTGTATTGCTGGGTTTTTCATCCATGATTTATATTTTAGATTTTAGCGTATAAATCTTTTCATTTATACAAAAAATTAATTTGAGTTTAACGTCGCTTTCAACATAGTCATATCACGACGGAGGTGCTAACATTGCTCAACTTTGGTGATCCTACGAGAAATCGCCTTCAAGTGCATTCAACGCACCATCGACGCTGGCATATGTATAGATGATGGTAACTCATTATGTTGTTGTTGTTATGAAAATGTCTAAGATGCTTGTAATAATTATTGCCCAGAAATGGAGCAACCTCATTTATCACAGTAATTGCAACAAGATGCTGGAAACAGGTAAAGAGCTGGCTGGCATTTACCTAGATGCTGGCCTGAGGTCTCTGGGGACCTGGTTAGGACTGTTGGGAGGCGTCTGGTTGTTGCCGTGGTAACCACCTGAGAATATTTATGTGTATGTACTATGTAATGTTTGTACAATGTACATTTGTACATACAGTCGTACCTGGATATAAGAAAACAATTTCCAAGTCCAATTTATAACATAATAATAATAATAATACCGCCTTATTTATACTGCCCGAATAGGACAATTAAAGTACCATTATTCCAGCAGTAAGCTCAAGACACATTATTATGTGGTAAAAATCCCAAATGGGAGGGTAACTTGTCATGTCCCGGCTGGGTTTCGAACCCACGACTTCTGGAATCTCTGGATTCATAGAGTGCCGCCTTTACCACTGAGCTACCGGGACAGACCTTTGCTCACTAGAAGTGAAGATAACTTCTTTATAAAAGAAACCTAGATATAAGAGAATAATTTCCAGGTCCAAATTTTTCGGCCATGCCTCGGTTAACGTTTCTCACACGGCAGTCAGAGGACGCCGCTGGTCCCATTGAAAGCGGTTTGCTCTAGTATCGGGACCATCGGGACTCTAGTATCGGGACTATCAGGACTCTAGTATCGGGACTCACATCGCAGTCATAGGACGCCGCTAGTCCCATTGAAAGCGGTTTGCTCTAGTATCGGGACTATCGGGACTCTAGTATCGCGACTATTGGGACTCTAGTATCGGGACTCACACCACAGTTATAGGACGCGGCTAGTCCCATAGAAAGCGGTTTGCTCTAGTATCAGGACGCCGTGGGCGCACGAATCATTTATGTCCGCAATTAAAGTACATCAATTTAACCGGTATTTAATAGACTTGAACCACGTTTCTGATGTTACATATATGCAAATCGATCGATTACTAGGAAATCACATGATAAGCTCGTATTTAAAAATGCACAAGTCGTCCATTCATGGTGAAATGGTCGCCCATCTGTGTTTCTCGTCATCCATCTATGTCGGGAATCGTCCAATGCGTCGTCCATCTCTGTCCTTAATTGTCCATTTTTGTCGTTTAACATGGTGTATATAACTATAAAGTTGAAAAACACCACTTTAATATAATAGAATATAGGTAGATAGATGTCGTTTAATCGTCAATTTTATTTTATGAGTAGTTTTTTTTTTTTTTTGGTTTTTTTTTTTTATTCTGGTTCAAGTGGTCTAGCCATGGAAGGAGATTAACTCCGAGCAATCTAGAGGTGGACTTAGGTGGACAAGTTAATAGGTGGTTAAGTGGGTGATTATTTTTTATTAATATTGTTATTACCCCTGTCTTACACGTCGAGTGGTTATTGGAAACTAATTTAGCATAATTATCCTCCTCTTCACTCTCTTTCTCTCGCTCTGTCCCCTCTCTCTCTCTCGCTCTCTCTTCCCTTTTCTCTCTTGCTCTTTCTCTCGCTCTCTCTCTCTTTCTCTCTCTCTCTTTCTCTTTCTCTCGCTCTCTCTCTCTCTCTATCTTTCCTCTCTCTCTCTCTCTCTCTCTCTCTCTCTCTCTCTCTCTCTCTCTCTCTCTTTCTCTCTCACTCTCTCTCTCTATCTTTCTCTTTCTCTCTCTCTATCTTTCTCTTTCTCTCGCTCTCTCTCTATCTTTCTCTCTCTATCTCCATCTCCCTCTCCCCCCTCTATCTTTCTCTCGCTCTCTATCTCTGTCCCTCTATCCCACTCCCCCCTCTCTCTGTCTCTCTCTCTCTCTTTCTCTCTCTCCCTCTGTCCCTCTCTCTCTCTCTCTCTTTCTCTCTCTCTCTCTGTCCCTCTATCTCTCTCTCTATATGTCCCTATTTCTCTATCTCTCTCTTTCTCTCTTCCTCTCGACCACCCTCTCACTGTCTCCCTCTATCTTTCTTTCTCTCCCTCTCTCTCTCTTCCTCTCTGTCTTTTAAAACCTATTAATAACAATAAAATGCTTTAAAAGTCACATAGATATAAGTTAGATGGCAGGGTCATCTTCAAAGGGTGTTGAAACTATTCTTCTTGTCGAAAATTCTCCATGTTTCAGAACCCTAGGAACCTACAACTTGACAAACCTTCTTTAGAAAGTAATTAATAAATCTGAAACTTTCATGTAAATTATATTATTCATGTTTCCAAAGAGGTTTTTTCACACCTTTCAGACAGGTCAAAGACGTCCAAGGCTTTGCCAACTATTTGGCAAAGAACTTTGGCAACATTCTCACCTGTTTATGTTAGTTTTGACAGAAGCTAATTAACACGGCAAATTATCTAGTCAGAACTTCAGAGCTATACTCGTAGCTCGTAGATACATTTAGAGTAGATAAAACATTACCTTCTTCGAGGCAAGGTCTCTGAGTTGTACAGACCTTTATTTAAATTAATATTCATTTAAAAATAATAATATAAACTGTCAATGTTAATTATATTTAAATCATTTAGGCACTTGTCATATATTAAAGAAAAATTAAAAAAAAAAAAAATTACTTCAGTTGCAAAAATGTTTTGCCTTTAACCCTATCAAGACACTTGAAGTACCTTATTGCACAATAGCAGAAAACTGGAAGTGGTCTTGTTAACGTCTCCCTAAGTTACACCCTGAGTTTGCCCAAAGCGACTGGTGGTTTCACCACCTAACCGACCTACCAACCCACCTACCGATGACGTAGGGTGGAAGAGATTGCCTAAGGCAATAACCCCGCCCTTTAGTTAGGACATATATTATGTATATATTTATTTATTTTTTCTTTATTTATTATTATTTTTTTGTTTTGTTATATTGTATTTTGTATTTTCGTTTTTAATTATTTGTATTGTATATGTCCTATTATCTAATAAAGTGTAAATAAATAAATAAATAAAAATGACGTTAAGAAACGCCATGGATCGAAACAACAAACCGATTCATTTTTTCTTCTTTGGATAGAAAAAGTACTTTAAAAAAGCTAAATTATGTTTCAAATCAGTCGCGGTCGGTGGGAAAATGTTTGGGAGTGCTGCCACATAAACCAGACTAAAATAGGAGAGAAACAAATGTTATATTTATTATAAAAAATATATAACAAAGATGCTGTCAGCATTTTTGCTGATTGCCAGTACACAGCATATCCATCAGTTAATACATTTTTTTTTCTTCCTAGAAACAATTTTTTTTTTTTTTTTTTTTTTTCTTCTTTTTTTTCTTCTTTATTTTCTGTTTTTTTTTTTTTTGCTTCTTTTTTTTTCATACTCCGTGGATGTGGTTATGAATGATGTGTATTGAATCTTTCAGAACTGTCTCACACATTTCTTGGATTTGTTTTGGTGTTATCATGAACTGTTTTAGTGCATTCATCAGGAACTTTGATACTGACCCTCTACTTCCAAACCACAAACCAATCACTTGATATTCTCGAAGAGGATATTTACTACTGTATTTTTCTTTGAGATGTTCTATACACGGTTCATAGATTCTTTTTTTCTCTTCGTCCACTTTTTCAGCCTGGTTTCTATCATTTGATTCATACCTCACTGTTGGGTCTAGAATGTATGCCATTTTACTATTTTTAGGAAAAGCCAATATATCACAGAAGCGTTTCGATCCGTCCATGTCCATACAAAACACCTCTTCAAAACAGTCTACTTCTCTGAGTTTTAACAATTCAATGATCATTCTCTTCACTTTGTGATGACGCATAGTGATCAGGCGTTCATTGTGCGAGCAACTTCCAAGAACATGGGGGATGGTTTCTTCTCTCTTTTGCATCTGCGGCAGAGGTAGGAAGAGTTGCTTGTTGTTTGAACACCAGGAACACCAGCAAGGTTCGCATAGTTTGAATTCAGTTTTATTGCGGCTGTCCATTCTGATGATGAAAGAGAGTTTTTATTCATGACAAAGTTATTAGATGGAGTATGATCTGCAAAGTATTGAACCCCTATTCCTTGATATTTGGCTGAACACCATTCTTGGAAAGAATTGTCGCGAAGATGGAAACGAAGAGATTTAGCATTGTCCCCAGACACTTTCAATTTAGCAATACATAATTCCATTTCTTTTTGAGCATCAAAAGAACAATGTAATAAATTGTCATCCACGTTCATTAGTTTAGATGCAATGGAAAAGTGTTGTAAGTATGCTTCCCATATGCAATTGATAATACCCAGTCCACGTAATCTTCTGGGAGCATATAACATGGCATTTACAGTATGTGCTGGCAATCCCACAATTGATTTAACACTTCTTCTAATTTTTACGTTGATACTCTCCAATACATTATCAGGCATTTTTTCAAGAGGGACAACTTGTAATGGGTATACAAGAGAAGGGAACAAGTATTGATTGATAACATTCAATTTTTGATCAGGTTTCAACAGGGGTGACGTCACTAATTTCTGACAATTCTTGGTGAACACTTCAAGAACATTAAAATCAAATATGATTTCATCAGTGAATGAACAACCTAGGTACTTTATTTTTTCATCTCTAGAAATTGTTTTGATGTTGTCACCATTTAGTAATGTTAATGTACCATTCCAAAGATACCCCTTTATAATTGCAATGCATGTGCTTTTATTGGGGTTTATATTTAAACCAATTTTTTGGAACAAACTTTGTAACAAATCAATTGAATTAATTGCTGATTGAAGAGAGTTTGAAGTAATTGCTTTATCATCTGCAAACCCAGTAAGAGAGACCGCATCCAAATTATTGTTTAATTCATAACCAAACTTTTTGGCATAACCTGGATCACATAGTTCATGATAAACATAGTTAACAGCTAGGTTGAACAGGATAGGGGATATTGGGCTTCCTTGGCTAACGCCTCGATTTAAAAGGATGTGATTGGAGAACTTTTGATTACATTCTATTTTTATGATGTTGTTTAAAACCAGGGCTTTAATGAGATTCTTCAAACAAGTAGATATACCAGCGGACTCAAGAGATTTCAGTAAGTGATCATGACCTATGTTTGAGAATGCGTCAGATATGTCCAAAAATGAAACAATGCAGTCTTTTTTATTTTCTTTTGCATCTCTTAAACAAGCATCAATTATTTTGGTATTGATGTGGCACCCTTGTATCCCAGTGATGAAACCTCTCTGATTACAGTTCAGATTAATTTCTTCTCTCAATTTTCGATCTAAAACTTTTTCAATTATTCTTCTTAAAATTGAATATATTGTAATCGGACGCCAATTTTTTAAATTTCCTTCATCATTGCCTTTATAGATCAATACTGTTCTTCCTTCTCTGAAAGATTTTGGGCAGTAACCAGATTTTAATAATATTTCGATTATGACTTTTATTGTTTCACCAAGTTTGAGTTGTTTGATAGTTTTAATCAAAACTCTGTCGGGACCCGCTGATGTGTCATACGAAGTCGATTTGATAGCTTTTATTACGTCATCAAGGGAAACTATTATGTCATCTCCAGAAGTAGAATTAACATAATCGTCCAGTATCATCATGTTAGGAGTTTCAAATGAAATGCTCTTCAATTATTTCTATTGGTATTTTACAAGACTTTCCAACATTTTCATCCATTATTTTTCTTACTACTTTCTTTCTCTGGTTGTAATAGTTGTATTGGGCCACCTCGTAATCGTATGCATCTTTTCTCTTCTGGCGAACTTTCTTGTCTTTTCTTTGAGGATTTGATGATTGAGAATATCCCGTACTCAAATTGGAATTTTTCTTTCTTTGTCTCAGTCTGTAAAACTTCACAGCTGGATGTTTAGGTCCTGGAAGTGCTTTGTTGGCTTCATATAAAAACTTAATAAATTGCGTAATTTCTGCATCTAACTCATCTGTATTGATCTCTTTTACTAGTATATTTTTAAACCTCAAAAACCAGTTTTTACATTGAGTATCAATTTTTATTTGTTCTTCCGAAGGAGAAGATGGGGTAGCAGAGTCCAAATTTGCTTCACTGTTATCATTTTTTTTGATTCTATCCAAGGTCAATTTGTTTGCTTCTTCCAAGTGGGCGCAACCGATATGGACATTTACACCTCTGGTGTTTTTAAATTGTTTGTTACAAAATGGACAGGTAGAGTTACCAATTTCTTCTAGATTATCATTTTTAGTTTTATCTAAGGCCTCATTAATATTTTTAAGATGAGGGTGTATCTTACTAATGTGTATTTTCAAACCTTTGGATGATGAGAACGCTTTGTTACAATCAGAACATACAAAAGATGTTGCAATCTGGGATGAACTTTCCGACACCACTTTGTTGTTATTATGAGAAGAAACAGTAGCACAAACTTGTACTTTTCTTTTCTCAGTGACAGGCCTCTCATGCGTGTCGAACCACTCCGCCGAACTGTCCAAGGTATCATCTTCAATCTGATTATTACTTACGACTACATTACTGACTCCTTCTAGATCTTGTTGAATATCATTTTGTTCTTCTACTGCTGTAGTTATGTGCTCGAAAGGGAAATGAGTTTGTGACATTTAATCAGTAGATATACCTCCAACTACAGAAGGATTTATAAAAATTGTGATCTCTCATTGAAAAAGAACAAAAAGTCTGTGTTGTATAGTTACAATACCAGAATTTCGAATGTGTTATGTAATGTAACTGTATGATGTTAGTTGTGTAAATCAAACGAAACTTGTAGAAAGTCTTTCAGTATCTTAGGAGTTTGAGTTAGTTTACCATGCCAATCATATTAATTATGCATTAATTATTCTATAAATGTGTTGTTGTTGTAGCCAGCTTGGCTAGAGCTGGAGGGGTGAGTGATGGTCTTCAGCCTACTTTATTTTAAAGTTGGCTCGTCCTGAACCACATATTTCTATGTGCGATCAACCGTCATGAGGACTTGGACTTTTCTTTATAAGCCACTAGCGGGCTGTCGCCCGCTTTGCGGGCCGAGGCATGGCCGTGAAAGCAAAAAAATCCTTTTCGCCAATCACAGGTGTTGTAGTGGGAATTTCGAAAAATCCCGTCTTATTGCACATCTAGACTATAAGACAAAGCTACCTACCAAATTTCAGCTTCCTAGGACCAGTTCGGAGAAACAGTGATGATCAGTCAGTCAGTCAGTGACTTTGACATTTATATATTAAGATTAAACCGTTAGGATACTGCAAGCTAGCCTGGCTTGTAAAGGTGTGCTGGTCTGTTCTCTGTTTATAGTCCTCTAGCGAGACACGAGTCTAGAAATGTGTGATAATTTTCATTGTGTACAAACTAGGACTCGAGAAAATCTTCTCTTTTTCGTCTAGGGGTGCTGCAGTTCCGCAGCTCCTGAGCACCGGCCGCCCCTGGTCAAATATAATAACCACCAGCGAAAACACGGTCAATTATGTTTGAAAATACGATGACTACCGGCCACCTTGGTCACTTATGTTATAATTTATGTTCTCAGACTGTTTGACAAGATCTTGGCTCTGCCCTACAGTGCCCTAGGCCAAGTCGGAAACAAGTGCTATTAAACCGCGTACAGCCAATTGGCCCGAGTTGGCTCTGAATTGGACCGAGTCGGGTCTGAATTGGGACAGTGGGTAATTAATTGACTGTTCCTTTGCCGACCCTCTGGACTTTTATACAGGGTGAGGCTAATAACCGACCTGCGAGCTACGTGATGGTTTGGATGTAAACTTCTCTTCCTCTTGATGCCAATGTTGTGGGTAACCGGGGCACAATTACCTTAAACTGCCTTAAAGCATATGAAAAAATTAGTACAGATAGGTGGATAAAGCCGTATATACCCAATAACATTATAACTATTACCTGGTCATCTACTGAAATAAATGAGGAAAAATCCAAGCATTGGGTGGGATTCGAACCACAGATCACGAATCCATGCGCTATATACACTACAAGTCCAGCACCGTCACTACATCTTGTCTGTCCCGGTAGCTCAGTGTCAAGGCGTCTGACTGGTAAGCCAGAGGTCGCGGGTTCTCAACATGACAAGTTATGCTCCCTTTTGGGATTTTGACCACATAATAATGCGTTTTGAGCTTACTGCTGGAATAATGGGACTCATTCGAAGTGCGTGAAGATAGCACCCGACATTGAAGCTAGAATTTTGTACCACCTACCATAATTATGTACTAAATATGTACTCTTAGGAACAACAAACCCCGAATTTTATACTCCAACCGTAACCCCAGGAAAGAGGTTGAAACATGTCGGGTCCAACTTCAAACTAGCACCCGACATTGAAGCTAGAATTTTGTACCACCTACCATAATTATGTACTAAAGGTGATATTACCGACCTCAGTAGCTTGATCGATAAGGCGGCGGACTTGTAACCTGGAGGTCGGTGGTTCAAGTCCCGGTTTCAGGGTAGATTTAGTAAAGCGAGTTATTGATTAACACAAATATGATAACTTTTTAAAAAAAACTAAAGGCGATATTATTATTATTGTATCGACTAACTGATATAATCGGCTGACTAACAATGCATTGCTTGGTTTGCCTGAGACGTTTTCGTGAGTCAGTCTTCCCGCGCCACCCTGTACATTACGTAGGTCTTGTTGACAGCCGATTATATCAGTGATGGACAGTGGTCGCGGGCCGATTAGGACTGTCAGGGACTGATTTATTGAACTTCGGGTAGTCAATGAAATAGTGGTCTGAAATTTTGAATCAGTGAATGAAATATTTATCATCATCATGTCCATATATGTACATCATGAAATAGGGTATATGTACCAATTATTGGACAGTGAAAAGAAAGCGATCATATTAATTATTTTAGACACTTTTTTTCAACTCTCACAAATTTTTCCACGGAGACATTTGAGAATGCTTGTTCTTATCAGAAGAATACTATCGAATACTAAATAACAAAGGAATACTATCGACTCAGAGGTCGCTAGTCTTTCAGCCGTATTTATAAACAGAGAATTTTGTCTGAGCAATGTCTCAAGAAAGGTAGGTATTGACCAATAAAAGTTATCATATTTGTGTTAATCACATTCGTGATATCACAACTACTCAAACTAGCTTTACTAAATCTACGCTGAAAGCGGGACTTGAACCACCGACCTCCAGTTTATTAGTCCGGCGCCTTATCGATTAAGCTACTGAGGTCGGTTGGTATTGGCCAATAATATTAAGGAAATCATGCTTGGGACATTGCTCAGCCGGCGTTTTCTCTTCATAAATACGGCTGTTTTTCTTTTCTTAGTTTAAAATTTGATGAAAATAAAATGAAAGAAAATTATGGTCGCTTTTTTCCACTGTCAAATAGTTGGTACATCGACCCTATTCCAAAATGAAAGAATTCATTCAAAATACCTAAAGGTTTCTACCGAATACCTAAAGGCGTAATTACCAATAATTGGTCTGGTTTTCGGGCCAAAAAACCAGAAATACCGCAGTGACCCACGCTTCCGAGGTGGTTGTGATTGGTTTTATATACTCTGTGTGTGTGTGTGTGTGTGTGTGTGTGTGTGTGTGTGTGTGTGTGTGTGTGTGTGTGTGTGTGTGTGTGTGTTGTGTATGTATGTATGTATGTGTGTGAGAGAGAGAGAGTGTGTGTGTGTGAGAGAGAGAGAGAGTGGTGTGAGTGTATGTATGTGTGTGTGTCATTGTTTGCATTATGTGTTTGGCTTCAGAATAAGCAGAACCTTGGCAAATTTATTGGAAGTCCATATCATGATCCTATCGATATTAGAGCAAATTATCCACTATCGGGTGGCTTCACTGGCTCAAAGAGTTTACGAGATAGTCTGACCATTTCACCCACGTGTTAGGTATCGATATTTATATCAAAATGTCTCGATTTTCGCCTACTGATCTTCTTGCAAATTTAGATTTGCGGGTCCATCATTCAAATCGTAAAATCGAGAATTTACATTTGTGCCCCGATAGAAAGTCGAATTTGTGTTTATTTGTACCAATTTATCGTAGAATTTTATATGTTGTATATAAAAAAAAAAAAAAAAAAATGTGTCGGTTCATCATTGGAAATTAACCCGTAAATCACGCTTTTGATTCTATTCCCTGTTCTTGTCTCAATGATATGATTGTGCAAATAGGGCGGTTTTAGGGGTAAAACTTTACGTATATATTATGTATACAGGGATGAAGGGTTTAATAATAATAATAAAACTCTTTAGTGGAAGGTAACCACCTGGCGAGGTTAATGCTTAAAGCATTTTCTACCACCTAACCCTAACAGAGTCTTATTATTATGTGGTCACAAACTCAAATTAATGAGGAAAAAATCGTGCATTGTGTGGGATTCGAACCAACGGATCCCTACGCTACCTGGATTACCAGACTAGCGCGTTAACCACTTGACTACCAGTGCACATTAACTTTAACTGAAGGAATAAAGTCTTGCATACCAAATCGTTGAATTAGAAAGCAATTGCATAAATACTTATTAGCATATTTATGATCATGAGTTTTGGAACCAATTCCATCGTATCGATGCGTTTTCGAGTGAATTTGGCATTTGTCCCAGTTCAATATTGCTTTTGTTCTCCTGATTTGATAATTTGAATACACATGAATGGTTGTCTGAATTGGTAACCTACCTCTTTAGTTTCTGAGACTCATTTCTGATGCTAGTTTTCTTTTTTAATTTGGTTTTATTAACAGCTTTTATAGTTTTCATCATAGGGTGGCATCACATCGTGGATGATGGTAGCAAGACAGTGGAGGAATGACTCAGCATTTCTACCACTGTCTTTACAAGGAGGCTAATAATTGACAAGGGCCCCCAGAACCAAGCCAATGCTGGTCTACTCACTGTTTATAGTCCCCCAGCCAGACTACCGGTCTACTCCCTGTTTAATCCCCCAGCCAGATCAAATAGTTTTTACAACAGACAAATTTCAGTTGTTGTATTTTTTTTTTAATGTCGCTTTCAACTGCATGGTCATATCACGACGGGGGTGTTACGCTCCATTCGCAGGAAACTCAACAACCTGCTACGCACATTAACCTCACCCAGCCTGGGTGTGGCCGGAATGCCAGAATCACGAAGTCTTATTATTATGTGTCCTCAAACTAAAATTAATGAGGAGAAATTCATGCACTGGGTGGGATTCGAACCAACGGATGCCTACGCTACCTGGATTACCAGACTAGCGCGTTAACCACTTGACTTCCAGTGCACGACTATTTTATTTTTTTAATTTAATCCTGTTTTATAATTCGGCCCTTTCAATGATTCGTCCACAATGTCCATATTATTGTCCATGCCAAAAGACACAATTACTGAAGATGGCTCTCTTGGCCCCGTGTGTCCCACCAATCTGTTTCTTTATCAAAAGTACTAAAAAATTATTTATTATTAATTTCACAATTTGTAAAATTCAAATAAACATGAATTCGTTATGATGTTTCTTAAACAACATTTCTATGCAATATACTATACAGGGTGTAACAGACTAAATGTAAAATCTCTTAAGGGGTGGTAGTATAGATCATTTCCAACCATTAATGTTCTATAACACTTTTGATTTAACTCAGTGGTTCTCGAGATATTATTTTTTTGAATTATTTTTACAAGTCCCGTGCCGCTCGACAAAGAATGGCATCTAACTCCGTAAATACAGTAGATGAAGCAATAGATTTAACTTTTTCCATAAGATAACAATATTTCACTATTATTTAGACTAGATTTATTCTTAAAAAGTGCACACGTACTGAAAAAAATCGGCAGCAGCGGAAAATTTATCGCGAACATGAAATCCACCTGAAACTTCAGCCGCCATTTTCTCAAAATACTGCCCTCATATAGTATTGGTTTCATTTATGTAAAAACTTGCTTGAAGTCTTATCTTTCATAAAATATGACACACTTGATATAAAACTTTCATTTTTTATTGAAACCAAGAGAAACTAAAAAAAAAAGTCAGTCAGTACTATTAACTGTACCTACTAGGCTACCATCCTACTTTTAACTAGGAAACTAATTTTTTTCTTCAATTTGACAAATTATGGTTGTCATTTACTTTCCAACGGCCCAAAAAGTTAGCCTCAGTCGATTCATTGATAAGGCTGCGGACTCTTAACTTGGAGGTCACTGGTTCGAGTCTCAAGTATGGCAAATATTTAGTAAGACGAGTTTGAGCTATTGTGACACCACGATCGTGATTAATTGACCTTAATATTTTAGTATTCATGTATGGTTTTATTTGTGGTGAAGCACAAGGCCTCTTCACATTTTTTGTGGGTAGCGCAGCATTACTAAGAGCCTCCTTTACTTTTCGAATTATTCTATTACATTAATTTCTTTTTACTCTGGTAATGCCGCCACTGGTCGTTACTCATACAAGTAACTACTCATTTTTCCTCACGAGGTATGAGTGGACCCCGAACATCCAAGTACAGAGCAGAAAAACTCCTGTCCCGCTGGGGATCGAACCCAGGTCACCATGCGTGCAACGCCTAGCACGCTAACTCACTCTGCCACGGTGACTACTAATTGACCTTAATATTTTAGTATTCCATGTGTTTTATTAAAATTCGGTACCTATTAACATAATAATTTGTACCTCTAAGTTACAGCCACCATAAATGCTGACTGTATTAAAAAAATCAGCTATTGTCCTTCTGACAATAGCCATTGGTAGGATCCGACAGGCAGATTGATCCAGGACTTGCATCGAGCATTGTCGCTGATCGATAATTTAAATTTGCGATCTATTTAATTCACATTTTATTAATTAAATATTTTATTATTTAATAATTATATTATTTTCTTTTAAACGTTCTAATAATTATCTTTCATTCATTTTGATATGTCAATTGCATATTTAAAAATATAATTAAGTTTCATTTTTTCGATATTAAGTATTTTTAAAGACTTTGTCATTTTCAGTTTTTTTGGAAAATAAACTTTTTTTAAAAACACAAGTGGGAGATCCCCACTTATATCTGGCGCAGTCAAATTTTGGGTGTTTTCACCCCCAAAACAAAAAAATCTACACCCCCAAAAAGCTAAAACCCATATATAAAAAAAAAAAAAACTTTTTCCGAGGAATAGTGAGGAACTCAGTGCAGTGCCCTATTATTGGATTACCCTTTGGATTACATATTGGATTACCCCCGTAGCTGTAAAATCGTCGGATTTTCTCGCATCGAACCACGAACCGCAGACCCCAAGTCAGTCAGCAGAGCAGAAACCAGTCTCAGTCAGCAGGGCAGAGCAGAGCAAGGACCTGGAACAATAGCTTCTCATACCTCACACGGAGCAGTTACCGAGTACCTACCCACCTCAATGTTGTTGATTCTGCTGGCACTGTAAGATAATATTTTTCCTTTCACTTTTACTGTTCAAGGGTTTAATCTTTCTCACTATTGTTTACAATTACACTACACATCCTCACCTTCTTATCTCTTTACTATAATCCTTACTCTAGGTACATAATAATATTACCTACTATCTATTATTTTTACATAGAATTTATCTATTCAAAACGGACTCAGACGTTGAGTCTACCTTGTCTGAATCTACCAGAGAATCAGACACAGAATATTCATACGATCCCTTGTTAGAAGACGATCTTCTAGGTATTTTTAGGAAGCTCACAATGGCTCCTCCGGAACTCAAATCTGAACACCTAAAAATGGTGCCCGTATTTTCGGGCGAGGTCGAGCTGCTATCGGAATTCATTTCGATATGTGAGACCATGGTAAAGCATTTCTATGATGAAGCAAATGCTGACAATTTTCAAAACATCTTTTTGATGTCTTCGCTTCGCTCTAAAATTAAAGGCGAAGCAAAGCTCAATTTAAGTTCTTACAATATTACTAATTGGAGGGACTTAAAAACAGCTCTCCTGAGTACATACGGCGATAAGCGTGATTGCTATACGCTTACAGTCGAAATGTGTGGTTTAACACAAACGAGTCACCCTTTGAATTTCATAGCAAAATTCAAAAATACATTAACCTTCACTCTAGTTTCATGGATACCCATGAAATGTCAACACAAAACGACGTAAGAGATTACGTTTCGAAACTTGGTTTGAGGACTTTCCTCAGAGGTTTAAAGGAGCCCTTAGGTGCTCTCATGAGAACAAAAAATCCGAGAGATCTTGGCGAGGCTCTCAACATACTCACAAACGACTTTCAAATTGACGCGGTGAAAAAACCGTATGAAAACAACAACAATTATAATTCGAACTATAACAAAAACAAACCATATTCTACAAATACCACAGAAAAATACATACCCCCTCACATGCAAAACAAAAATAATCACAATAACTTTACTTCAGGTAGTGGACTTTTCAATCCATTTCGTAATAACAATTCTCAACAAAATATCAACAAACCGCAGAGTGGGATGAACAAGAATCAAGGAAACAACAATACAAACGTTTGGAACAGATCCACACCCGGGCCTTCTTATAGACCGACACCCATGTCCGCTATGACAACAAATCCCCGATTTAACAATCTGGAAATGACCCGAGAAAATTACGAGTCAATCGAAGACTCAAACCCCATAAATGAATATGGGAATCAACCAAACGACACAGACGAGGTCCAGGATTTTCGAGAAGAAGCCTCGGACCAGTAACTCTTATGAATTTGACAAACAACGACAATTACTTACCATTTTTAATCATACCGGGACTTAATTTGAAAATGCTTATTGACACTGGTAGTACAAAATCTTTTATAAACCCAGAAACAGCCCAAAAATTTTTCAAAAACAAAATAAAATATGATCCATTCGAAATTAATACTGCTCATGGACGTTCGCGAGAAAAATATAGCATCTCGATTCCGTTTCCCAAAATTTTCAAAATGACGGGCACAATGAAGCTACATCTCTTTAAATTTCATGACTTTTTCGATTGCCTCTTGGGAATGGACAATCTTATGGCCCTTAGTATGGTAGTTGACTTGAAAAATAATCTGCTTCGATCACCAACGACCGATATAACTATCCATCACAGAGACACAGTTACCCAGGTAAATCACATCATACTCGAACCACGACAGGAACAGATTGTAACTATAGATGTTATGAATATTCAAAACGGAGATTGTTTGATCCCACACAAAATATTTGGTTCGGCTTATATACCTGAAGGTATAATTAGAGTCAAAGACAGTAAGGCAATATGTACACTTGTTAATGACACGGAATTACAAACGAAAGTTTTGTTACACCCTGTAGAAGCTTTATCTCTTCAAAATTTCGAACTAAACATGAACGAAACCAACTCACCCGTACAACCAGTACTAGACGACGACTTACTATCTATGTTACCGGAACCGGACTTAGAACAGGACATATTAGACCTTGATGCGTTCGTTGCAGACGCATATGCTCACTTACTAAGAGAAGATCCTGTCACTCAAGAACTTCCCCCAACTGTTGACGTCGCTGTACCCCCGGTCCCCATCACCTACGAGGTCACTACATCTTCAGAACACACCACCAGTGTCGCCCCTGCACCTCAAGATATCACCGAACAGGCAGAAGAAGAAGATATAAATACTATCCACTCCAACCTGGAACACCCTCTCATAGGTATACCTATCTTTGACGGTCCAATTAATTTGGGAAAGAATCAATTAATCCTTTCCATTTCACATTTAGCCCACCCTAACCCACTCAAATCACTAAAAATCATTCACAGAGACAAAGAAAGACGAATTTACGAGTTTTCACCTGAAAATCTCTTAGGACAACTAACTGAGTTCTTAAAAACACACATTGCACCAAAAGTCAAATACCACGTATTCTTTAAAACTGAGAGCTTATACGAAGAACTATCGAGAACTTTACAGACTTACTTTAAAAATTCACAAATAAATCTTATCAAATGCACTAAGATGCTAACTGACGTGACTGAAGAAAACAAGAAAACTGACATTATAAAAAAGTTTCATGACGGAAAAACTAACCATAGGGGTATGGACGAAACCACCAGACAAATTAAAGAACACTACTACTGGCCCAACATTGCTAAACATGTACAAGACTATATTAATAACTGTGAAATATGCCAAAAGACCAAGTACGACCGCAACCCCTTGAAACTGACATACAACATCACACCCACTGCATTAAAACCGTTTGATGTCCTACACATAGACACCATTTCTCTTGAAAAATCCAAATTTCTAACGCTTATTGACCCCTTTTCTAAATTTGCACAAGCCTACTTGCTTCGTTCTGCTCAAGCAACTGAAATCGCGAGTAAACTCTTGGAAAGTTTTGCTCACCACGGCGTTCCTAGCCTAATTATATCAGATAATGGAGGCGAATTTAAAAACTCAGTAATAAAAGAACTCCTTTCTCTTCACAAGATTAATATCCATTTCACCTCCTCCCAGCATCCTGAGTCCAATGGAGTAATAGAACGTTTTCACTCGACATTAATAGAGCATATACGATTATTCAACAATCGCGAAGAATTCAAGAACGATTCCTTGTCCTTAAAAGTAAAATACGCGGTCATTGCTTATAACCACACAAGTCATTCTGTCACAAAACACAAACCTATAGAAGTGGTCACAGGGCATTTTGAACCGTCCGACATAACGGATATTGACACAGAACAACTAATAACCTCAAACTACGTGGCACATCATAAAGAGAAAACAAAATTTTTGTTTAAAGAAATAGGAGAAAAAATCTCTCAAAACAAAGAGAAAGTCACTTCACATAAAAATCAGGGAAGAGAAACTCTTCCTGAAATCCCTCAAGAAGTTTGGGTCAGAAACAAGCAAATACAAAGCAAAACGCAAAACAAATACAAACAAGAAAACATTGAAAATATTGATAAAAGTCTGAAAACAGCAAAAATTATACCCACCCACCACAACACTACAGAGAAAATTCATCTGTCAAACATTAAACGTCCACCCAAAAATGTTTCAGGTGCCTCATCTGCACAGCAACAAGTGCAGAATTCAGACTCCGCAATGTAACCGAAAATCTCGGAATCCTACCAATCAACCTTGGCAAAGCAAACTTACAAAGAAGCACTCATACAGTCGTACATTACTATGACCTCATACCAATTATGGAAGAACTAACTAATCTCAACGACCAGTCAGACTACATCAGAGAGAGAACATCAAGACAAACAGAATCTACTGGTATTTTAGAAAAAGAGCTAGGAAATTACTATAAAATGATTACTCACTTACAGAAATTAGCACAGGACAAACTAGATATAATTCACTTTTCTTTTTCACCCAAAAGAAACAAAAGAGCCTTATTTCCACAGATAGGATCTATTATCAAGACTGTTACTGGCAACCTTGACTCTACTGACGGAGAACATTACAATCTAATTATAAATAATCTCTTTAAAAATCAGGACAACTTGCAGAAACAACTCGACTTGCAGTACTCAGTAAATAGTGAAGCAACTAAAAGATTCGAATCTACAATTAGAAATATTGAACACAATGAAGAGCTCTTACGCAAAAAAATTTCCCTACTAGGTACTTATGTTCAAAACGAAGGCTTACCCACACTAGTAATTGCCGAAGACGCATTTCACCAATTAATAATCCTCTATAATAACCTCATAAGCGTGCTCCAGGAGATCGAAATTTCCCTTACCTTTTGTAGAGCTAGACTTTACCACCCTACTATACTACGACCATCTGAACTTAAAACTGAATTAGAGAAATTAAAGAATGTACATAACACTATACCTTTAGAAATAAGTAGTATTTTAGAACTCCAAAAGATCTTAGAAGTAAGCTGCAAAATTGAAAACTCAAAAATTATTTACTTCCTATCTTTTCCTATTAATTATGACCAACAATATGACCTAATTTACCTTAAGTCTATCCCATCTTCAAGTGAATTAGGATTTACTACAGTTATACCGAAAGTTCACTACTTCCTGAAATCAGAAAAATCCCTTAAACCTTTGAACAATATCTGTGAATTGGGAAAACCTCATCAGTGCTTTCAGAGAAATATCAATAATAATCTGAAAGAGTGTGAAAGGCAAATACTTCAAAATGAAAAGCCTGAGTCATGTACACACATAACGCTAGAAATTCAAGAAAACTATGTTGATTATATTCCCCAAATAAATATGTTTATTATTGTTTTTTCTTTCAGTGAAACCATAAAACTAGAATTAGAAAATGAAATTGAAATAAAAGAATTAAAAGGCATATTTCTAATTGAATCAAACAAAGGAAACCTTATATTTAGGAATGAAATCTTAAACTTTTCATCCAAGACCTCAGGAAAACCTACAATCCTGGAAAATGTTAATGTCAAATTTGGTTCAGAAAAATTATCTGACTTCAAAATAAGGATTCATGATTTAAATTTAGATGACATTAAGCTAAACCAACTGACTCCAACAAATAGAGATGTTCAATCTTTACACAGTTCATTGAACCCTTGGAAAATACTAATGTGTATTACCCTCACTGTATCCATTTCATCACTGATACTGATAGTTAGGAAATCTAATCTATATTTACAGATACTACATCTATTTAAGAAACGTGAACCAGAAAATGTTCTTCCACAAATCAATCTAGCATGTAACTCTTCAACAAATCTGGGAATCAATCCCAATCCTTCCCTCCCAGGGGATGCAAAGTTCTAAGGGTGGAGGAGTTACAGCCACCATAAATGCTGACTGTATTAAAAAAATCAGCTATTGTCCTTCTGACAATAGCCATTGGTAGGATCCGACAGGCAGATTGATCCAGGACTTGCATCGAGCATTGTCGCTGATCGATAATTTAAATTTGCGATCTATTTAATTCACATTTTATTAATTAAATATTTTATTATTTAATAATTATATTATTTTCTTTTAAACGTTCTAATAATTATCTTTCATTCATTTTGATATGTCAATTGCATATTTAAAAATATAATTAAGTTTCATTTTTTCGATATTAAGTATTTTTAAAGACTTTGTCATTTTCAGTTTTTTTGGAAAATAAACTTTTTTTAAAAACACAAGTGGGAGATCCCCACTTATATCTAGTTACAGCCACCATAAATGCTGACTGTATTAAAAAATTAACTATTGTCCTTCTGACAATAGCCATTGGTAGGATCCGACAGGCAGATTGATCCAGGACTTGCATCGAGCATTGTCGCTGATCGATAATTTAAATTTGCGATCTATTTAATTCACATTTTATTAATTAAGTATTTTATTATATAATAATTATATTATTTTCTTTTAAACGTTCTAATAATTATCTTTCATTCATTTTGATATGTCAATTGCATATTTAAAAATATAATTAAGTTTCATTTTTTCGATATTAAGTATTTTTAAAGACTTTGTCATTTTCAGTTTTTTTGGAAAATAAACTTTTTTAAAAACACAAGTGGGAGATCCCCACTTATATCTGGCGCAGTCAAATTTTGGGTGTTTTCACCCCCAAAACAAAAAAATCTACACCCCCAAAAAGCTAAAACCCATATAAAAAAAAAACCTTTTCCGAGGAATAGTGAGGAACTCAGTGCAGTGCCTTATTATTGGATTACCCTTTGGATTACATATTGGATTACCCCCGTAGCTGTAAAATCGTCGGATTTTCTCGCATCGAACCACGAACCGCAGACCCCAAGTCAGTCAGCAGAGCAGAAACCAGTCTCAGTCAGCAGGGCAGAGCAGAGCAAGGACCTGGAACAATAGCTTCTCATACCTCACACGGAGCAGTTACCGAGTACCTACCCACCTCAATGTTGTTGATTCTGCTGGCACTGTAAGATAATATTTTTCCTTTCACTTTTACTGTTCAAGGGTTTAATCTTTCTCACTATTGTTTACAATTACACTACACATCCTCACCTTCTTATCTCTTTACTATAATCCTTACTCTAGGTACATAATAATATTACCTACTATCTATTATTTTTACATAGAATTTATCTATTCAAAACGGACTCAGACGTTGAGTCTACCTTGTCTGAATCTACCAGAGAATCAGACACAGAATATTCATACGATCCCTTGTTAGAAGACGATCTTCTAGGTATTTTTAGAAAACTCAGAATGGCTCCTCCGGAACTCAAATCTGAACACCTAAAAATGGTGCCCGTATTTTCGGGCGAGGTCGAGCTGCTATCGGAATTCATTTCGATATGTGAGACCATGGTGAAGCATTTCTATGATGAAGCAAATGCTGACAATTTTCAAAACATCTTTTTGATGTCTTCGATTCGCTCTAAAATTAAAGGCGAAGCAAAGCTCAATTTAAGTTCTTACAATATTACTAATTGGAGGGACTTAAAAACAGCTCTCCTGAGTACATACGGCGATAAGCGTGATTGCTATACGCTTACAGTCGAAATGTGTGGTTTAACACAAACGAAAAACGAGTCACCCTTTGAATTTCATAGCAAAATTCAAAAATACAATAACTTTCACTCTAGTTTCATGGATACCCATGAAACGTCAACACAAAACGACGTAAGAGATTACGTTTCGAAACTTGGTTTGAGGACTTTCCTCAGAGGCCTAAAGGAGCCCTTAGGTGCTCTCATGAGAACAAAAAATCCGAGAGATCTTGGCGAGGCTCTCAACATACTCACAAACGACTTTCAAATTGACGCGGTGAAAAAACCGTATGAAAACCACAACAATTATAATTCGAACTATAACAAAAACAAACCATACTCTACAAATACCACAGAGAAATACATACCCCCTCACATGCAAAACAAAAATAATCACAATAACTCTACTTCAGGTAGTGGACTTTTCAATCCATTTCGTAATAACAATTCTCAACAAAATATCAACAAACCGCAGAGTGGGATGAACAAGAATCAAGGAAACAACAATACAAACGTTTGGAACAGATCTACACCCGGGCCTTCTTATAGACCGACACCCATGTTCGCTATGACAACAAATCCCCGACTTAACAATCTGGAAATGACCCAAGAACATTACGAGTCAATCGAAGACTCAAACCCCATAAATGAATATAGGAATCAACCAAACGACACAGACGAGGTCCAGGATTTTCGAGAAGAAGCCTCGGACCAGTAACTCTTATGAATTTGACAAACAACGACAATTACTTACCATTTCTAATCATACCGGGACTTAATTTGAAAATGCTTATTGACACTGGTAGTACAAAATCTTTTATAAACCCAGAAACAGCCCAAAAATTTTTCAAAAACAAAATAAAATATGATCCATTCGAAATTAATACTGCTCATGGACGTTCGCGAGAAAAATATAGCATCTCGATTCCGTTTCCCAAAATTTTCAAAATGACGGGCACAATGAAGCTACATCTCTTTAAATTTCATGACTTTTTCGATTGCCTCTTGGGAATGGACAATCTTGTGGCCCTTAGTATGGTAGTTGACTTGAAAAATAATCTGCTTCGATCGCCAACGACCGACATAACTATCCATCACAGAGACACAGTTACCCAGGTAAACCACATCATACTCGAACCACGACAGGAACAGATCGTAACTATAGATGTTATGAATATTCAAAACGGAGATTGTTTGATCCCACACAAAAGATTTGGTTCGGCTTATATACCTGAAGGTATACTTAGAGTCAAAGACAGTAAGGCAATATGTACACTTGTTAATGACACGGAATTACAAACGAAAGTTTTGTTACACCCTGTAGAAGCTTTATCTCTTCAAAATTTCGAACAAACATCCACATACAATAACTTGAACAACGCTCAACTGACAAATTCAGAATTTGATTTCAATAGGATTAGAATGGACCACATGAACACAGAGGAAAAGGACGGAATTCAAAAACTAATAAATAATTACTCAGAAATTTTCCATTCAGACACTAAGAATCTTACATTTACGAACGCCGTAAAACACACTATACGAACAACGGACGACGTACCAGTGTATACGAAAACATACCGATATCCGCATGTCCACAAAGCTGAAGTTCAACAACAAATTCAAAAAATGTTAGAGGATGATATTATTCGCCCCTCCCATTCCCCTTGGTCCTCCCCACTTTGGATAGTTCCTAAGAAACTCGACGCTTCAGGTAAGAGAAAGTGGAGAATCGTAATAGATTACAGGAAACTGAACGAGAATACTATTGGGGACCGCTACCCCCTCCCTTGCATAAATTCGCTCCTAGATCGTCTTGGTCGCTCTCATTATTTCAGCACCCTAGATTTAGCATCGGGATTCTATCAAATAGAAATAGACGAAAGTAGTATCCCCAAAACAGCTTTCAACACTGAACACGGGCACTACGAATTCCTGCGTATGCCCATGGGCCTAAAAAAACGCACCTGCTACTTTTCAGAGAGTAATGGAAAAACTACTGCGAGGTCTAATTAACGTAGTATGTGTTGTGTACCTCGACGACATCTTGGTTTTTGGCACTTCCCTTCAGGAACATTTAAGTAACCTTTCCTTGGTATTCGACAGATTAAAAAATGCTAACTTGAAAATTCAACTAGACAAGTGTGAGTTCTTGAAAAAGGACGTTGACTTTCTTGGTCACGTTATCACACCCGAAGGTGTCAAGCCCAACCCCAACAAAATTAGAGCTATAGAAAACTTCCCCATCCCCAAGACCACAAGACAGATTAAAAGCTTTCTTGGACTTCTAAGCTACTATCGTAAATTCATAAAAGACTTTGCAAGTTTAACAAAACCATTAACTAAACGGTTAAAGAAAAATGCAAAAATAAATATAACTGATCCCGATTATCAAGAATGCTTTGAACTTTGTAAAAATTTGTTAACAAACGAACCAATACTCCAATACCCAGACTTTAGCAAACCTTTCATTTTGACAACCGATGCGAGCAACGTTGCTCTCGGTGCCGTGTTATCTCAGGGACCCATAGGCAGTGATCGACCTGTTGCCTATGCAAGCAGAACGTTGAACGACAGTGAATGCAACTACTCGACAATCGAAAAGGAACTACTAGCCATTGTATGGGCAGTAAAATATTTTAGGCCTTACCTATACGGACAAAAATTCAAAATTTTCACAGATCATAGGCCTCTTCAGTGGCTCTTCTCTCTTAAAGAGCCAAGTTCTAAATTGGTACGTTGGAGACTAAAACTTGAAGAATACGACTATGACATAGTTTACAAAAAAGGTTCACAAAATGTAAATGCGGACACCCTTTCAAGAGTTGAACTAAACATGAACGAAACCAACTCACCCTTACAACCAGTACTAGACGACGACTTACTATCTATGTTACCGGAACCGGACTTAGAACAGGACATATTGGACCTTGATGCGTTCGTTGCAGACGCATATGCTCACTTACTAAGAGAAGATCCTGTCACTCAAGAACTTCCCCCAACTGTTGACGTCGCTGTACCCCCAGTCCCCATCACCTACGAGGCCACTACATCTTCAGAACACATCACCAATGACGCCCCTGCACCTCAAGATATCACCGAACAGGCAGAAGAAGAAGAAGATATAAATACTATCCACTCCAACCTGGAACACCCTCTCATAGGTATACCTATCTTTGACGGTCCAATTAATTTGGGAAAGAATCAATTAATCCTTTCCATTTCACATTTAGCCCACCCTAACCCACTCAAATCACTAAAAATCATTCACAGAGACAAAGAAAGACGAATTTACGAGTTTTCACCTGAAAATCTCTTGGGACAACTAACTGAGTTCTTAAAAACACACATTGCACCAAAAGTCAAATACCACGTATTCTTTAAAACTGAGAGCTTATACGAGGAACTATCGAGAACTTTACAGACTTACTTTAAAAATTCACAAATAAATCTTATCAAATGCACTAAGATGCGAACTGATGTGACTGAAGAAAACAAGAAAACTGACATTATAAAAAAGTTTCATGACGGAAAAACTAACCATAGGGGTATGGACGAAACTACTAGACAAATTAAAGAACACTACTACTGGCCCAACATTGCTAAACATGTACAAGACTATATTAACAACTGTGAAATATGCCAAAAGACCAAGTACGACCGCAACCCCTTGAAACTGACATACAACATCACACCCACTGCATTAAAACCGTTTGATGTCCTACATATAGACACCATTTCTCTTGAAAAATCCAAATTTCTAACGCTTATTGACCCCTTTTCTAAATTCGCACAAGCCTACTTGCTTCGTTCTGCTCAAGCAACTGAAATCGCGAGTAAACTCTTGGAAAGTTTTGCTCATCACGGCGTTCCTAGCCTAATTATATCAGATAATGGAGGCGAATTTAAAAACTCAGTAATAAAAGAACTCCTTTCTCTTCACAAGATTAATATCCATTTCACCTCCTCCCAGCATCCTGAGTCCAATGGAGTAATAGAACGTTTTCACTCAACATTAATAGAACACATACGATTATTCAACAATCGTGAAGAGTTCAAGAACGATTCCTTGTCCTTAAAAGTAAAATACGCGGTCATTGCTTATAACCACACAAGTCATTCTGTCACAAAACACAAACCTATAGAAGTGGTCACAGGGCATTTTGAACCGTCTGACATAACGGATATTGACACAGAACAACTAATAACCTCAAACTACGTGGCACATCATAAAGAGAAAACAAAACTTTTATTTCAAGAAATAAGAGAAAAAATCTCTCAAAACAAAGAGAAAGTCACTTCACATAAAAATCAAGGAAGAGAAGCTCTTCCTGAAATCCCTCAAGAAGTTTGGGTCAGAAACAAGCAAATACAAAGCAAAACGCAAAACAAATACAAACAAGAAAACATTGAAAATATTGATAAAGGTCTGAAAACAGCAAAAATTATACCCACCCACCACAACACTACAGAGAAAATTCATCTGTCAAACATTAAACGTCCACCCAAAAATGTTTCAGGTGCCTCATCTGCACAGCAACAAGTGCAGAATTCAGACTCCGCAATGTAACCGAAAATCTCGGAATCCTACCAATCAACCTTGGCAAAGCAAACTTACAAAGAAGCACTCATACAGTCGTACATTACTATGACCTCATACCAATTATGGAAGAACTAACTAATCTCAACGACCAGTCAGACTACATCAGAGAGAGAACATCAAGACAAACAGAATCTACTGGTATTTTAGAAAAAGAGCTAGGAAATTACTATAAAATGATTACTCACTTACAGAAATTAGCACAGGACAAGCTAGATATAATTCACTTTTCTTTTTCACCCAAAAGAAACAAAAGAGCCTTATTTCCACAGATAGGATCTATTATCAAGACTGTTACTGGCAACCTTGACTCTACTGACGGAGAACATTACAATCTAATTATAAATAATCTCTTTAAAAATCAGGACAACTTGCAGAAACAACTCGACTTGCAGTACTCAGTAAATAGTGAAGCAACTAAAAGATTCGAATCTACAATTAAAAATATTGAACACAATGAAGAGCTCTTACGCAAAAAAATTTCCCTACTAGGTACTTATGTTCAAAACGAAGGCTTACCCACACTAGTAATTGCCGAAGACGCATTTCACCAATTAATAATCCTCTATAATAACCTCATAAGCGTGCTTCAGGAGATCGAAATTTCCCTTACCTTTTGTAGAGCTAGACTTTACCACCCTACTATACTACGACCATCTGAACTTAAAACTGAATTGGAGAAATTAAAGAATGTACATAACACTATACCTTTAGAAATAAGTAGTATTTTAGAACTCCAAAAGATCTTAGATGTAAGCTGCAAAATTGAAAACTCAAAAATTATTTACTTCCTATCTTTTCCCATTAATTATGACCAACAATATGACCTAATTTATCTTAAGTCTATCCCATCTTCAAGTGAATTAGGATTTACTACAGTTATACCGAAAGTTCACTACTTCCTAAAATCAGAAAAATCCCTTAAACCTTTGAACAATATCTGTGAATTGGGAAAACCTTATCAGTGCTTTCAGAGAAATGTCAATAATAATCTGAAAGAGTGTGAAAGGCAAATACTTCAAAATGAAAAGCCTGAGTCATGTACACACATAACGCTAGAAATTCAAGAAAACTATGTTGATTATATTCCCCAAATAAATATGTTTATTATTGTTTTTCCTTTCAGTGAAACCATAAAACTAGAATTAGAAAATGAAATTGAAATAAAAGAATTAAAAGGCATATTTCTAATTGAATCAAACAAAGGAAACCTTATATTTAGGAATGAAATCTTAAACTTTTCATCCAAGACCTCAGGAAAACCTACAATCCTGGAAAATGTTAATGTCAAATTTGGTTCAGAAAAATTATCTGATTTCAAAATAAGGATTCATGATTTAAATTTAGATGACATTAAGCTAAACCAACTGACTCCAACAAATAGAGATGTTCAATCTTTAGACAATTCATTGAACCCTTGGAAAATACTAATGTGTATTACCCTCACTGTATCCATTTTATCACTGATACTGATAGTTAGGAAATCTAATCTATACTTACAGATACTACATCTATTTAAGAAACGTGAACCAGAAAATGTTCTTCCACAAATTAAGCTAGCATGTAACTCTTCAACAGATCTGGGAATCAATCCCAATCCTTCCCTCCCAGGGGATGCAAAGTTCTAAGGGTGGAGGAGTTACAGCCACCATAAATGCTGACTGTATTAAAAAATTAACTATTGTCCTTCTGACAATAGCCATTGGTAGGATCCGACAGGCAGATTGATCCAGGACTTGCATCGAGCATTGTCGCTGATCGATAATTTAAATTTGCGATCTATTTAATTCACATTTTATTAATTAAGTATTTTATTATATAATAATTATATTATTTTCTTTTAAACGTTCTAATAATTATCTTTCATTCATTTTGATATGTCAATTGCATATTTAAAAATATAATTAAGTTTCATTTTTTCGATATTAAGTATTTTTAAAGACTTTGTCATTTTCAGTTTTTTTGGAAAATAAACTTTTTTAAAAACACAAGTGGGAGATCCCCACTTATATCTTACAGGGATGAAGGGTTTAATAATAATAATAAAACTCTTTAGTGGAAGGTAACCACCTGGCGAGGTTAATGCTTAAAGCATTTTCTACCACCTAACCCTAACAGAGTCTTATTATTATGTGGTCACAAACTCAAATTAATGAGGAAAAAATCGTGCATTGTGTGGGATTCGAACCAACGGATCCCTACGCTACCTGGATTACCAGACTAGCGCGTTAACCACTTGACTACCAGTGCACATTAACTTTAACTGAAGGAATAAAGTCTTGCATACCAAATCGTTGAATTAGAAAGCAATTGCATAAATACTTATTAGCATATTTATGATCATGAGTTTTGGAACCAATTCCATCGTATCGATGCGTTTTCGAGTGAATTTGGCATTTGTCCCAGTTCAATATTGCTTTTGTTCTCCTGATTTGATAATTTGAATACACATGAATGGTTGTCTGAATTGGTAACCTACCTCTTTAGTTTCTGAGACTCATTTCTGATGCTAGTTTTCTTTTTTAATTTGGTTTTATTAACAGCTTTTATAGTTTTCATCATAGGGTGGCATCACATCGTGGATGATGGTAGCAAGACAGTGGAGGAATGACTCAGCATTTCTACCACTGTCTTTACAAGGAGGCTAATAATTGACAAGGGCCCCCAGAACCAAGCCAATGCTGGTCTACTCACTGTTTATAGTCCCCCAGCCAGACTACCGGTCTACTCCCTGTTTAATCCCCCAGCCAGATCAAATAGTTTTTACAACAGACAAATTTCAGTTGTTGTATTTTTTTTTTAATGTCGCTTTCAACTGCATGGTCATATCACGACGGGGGTGTTACGCTCCATTCGCAGGAAACTCAACAACCTGCTACGCACATTAACCTCACCCAGCCTGGGTGTGGCCGGAATGCCAGAATCACGAAGTCTTATTATTATGTGTCCTCAAACTAAAATTAATGAGGAGAAATTCATGCACTGGGTGGGATTCGAACCAACGGATGCCTACGCTACCTGGATTACCAGACTAGCGCGTTAACCACTTGACTTCCAGTGCACGATTTTTTATTTTTTTAATTTAATCCTGTTTTATAATTCGGCCCTTTCAATGATTCGTCCACAATGTCCATATTATTGTCCATGCCAAAAGACACAATTACTGAAGATGGCTCTCTTGGCCCCGTGTGTCCCACCAATCTGTTTCTTTATCAAAAGTACTAAAAAATTATTTATTATTAATTTCACAATTTGTAAAATTCAAATAAACATGAATTCGTTATGATGTTTCTTAAACAACATTTCTATGCAATATACTATACAGGGTGTAACAGACTAAATGTAAAATCTCTTAAGGGGTGGTAGTATAGATCATTTCCAACCATTAATGTTCTATAACACTTTTGATTTAACTCAGTGGTTCTCGAGATATTATTTTTTTGAATTATTTTTACAAGTCCCGTGCCGCTCGACAAAGAATGGCATCTAACTCCGTAAATACAGTAGATGAAGCAATAGATTTAACTTTTTCCATAAGATAACAATATTTCACTATTATTTAGACTAGATTTATTCTTAAAAAGTGCACACGTACTGAAAAAAATCGGCAGCAGCGGAAAATTTATCGCGAACATGAAATCCACCTGAAACTTCAGCCGCCATTTTCTCAAAATACTGCCCTCATATAGTATTGGTTTCATTTATGTAAAAACTTGCTTGAAGTCTTATCTTTCATAAAATATGACACACTTGATATAAAACTTTCATTTTTTATTGAAACCAAGAGAAACTAAAAAAAAAGTCAGTCAGTACTATTAACTGTACCTACTAGGCTACCATCCTACTTTTAACTAGGAAACTAATTTTTTTCTTCAATTTGACAAATTATGGTTGTCATTTACTTTCCAACGGCCCAAAAAGTTAGCCTCAGTCGATTCATTGATAAGGCTGCGGACTCTTAACTTGGAGGTCACTGGTTCGAGTCTCAAGTATGGCAAATATTTAGTAAGACGAGTTTGAGCTATTGTGACACCACGATCGTGATTAATTGACCTTAATATTTTAGTATTCATGTATGGTTTTATTTGTGGTGAAGCACAAGGCCTCTTCACATTTTTTGTGGGTAGCGCAGCATTACTAAGAGCCTCCTTTACTTTTCGAATTATTCTATTACATTAATTTCTTTTTACTCTGGTAATGCCGCCACTGGTCGTTACTCATACAAGTAACTACTCATTTTTCCTCACGAGGTATGAGTGGACCCCGAACATCCAAGTACAGAGCAGAAAAAACTCCTGTCCCGCTGGGGATCGAACCCAGGTCACCATGCGTGCAACGCCTAGCACGCTAACTCACTCTGCCACGGTGACTACTAATTGACCTTAATATTTTAGTATTCCATGTGTTTTATTAAAATTCGGTACCTATTAACATAATAATTTGTACCTCTATGTACCAACCTATGAATGTTCAGTATTTACCGTACAACGTTTACCTGTGGGTGTTAACTATGTGGGTACATTGTTATGTTTCATTTCATTCAAACCATTTTATCATTGAGACCCTTTCCTCTAATGAACAAATGAACGATTAGGATTAATATTGATTTCTGAAGCACCACAGCTAAAAGTATCATACATGGATACGTACATACTAATTTGCCACACTTGAGACTCGAACCAGTGACCTCCAAGTTAAGAGTCTACTGAGGCTAACTTTTTGGGCCGTTGGAAAGTAAATGACAACCATAATTTGTCAAATTGAAGAAAAAAATAAGTTCCCTAGGTAAAAGTAAGATGGTAGCCTAGTAGGTATAGTTAGTAGTACTGACTGACTTTTTTTTTATTTCTCTTGGTTTCAATAAAAAAATGAAAGTTTTATATCAAGTGTGTCATATTTTCTGAAAGATAAGACTTCAAGCAAGTTTTTACATAAATGAAACCAATACTATATGAGGGCAGTATTTTGAGAAAATGGCGGCTGAAGTTTCAGGTGGATTTCATGTTCGCGATAAATTTTCCGCTGCTGCCGATTTTTTTCAGTACGTGTGCACTTTTTAAGAATAAATCTAGTCTAAATAATAGTGAAATATTGTTATCTTATGGAAAAAGTTAAATCTATTGCTTCATCTACTGTATTTACGGAGTTAGATGCCATTCTTTGTCGAGCGGCAGGGGACTTGTAAAAATAATTCAAAAAAATAATATCTCGAGAACCACTGAGTTAAATCAAAAGTATTATAGAACATTAATGGTTGGAAATGATCTATACTACCACCCCTTAAGAGATTTTACATTTAGTCTGTTACACCCTGTATACTCACATACTATACTCATTATACTATATACATTATACAGGGAGTCCCGTATACAGATGCAAATATTTTGAGGGTAGGTTCAGCCCACCGTGGACTATCATATGAGCGAAACTTGCAGTGGGGCATTTTGCTTCGTTAAAGAGTTATGGCCAAATCCCTGTTTTTCCCACAGGTCAAGAGGTCACTTGGATCGATGCACGTTTTTAAAGAAATGATAGCCAGTAAGTAATTTTTGACTTCATGTATGGATAGTCATGCATATTTCCCTTGAAATGCAGTTGGTTGCATAAAAAAATATTGAAAGACCAGAGAGATATTTAATCATAAGTTCAATACTTTTCTAAAATTTGATTTTTCCCTGTTTTCCCTTTCGTGAATTTAGAGTACTTCTACAATTGCAATTCTGCGTATCACTAGTTAAAAAAATACCCTATTATGTTTAGTTTTATAAAAAAGAAAGCTCATTTATATTACTTTAAAGATCATGGAACGCAGTACACACAAAGCTCAAAAAACACTTCTGAATCATGATGGAAAATTTAAAGTTGGCTGAATTTTAACAGAATTGGCGCGTAATTTGAGGTATAAATACACTGCTCTGGGATGTTTAACAGAGGGAAATTGATCATTCACAGTGGTCGGTCGGTGTGAACTTTTATGTGAATGCGGTTACGGAATCACAGGGTTATCATGAGGAAAAATGAGAGAGGCTGCAACGAAAGCAGCAACCAGTGGTGTAATTATGGAAAAAGAATACACATGGAGAAAGACGCTACCAACAAAAATTATGATTTTGTTTTTAGAAGTAAAAATAAAAATATCATTTTTGTGTTTATCACAATCATGATATCAAAAACATAACAAATAGTGCCGAAAATTAACCTTGGGTAAAACTCGAACATTCAACCTTAGGGTTACTATTACTATTAATTCTTTATTTTTATTTTATAAACAATTGGGCCAAGCTTTCTTTACATTTTTTTTTACAATGAACATGGTAACAATTTGTGAAATAAATATAAACAAAGACTGATCAAGGGTGGTGATACAGTGATACATGTTTGTAGTTTATTGATAAACTACAAACATGATACATTCTGCAACACAGGACATGAAATGAAAAGAACCCAAAAGAATATGTAGCGAACCAAGGGCGAGGTTTAAAGCTTGTGGCTTTCTCTTCCACCGAACAAATTGATCGCCTTGTTATTTTAACTATTAGATTTGATTGATATAGTTGGTTAATAGAACTAATTGTACTCGGAAAATTTTCATTTATAACTTGCAGTTGGCACAAAAATAGTCACACAGACCGCTTCAGGCATCGAGTGTTCTTCAAAATGCAATAGCGCCCAGATTCAAAATTTGAAAGATGTGTTTCTCTCGTTCTGGTGCCGTTTGATAAGGCGTATCTCATTCGTTCCTTCACGCGTCTGAAAGAACTTTGTATTTATTGAAACAAAATAGCAAAGGGTATTTTTTTATCTAGTGATACGCAGAATTGCAATTGTAGAAGTACTCTAAATTCACGAAAGGGAAAACAGGGAAAAATCGAATTTTAGAAAAATATTGAACTTATGATTAAATATCTCTTTGGTCTTTCAATATTTTTTCATGCAACCAACTGCATTTCAAGGGAAATATGCATGACTATCCATACATGAAGTCAAAAATTACTTACTGGCTACCATTTCTTTAAAAACGTGCATCGATCTAAGTGACCTCTAGACCTGTGGGAAAAACAGGGATTTGGCCATAACTCTTTAACGAATCAAAATGCCCCACTGCAAGTTTCGCTCATATGATAGTCCATGGTGGGCTGAACCTACCCTCAAAATATTTGCATCTGTATACGGGACACCCTGTATACGCATTATACTCACATTTATTTGATCGGCGTTATCAAAAGAAGAAGAAGAAAAAAAAAAAACATGAAAATGTATCTTTTTTATATAAATATTTTAAATTATACATAAATACATAGTTACATACGTCTTATTTCTGATCTGCTCCGTTTGATTAAGCACATCCGACGGATACATAGTTCGGTGTATATTATATAGATATATAAACTGTTTTTTATGGATTGAAAATACATAACATATTATACCAATTTGTATACTCTAGTATGAGATGGTTCGGTCAATTTGTTTTGTATTTCATGCCCCGCGCGGCGTAGCGGTGTTTCCAAAACATTTCATCTTGCTCCAATTAATCATACATGAAAGCCTACAGGTTGGGAGATGTATGAAAATGTATATATTAATTAATTATTTATTCATATACAGGATGACTCAAAATATTTATAGGGAAATTTCGAAATCATACATGAAAGCCTATGAAAGTATGAAAATATATACATATATTAATTAACTATTTGTTCATATACAGGATGACTCAAAATATTTACAGGGAATTTCGATTTGATTCAGATGAAGGTGAAAATTTTGAAATTAATGTGGATGACAGTTAAGTCACTGAAGACAGGAAATACGGTGTTGATTTTATTATTTAAAGGCAACGAATTTGTTTTTTCTTGTGATCTTCATGATGCGAACACCATTTAAAGCATTTCTCGAGGACTCTTCAGACACACTGTTTAAACAATTCCTATTAATTATGTCAAAAATTTCAAAGAAATCATATTACTCCAACATGACGGTATAATTTACTAAACATATTTATGTAGTTCATAAACTCTTTAGCGAATTGAGCGATTTATATACTTTTTAGTTTTTAGACACTTAGTTTGAATTGTATATCTCTTTGTGTTATTCTATCATAATTTTTATCTGGAAAATATTTTTATCATTGTTTTTTTATGATGTGATACGCAAAATTTATTGAACTAAAATTTATAGGGGAAGGACTCTGAATGTTACAGACCTCTCTTTAAATAAATATTCATTAAATAAAATATTTTTTTTAAATATAAAAAGTGACACCCAGTAGACAAAAAGCAATAATTTGGCTTTTGCCCTTTTGACAATATTTTGCCTGCATAATTCTCCTATTAATCATCTATGACGAATATACGAGAGATGTTTCATGTTTTTGGCAGAACTGAGAACTGTGTCGGACACACAGGTCATTTGTTCAACGCAAGATAAACATTTATTTGAACATCATGGATTGTCAAATTATTATTATTAATTATTTATTTTATTATTACTATCTGGCTTGGGGACTATAAACAGAGAGTAGACCAGCAGTCTGGCTGGGAGACAATAAACAGGGAGTAGACCAGTAGTCTTACTGGGGGACTATAAACAGGGAGTAGACCATCAGTCTTACCGGGGGACTATAAACAGGGAGTAGACCAGCAGAGCAGTGGCTTGGTTCAGGGGGCCCTTATCAATTATTAGCCTCCTTGTAAAGACAGTGGTAGAGTCATTCCTCCACTGTCTGGCTACCATCGTTCACGATTACGCCACCCTAAGATGATGAATTATTTATTTAACTATTACAATTCATACAAGGAGATTTATTTATTATATTTATATTTTTACATAAATCATACATTAAAAATTGTATGTTTGCATGAAACAGCAGCCTAGGTTAATGCCTGTGAGCCGGCGAGAAGATTTTTTACCGTCTTAAAACCTCTTCTTGGTTGTGTTTCTATTATATGTTGCCCTGGGACCGCCGTGTGGCATTACTTCAGGGATGTGCATTTATCCTTGTCTCTATTATCACTGGTAGTCAAGTGGTTAACGCGATAGTCTGGTAATCCATTTAGCGTAGGGATCCGTTGGTTCGAATCCCACCCAGTGCATGAATTTTTCCTCATTAATTTGAGTTTGTGACCACATAATAATATGACTCTGAGGGTTATGTGGTAGAAAATGCTTTGAGCATTAACCTCGCCTGGTGATTACCTTCCACCAAAGAGTATTATTATTATTATCCTTGTTGCAACTGCAATCCACTGCAACTGATGCACTTATGCTGAATATCATTCGTCTCTGTCACTCTTGATACTGTGGAGACCTGATCCTTAATTGATTTGTTCTTGAAATCAGTTGAGCGCCTGCAGTTTGCAACTCTTGATCCATCCAATTAATTCCATCTATTCTACAGTATTATGTTACGGGAGGCTCTTTAGATCAGTTTATATCTTCTATTGTTATCATCATTGAATTTTTTATTAACAGGACATATGTACAAACAAGTAATGAGTAAAAATTAAAATACAAAATTGAGAACAATATATAAAAAATATAAACAACGTTAATAAGTATATTAGAAACATACTACAAATCGGAAGTATTGTGTGTTTGCTTTTGTAAAAAAAATATATATATAATTTTTTGCTCCGATTTTTTTGTTGTTGTTGTATTCAATGATAAGAATCATGTATATTTTAGGTATTCAATGAGAATAACTATGTTTTTTTTAGGTATTCAATGATAATAATTATGTATTTTTTCTGTGTTTCAGGTAATTTCACTCATACGATTTGTATTAATTTACGCGGCTTGGTTCTGCTAGAGAGCAGATCTTGGTAAGTGGTGAGAATTAAAACCCTCTATTAGCCAATCTTTTTCTTTCATTCTATATCTCTTCCCAAATCCTCTGGCTGCAATCAAAGTGAGGTCCAAACCTTTTTTTTCCCTAGGTAAAACTCATAAGTAAATGTGATATCACATCGTGATTAACAAAAATACAAATATATGTATATTAACTTTTAACACAAATACATAAATGTTAAATTTTAACACAAATACCTATATGTTAACTTTTAACACAAATACATTTATTATACCTCTATATTAAATTTTAACACAAATACATAAATTTTAAATTTCAACACAAATACATAATGTTATCTTTTTTTTAAATGTTTATTGTTGCCTTTAACTTCGTCACTGGTCGCTGCTCACATCAAACGAGCCACTCGTTTTTCCTCACGAGGTATGAGTGGACCCCGGACATCCAAGTACCGAGCAGAAACATTTCTTCCAAGGAGTGTACTCAGTGAGGTCAGAGAGGTTAAGCAACATCTTATCCGGACTAAATGAGAATGGGCAATTGAGACTTGAGACCCTCATCAGAATAATTATATTACCTCGTTGACGGGACACTGACGGCTTAAAGAAGGGACCCCCCCCCCCTAAATGAGCACCCTTTTTCCCTTCTTTTTCACCTCATTTTAAATTTAAAAATAATAACGTAAAAATTTTTTTTTTTAATAATAATGATAGAAAATTATGGCTTGATATGAGACCCTACTCATTACGCTCTTATACTTCACTTAAGTTCTGACCATGTTCTTAACGAGCTTAAAAAAATGAGAATAATACTTGACCTTTCAACAGATTAATTGGGCAATATTGTAATAAAAAGAAGGGGGTCCCAATTAGCTGATGGCTTTATTAGGGCGATAATGCCTGCTGAATTTGATAGTAGGAGAATTCCCCGAACTTGTTAATTGGATTACACACTTACACCATGCTCGGGTCCATGATTCTGACCATAGTGTTTGTGATCACATAATAATAAGACTCTGAGGGTTAGGTGGTAGAAAATGCTCTGAGCATTAACTCGCCTGGGTTCACCTTCCACTGAAGAGTTTTTATTATTAGTATAGTGGTTCTAGACCATTACCAAAAATTCAAGCTGATAGACCTCAGTAACTGGACCTCAATAACTCTTATGTACATAAAAAAAGTACATACATCAGAGCATTGCAACAACGTAGGAAGCAACAAGGTTTTGCTGAATCCTGTATCTAGTTTTCCTGAATCCTGTACCTAGTTTGGCTGAATTATGCACCCTGTAAAAAATATCCACCGTACCGGCAAACCAGAAGGTTCATATTAAAATGTCACTGTGGCAACACTCCCACCTTCCTTCTCTCTCTCTCTCTCTCTCTCTCTCTCTCTCTCTCTCTTTCCTTCTCTCCCTCCCTTCCCCTTACAATACTTCCCATCTCCCTATCCGTGTTTTCCTTCCCTGAATCCCTGACTTCCCTTCCTCCCTTCCTCCTCCGTTATACTTTTCTCTCTCCCTTAATTTAATATCCTTCCCACTGTCTGTCATTCCTGTAACTCCCTATCTTTTCTTCTCTCTCTCTCTCTCTCCCCAACAAGTTATACATTAGCTTAGGAGATTATTGTATGTAACTAAACTTATTGTATAATAAGGAAATATATTCAATTCAATTCAATTCAATTATTTACCTCTCTCTCCATCTTTTCCTCTATATCTCTCTCTCTCTATATATATCTCTCCATCTTTTCCTCTCTATCTCTCTCTCGCTTTACCTCCCTCTCTTATTTCTTCATCACACATAGAATCCCTCACTCGTATCTTCTTCCTCTTCTCATCTTTCCTTCTCTCTCTCCCTTATCCCTCCAGTTTCTCTCATATCATCTTCCATCTCTCTCCAACTCACATGCATTTGTGTCGTCCGTACCTCTCATTTTCTTCTCTCCCTCTCCCTCTATTAGCTGTCTATCTCCTCTCTGTCCTTCATTTTAGTATAAATAAATATTTTTTTCTCCTTTTTTACCTCTCCTTCTCTCCTCCTCTATCTCCCTCCATCCTCTATTTTACTAACTCTCCCCTATTTTCCTGTACTTTATGGTATTATTTCCCCCCTCTCTCACTCTCTCTCTCTCTCTCCCTCTCTCTCCCTCTCTCTCTCTCTCTCTCTCTCCCTCCCTCCCCTCCCTCCATTTCTCCTCCCTTCTTTTGGTTACCAGTGAAAATTTAATGAAAATTTATTGAATAGCTTTTCAATATATGCAGGCGAGTCACTGATGTGGAAAGGGTTTGACTAGGCCCAGAATAGCATACGCGGTTACTTCCGAGTCTTTCTAGAGAACGTTTTCTTTATTTGGGCTAAACGTCGCTTTCAACTGCCTGGACAATATGGACATATCCCGACGGGGAATCTCTCTAGAGAACGTTTTCTTTATTTGGGCTTAACGTCGCTTTCTACTGGTCCTGTCTCGACGGGGGCGTTATCCTCCATTCGCTGGAAACTCACAATCCAGCTACTCAAATGAACCTCGCCCAGCCTGGGTTGGGGCCGGGAATAGCCAGCATCACGATAGAGTATGTTTGTTTCCAAGTCGGATGGTAAAAAATTAAAATAACAACAATCATCTTCTTTCATTTTGCTTTTCCCAAACCAAACTGGGGTTGGGACTGTTGTTTATTTTTTTTTCTCTCTCTTTTTTTCGGGGCATTAGTTGGCAAGGCCATTAATAATAATAATAACACTCTTTAGTGGAAGGTAACCACCAGGCGAGGTTAATGCTCAAAGCATTTTCTACCACCTAACCCTCAGAGTCTTATTATTATGTGGTCACGAACTCATAGTATTGAGAAAAAATTCATGCACTGGCTGGGATTGGAACCAACGGATCCCTACGCTACCACTTGACTACCAGTGCACCAACATTACTAAGGGCGCCAAAGATTTTTCTCAATCATTTGTGTTCTTGTCTTTAGCTCATCCTGGACTGATTACAATCATTGGTGAAGACCATGGTTTTTTTTCTTCAGGTTTTTTTTTATATATATTTTTTGTGGAGAGATAGGGGAAGAAATCTTTATAAGACACTTTTATAAGTAGTGTGGGATTTACATCCACTAAAAAAGCCATCTCCCCGTTTTAGAGATACCCAGAAACGTTTGGTGAACATGTTCTTCAGGTGGTAATATTTTTTGTGTGTATGATAACTTCCATGAGGAAGTCATGTGTCACTGAGGTGTGGTCAGACGATTTTTATGTATTCACCTATAATGTATATGTACGGTGGGGTGGGGGCGATACAATATCTACATATTTTGAAGTGGTTTTTGCTGAAATTTACAGGAGAGACCTTTGGTTAGGTCCACACAAAATGGCTATATGGAGTATACAGAATAGCTTTATGGAGTATGCAGAGTACATACATTGATTTCTGTTTACTAATTTTTATATGTATACTTGTATACAAAGCACATTTTATGTCTATATCATGTGTATAGTTTGTGACGGTTGTGACTACTGCCCGTCCAGAGATCCTGAGTTCGATCCCCGATCTTAGCAGATTTTTCACACAGAAAATTCTGTTCCCTCCGTACTTGTGAGGCTGGCATTTCCGGCCCTACCCAGGCTAGGTGAGGTTAATGTGGGTAGTCGGTACGATTCCCAGCGCATGGAGGGTAAAACCCCGTCATAATCCAGGACGTTAAATCAAATAGAATCGTTGGCGTTAGGAAGGGCATCCAGCCGTTAAAATGTGCCAAAAACAATCAATCTCAACCATGAGGTTGAACAACGTCGACCCTGCTGGAAAAAAAAGACATATGTACAGTACAAATAATTATTAAAACAATTAAGAAACGGAAACAATATACATATGTATACATTAAAAAAAATAATAGAAATATAAATATATGTCCTAACTAAAGGGCGGGGTTAGTGCCGATGGCAATCTCTTCCACCCAACCCTTTTACATTGATTTGTTTATACGTATTTACAGAACAAATTTCATGTCTTCACCATGTGTAAGTGTATATATTATAGTCTAGAGATGGGGAATAAATGTCTAGTTCTCGAAAGTTTGATGTTCAAATAGTTCTCGAAAGTTTGATGTTCAAAGCTGTCCTTGTGCTCCTGTATACAATTCCTGTTTTAACACACGTAAAGTAAATTTTATTGCGTATTCCCGTATTTTCTCTTTCTCTCTCTCTCTCTCTCTCTCTCTCTCTCTCTCTCTCTCTCTCTCCCTCCCTCCCTCCCTTTCTTCCTTCATTAATCAAATTTCCTCTCCCATTTTCCTACAATTTTCTTCTAATTCTCTCTCTCTCTCTCTTTTCCTCTCTCTCTTTCTTTTCCTCTCTCTCTCTTCCTCTCTCTCTCTTCCTCTCTCTCTCTTCCTCTCTCTCTCTCTCCCTCTCTCTCTCTCTTCTCTCTCTCCCTCTCTTTCTCTCTCTCTCTCTTTCACTCTCTCTCTCCCGTATTCCTTTCATCCTTCATCCATCAAATTTCCCTACAATCCTCTTTAAATTTTCTCTCCTCCCTCCCCCCCCCTCTCTCTCTCCCCCCCCCTTCCCTCCCTCCCTCCTTCCTAATCGACACCAGTGTGACACAGAATTCACCCGTCAAACACACTCGCTGGACTTTTTTTTCCCAACCAAAGCGGCTAAAGCCTTTTTAGCCAGCGCTTGAGACCTGTCAACCAACTAGTCCATTGTGAAATGTGGTGTTCACAAGTCCACAGCTTTTTTTTCTACTTTTCCCAGCATTTTCCAGTACTTTTCACCATTTTTCTCTCATTATTTTGCGCTTTTGCGTTGTTTATATGTTTGAGAAAAAAATGCTCTATTTTTATCTTTTTTCCCACTATGGCCTCTATTTATTTTCTAATTAATTTTTGTTTTTTTTTCCGAGTAGATAAAAAATTGTCCCTGTTTTCATGTCCTTTATTTTTTATTTATCGTCCAATTTTTTCCGTCTAATGGTGTATTGATTGGAGTTAGTCTATTGTTTGACCGATAACAATAGAAATTGTTTGTGATTTCCCTCTATTCATTTAAGCTTTCCTCTCTATTGTTTGTTAACAATCTCTATTTATGAATAAAAAATCTATTTATAAACAATTAATTTATTTCATTAGAAATTATTTAACAAACAAACGAAAAAATATTGGGAGACAATTTATGCGATAACAATGGAAAATTAATGTCAAATTAACTTCGTAGGTATATTTAGTACGTACATATACAATATACATATACATGTTGTTCTAAAAGCAGCACTTTCGACGTTTTCTTACCTGTCACAACAGCACTTTGGACTTCAGGCGGAGCACTTTCGACGCGTCGAAAGTGATGCTGTGACAGGTAAGAAAGCAGCAGTTTCCTCAGGTATTACATATAAGATTGCAGCACTTTCGACAGGCGTTTTTCATTGTGTCTCAAAATATTCTCCTTTGATGTGTTCACTCCTTAATTTGCCCGTGTTTATTTGATACGTACGAGGCAGATTATTTTGTAGAAAATCTTATAACGATCCAGCACTTTCGACAAGTCCAATGTACTGCGTTCTTACCAATCTCATCTGATAGACGCAAGTATTTATTTTAAAAGTGATACATTATTATATTTTGTTATTCTAATTTTTGCTTTCTATGGCCTACAACCTGGCCGAGATAACATGACAAGTTAGCCTCCGATTAATATGATTTTTAGAAGATTTTAATACGTCTCGGGCTTACTGCTAAATTAATGGGACTCAATAGTCCTGATCGAGAATTACTATGCATAAACTGTTAGCGTAATGGGACTTCTTGTTTCAAGCCGACAGTCTAAATAAAGCACTACCTACTATAATATTTATGCGTACCACTAGGCAAATACCTATCGTATTAATAAATCGTAGTAATATTTTTAAATCGGATTTAACCGTTAACGTCGCTTTCAACTTCATGGTTATGTATTGTAACACGAAAGAGTTTTACGGCCCCATTCGCAGGAAACATATCAACCTGTTACTCAGATGAACCTCACCTCGCCTGAGTCGGGCCGGGAATAGCCTACATAACGAGAGAATATTTTTGCATGAGGTTGTTTGGGTAGTAGCTTTGTTAATATTCTGTGTATCACCGAAGTTAAGTAACGTCCAGCTTCGTGATAATCGTGATGCTGGAATTCCGTCCCAACCCAGGCTGGATGAGGTTGTTGGGTAGTAGCTTTGTTAATTTTCTGCGGATCACCGAAGTTAAGTAACGTCCAGCTTTGTGATAATCTTGATACTGGCACTCGGTCCCAACCCAGGCTGGATGAGGTTGTTTGGATAGTAGCTTTGTTAATTTTATGTGTATCACCGAAGTTAAGTAACGTCCAGTTTCGTGATAATCGTGATGCTGGAACTCCGTCCCAACCCAGGCTGGATGAGGTTGTTTGGGTAGTAGCTTTGTTAATTTTCTGCGGATCACCGAAGTTAAGTAACGTCCAGCTTCGTGATAATCGTGATGCTGGCCCAACCCAGGCTGGGTGAGGTTATTGAAGCTAGCAGGTTTGTTATAATTTCCTGCGAATGGTAGTTAAAATCTCCGTCGTGATATGATCATCCAGTTGAAAGCGACGTTAAACCAACAACAAAACAATTACAAGCTAACCAACGTCCAGCGAGGTGAAGGCTTTGAACCTTTTTTTATAGTCAGTCACGAGGTCGTGTAACTGAGAGGTCCTTAATTCGATACCGCATCAGCACATTTGCTTTAATGTTTAAGGATATAATAATAATATTTCTTTATTGACAAGAAATATATTGACAAAGGCGTGGTTATGGCCTGAGGCTATCTCTGCCATCAAACCCATGTTTTTTTTATGTAACCTCACCCAGCCTTATATTGAACAGTCTTAGGGCTCAGGTTGAACTTTCATTATAAAGATTTCTAGAGATTCTTTTGTTAAGGCTGTGTTACTTAACCCCAGACAGCCTTTCAGACACCTTTTGGTGTCCAATTTGAACGGAACTTGTTTTATATAACAGGAAATGTATGCCCGTCTTCGGCTATTATTATTATTATTATTGTGACAAGTATTCAAGAGGAAAAGTTATAACTGCAAATAAATGTACAATTATGTCCTCCGTTCAATCCAATCCGGATCAAGAATTAACCAAGTTCCTCATATCCGGTGGGTGATTTAGGCGGTCTTTTATGCCTATTTTTCTCATTTCTTTTATTATTATTATATCGTTAAACATTAAAAAATATGAGACGATGCGGTATCGAATCCAAGACGTCTCAGTTACACGACCTAAAGGCTGACTATAAAAAAGGTTCGAATTCTTCACCTCGGTGGACGTTGCTTAACTCGTATATTTTTGTTGGTTTAACGTCGCTTTCAACTGGATGATCATATTATAACGACGGAGATTTTAACTACCATACGCAGGAAACTAAAGAACCTGTTTGCCATAATAACCTCACCCAGCCTGGTTTGGGCCAGAGTGCCAGCATCACGATTATCACGAAGCTGGACGTTACTTGACTGCGGTGATACACTGAAAATTAACAAAACTACTTTACCCAAACGACCTCATCCAGCATAGGTTGGGACGGAGTGCCATCAGCATCACGATTATCACGAAGCTCGATAGAAGCTGTTATCGTTGGGTTACCAGTAGCGTTACCAGTAGCGAAATTTAACTCTATTTTAGAAATACATTATTACTAATTGTAGCTCTGGAAAATAAATCACGGTGACAAACTGATTTTCTTATTATTTTTTTTTTTCTGTCATTATAATAATTATTACCTCAAATATTATTACTTTTTTAACTGGGTGTAACAGTTAGTAATATCATAATTATATTAAAGCACTTTAGACATGTCCAAAAAAATGCTGCTGCATATATATTAAAGCACTTTGGACATGTCCAAAGTGCTGCTGCTCAATGTATATTAAAGCACTTTGGACATGTCCAAAGTGCTGCTGCTCAATGTATATTAAAGCATTTTGGACATGTCCAAAGTGCTGCTGCTCAATGTATATTAAAGCACTTTGGACATGTCCAAAGTGCTGCTGCTCAATGTATATTAAAGCATTCATGTCCGATTTTAACTACCATTCGCAAGAAACTAAAGAACCTGTTTGCCATAAAAACTCACCCAGCCTGGTATGGGCCAGAGTGCCAGCATCACGATTATCACGAAGCTGGACGTTTCTTGACTGCGGTGATCCGCAGAAAATTAACAAAACTATATTCTGGGAAATTTTCTAAAAAAATGTATCATTAACGAGATTTGCCTTGTGAAATGGTCAACATTACTGTCTTATTGCCATGCACGGATATAGCCCTCTTGTACTGGGGGGGCACAATCGCACAATATACCTAACTAGCAAGCCGCTTCGCAAGCCTATCACACACACAGACACACACACACATACACATGAATCGGTACATGCAAAAACGACATCATTCCCAAAGAGTAAACTTTTGGAAAATCAAAAAAAACTTTCCCATTCATTTTTTGTCCATAAGAAAAAAAAAGAAAAAATATGTAATCGTAAGGACTTACCAAAAGAAACCATTCTATATAATTTTTGGTCAGATATGTAGTGCCATTTCAAATAAATAGCCGTTCAAAGGTCGTGGAATGATGCTGTTTTTGCACATATCGAAAATATTATAAATAATAACACACGTACACTTCGAATTTTATTGTTATTTCAAACAAAAACAAAAAAATATGAATCATAAAAATTATATGTATAAAAAGAAATCTGGTGTAAACATCACACGACTTTCCTTATCCCCGAAAAGAAGTTAAACTCCGGCACTCGTGACTCAACGGTAACAGCTGCAAAGCAATGCCAAATTCGTAATCAGCACCTCAAAATCATTGGATTTGATATGTCACAATCCCCATCTAGGATGAATAATAAAAAAAGAAAAAAAAAGTTAGTCAAAGCGGGTCCCCCCCAAAATACCGGTAAATTTGGGCCGAGGTCCAAAATGTTCAAGATATCAAAAAAATGATATGAAGAGACCCCTATTATTTTTTTAATCTAAGAAAATGTTGTTCTCTAACTTTTTTTGTATCATTAATCAATTCATAGAAGCGGCGCTTGTGGGCAATATTTGCGGCCCTGCGGCCGCATTTTGCGGCCAATTTCAACCAAAAGTTTTGTGGCACGTTTGGTGTATAAAATTGATTTTCATACCAAATTTCAAGTCTCTAGCTCTTACCGTTCTTGAGATATCCTGTTCACACACAAACAGACAGGATACACCAATTCTACAGATTACATGCAAGAACCGCATCAATCCCGGATCTATGTCGTTCTTGCATGGAACGAAAATTATAGAAACGTGTTTATATAGGAAGGGAGTAGCAGAATGATTTGGTTTTGATATAAAATTGTGCGTTTACCTTCCGAGATCCAAAATCTATGAAAACCCCATTTTCCAAAAAAATGTGATTGATGTCGTTTTTGCATGTACCGATTCACATACACACACAAATTTCAATATTTTTTGTATCAATTTCTTGTCTTTACTGGAGCTCAAGAATGGCTCATCAGAATGTCAAATGAACACTCCAACCCTTGCAAAAAAATTAACGCTTTGAGTTTATAGTTCGTCACGACATATTTCGAGAAAAAATGTCATTCAGGTCAAAAAACGTAAATACTTTTTGTTTACCCATCCATTTTATGTCCTTACTCAACGTAGCTCAAGAACGGCTCATCAGAATTTCGTGATTGATATCTCAAATGAAAAATTGAACCCTTGCTTAAAACTTTCTCTTTTTGAGTTGATACGCCGCCGCCGTGGCACCGTCACGATAAATTAAAAAAAAAAATGTAATTTCGGTCGAAAAATGTGATTTTTTAGCGTCACCTATCCTTTTTTTGTCCTTACCCCGTGTAGCTGAACCCTGATCCAAATGGACCTATAGGTAAAATTTCAGGTTTCTCGGACAATCTGTGTGGATTTGAAATTTTTATTATTTAGTTATTTCTTATTGGTCTTAGAATTGGGAATTATTTTGGGTCCCGTGCCCCCCTAACTTATTGAGATCTTTTTTTGTTAACGGGATTAGTCTTAGAATTGGGAATTATTTTGGGGCCCGTGCCCCTCTAACTTATTGAGATCTTTTTTTTTACGGGATTAGTCTTAGAATTAGGAATTATTTTGGGGCCCGTGCCCCCCTAACTCATTGAGATCTTTTTTTTACGGGATTAGGTATAATGAAATTTAAGAAACACCGCTTACCGAAAAAATCTGGGGGGGGCACGTGCCCCCCGTGCCCCCCCCTATATCCGCGCATGCTTATTGCCCCTTCAAGTATGACCAGGTATGCAAAATTTTGTTACAATTCATTCTTGAAGGCTCTTATTGCCACCAGCAAGCTTCACTTCAAAATTTAAAAAAATCTCTTAAGGAGTTACAAAATGGCGACATTTATTCGTAAGTTTACACTTGACCTGATATTTTCAATATCTTCGAAATTTTCACAAACCTATCTCTTGAACGGTGTGTCCAATTTGAACAAACTAAACTGTTTTAGAAGTGTCTTGGCAAATACATGAATTTATAATATCGCGTATTTTCTGCCACATTAACCCAAGTGTCACTTTTTTGACAAAAACACTTTTGATGAACGTTTTGCTCAATATTGTATTGTATTGTACGAATTTCTTTGTGGTGAAGCACAAGGCCTCTTCACAATTTTTGTGGGTAGCGCAGCATTACTAAGAGCCTCCTTTACATTTCGAATTATTCTATTACATTAATTTCTTTTTACTCTGTTAATGCCGCCACTGGTCGTTACTCATACAAGTAACTACTCATTTTTCCTCACGAGGTATGAGTGGACCCCGAACATCCAAGTACAGAGCAGAAAAAATCCTCCCCCGCTGGGAATCGAACCCAGGTCACCATGTGTGCAATGCCTAGCGCGCTAACTCGCTCTGCCACAGTGACTACGTTTGCTCAATATCTCAAGAACATTATTAACTAGAATAATAAATTTTGTCTATGAGATTAGCAGGTATAAAACACAAATAAAAAATACGTACTGATCGAAATATTAGGTAAAAATTGGTTAACCCGTTTATACACAGGCGTCTTTTCTTGGGTTAAAATTTCTTTATTTTATTGCAGTCTTGTTATACTTCAAGATAGAAAAAATATATGAGAACAATAAAATGTGTATTTTTCAAAACAAATAAAAAATATTCTCGGAAATTTTCTCAAAAAAGGTACCATTAACGAGATTTGCCTAGTGAAAGGGTCTAAATTACATATTTCCCCTTCAAGTAAGACCAGGTATGCAAAATTGTGTTACAATCCATTCTTGAAGGCTCCTTTTGCCACCAGCAAGCTTCAGTTCAAAATTCAAAAAAATCTCTTCAAGATTTACAAAATGGCGACAATTATTCGTAAGTTTACACTTGACCTGATATTTTCAATATCTTCGAAATTTTCACAAACCTATCTCTTGAACGGTGTGTCCGATTTGAACAAACTAAACTGTTTTAGAAGTGTCTTGGCAAATACATGAATTTATAATATCGCGTATTTTCTGCCAAATTAACCCAAGTGTCACTTTTTTGACAAAAACACTTTTGATGAACGTTTTGCTCAATATCCCAAGAACATTATTAACTAGAATAATAAATTTTGTCTATGAGATTAGCAGTTATAAAACACAAATAAAAAATACGTACTGATCGAAATAATAGGTAAAAATTGGTTAACCCGTTTATACACAGGCGTCTTTTCTTGGGTTAAAATTTCCTTATTTTATTGCAGTCTTGTTATACTTCAAGATAGAAAAAATATATGAGAACATAAAATGTGTATTTTTCAAAAAAAAATAAAAAATATTCTCGGAAATTTTCTCAAAAAAGGTACCATTAACGAGATTTGCCTAGTGAAAGGGTCTAAATTACATATTACCCCTTCAAGTAAGACCAGGTATGCAAAATTGTGTTACAATCCATTCTTGAAGGCTCCTTTTGCCACCAGCAAGCTTCAGTTCAAAATTCAAAAAAATCTCTTCAAGAGTTACAAAATGGCGACAATTATTCGTAAGTTTTCACTTGACCTGATATTTTCAATATCTTAGAAAATTTCACAAACCTATCTCTTGAACGGTTTGTCTGAATTGAACAAACTAAACTGTTTTAAAAGTGTCTTGGCAAATACATGAATTTATAATATCGCGTATTTTCTGCCAAATTAACCCAAGTGTCACTTTTTTGACAAAAACACTTTTGATGAACGTTTTGCTCAATATCTCAAGATCATTATTAACTAGAATAATAAATTTTGTCGATGAAATTAGCAGGTATAAAACACAAATAAAAAATACGTACTGATCGAAATAATAGTTAAAAATTGGTTAACCCGTTTATACACAGGGATCTTTTTCTTGAGTCTTTCTTTTTTTGCTGTCTTGTTATACTTCAAGATAGAAAAAATATATGAGAACATAAAATGTGTATTTTTTCAATAGAAATTAAAAATATTCTCGGAAATTTTCTCAAAAAAGGTACCATGAACGAGATTTGCCTAGTGAAAGAGTCTAAATAACATATTACCCCTTCAAGTAAGACCAGGTATGCAAAATTGTGTTACAATCCATTCTTGAAGGCTCCTTTTGCCACCAGCAAGCTTCAGTTCAAAATTCAAAAAAATCTCTTCAAGAGTTACAAAATGGCGACAATTATTCGTAAGTTTTGACTTGACCTGATATTTTCAATATCTTCGAAATTTTCACAAACCTATCTCTTGAACGGTTTGTCCGAATTGAACAAACTAAACTGTTTTAGAAGTGTCTTGGCAAATACATGAATTTATAATATCATGTATTTTCTGTCAAATTAACCCAAGTGCCACTTTTTTGACAAAAACACTTTTGATGAACGTTTTGCTCAATATCTCAAGAACAGTATTAGCTAGAGTAATACAATTTCGTAATTGAGATAAGCAGGTATATCACACAATCCACAAGTTCGTACTGATCGAAATAGTAGGTAAAAATTAGTTAACCCGTTTATACACAGGGGTCTTTTTCTTGAGTTAAAATGTCTTTCTTTTTTTGCTAAATGTTTACGATTAGGTACAGGTAAAATTGGCAATCTGAGAACATCACATGCTTTTATTTGAGCCCTTTGTTGCCATATTCTGACAAAACCATTTTCGAAATATAGGCCAGTTTGCTACATTATCCGCTATGATAGATTTGGCTCGGGATTTTGAAATGTACACTGATGATGATTGCGGATATGTGGGTGGGTGGTGCGAGTGTGTGATGGCTGAGTGGAGCGGGTGCAGCCCGCTATCCCGCTAATACATATTAAAAGTGGGTAATTTAGACTACAATAATACAAAGTTTGTGTACAGCATACGATACATAATTCGTTCGAAAATGCCCTAGAACGGGTTATCTTGCTGTTAACTATTCATTTTTTTTTTTTCAATTTTTTTTTTTTAATGAATTGGTAATTTTTGAAGTCCGCTATTTTAAGCCCAATGGTTCCTATCCCATTGGGATTTTATGCATTATTAGACCATTAACTATTAAATTTTTCTTACAGAACACAGAAATGAGTCAGTTTTAAATCTGTTTTTCATATGAAAGTGAGAAGTTCAGAGAAAAATAATGCAGTACATTGGAGTAGTATATTCGAAAACAAGTAAGGGGTTTTATATCAATGAATAGGTTTTATAGAAATGAAGGGGTTTTGTTTTATTTTTTATTTCCTAAGTGTTAATTTAGTAAAGTTGAGTTAGATTAGCTGTCATATCACTATTTTATAACTTTGTTAAGTTACTGAGCTATTTAATGTCTGAAATCAAAATTAAAAATGGATGCACCACGGAATCACCAGCTTGACCAGACGTGGCTTCTGCACATACATATCTGAGGATAATGTGACTCTCTATCCAGACTCCATGGCGTAACGGTTGTGACTATTGCCCGTAGTTCAGAGATCCTGAGTTCGATTCCCGGTTGGAGCAGAATTTTCGCACAGAAAATTCTGTTTCCTCCGAACATGTGAGGCTAGTGATTCCGGCCCTACCCAGGCTGGGCGAGGTTGATGTGGGTACCTGGTATGATTCCCAGCGAATGGAAGTTAAAACCCCCGTCCTGTCTACCTCAAGTCAGGACGCTAAAACCAAATAGAATCAATGGACATGAAAGGAGCTTGGACATTGGATCTGGGCGTCCATATAATCCTCTCACCACCGTGATTTAGGTATGAATACCTATCTCACGGACACGGAATTATACAAGTTGAATATCTGAGTCGCTGGAATAGCCAATGCCTGATGGTAAAACCCCTCTAATAATAATATCTGCAGTGAGTTGAACATTAATAATAAAAAAAAATTAAACACATTTTACTTTTATTTTTTTAATATTAGGTATACAACTTGAATTTATTCATTTGCGAAAATTAAACCAAATTAACGAACATGTTATTTTTTTGTAATGTTTCAAAATGACCAAAGTTTGAAATAAATAATCACTAAGACGATTTCTTCATAATTTGACCCCCTGAGCTGAAAAGCCTCTCGACAGGAGCTGATGACGGTAGTAAGGTGTTATATTCAAAAAATATTTTTTTCACTTCATTGTATTTTAACACTGAGTTTGTGTTCTTTCACTTATTATTGAGATATTGCGAGAGAATGCTTTCAGCAGAATATATAAAGTTTGGTGTTGTTTCAGAAAATTTGGGCGGATCTAATAATAATCTGAAATCTATAATCCGAAAAATGTATTATGATTTTTAAAAGTTGACTTGAGAAAAAAACTCCTCAATTGTGCTTCTGCACCCCAAAAATCTTAATTTTTGTTTCCCCAGAATTATTCCTCTACCACAAACAAATAGGTACTTAGCATTATATTTAAAATTCATTGCCAAAAATTTAGTTTTTATAGTCATGGTAAAACTGGAAAGGTCAAAAGAACTAAAGACAATATCAAAATAATATACTCTTTAGTGAAAGGTAACCAACCACCAGGCGATGTTATTGCTATTGGTTATCGCGCGTCATATTGTTTTTTTCTTAGTATCAAAATAGACGCATTCCCGGCATACCACATATTCTGAAACTATTATATTTTGTACTTTTTTGCTTCACCTCCTAGCGTTTAGTAGTTAGAGGAAAACTGAAAAAATCATAATAATGACCCTCTCCCGCCCTCACTTGTGTCAGCAAGTATCTTTTGAGTGAATGTGTGTGTGTGTGTGTGTGTTGTGTGTATGTGACTGTGTTTGTGTGTATGTGACTGTGTTTGTGTGTATGTGACTGTGTTTGTGTACGTACGTTTATCTATTACTAGCGGACTGTCGCCCGCTTTGCGGGCCGAGGCATGGCCGTGCGGAGAAATAGCGGTGAAAGCGAAAAATCCTTTTTCCCCAATGGCAGGTGTTGTAGTGAGAATTTTGAAAAAATCCCGTCTTAGTGCACATCTATTAGACAATAAGACAAAGCTTATACCTACCAAATTTCAGCTTCCTAGGACTTACCAGTTCGGAGAAACAGTGATGAATCAGTGAGTCAGTCAGTGAGTGAAACTTTCTTTAATAAGTATGGATGTTTTATGTATTGTCTAATTTATTTTTTTTTAAAACAAAGTTCATTGTAAATAATTATTCATTTCTCTGTGTTTTTCAGCAATAAATATGAGACTGTGAGATTTGTTTAGACTGTGAGAGTAAAGGGACTCTGTCTCATTCTTGTAGGATTGTATTGTATTGTATGCTCGTATATAGCCCCAAACAGAATGGCTGTCTGAGGTTGAGTAACACAGCCGTAACAAAAGAATCTCTAAAAATCTTTATAATGAAAGTCCAACCTGAGCCCTAAGACTGCTCAATATAAGTCTGGGTGAAGTTACATTCACAAAGACATGGGTTTGATGGCAGAGATTGCCTCAGTCAATAATCTCGCCCTTTGTCAATATTATTCTTGTCAATAAAGAGTTATTATTATTATTATTGTGACAAGTATTCAAGAGGAAAAGTTATAACTGCAAATGAATGTACAATTATGTCCTCCGTTCAATCCAATCCGGATCAAGAATTAACCAAGTTCCTCAGATCCGGTGGGTGATTTAGGCGGTCTTTTATGCCTATTTTTCTCATTTCTTTTATTATTATTATTATATCGTTAAACATTAAAAAATATGAGACGATGCGGTATCGAATCCAAGACGTCTCAGTTACACGATCTAATGGCTGACTATAAAAAAGGTTCGAAGTCTTCACCTCGGTGGACGTTGCTTAACTCGTATATTTTTTGTTGGTTTAACGTCGCTTTCAACTGGATGATCATATTATAACGACGGAGATTTTAACTACCATTCGCAGGAAACTAAAGAACCTGTTTGCCATAATAACCTCACCAAGCCTGGTTTGGGCCAGAGTGCCAGCACGTGTGTGTCTGTGTGTGGTGTGTGTGTCTGTGTGTGTTGTGGTGTGTTTGTGGGTGTGTGTGGGTGTGGGTGTGTATGTGTGTTTGTGTGTGTGGGTTTGTGTGCTGGTGTAGGTGTGTGTATGGTGTGATGTGTGTGGGTGTGTGTATGGTGCTATGTGTGTGGGTGGGTGTGTGTGTGGTGTGTGTGGGTGTGGATGTGTGTATGGTGTGATGTGTGTGGGTGTGTCTGGGTGTGGTGTGTGTGTATGGTGTGATGTGTGAGCGTTGTGTGTGTTTGATGGGTTAGCGAAGCGGCGGGTGTAACCCGCTAGTGTATTTTAAAGCACTTTGGACATGTCCAAAATGCTGCTGCTACATGTAAGAATTCCATGGTTTGGGATCCCTTAATCTGATTTGTCGAAACTGCTGCAAACCTATATGTAGTGTCGAAAGTGCTGCTTTTACATCTATATATATATGTATGTAAATGTAGAAGTAGAAAAAAAATCTGCTGAAATAATTATAACAATGGAGAATAATATTTGATTTTTTGTGAGTGTTTGTTTGCATATTGTATGTAATTATTAAAAATTGACGGAAACATCATGTTATACAGGATACAGAAATGCAAAAGTTGCAATATACAATGCAACGTCACTACTAGGCTTATAAAATGTTCAAAGCATTTTTTACCACCTAACCGTCAGACTTATTATTATGTGGGCACAAACTCAAATTTATGAGGAAAAATTCATGCACTGGGTGGAATTTGAACCAATGGATCCCTACGCTACCTAGATTACCAGAGACTAGCGCGTTAATATAATTATTATTTGTATTGATCACAACTACTCAATCTCGCTTTGCTAAATATTTTATTAACTTGGAACTCGAACCACCGACCTCCAGGTTACAAGTCCGCCACGCTACCGATCAAGCTACTGACTTACTGAGGTCGGTAAGTTGTTGTTAACTATTTAACATCTAACTGGAAAATGAGAACCCTGTATGTGCACTGGTAGTCAAGTGGTTAACGCGCTAGTCTGGTAATCCGGCTAGCGTAAGATCCATTGGTTCGAATACCACTCAGTGCATGAATTTCTCCTCAATTTGAGGTACCTAATAATAAGACTCTGGGGGTTAGGTGGTAGAAAATGCTTTGAGCATGAACCTCGCTTGGTTGCTACTTTCCACTGAATAGTGTTATTATTATTATTATATGCTATGTCAGTTATGTGTACACTGTATATTGCGGTGGGAAATTGTGGCTCGGAAAATTCCAATTTAACTCAATTGTCCTCAGATTAACCGCGTTGCGTCTAGCTTTCTCATGAATAAATTAATGAAATAGTCAAAATTCAACGTTACAGGTTACAGTGTTGCAGTTTTGCTTTCATATGCGGACATAGCATGCATATTTGTAGATCTACATCTATGCAGAGTGCAGACATTGTATGAATAATTGTAAGATATCTATGCAGACATTTTATTGATTTTATGCATACATAACTGTAGATATGTAGTGACTTTTTAACACTGATCCTAAAAGACCGAAAAAAAATATGGGAAATACTGTAAGATGTAACCACCAGGCGAGGTTTCCTACCATCTAACCCTCAGAGTCTTATTATTATGTGGGCACAAACTCAAATTAATGAGGAAAAATTCATACACTGGGTGGGATTCGAACCAACGGATCCCTACGCTATCTTGAATACCAGACTAGCGCGTTGACCACTTAACTACCAGTGCATATTATGCATTTGTAAGTACATAATATATTATATCATATTTCGGGTAATATACACACTGCGAGCGTAGGCCAGAACAATAATAATGCATGAATGTACGAGTATATTAGATCCAGGATCACCTATTTATTTATTTAGAAACCTATATTAGTAGAACATTATAATATGTATACATATACAGACAAATAATGGTATAAATTAAATATAAAAATTGACAATATTAATAATATAAACAACAGAAAAAAATAAACAAAATATATACATATGTCCCTAACTTAAGGGCGGGGTTATTGCCTATGGCAATCTCTTCCACCCAACCCTTTATATTGAGCAAGTAAATATTGGACTTTATACTTAGCAATTATAATGCATGAATGTACTTATATTAGATCCGCGATCACCTATTATTTTGAGCAAGTAAATATCAGAGTTTATACTTAGCAATTATAATGTCTCGGCGTGGGCGTAGTGTTGTCAACAGAGGGCGCTGCGAACACCCAGGGCGCTGCCAACACCCAGGGCGCTGTGAACACCCAGGGCGCTGCCAACACCCAGGGCGGACATATTGTGGGCTGGGCGAACCGTCAACCCGATGAGATCATCGAATTAAATGCGAAACTAGGACGATAATAATTATGGCGAGAATTAAACTGCACATAATCATGTATTTTTATTGTGTTCTATGTAATACATGAATAAAATATATTTCAATCCATTACTTCTGTATACTATCACATCTATTGAAGGTTGTATATATGATCCATGCCACTGACATGTGGTAGAGTACCACATTTCTATGTTATCTAGTGTGTGTCAACAGTATTGGATCGGTCCTTGGGCAGCTGAGTCGATATCTTTTCTAAAAAAGATTGGCTCTGCCCTTTGGCGCGTTTCTGCTGATTTTTGCTTGCATCAGTTCCTGATACAAAAAAAATATCACAGGCCATCCAAAGGGGCAATAGCTCGAGCATCAGAGGCACGCTTCCTCTCGGCAGTGAGTTTGAAGAAATGTTTTACCTGTGAAATATATTTTAGCACAGTGAAAACAAAAAAACAAAAAAAAAGAGAAAATCTAGTGTGTCCAAATCAACGTTAACAGCGATCAGTGGCGGATTTATAGGCAAAAATAAGATATTGGGGTATTAAAAGATAGGGAAAAGTCGTATAATTTTACGCTGCCCACTAAAATTGTGATATAATAACACAAAGAAACACATTAATATTATTATTATTTAGCGTTGAAAATTGGGCTAAATTTACTTTAAAAAAAGAGATTTGATAGAAATTATCATCAATATCAACACTCATAGCGTCATCACCACCAATCTCACAGCTTCATTATCATCCCACCATTCCCACCTAATATCAATATTATTATTATTACTATTGTTGTTGTTGTTGTCATAACACATTATAATAATAATATGGGAGCAGCTGTTGCGGATTTTTTAGAGGTTTAATAAAAAATGAAACGTCTATTTTACGTAAATGTGATCAATTGTGCTTGGAGCAGGAACTACGCATTGTATCCCCCTGTTCTCCCCTCTGTAGAATTTCTATAGGCGCTTCACCTATTTGTATATGTATAGACTAGCGGGCTATCGCCCGCTTTGCGGACCGAGGCATGGGCGAAAAGCAAAAAATCCTTTTTCGCCAATGGCAGGTGTTGTAGTGGGAATTTCGAAAAATCCAGTCTTATTGCACATCTAGACTATAAGATAAAGCTACCTACCAAATTTCAGCTTCCTAGGACTTACCAGTTCGGAGAAACAGTGATGAATCAGTGAGTCAGTGAGTGAAACTCTCTTTTATAAGTTAGATAAAGAGCTAATTGTATATAGATACAGAGCTATTTGTATAGATATAGATTAGCCAGCCTCCGTGGTGTAACTGCTGCCCATAGTGCAAAGATCCTGAGTTCGATTCCCGGTTGGAGCAGACTTTTCGCACAGAAAATTCTGTTCCCTCCGAACATATGAGGCTGGCAATTCCGGCTCTACCCAGGCTGGGTGAGGTTAATGTGGGTAACTGGTACGATTCCCAGCGAATCCAGGGTAAAACCCCCGTCCTGAGAAAAAATAAATAAATACATACATAATAATTATATGTCCTAACTAGAGGGCGGGGTTATTGCCTTTGGCAATCTCTTCTACCCACAACCTTAATTTTCAACATCAACCAATACGGCTTATCTTAACTTTGATCCTGTATATTTTTTAGTAAATAATTTGAAAATACACTACCGCTCCTTAACCCATGCCTGTCCACTGTTCCATACTGTACGTGCATCAGAGTAACGTGTACCAGATTGCATTGTCCCTACTTATCCACTCACCCGAGAAGTCATTCACAATATGTACCTTTGATTTCCGCTCCAAGGGATCTGTTATTCTATTTCCAAAGTGACCGTCCGTTTTCCCTCTTTACCTCCCTCTCTCTCTATCTTTCTTCCTCTCTTCTTTCATCCCTATTTTTTCTCTCTCTCTTCAATAAAGTAGAATTGTCTTAGGAGGTGTTACATTATGTATTTTTTTTTTTTTTTTTAAAGATGAGTATTTCACTGCCAATTTATGTCAAAAGCTTTGTTAGAATCATACCTTAAACAACAATTAAAATCTCTGACTCACACCAATGCAACTTTTATACTAAGTATTACATTACATTACATTTAATATATTATTACATGATGACAATGATGACAATTATTCATAAAGCTGATGTTGACAGACCGAAGTAAAATAGCTAGATAGATTTCCTTTGTCTTTCAATACATCTTTACATAACTTCAACTTACTCTAAAGTTTATATAGAAATAAATTTATAAATAACCATTACTGAAGCTAAATTAATACCTAAAGAATTAAATACACTTCCTTTGTCTTTCAACGCATCTGAACCGACTATAAACTTTATATAGCAATAACTTTATAAAAAAATAGTAATAAATGAATCATAGAAATAGCTATACACCCACCAATACCCACCCATAAGGGCATGACAATGACACCAATCTTCCTAGTGATCTAGCGACGCCAATCCTTTATTCTATAAATATAAGAGTGCTTATGAATTTTGCTATTTTATATGAAACCAAACTTTTCATTCAGTCACTGAAGTTAAGCCACGTCCAGAGAGACTAGAACTTGGAAGGGTGACCATTCAAATTCGAATAAATATTTCGTTGAGTTGCATCAAGGGGGGCATGGTTCCTTCTACACATGCAGCAATACCTCTCTCATGCTGATACGTATACAAGTTATCTGTGATATGAAGTTATCATATTTGTGTTAAACACTTTCGTGATATCACAACTACTCAAACTTGCTTTATTAAATCTACGCTGAAACCGGGACTTAAACCACCGACCTCCAGGTTACATGTCCGATCAAGCTACTGAGGTCGGTTATTTGGATATGCAAACTTAAACCATGCAAAATAATTATATTGTATAAAGTACATTGTTATTTGGTATATGTATGTAAATTTTATATTTAAAATATGAAGTACATAGTATTTGGTATATGTATGTACATTGTACATATTATATTTAAAATATGAACAACGTAACATATGCCAACATAAATGAGAGTAAAGTTACCTCACATTTGAATCATTATTCATTATTACTAAATTTTCATGAATATCAAATGCTATTGTTACATCGAACAATTTAGAAATAAGTACAACTGTAATTAATACTTAATGTAATTAATGATATTTTACTATTAGACTAGACTTGGGGAGAGAGTTATGAATAATTATTTACATTATACTCATTGTATTATTTCTTGTAATTATTAATTGGTCACTATGTGTGAATGACACTGTTGATGCATTGTTATACTGCATTAAACATTAAAATATCTTTACGTATGTACTCGTACATATACATTTTTTGTGATTATTATTATTATACAATTATTTATTAGTAGTAGGGTAATTAGAGATTATCATTTTTTTTTTTTTTTTTACGAATCTTCTTCTTCTTTTACTCTGTCCAATCCCGCTTGAGCAGGATCGACGTTGTTCAACCTCATGGTTGAGTTTGCTGGTTTTGGCACATTTTTTACGACTGGATGCCCTTCCTAACGCCAACGATCTTTGGCTGTATGGAATGGCCTTGCCTACCAATGCCACAAAAAAAAAAAAAAAAAAAAAAAAAAAAAAAAACGGCAACGATTGTATTTGATTTATCGTCCTGGGTAAGGACGGGGGTTTTACTCTCCATTCGTTGTAAATTGTACCAGCTATCCACCTCACCCAGCCTGGGTAGGTCCGGAATAGCCAGCCTCACATGAGGGAACAGAATTTTTCTGTCTGAAAAATCTGCTCCGACCGGGGATCGAACTCCGGATTTCTGGACTACGGGCAGTAGTCACAACCGATACGTCACGGAGGCTGGCTTTCATCGAATAACGAATAATACTAGTTCTAATTTCACTATTTTGACAAATTGACAATCATTTATTATGCAAATCTATAAGAGTGACAAAACCATGACATTTTGACCTGTACACTTGCACAATGCATGGGCATATAATTACACAAATTATACGTACCTCGTCTCTCTTTCGGCTTCGAATTTCAAAACATTGGCGGTATATCAACGCAAAGTACATAATACATTAATTTATGTATGTACAATGAATGTAACAATGTACAATGTACATATATTATTATGTGACAAGACTTTATGATGACATACCACGCTGGCCCACGTTAGCTGAATAATTAATTAATTTCATGTATGTTCATATAAACATTATATACTACTATACAGACTATAGAGTTAAATTCGAGTATCTATAATTATCTATGCATAAAATTATATAGAGACCTTTATAGGCATAAATTAGACAGATATTGAAAAGATACTCGTAGGTACTCTAAACAGTTATGCAAAAAATGTCTGTTGTACCTATGCCATTCACTGTACCTGTGCTATGCTAGTCTGTAGTATCAAGTGCACTGGTAGTCAAGTGGTTAATGCGCTAGTCTGGTAATCCAGGTAGCGTAGGAATCCGTTGGTTCAAACCCCACCGAGTGCATGATTTTTTTCCTAATTTATTTTAGTATGTGACCTAGGTGGTAGAAAATGCTTTGAGCATTAACCTCACCGGGTGGTTATCTTACACTAAATAAGGATTTATACCTATAACAGAGGATATACGAGTCTGTCTCGGTAGCTCAGTGGTACAGGCGGCACTCTGTGAATCCAGAGTTTCCAGAGGTCGCGGGTTCGAAATCAAAGGGATATAATATCTCTGGAAGATATAACTTCCCTTGACACAATTTCAATTTCTCATCACAGTTTTTTTTTAACTTTGAGAAAGGGTAGCATCCTATCACTTTCAAACTGAAACACTATTATAATTTATTGTAATAAATAAATGAAAAATTAAATAAAAAAATGCACTTCAACGTCTTACAAATTTACATGATGGGTATTTATAGATTCCATTTAAAAATTATGTGTACCTATATTATGTGTTCTATATTTCTAGCGTTATACAAATTTTATTATTCCAAAATATTAGGCTTCTATCTTGCAGAGAGCCTGTAATTTATAGAGGTAATTTCACAGTCATCACACACTTGTCAAAACCATTCGGGCTAAAACTAATTTTACAAAATTAATTATTACATTATTAATGTGCTGCACACAGTTAAAAATATTCATTTCTTTAACCCTTTCTGTACGGTATATCAAATCATACAAAAATGATTATGTCGGTGTGACATGTGACATAGTAATTACTGCAAATGGAGTTGTCACAATTATAACTATGATTTCAATAGGAAAAACCAATGACAATAACCAGGCGAGCTTAATGCTCAAAGCATTTTCTACCACCGAACCCTCAGAGTCTTTTTATTATGTGGTCACAAACTCAAATTAATCAGGAAAAATTCATGAACTCGGTGGGATTCGAAGCAACGCGCAACGGATCCCTACGCTCCCTGGATTACCATATCGATGTAAATGTGAAACAGCTCCATCAAGTGTTGAGCAACTCACATTTATTCGGATATTAAACATAGAATATGATTAAGTGTGAAATATTTATGGTGTTAATGGATGTTTTTTATTTCTCTGAATTTATTGCTTCGAGTCCAAATTTATGACTTATGGGATTTTCAAGCCGGAATTGGAGAAGCGTTTTTTTTTTTTTTTTTTTTTTTTTTTTTTTTTTTTTTTCTTTCTTGAAATGAATTTCGAAGTAGCGTTTTAATGGGGCTCTTTGGGGAAATATGATATTTTTTTCGTCGGTTTCGAAGCTGTTTTGACACCAAATTTGATGGATTTATTGGCCTGAGTGTGTGAGTGTGTTCCACATTAGGCCTGAGTCCTGAATCTGTTTTCTTGAGTCCTTGATTACTGTGGCGCACGAGTGTGTATGAGATTTTCTTGACATTTCATTGAACTTTTTTTTTTTTTGTTATGAATTATGTTTTAATTCAATTTTTTTTTTAATTTTGGTGTAACGTCGCTTTCAAATGGTCATGTTACTCTTTGATTTTATTTTGATACGAATAATCATGATATTAAGGGCGACATTATGAAAAAGGATTAATTTTAACAGCCATATTAATGAAAAGTGAATTCTATCTGAGCAATGTCTCAAGCAAGGTATTGGCCAATAATATTAAAGGAAATCATGCTTGAGACATTGCTCAGCCAGCGTTTTCTGTCCATAAATACGGCTGTAAGATAGTCCACACGACCTATAGTCCCTGATGTCGACAGTCTGGCTTATCTTAAATTTAATCCTGTTTTATAATTCGGCCTTTAATTAAGATTTAAAAAAAAATGCAGCAATAGACCGAGATGAAAAATAAAAAGTGAAAACAAAATATATGTAAGAGAAACGGAAAGAAAAACATTAAATTTAATTTACATTTTATGTACATTATTTTTTTACCTACATTAAAAAAGTAATTATTTTTTCAGGCATCTAAAATTTAAAACATTCGTTGAGAGGTATAGTACTTAAACATAGATTTAAGGAAAGCTCTTGAAAAATGTCCAAATTAAATGAACAATAAAAGTGAAGGCTGTGAAGGTGCCATTAACGCAAAGAGACGACATTTTCAAGATCTCATAATTTTGAATACTCTCTTCCTTTATCTCTCTCCCCAGTTCTTTATTTCTTTTTTCTCTCTTTTCTTTTTGTTGAAAAAGGAAATTTTAAATGCTACTGCTGGTTCATTTTGAAAATACAGAGAGAATGAAAGTACAATGCTTAAATACATACTCGACGTGACTATACGAATATTCAAAAGAATATAGAGCACAAATTTTGAACAAAAAGCGTGCGATTAGCTCAGGTCTCCTCTGGAGACAGTCGTTTTCCATGTGGAAGATCCCAGGATCGATCCCCAGAGCCGAAAAAAAAAATTGTATTCAACATTTGGTTTTAGTTGTTTGTAAGGGATACCTTCCGGTGCGCTCATGTTGACCCAGCACCTAAATGAGAAGTATTGTGTCACTTCTCGAATTCTCGTCATAGGGGAGGCATACAACACAGATCACAAACTTCGACAGTAGCTGCTGTTTCATGGCTACGAAATAAAGAAGCCTGTGCAAAACACTATTTTTTTTTAAAAATATAGAACGTTAATCATGCTTTCGACATGATCTCCAATGTGATATGTATGTATATTATGTATATCATACTATTATGTTCAAGCATTTAATTAAAGTCTGCTACCGTATTGTTGTCTCACATCAGTCGTATCACTGAACCACTTAATTAATAGAGATCCTCAGACATGATGTAATAATCGACCCCCATATGGGGGTCTTCTGGGGTCATCGCAATTAATACATCAGGAGACCATCCATCATCTCTCGTTAAGTAGGGGACAATATAATCGCTTCTAGAGCTTATTTTTTTTTTTTATTAATATCACTTCATTAGTTGGTTACTTTTAGTTAAGTTGTCTACAATTTTTTTTTAGTGATCAATCAATTATGAGACCTTTCATTATGTTGTCGGGTTTTTTATTTATTTATTTTTTCTTAATTTTCCCTTGATTCGTTGGATAGACTTGTCTATTGTCTACAAAGTGTCTATTTATTCATTTAGAAACGATTTGTTGAACATATATACAGACAAATAATGGCGAAAATTAAATATAAAATTGACAATATTATAATAATATATACAAGAAAAGAATAAACTAAATATATACATATGTCCTAACTAAAGTGCGGGGTTATTGCCTATGGCAATCTCTTCCACCCAACAGGTGTCTAGTAATTTATTTCAATTCAATAAGACATTTACAAGTTTACCTACTTCTGCGTCTTAATTAAACCTTCAGTTGTGAATTGCCTATTATCTTTTTCAATAATTCAATTCTAATCTTCCCTTAAAAAAACGTAAAAAAACATACTTGGTCAGTAAAATTAATCACTTAATGTGTCTAGTTTTTTTTATTACGAAAACAACCCACCTACCTACTCCTAAAATATCCCTTAACATTAAGTGGTCAAATACTTAATTATGAACAAACAAAATCTACCCTCATTGATTCAATAAAAAAGTTTTTAAAAAAATGGTCATGTTCAGCCGGAAGTTCTGTGACTTTTCTGTACCCGTCTGAATAAATAGAAATAGATTATTGGAAGGATCCTACTTTATTATTTTATTAAAGGGACCGACTATATTACTAGAGGGACCCACTTTATCATTAGAGGTACTCTACTTTTCTCAGCTTTTTGTCTCTCAAGTCTCTCTAGGTCTCTCAAGTCTGTTTTTTTTTTCTTCTCATTTTTAAAGACGGGTATTTGACTCCCATCTCTCTGTCTTTTCTCTCCCTGTGTCTCCCTCTCTCTCCCTTTCTATCTCTCGACTCTCTTTGTTTCCTCTTTCTATAATTATCTCTCCTCACTGCCTCTCTCTCCTCTTCTCCTCTCTCTCTCTCTTCCTCTCTTCTTCTCTCTCTCTCTCTCCTCTCTCCCTCTCTCCCTCTCTCTCTCTCTCTCTCTCTCCCTCTCTCCCCTCTCCTTCTCTCTCTCTCTCCCTCTCCCTTCTCTCTCTCTCCCTCCCCCTCCCTCTCTCCCCCCTCTCCCTCTCTCCTCCTCTCCCTCTCTCCTCTCCTCCCTCTCCCTCTCCCACTCCCCCTCTCACCCCCCACCCCCTCAGGCTGGGTTTCACTTAATAGAATTGAAGTGTTTTCAATTAGGATCTCACCGGGACGTAGCAAGGATGATACTTTAGTCAGGATAACGCCATGCTTAAATTGAAATATGCTCCTGTCATGTCATATTGTATACAGGGTGTTTATCAAACACTGAACCATGCTGAAAATGTATACAGTGTGTTGTTGAAATTAAATCTATAGTCAGGATAACGCCATGCTTAAATATCTGACAGTTCAAAAATAATTCATTACCATATTTACAAGGCATAGAAAGAAAGAAGGAAACCAACTAAATAGAAGAAAACTAAAGAAGAATATAAGTATTGAGAAAAAATGTACGGTCGTATTGATGATCATGCTGTGTTATAGCAACCTGACAAAAGTTAGGCAGCATCATTTGTATTGTAAATAAACTGTAATTTATGTATACACGTATACAGGGTGTTTATCAAACACTAAACCATGCTGAAAATAAAAATGTACCATGATTTCTTTAATTCCTGTACCCGTATATCGCTGTACTGGGCTGGATCCATCCCGAATATTATGTACTAGCCGTTTGCCCGTGCTTTGCAACGGGACTAAATTTCAAATTTACTAAGGCATGGCCGTACTGCTGGACAGCAATGCCTTTTTGAACTTTTTATAATTTTTCTGGACAAAGCAATAATGGTTTTGGGGGGGTCAATTCTGAGACATTTTTCGCTATCTCTTACCGTTTTGGCTAAACAACTCCGGACAAACAAACAAACAAACATAGGTAGGTAGGTAGTCCTTTTTTCTGTTTTATATATAGAGATGATATTATCTTCCATATGAAGATTCGCTGTGCAAATTTAAATTGGCGAATTAAGGGAGAGAGTGTGTGTGTGCGTGTTGTTGTCTGTGTGTGTTTGCAGGAAAGGGGGGGGGGGGAGAGAGAGAGAGAGAGAAAGATTAATTACCCAACTAAGTTTTTAATTTACAAGACTCGTTTATAACGTCTTGCTTCAAGCACAATAATTTATAGACATCTTTCTTCCCTCCTCTCTCTTTCTCTCTCGATCCATTGGCTCTCTTCCTTCTCTCCCTCTCCTTCTAATATCTTCTTCATTTTATAATTATCTCCCCCATCCCTCCCCCTTTCACCCCCTCCTTGATCTATTCCTCCCCCTCCTAGAAAGAAAACTTGCCAAATTAGTTGAGAGGAGCTAACTGAGTAGGAAACTTGTGTGTGTGTGCGTGCAGCAACAGATATATCATTTACAGGCAAGGCTAAGATTACAGGGTTGCTTTACAACGAAATACCGTATTATTGTTATTAAATCTTTATAAGGAGGACAAAGTACCTAATGTTCGAAATTTACAGTATAAAATTAAGAAAAAATAAATAAATGATAAAATAGTTTCATCATCATCATAGGGTGGCGTCATCGTAAACGATGGTAGCCAGACAATGCAGGAAAGACTGATCAGTTCTACCACTGTCTTTACAAGGAGGCTATTTATTGACAAGAGCCCCCTGAACCAAGACAATGCATCAGGTCTACTCCCTGTTTATAGTCCCCCAGCCAGACTGCTGGTTTACTCACTGTTTATAGTCCCCCAGCCAGACTGCTCGTCTACTCCCTGTTTATAGTCCTCCAGCCAGACTAATATAGTTTGAAGAATTAATAAATAAACAACAAAATAATAATAATGTCCTAACTAAAGGGTGGGGTTATTGCCTTCAGTGATTCTACGAGAACCGGTGGATTCAATGCGCCATCGACGCTGGTTTGCACTCATAATTTCGGCAATGTTTTCCGGAGGACACTCTGTATTTTCAGCACAAGAATATAATGTTATGCCCTAGGCTGAGCGCAACGAAAACAGCACGAAATTGAGAATTAGGAAGTTATGGACAGGAAGGAAGAGGAGAAGGAGGAGAATTAGGAAGTTATGGAGCGGAAGGAAGAAGAGGAAGAGAAGTAGGAGGAGGAGGAGAAGTAGGAGGAGAAGGAGGAAGAAGAAGAGGAGAAGTAGGAAGAAGAAGAGGAGAAGTAGAAGTAGGAGGAGGAGAAGGAGGAGGAAGAGGAGGAGGAGGAAGATGGAAGGAAGAAGAGAAAGAGAAGGAGGAGGAGGAAGAAGGAGGAAGATGGAAGGAAGAAGAGAAAGAGAAGGAGGAGGAGTAGGAGAAAAGAAGGAAAAGGAGGAGGAGGAGAAGAAGAAGAGGAGGAGAAGGAAGAGGAGAAGGAAGAGGAGGAGAAGGAGGAGGAGAAGGAAGAGGAGGAGAAGGAGGAGGAGAAGGAAGAGGAGAAGGAAGAGGAGGAAGAGGAATGAAGGAAGAAGAGGAGGAGGTTGAGGTGTAACTATTATAAATTAGATGTAAGGAATATATCATAGACAAACGCACCGTTAGGCTCCTTAAAGAAAGAAAGTTGGGGGAGAGAAATGGAATGAGAGCATAGAAAATTGAGTGCGTGTGTGTGTGTCTGTATGTGTGCGGTGTGTGTGTGTGTGTGTGTGTGTGTGTGTGTGTGTGTGTGTGTGTGTGTGTGTGTGTGTGTGTGTGTGTGTGTGAGAGAGAGAGAGAGAGAGAGAGGGAGTTTTTGTTACACTGTGTGCCTGTGTGTGTGTTGGTGTATGATTATGTGTGTGTGTGTAAGAGAGAGTGTGTGAGTGTGTGTATGTGTGTGTGTGAGAGAGAGAGTTTTTGTTACACTGTGTGCCTGTGTGTGTTTTGGTGTATGATTATGTGTGTGTGTGTAAGAGAGAGTGTGTGAGTGTGTGTATGTGTGTGTGTGTGTGTGTGTGTGTGTGTGTGTGTGTGTGTGTGTGTGTGTGAGAGAGAGAGTTTTTGTTACACTGTGTGCCTGTGTGTGTGTTGGTGTATGTTTTGGTGTATGATTATGTGTGTGTGTCTGTGTTTGTGTGTGTCTGTGTTTGTGTGTGTTGGTGTATGATTATGTGTGTGTGTAAGAAGAGAGAGAGAGAGAGAGAGTATGAGTGAGTGCCTCTGTGTCTGTGTATATCTGTGTGTGAGTGTGTGTTGTATGTGTGTGTGAGAGAGAGAGAGAATGAGGTGAATCTTCTAGTGGGTGGGAGGGGAATGGTAGAGCGGGGGTAGGAGGACGGGGGTTCTATTCCCGTGAGGTTAATAGCATTTTTTCCAGGCAATTATAGACGGGAAGATGTATTACCGGAAAACAATGGCATAGGATAATAACGTAGCAGGAAGGGGTGTAAGGCTTAGAGTTGTAACAGGGGAGGAGATGGCGTGTTTTGGGGAGAGGGAGGGATGACTAAACAAGAAATAGATATGTTTTGGGTGAGTGTTCTCCCCCACCTATTTCTTTCTCTCCTCCTCTCCCTATCTTTGTGTATCTATACATCTATCTACTCTCTCTCTCTTTTTCTCTTTCTCTCTTCTCTCTCCTCTCTCTCTCTCTTTCTGGCAGCATACATATTATATCTTCAAAATTTATGGACACAACACTTGTATAATGTCCAATGTCCATACTGTCCATCTTTTTTCTCTCACGCACTTTCTACAAATCTCTCTCTGTGTCATACACACACTCTCTCTCCCTCTTTCTCTATCTGTCTTCCACTCTCTTTCTCTCCCTCTCTTTTTCTCTCTTTTTTTTTCTCTCTCTCTCACACACACATACACACACAACATCGTTTGAGAAGCGAGATAATTGAGATCACCGAACACTATTCAATAGTAAGTTAGTGTACTATCTGGTGGAAAGAGTGAGATGGTGTGTAACATATAAAAGAGGGGGGGGGGATATTGAACACTAATTATATTGTCTATAATACTGAGGGGAGGTTGGATAAATTAACCTCTCCCCCACCTCAAGAAGTAATCGATAACACAATTGGTTGTATGTAATTGAGAAATAAATATAAAATTCAGAAAACAATGGAAGTTGTCTAAAGAAATTAATAGATCTGCTATCATCCCCCTAAAAGTACAACAGATATTCTACTTCAAGCGGATTTGAAATGAAGATACCTACCTATGCACTGGTGGTCAAGTGGTTAACGCGCTAGTCTGGTAATCCAGGTAGCGTAGGGATCCGTTGGGTCGAATACCACCCAGTGCATGACCATTGACCACCTAATAATAAGACTCCGAGGGTTAGGTGGTAGAAAATGCTTTGAGCATCAACCTCCCCTGGTGGTTATACCTTCCACTATAGTATTATTATTATTATGTAAAATTAATTAAAATAAATTCTTCCCTTCTTTCAGACATTTCCTTTCATAAGAGCTTGCCTACTCTTTGCAAAGAGCCTGGTCTTACAATGAATCTATATTTAAGTCCTTGGCTTCTTTTCAGTCTGTGTGTCCGCTCTTGCAAGCGACATATTTCTTTATTATATGTATGCATACCTTCCTCATCCTCTACAAATTTATATACCATCACGGTATCGGAGATGATTTCTTGTCTGCTATCTCAGATATGATAGAGGAATATAAAAATTCAATCTAGTTTTCTTAGAAAATTTTCTGTATAAGAAAAATCAGAAAATGTTTATGGAGAAAGAGGAGAAGAAGGAGGAAGAAGAAAAGAAAGAGGACGAGGAGGAGAAGGATGAGGAAGAGGAGGAATAGGAGGAGAAGAAGGAAGAGGGGAAGGAGAAGAAGGAGAAGGAAGAGGAGGAGAAGAAGGAATAGGAAGAGAAGAAAGAGGAGAAGGAGAGGGAGGAGGAGGAGAAGAAAGAAGTGTAGGAGAAGGAGGACGAGGAGAAGAAGAAGGAGGAGAAGAAAAAGAGAATGAGAAGAAAGAAGAGGTTAAGGAAGAGAAGGAGGAGGAAGAGAAGGAGAAGGAAGAGAAGGAGAAGGAAGAGAAGGAGGAGGAAGAGAAGGAGAAGGAAGAGAAGGAGGAGGAAGAGAAGAAGGAGGAAGAGAAGGAGGAGGAAGAGAAGGAGGAGGAAGAGAAGGAGGAGGAAGAGAAGGAGGAGGAAGAGAAGAAGGAGGAAGAGAAGGAGGAGGAAAAGGAGAGAAGAATAAAATATGATGGGATATCTGGAAGAGGTAACACCATATTGTTGATTGCATCTCTTGTGAATTGAATTCTTCTGTTCTTCCTCATCCTTATAATTTTCTTTCCTCCTCTGCTCCTTCTATTGGTTGTCAAGTGGTTAGGGCGCCAGTCTGGTAATCCAGGTAGTGTAGAGATCCGTTGGTTCTTTTTTTTTTAAGTGGGGTTTAACGTCGCTTTCAACTGCCATGGTCATATCACGACGGGGGTTTTACCCTCCATTCGCAGGAAACTCACAAACCTGCTACTCACATTGACCTCACCCAGCCTGAGTGGGGCCGTGTTCGAATCCCACCCAATGATTTTTTTTTCTCATTTATTATTTGAGTAGCTACATATTAAATTATGTTTCAGCTCTAATCGACTTGTGGTTCTCGAGTCATAGGAGGACAACACACACACACACACACACACACACACACACACACACACACACACACACACACACACACACAAACAGATCATTTTATAATATCTCAGTTTAGTAGAACTACTTAGAGTCCATTGGTAGTCAAGATAAAGCGCAAGTCTGGTAATCCAGGTTTTTCTCATCAATTTGAGTTTGTGACCACATAATAATAACACTCTGAGGGTTGAGTGGTAGAAAGTGCACCAGCATTAACCTCGCCTAGTGGTTACCTTCCACCTTCCAAGAGCAACTCTATTATTATCCTAATGAGAGAAAAGGTAATATTGTTGATTGCATATCTTGTGCATGGGATTCAGAAAGCCAGAAAAGAGAGAGAAAGTATGACTGAGTAATAGCTAAAAAAAGAGAGAGAGAATTTTATTCTAAGGTAAGAAAAAATGCAGGCAGGCACGCACACAAAAGTGAAAAAAGACCCAAGGACTATACAGACTATACAAAATGTATACATATGCATGAATAAAGAATGGAAAAATATACATCCTGTAGACTAGAGAAAAAATTTCATACTATACAAAATGTATACATGAAAATAAAATAGAAGAATATACATCCTGTAGATTTTCAGAAAGCAAAAAATACATACTATACAAAATGTATACTTGAAAATAGAATAGATGAATATACATCCTGTAGACTTTCAGAGAGTAAAAAAATATGAAAGACGGGTTGGGTTGGTAAAAGATAGAATGAAAGAAAATATTGTTACAAATGATACGAGCTGTGAGAAGAAATAATATTACCTGAAGTGCTGCACTTTTCCTATCTGCGTATCTCCAAGCTTGTGAAGTAGAAGTGAATGGGAGGAGGAAGAAGAAATGTACGTACTTGCTGAAAGAAAGCCATAATAGGAGAAAGAGAGAGAGAGAACGAGAAAAAAAAGGGAGAGAGAGAGAGTGGGGGAGAGAGAAAGCGAGAGAGAGAGAGAGAGAAAGAGAGAGAAAGAAAAAAAGGGAAAGAGAGAAGGGAAAAATAGGGAGTAAAAAGTTAAAAAAAGGAATCATACATGCGTTAATCACTTTCGCGATGTCACATCTACTCAAACTCGCTTTACTAAATCTTTGCTGAAACCGGGACTTGAACCACCGACCTCCAGGTTACAAGTCCGCCGCCTTCTCGATCAAGCTACTGAGGTCGGTGTAAAATAGGGAGTAAAGTGGAAAGATAAAAAGAGTTATTGGGGAAAGTGATAGAGAGAAAAGGAAAGAGAGAGAGAGAGTGAGAGAGAGAAAGCGACAGAGAGAGAGAGAGAGAGAGAAAGCGACAGAGAGAGAGAGAGAGAAAGATAGAAAGGGAGAGAGAGAGGAAGAGAGAGAGAGAAAGAAAGAGAGAGAGAGAGAGAGATAGAGAGAGAGCAATATACTTACACATCTAATTAGCCGCACGCTTGGTTGACCAGTCTTACCTTTACCCTGGAATTATACCCTGACCATATAATTATATTCACCCTCAAATTACACCCTCTCACACCATCTAGAATATTCTAGACCTACCCACTGACCATACTGAACCCCTCAAGGGTCATGCACCCCATTTACCCCAAGTTTTTTTTTTATTATTTATATTTGCATCAAACACCAGCGTAGGTCGATGCCTGTGAGCCGGCGAGAAGTTTTTTTACTATCTAAAAACCTCTTCTTAGTTGTATTTCTTTTATATGTTGCCCTGGGACCACCGTGTGGCATTTTTACCCCAAGTGGAGAAACACATAATATAACTATCTATAGTATCTACACCTTGCCATGGGTATACACCATCTTATATAGCCCTGTGTCCCTTATAACTCCACTAAACGTATGCCATGTTTCCATGCCTAATACCTACCTACCTCTTATAGACCATAAGAGGTAACCTCTCCAAACTCGAGGTAGCTCAGTCACGCGTGCCAAAATTATGAAAATGAATTTTAATATTTTTTAATAGCTTCCGCGAGCGCAAAAAATTCACAATCAGTCAAGTGTACAAGTGAGGGGGGAGAGAGAGAAAGGGGAGAGAGAGAGAGCGAGGGGGAGAAAGAGAGAGGGAGGGGGAGAGAGAGAGAAAGAGAGAGAGATCGAGAGAGAAATAGAGAGGGGAGAAAGAGATAGAGAGAGGCAGGGGGAGAGAGAAAGAAAGGGGGAGAAAGAGAAGGAGCGGGAGAGAGGAGGGAATGAAGTTGATGAATAATGAAGATGATGTTAATGAAGAAGTGGTCTGTTTGTAATGAAGTTAATGAAGGAGAGAGTTTCCAGGAAGAAAACGCACTGAAATGAAGACAAGCCCATTGACGTTACCGTTACAACAACAACAACAACAACAAGAAAAACATCAACAAAAGTAACACTTGAATGCACCGGTTCTCGTAGGATCACTGAAGTTAAGCAACGCCCAGCAAGGTGAAGACTTCGTGATGATTGCATGTATTAGGACCAACCCATTCTAGGTGAGGCTAATGTGAGTTTCCTGCAAATGGAGGGTAACACCCCCGTCATGATTTCAGTCGTCCAATTGCAAAATGGGACGAGTCACATCTAACAAAATTTTCACAAACCGCAAAAAACTGTCACAGGGTTATTTTTGCAGATAGAGACAAGATTTTTTTTTTTTTAAAAAAAGTAGATAAAAATTATATTCTGTTATGCTTCGAAATATCTTTCTTCCTGCGACACCCGTTTTTTTCCAAAATGGAAAATTAATTTTCACTTATCCCCTTTTGCAGCAGTATCATGGATTTATCCCATTTTGCAGTTGTAAATCACCTTTTTTTGTCGTACTGGATCTAATGATCTAATTCTGTACAACCGATGGATTTACAACGACGAAACAGAACCTAAGGGAAAACTTTAAGTAAAGGTTTCATACTCCCTCACTCTTAGGTAGGTTCAAAGGGTGGCTTTATTGATTGTAATTATTACTTTTCTTTAGAGCTAGCTCTGGTGATTACATGGTTGCGTGTGAAGCTAGCAAGAACAAAGGGTCGGCGCTGGAAAATTCTAGGGTTAAAACCAGACAGGCAGCAATTAGGGGAGGAAAATCTGAAAATATAGACGTCATCACGAAGAGTCCAAATTAATAGGAAGAAAGAAGAAAATAACCTAGAGCAGTATCCATGAGAGTGAGAGGGGCGAGACGGAGGATCAGAGGGATTGAATGTGAAGATGGTGCAGGAATGGGACGAGTAGAAGAATAATGCATTGTTTCACTTTTGTAAAAAAATATAATAAAAATATTTAAAGTTTTGAGAAAAAAAAGTTGGATGGAACAGAATTTTCGTCGAAAAGTCTGTCCCAAACGGGAGTTGAACTCGGGAACTCTGGACTACGGGCAGTAGTCACAACCATTACGCCAGGGAGGCTGGCCTACGGAAATTTTACTTCGGTGAAATTAATTCAAAGAAGAAGGAAAGGACTAAGGAGGACCAGAACAAAATAAAAACCAACATAATCTCCAAGAAGGTAAAATGGATATAATTTTACCTTATTAATTATACCTCATTAAGGTAAAGACTTCGAGTTAAATAAGTAAATTCTAAAATACAAAACAAGCCAGAAGAACAAAACCCTAACCTAGCAACCTGTTAGGTCCTTCTTGGAAAACCTTTTTATTTTTTATACCCTATAAAAAACATTTCCACCCCGTCGAGAAAGAAATGCATAAGAGAGAAGTGCATTACATTTTTTATCGCCATGTATTCTACACACATGGTTGCAACAAGATGTTTCTCGACATGAATTGCTCATATGTTATTCATATTTCAAATAAAAGCTGAGCCAGTGGGTCAGAGTATGAGGAAAAGTGGGGTCAAAACTCAGAGCATAGAGAAAAGAGGGGTTAAGAAATCAGAGAATGGAGAAAACCGGGGTCAGAACTCAGAGTATGGAGAAAAGGATGGGTCAAAACTCTATAGAGTATGGAGAAAAGCGGGGTCAAAACTCAGAGTATGAGGAAAAGCGGGGTCAAAATTCAGAGTATGGAGGAAAGAGGGGTCAAACTCAGAGAATGGAGAAAAGTGGGGTCACATAATAGGAGAAAGAGAGAGAGAGAACGAGAAAAAAAGGGAGAGAGAGAGTGGGGGGAGAGAGAAAGCGAGAGAGAGAGAGAGAGAAAGAGAGAGAAAGAAAAAAAGGGAAAGAGAGAAGGGAAAAATAGGGAGTAAAAAGTTAAAAAAAGGAATCATACATGCGTTAATCACTTTCGCGATGTCACATCTACTCAAACTCGCTTTACTAAATCTTTGCTGAAACCGGGACTTGAACCACCGACCTCCAGGTTACAAGTCCGCCGCCTTCTCGATCAAGCTACTGAGGTCGGTGTAAAATAGGGAGTAAAGTGGAAAGATAAAAAGAGTTATTGGGGAAAGTGATAGAGAGAAAAGGAAAGAGAGAGAGAGAGTGAGAGAGAGAAAGCGACAGAGAGAGAGAGAGAGAAAGCGACAGAGAGAGAGAGAGAGAAAGATAGAAAGGGAGAGAGAGAGGAAGAGAGAGAGAGAAAGAAAGAGAGAGAGAGAGAGAGAGAGATAGAGAGAGAGCAATATACTTACACATCTAATTAGCCGCACGCTTGGTTGACCAGTCTTACCTTTACCCTGGAATTATACCCTGACCATATAATTATATTCACCCTCAAATTACACCCTCTCACACCATCTAGAATATTCTAGACCTACCCACTGACCATACTGAACCCCTCAAGGGTCATGCACCCCATTTACCCCAAGTTTTTTTTTTATTATTTATATTTGCATCAAACACCAGCGTAGGTCGATGCCTGTGAGCCGGCGAGAAGTTTTTTTACTATCAAAAAAACCTCTTCTTAGTTGTATTTCTTTTATATGTTGCCCTGGGACCACCGTGTGGCATTTTTACCCCAAGTGGAGAAACACATAATATAACTATCTATAGTATCTACACCTTGCCATGGGTATACACCATCTTATATAGCCCTGTGTCCCTTATAACTCCACTAAACGTATGCCATGTTTCCATGCCTAATACCTACCTACCTCTTATAGACCATAAGAGGTAACCTCTCCAAACTCGAGGTAGCTCAGTCACGCGTGCCAAAATTATGAAAATGAATTTTAATATTTTTTAATAGCTTCCGCGAGCGCAAAAAATTCACAATCAGTCAAGTGTACAAGTGAGGGGGGAGAGAGAGAAAGGGGAGAGAGAGAGCGAGGGGGAGAAAGAGAGAGGGAGGGGGAGAGAGAGAGAAAGAGAGAGAGATCGAGAGAGAAATAGAGAGGGGAGAAAGAGAGAGAGAAGAGAGCAGGGGGAGAGAGAAGAGAAGGGGGAGAAGAGAAGGAGCGGGAAGAGAGGAGGGAATGGGAAGTTGATGAATAATGGAAGATGAATGTTAATGAAGAAGTGGTCTGTTTGTAATGAGTTAATGAAGGAGAGAGTTTCCAGGAAGAAAACGCACTGAAATGAAGACAAGCCCATTGACGTTACCGTTACAACAACAACAACAACAACAAGAAAAACATCAACAAAAGTAACACTTGAATGCACCGGTTCTCGTAGGATCACTGAAGTTAAGCAACGCCCAGCAAGGTGAAGACTTCGTGATGATTGCATGTATTAGGACCAACCCATTCTAGGTGAGGCTAATGTGAGTTTCCTGCAAATGGAGGGTAACACCCCCGTCATGATTTCAGTCGTCCAATTGCAAAATGGGACGAGTCACATCTAACAAAATTTTCACAAACCGCAAAAAACTGTCACAGGGTTATTTTTGCAGATAGAGACAAGATTTTTTTTTTTTTAAAAAAAGTAGATAAAAATTATATTCTGTTATGCTTCGAAATATCTTTCTTCCTGCGACACCCGTTTTTTTCCAAAATGGAAAATTAATTTTCACTTATCCCCTTTTGCAGCAGTATCATGGATTTATCCCATTTTGCAGTTGTAAATCACCTTTTTTTGTCGTACTGGATCTAATGATCTAATTCTGTACAACCGATGGATTTACAACGACGAAACAGAACCTAAGGGAAAACTTTAAGTAAAGGTTTCATACTCCCTCACTCTTAGGTAGGTTCAAAGGGTGGCTTTATTGATTGTAATTATTACTTTTCTTTAGAGCTAGCTCTGGTGATTACATGGTTGCGTGTGAAGCTAGCAAGAACAAAGGGTCGGCGCTGGAAAATTCTAGGGTTAAAACCAGACAGGCAGCAATTAGGGGAGGAAAATCTGAAAATATAGACGTCATCACGAAGAGTCCAAATTAATAGGAAGAAAGAAGAAAATAACCTAGAGCAGTATCCATGAGAGTGAGAGGGGCGAGACGGAGGATCAGAGGGATTGAATGTGAAGATGGTGCAGGAATGGGACGAGTAGAAGAATAATGCATTGTTTCACTTTTGTAAAAAAATATAATAAAAATATTTAAAGTTTTGAGAAAAAAAAGTTGGATGGAACAGAATTTTCGTCGAAAAGTCTGTCCCAAACGGGAGTTGAACTCGGGAACTCTGGACTACGGGCAGTAGTCACAACCATTACGCCAGGGAGGCTGGCCTACGGAAATTTTACTTCGGTGAAATTAATTCAAAGAAGAAGGAAAGGACTAAGGAGGACCAGAACAAAATAAAAACCAACATAATCTCCAAGAAGGTAAAATGGATATAATTTTACCTTATTAATTATACCTCATTAAGGTAAAGACTTCGAGTTAAATAAGTAAATTCTAAAATACAAAACAAGCCAGAAGAACAAAACCCTAACCTAGCAACCTGTTAGGTCCTTCTTGGAAAACCTTTTTATTTTTTATACCCTATAAAAAACATTTCCACCCCGTCGAGAAAGAAATGCATAAGAGAGAAGTGCATTACATTTTTTATCGCCATGTATTCTACACACATGGTTGCAACAAGATGTTTCTCGACATGAATTGCTCATATGTTATTCATATTTCAAATAAAAGCTGAGCCAGTGGGTCAGAGTATGAGGAAAAGTGGGGTCAAAACTCAGAGCATAGAGAAAAGAGGGGTTAAGAAATCAGAGAATGGAGAAAACCGGGGTCAGAACTCAGAGTATGGAGAAAAGGATGGGTCAAAACTCTATAGAGTATGGAGAAAAGCGGGGTCAAAACTCAGAGTATGAGAAAAAGCGGGGTCAAAATTCAGAGTATGGAGGAAAGAGGGGTCAAACTCAGAGAATGGAGAAAAGTGGGGTCACATAATAGGAGAAAGAGAGAGAGAGAACGAGAAAAAAAGGGAGAGAGAGAGTGGGGGAGAGAGAAAGCGAGAGAGAGAGAGAGAGAAAGAGAGAGAAAGAAAAAAAGGGAAAGAGAGAAGGGAAAAATAGGGAGTAAAAAGTTAAAAAAAGGAATCATACATGCGTTAATCACTTTCGCGATGTCACATCTACTCAAACTCGCTTTACTAAATCTTTGCTGAAACCGGGACTTGAACCACCGACCTCCAGGTTACAAGTCCGCCGCCTTCTCGATCAAGCTACTGAGGTCGGTGTAAAAAAGGGAGTAAAGTGGAAAGATAAAAAGAGTTATTGGGGAAAGTGATAGAGAGAAAAGGAAAGAGAGAGAGAGAGTGAGAGAGAGAAAGCGACAGAGAGAGAGAGAGAGAGAGAAAGCGACAGAGAGAGAGAGAGAGAAAGATAGAAAGGGAGAGAGAGAGGAAGAGAGAGAGAGAAAGAAAGAGAGAGAGAGAGAGAGATAGAGAGAGAGCAATATACTTACACATCTAATTAGCCGCACGCTTGGTTGACCAGTCTTACCTTTACCCTGGAATTATACCCTGACCATATAATTATATTCACCCTCAAATTACACCCTCTCACACCATCTAGAATATTCTAGACCTACCCACTGACCATACTGAACCCCTCAAGGGTCATGCACCCCATTTACCCCAAGTTTTTTTTTTTATTATTTATATTTGCATCAAACACCAGCGTAGGTCGATGCCTGTGAGCCGGCGAGAAGTTTTTTTACTATCTAAAAACCTCTTCTTAGTTGTATTTCTTTTATATGTTGCCCTGGGACCACCGTGTGGCATTTTTACCCCAAGTGGAGAAACACATAATATAACTATCTATAGTATCTACACCTTGCCATGGGTATACACCATCTTATATAGCCCTGTGTCCCTTATAACTCCACTAAACGTATGCCATGTTTCCATGCCTAATACCTACCTACCTCTTATAGACCATAAGAGGTAACCTCTCCAAACTCGAGGTAGCTCAGTCACGCGTGCCAAAATTATGAAAATGAATTTTAATATTTTTTAATAGCTTCCGCGAGCGCAAAAAATTCACAATCAGTCAAGTGTACAAGTGAGGGGGGAGAGAGAGAAAGGGGAGAGAGAGAGCGAGGGGGAGAAAGAGAGAGGGAGGGGGAGAGAGAGAGAAAAGAGAGAGAGATCGAGAGAGAAATAGAGAGGGGAGAAAGAGATAGAGAGAGGCAGGGGGAGAGAGAAAGAAAGGGGGAGAAAGAGAAGGAGCGGGAGAGAGGAGGGAATGAAGTTGATGAATAATGAAGATGATGTTAATGAAGAAGTGGTCTGTTTGTAATGAAGTTAATGAAGGAGAGAGTTTCCAGGAAGAAAACGCACTGAAATGAAGACAAGCCCATTGACGTTACCGTTACAACAACAACAACAACAACAAGAAAAACATCAACAAAAGTAACACTTGAATGCACCGGTTCTCGTAGGATCACTGAAGTTAAGCAACGCCCAGCAAGGTGAAGACTTCGTGATGATTGCATGTATTAGGACCAACCCATTCTAGGTGAGGCTAATGTGAGTTTCCTGCAAATGGAGGGTAACACCCCCCTCATGATTTCAGTCGTCCAATTGCAAAATGGGACGAGTCACATCTAACAAAATTTTCACAAACCGCAAAAAACTGTCACAGGGTTATTTTTGCAGATAGAGACAAGATTTTTTTTTTTTTTAAAAAAAGTAGATAAAAATTATATTCTGTTATGCTTCGAAATATCTTTCTTCCTGCGACACCCGTTTTTTTCCAAAATGGAAAATTAATTTTCACTTATCCCCTTTTGCAGCAGTATCATGGATTTATCCCATTTTGCAGTTGTAAATCACCTTTTTTTGTCGTACTGGATCTAATGATCTAATTCTGTACAACCGATGGATTTACAACGACGAAACAGAACCTAAGGGAAAACTTTAAGTAAAGGTTTCATACTCCCTCACTCTTAGGTAGGTTCAAAGGGTGGCTTTATTGATTGTAATTATTACTTTTCTTTAGAGCTAGCTCTGGTGATTACATGGTTGCGTGTGAAGCTAGCAAGAACAAAGGGTCGGCGCTGGAAAATTCTAGGGTTAAAACCAGACAGGCAGCAATTAGGGGAGGAAAATCTGAAAATATAGACGTCATCACGAAGAGTCCAAATTAATAGGAAGAAAGAAGAAAATAACCTAGAGCAGTATCCATGAGAGTGAGAGGGGCGAGACGGAGGATCAGAGGGATTGAATGTGAAGATGGTGCAGGAATGGGACGAGTAGAAGAATAATGCATTGTTTCACTTTTGTAAAAAAATATAATAAAAATATTTAAAGTTTTGAGAAAAAAAAGTTGGATGGAACAGAATTTTCGTCGAAAAGTCTGTCCCAAACGGGAGTTGAACTCGGGAACTCTGGACTACGGGCAGTAGTCACAACCATTACGCCAGGGAGGCTGGCCTACGGAAATTTTACTTCGGTGAAATTAATTCAAAGAAGAAGGAAAGGACTAAGGAGGACCAGAACAAAATAAAAACCAACATAATCTCCAAGAAGGTAAAATGGATATAATTTTACCTTATTAATTATACCTCATTAAGGTAAAGACTTCGAGTTAAATAAGTAAATTCTAAAATACAAAACAAGCCAGAAGAACAAAACCCTAACCTAGCAACCTGTTAGGTCCTTCTTGGAAAACCTTTTTATTTTTTATACCCTATAAAAAACATTTCCACCCCGTCGAGAAAGAAATGCATAAGAGAGAAGTGCATTACATTTTTTATCGCCATGTATTCTACACACATGGTTGCAACAAGATGTTTCTCGACATGAATTGCTCATATGTTATTCATATTTCAAATAAAAGCTGAGCCAGTGGGTCAGAGTATGAGGAAAAGTGGGGTCAAAACTCAGAGCATAGAGAAAAGAGGGGTTAAGAAATCAGAGAATGGAGAAAACCGGGGTCAGAACTCAGAGTATGGAGAAAAGGATGGGTCAAAACTCTATAGAGTATGGAGAAAAGCGGGGTCAAAACTCAGAGTATGAGAAAAAGCGGGGTCAAAATTCAGAGTATGGAGGAAAGAGGGGTCAAACTCAGAGAATGGAGAAAAGTGGGGTCACATAATAGGAGAAAGAGAGAGAGAGAACGAGAAAAAAAGGGAGAGAGAGAGTGGGGGAGAGAGAAAGCGAGAGAGAGAGAGAGAGAAAGAGAGAGAAAGAAAAAAAGGGAAAGAGAGAAGGGAAAAATAGGGAGTAAAAAGTTAAAAAAAGGAATCATACATGCGTTAATCACTTTCGCGATGTCACATCTACTCAAACTCGCTTTACTAAATCTTTGCTGAAACCGGGACTTGAACCACCGACCTCCAGGTTACAAGTCCGCCGCCTTCTCGATCAAGCTACTGAGGTCGGTGTAAAATAGGGAGTAAAGTGGAAAGATAAAAAGAGTTATTGGGGAAAGTGATAGAGAGAAAAGGAAAGAGAGAGAGAGAGTGAGAGAGAGAAAGCGACAGAGAGAGAGAGAGAGAGAGAAAGCGACAGAGAGAGAGAGAGAGAAAGATAGAAAGGGAGAGAGAGAGGAAGAGAGAGAGAGAAAGAAAGAGAGAGAGAGAGAGAGAGATAGAGAGAGAGCAATATACTTACACATCTAATTAGCCGCACGCTTGGTTGACCAGTCTTACCTTTACCCTGGAATTATACCCTGACCATATAATTATATTCACCCTCAAATTACACCCTCTCACACCATCTAGAATATTCTAGACCTACCCACTGACCATACTGAACCCCTCAAGGGTCATGCACCCCATTTACCCCAAGTTTTTTTTTTATTATTTATATTTGCATCAAACACCAGCGTAGGTCGATGCCTGTGAGCCGGCGAGAAGTTTTTTTACTATCTAAAAACCTCTTCTTAGTTGTATTTCTTTTATATGTTGCCCTGGGACCACCGTGTGGCATTTTTACCCCAAGTGGAGAAACACATAATATAACTATCTATAGTATCTACACCTTGCCATGGGTATACACCATCTTATATAGCCCTGTGTCCCTTATAACTCCACTAAACGTATGCCATGTTTCCATGCCTAATACCTACCTACCTCTTATAGACCATAAGAGGTAACCTCTCCAAACTCGAGGTAGCTCAGTCACGCGTGCCAAAATTATGAAAATGAATTTTAATATTTTTTAATAGCTTCCGCGAGCGCAAAAAATTCACAATCAGTCAAGTGTACAAGTGAGGGGGGAGAGAGAAGAAAGGGGAGAGAGAGAGCGAGGGGGAGAAAGAGAGAGGGAGGGGGAGAGAGAGAGAAAGAGAGAGAGATCGAGAGAGAAATAGAGAGGGGAGAAAGAGATAGAGAGAGGCAGGGGGAGAGAGAAAGAAAGGGGGAGAAAGAGAAGGAGCGGGAGAGAGGAGGGAATGAAGTTGATGAATAATGAAGATGATGTTAATGAAGAAGTGGTCTGTTTGTAATGAAGTTAATGAAGGAGAGAGTTTCCAGGAAGAAAACGCACTGAAATGAAGACAAGCCCATTGACGTTACCGTTACAACAACAACAACAACAACAAGAAAAACATCAACAAAAGTAACACTTGAATGCACCGGTTCTCGTAGGATCACTGAAGTTAAGCAACGCCCAGCAAGGTGAAGACTTCGTGATGATTGCATGTATTAGGACCAACCCATTCTAGGTGAGGCTAATGTGAGTTTCCTGCAAATGGAGGGTAACACCCCCGTCATGATTTCAGTCGTCCAATTGCAAAATGGGACGAGTCACATCTAACAAAATTTTCACAAACCGCAAAAAACTGTCACAGGGTTATTTTTGCAGATAGAGACAAGATTTTTTTTTTTTTTAAAAAAAGTAGATAAAAATTATATTCTGTTATGCTTCGAAATATCTTTCTTCCTGCGACACCCGTTTTTTTCCAAAATGGAAAATTAATTTTCACTTATCCCCTTTTGCAGCAGTATCATGGATTTATCCCATTTTGCAGTTGTAAATCACCTTTTTTTGTCGTACTGGATCTAATGATCTAATTCTGTACAACCGATGGATTTACAACGACGAAACAGAACCTAAGGGAAAACTTTAAGTAAAGGTTTCATACTCCCTCACTCTTAGGTAGGTTCAAAGGGTGGCTTTATTGATTGTAATTATTACTTTTCTTTAGAGCTAGCTCTGGTGATTACATGGTTGCGTGTGAAGCTAGCAAGAACAAAGGGTCGGCGCTGGAAAATTCTAGGGTTAAAACCAGACAGGCAGCAATTAGGGGAGGAAAATCTGAAAATATAGACGTCATCACGAAGAGTCCAAATTAATAGGAAGAAAGAAGAAAATAACCTAGAGCAGTATCCATGAGAGTGAGAGGGGCGAGACGGAGGATCAGAGGGATTGAATGTGAAGATGGTGCAGGAATGGGACGAGTAGAAGAATAATGCATTGTTTCACTTTTGTAAAAAAATATAATAAAAATATTTAAAGTTTTGAGAAAAAAAAGTTGGATGGAACAGAATTTTCGTCGAAAAGTCTGTCCCAAACGGGAGTTGAACTCGGGAACTCTGGACTACGGGCAGTAGTCACAACCATTACGCCAGGGAGGCTGGCCTACGGAAATTTTACTTCGGTGAAATTAATTCAAAGAAGAAGGAAAGGACTAAGGAGGACCAGAACAAAATAAAAACCAACATAATCTCCAAGAAGGTAAAATGGATATAATTTTACCTTATTAATTATACCTCATTAAGGTAAAGACTTCGAGTTAAATAAGTAAATTCTAAAATACAAAACAAGCCAGAAGAACAAAACCCTAACCTAGCAACCTGTTAGGTCCTTCTTGGAAAACCTTTTTATTTTTTATACCCTATAAAAAACATTTCCACCCCGTCGAGAAAGAAATGCATAAGAGAGAAGTGCATTACATTTTTTATCGCCATGTATTCTACACACATGGTTGCAACAAGATGTTTCTCGACATGAATTGCTCATATGTTATTCATATTTCAAATAAAAGCTGAGCCAGTGGGTCAGAGTATGAGGAAAAGTGGGGTCAAAACTCAGAGCATAGAGAAAAGAGGGGTTAAGAAATCAGAGAATGGAGAAAACCGGGGTCAGAACTCAGAGTATGGAGAAAAGGATGGGTCAAAACTCTATAGAGTATGGAGAAAAGCGGGGTCAAAACTCAGAGTATGAGAAAAAGCGGGGTCAAAATTCAGAGTATGGAGGAAAGAGGGGTCAAACTCAGAGAATGGAGAAAAGTGGGGTCAAAACTCAGAGTGTGGAGAAAAGTGGGGTCGAAACTCAGTTAATGGAGAAACGGGGATCAAAACTCAGTGTGGAGAAAAGCGGGGTCAAAACTCAGAGTATTGAGAAAAGCGGGTTCAAAACTCAGAGAATGGAGAAAACCGGGGTCAAAACTCAGAGTATGAAGAAAAGGATGGGTCAAAACTCTAGAGTATGGAGAAAAGTGGGGTCAAAACTCATGAGTATGGAGAAAAGAGGGGTCAAAACTCAGAGTATGGAGAAAACGGGGTCAAAACTCATATAATGAAAAAACGAGATCAAAACTCTGAGTATGGAAAAAAACGGGAGAAAAGCGGGTTCAGAACTCAGTATCTCTTTCTTTTTTCAGGGGTTTACTCATAATTCCTTCTTCTTATAATTCCAATCTGTTCCACCCAAAGGGTTCAGTGGAAGAGATTGCCATAGGCAATAACCCCGCCCTTTAGTTAGGACATAATTATGTATATTATATTTTGTTTATTTTTTTTTTTCCCCCTGTATATATTAATTTTGTTAATTTTGTATTTTAATTTTTACCATTATTTGTTTGTATACAATTATGTTCTTCTAATAAAGCGATTCATAGTCATAATAATAATTCGCGAGGGAAAATGAGGTATCTCTTGAACAGTCGGAATAAATCTAAGTGTTTTTCATATCTTCTCTAATTTTTTTAAGAGAATAACCCCCTCCCCCCTTTATTTTCCCCCTTTGGATTCTTTATTTTCCATTTCATGTTCATTATTACTTCCCCCTCCCTCTCCCCCCATATAATTCCAACTTGGATCTCTTCTCTCTCTAATTATTTATGTCGTTTGTCACCGATAATAATTGAATGTTGAATGCAATCATGAACTGAGGTTGAAATCAAATTTGTACCTGTCAAAGCCATATTGCACTCACTCTCTCTCTCTCTTTCTTTGTCTTTTTCCCTTTTTGTCGCTCTCTCTATTTCTAACTCGGTCTTTTTAATTTCTTTTTCTCCCCATTTTTCTTTCGTGCTCTTTCTCTCCCATTTTTTTTCTCTCCTAATCAATCTCTCGGTCTTTCTCACTTTCTTTCTTAGTATTTCTCGGTCTGTCCCGGTAGCTCAGTGGTAAAGGCGGCACTCTGTGAATCCAGAGTTTGCAGATGTCGTGGGTTCAAAACCCAGCCGGGACATGACAAGTCATCCTTCCATTTGGGAATTTTACCACATAATAATACGTCTTGGGCTTACTGCTGGAATAATGGGTCTTAATAGTCCTAATCGGGCAGTATAAATAAGGCGATATTATTATTATTATTATTTCCCCTTATTCTCTTTCTCTCTTTTTTCCTCTTTCCAATCCATCTCTCTGACTTTCTCCTTTCTCCCTCTCTCTTTCTTTGTCTCTCCTTTTTCAATATCGTGGCTTACTCCAACTATACCTCATTGTGAGTAAAAGTGAAAAAAGTGAATACATAATAAATAAAAAAAAAAAAAGAGAGAGAGAGAGAGGGAGAGAAGAGAGAGGAAGGGAGAGGGTATGAGAGGAGAGAGATGGAAGGAGGGAGAGAGAGAAAGAGAGAGGGAACGAGTGAGAGAGGAATTCTAAAAGAGAAAGGTGGAAAAAAAAATTCATATGAACATTCAGAATAAATAAATAAGTATATAAAGTTGACTGAAAAAGAACTTTTGACATCTTTTCTCTCTCTTAATATTATTTTTGGGACTTTTTTTTATTGTTTTTATTTTCCTCATACTCCTGCCTTTCTTCTTCTTCTACATCTTCTTTTTATTCTTAGAGTTTTATTTCAACTTTCTCTTCTCTCGTTTTTTTTTTTTGAGAATAAATTTTATGCAAATTAAATTTTTAGACAGCAGCAGCAGGCGTCACATGACGAGGCCAGGGGCGGCTGACAGCAAGGAGGCTGGGGGTTCTAACCCCGTTCTGAACCTGAAAGTGAGATAGTTTCAATAAAATATTGGTCGGAAATTAACCAAACTATTGGCTAAAAATCAAAAGTTCGGTAGTATTCAAACATAAATATGCGCGGGAAAAAGCGAAAAAACAATTTTTACTTGAAAGACTGGTGGAGACTTCATGACTAAATGGAGATGGTCCAAATGCAGATGGTCAGTTTTACCTTCCAGCCGACGATATGTGAATTTTGTATTTTTTTTTTTATTACATTAAATTATTACAGAATTTAATATTATAGAATGCTAACGTTTCTCAAAGTTAAAGAAAACTGTGTTGAGAAAGGGGATAACTAGATTTTTACTCAATATGGAACTCGAACCACCGATCTTCAGATTACGAGTCGACCCCCACATCGATCAAGCTACTGAAATCTTAAATACATAACAATACTGAGGGCGATAATAAAAGAAGAAGAAAAAAATACAAATAAAAACATAAACCACTCTCCCTTACAAAAGAAAAAGGTGTCCTATCTGAAATTCAGAAGTAAAAATAAGATATCACATAATTATGTTAAAAAAATGCTCAGAAGGCAATTTTTTATGCAAAGGCCTGTTAGTCGACAGGAAAGTTGAAGAAGAAAAAATGTCCCGGAATTTTCAAATGAAAAATAATACTCACAAATTGATTCAATTGGGTTTGAAAGAAAGAAAATGAGATCGAGATGTTAAAAAGACCGCAATTAGACATTTTCCTTTTGTTCAATTTTTATAATTTTCTATTCCAGTCTCTCTTCTCTCCCTCATTCCTCTCAATTTTCCTCATTTTATTCCTCCTTCTCATGCCATTCCCTCCCTCTCTTGTCCTTTTCCAAGTTTTCCTGAGTGAATGAAATCTCTAATTTAATATCAATGATTTTCTTACTAGCTTACTTCAGTCCGGGGTTCAGTGGCAGAGAATGCCAAAGGCGTTATCTTCGCCCCGGAACTGAGGCAACACTTTGTTAATTAAACGATTCCCGTTGTTTTTGAATTCCAAAAAACAATCACACAAGTATTTCATGATATTAACAACTAACTAACTAGATAGATAGATAGATAAATATAGTTGTATTTATTTTAAAATAAAATGTTACAACGAGGTTGGCAATAATAGATACAAGATAAAGGTTAAAAATGAATAAATAATAGATTAAACTTCTTACAGAACAATAAATAAATAATTGCAAGTAACTTTAGAAACTAAATGGGCAGTAATAAAATAAAACAAGTAGATATAAAATAATAAATAAAAAAAAATACCTTTTTTTACATTTCAAAAGGTGAATAATTAGCAATATACCTACCGTTCTTTGCTAATTATAGGGAATTCAACTAGCTAAAATAATTAATTTTAAAGGTTTATTCATTTCTTAGAAATGCTCTTAATTTTAAAGCTTCTTTCACATATATATAAAAGTTCAGTACAGTTTCCTTCGTGGGGTTCTGTAAAATATTGGACAATGTAATGTTGTCTCTCGTATTTACACTTGGTGCTAGAAATCGCTCTCGAATAGCGGAGTAATGAGGACATTTAATTATGAAGTGGGTCAAGTCTTCTTTTTCCCTCAGGTTACAAATACTACAATCTTCATTACTGTCCCATTTGAAACTAATTTTATTAACATAAAACTGTACAAATAAGTTTCCAGATAGTCGCATCTGGGCCATGACTCTAATTCTATCAATAGGCACTCGCTCTAATATGTACTCGGAAGTTTGTAAAATATTTTCAGCACAAGATTTTAACTTGACCTCTTTGTATAAAGTGCAGTATGATGAGTTACCCAACCTTACCCAATCCTCCTCTATTAGTTGGACATGGTATTTACCTAAAATATCATTTTTCCTAAGATTAAGCAATGTTTTGCACTGAGCTTCCCAAACCTCCGCAAAACCCAAGGAAACCAATTTAGACTTTAAAAGGGAGGCCCAATTGTATTTTTGGACATTGCTAGAGTTCTGATCCATATAGACTAACTGGTTATAACAAACTCTGGGATATCGCTCGGAAGACATAGATAAAATTTTGAGCCACCATTCCAGCATCATCTTGAACACCTGGTAAGCTAGCTTGACCACGCCCATTTCGAGTCTCAACATGTAGTGAGGGGTACAGCGGGGCAGGCAAAACACTGATTTGAGGAACTGGGCTTGACATACTTCTATCACTTCTGCATATCTGCTTCCCCACACCTCCACCCCGTAGAGGAGATTAGCCTTCACTATAGCATTGTACAGCTTCATTCTGCTTTTATGGGACTCCATTTTTGAATTTACCAGTATTTTCCTGACACTAGCCACTGCCATTCTTCCTTTGGACATTGCTTGCTGGGACGCCTTATGGAATACTCCATGGGAAGAGAATTTTATTCCCAGGTAGATGTAGTCAGGGCACACTTCCAATACACGATTATTATAGTAGAACACGTCTGATGCGGCTACTCTACCACCGCGACGGAATATAACTATCTTGCTCTTGGACTCGTTGACTGTCATTTTGTTCGCGACGCAGTATGAAAGCAGCAGATCCAGTTTTCTCTGCATATCCGCCTTACTATTTGACAGAATTATCAGATCGTCACAATAAAGAAGGAGTAGGATATCAGTTGAGCTGTTAATACTGACCCCATCGGCTCCTCTTTGCCTCAGATAATCCTCAAGGTCATTAATAAAAATAATAAAGGCAAGCGGTGATATTGAATCTCCTTCCAAGACTCCCTTCGTTATCCTGGCGGCAGGCGTTAGATTTGTGTCGACTCGGATCTGGGTACTCGCTTTCTGGTAGATATTTTTCATCGTCATGATAATTTTGGCTGAAATTCCAAATTCATACATCTTCGCAAACAACAAGTCGTGCTGCACTTCGGAGAAAGCGGACTTATAGTCAATGAAGGCAGCGTAAAGTTTGCGTCCTCTGATGAGATGCATGGACACTATACTAGAGAGGCTGAATATGTTGTCCAGACAGCCTCGACGAGGTCTAAACCCAGCCTGAGCCTCGATAAAAATCTTGTTGTCCTCACTCCAGACTAGCACACAACTAACTAACTAAAAAAAATAACAGCTACTAAAAAAATCAATTGAATTATTTGCAGCAGACGGTTTATTGGCGCAAAACACAGGATTTTATTGCCACTTCAATCGTATCATACACAAAACTAATTAGTATTCCTCTCACTGTTGACCTGACTCCCAATCAACTCCTCTGGCAAAAACGCAAGCACAACGAAAATTACAATTATCTATCGAAGAAGAAAATGAAAAAAGAAAATAGAAAATTACAACTATCTATTGTAGAAGAAATAATGAGTAAAAAAATACAGGGAATCCGAAAATTTCAACTATGTATCTTTTGTAGTAGAAAAAATTAAAAAAGAAGAAGAAAAAACAGAAGAAATTCTAGAGAGAAGAAAAAAAAAACAGAAATTGTTAGAAAAAGAAAAAATTAATATTCTCGTTCGTGCCGTCCATACTAAGAGGCAATCATGTTCTCTGTCGGGAACGCTATATTTTCCCCCAATTTATAGCTACGAAGAAAAGTTCTGAGGGAGTGGGGGGGGGGGAGAGCAGGGGAGGTCCCGGGGGGAGGGAGGGGGGTATCAAACCCAGACCTCTGGAATACAGGGTGGTGGTGATGGTGTGCAAAGGTCGGTGAACTGATGTGTGTACAGATTTCTTCAATATTAATATTAGGTAAACAATTACGATCAAACTTTATTTAAAAGTTAGTATAGTATAGTATAGTATATTTATTGTTTATTAGACATTAAAAATTTATAAAACATAGTCACCCTATCTAACTTATGACTAAGAAAAAAAAAATAATAATAATAATAATAATAATAGGTAGTAATAAAAAAAAAAAAAAAAAAAAAAAAAAAAATGTGTTAATCGCACGATGTGATACTACAACTAGGTACTCAAACTCACCTTAGTAAATTTATGCTTAACTTGGGACTCGAACCACCGACCTCCAGGTTACAAGTCCGCCGCCTTATCGATTGAGCTACTTTATTTACAATTTTTATAAAGGTATATTGAAGAGGTTTTATTATGTATATTATTAATCGAAGCCTAATCAAGGGTGTTGATGCCTTTGGTATTCTCATCATCCGAAGCGATGACCTCCAGGTTATGAGTCCACCGCCAGTTCTTTAAATTTGAGCGGAAGTCTTCTTATACAGGCAAAGTTGGAATAAGAACCCAAGGGACAGAGAGAAAAGTGTTTATAATTTCTAATATAGTCAGATTAGCCAGTTTTTAAATAAAGTTTTTTAAATAAAAGTTATTCACAATATTTAAAAAAAAAAATAAAACAAAAAAAAATAAAAAAAAAGTTCTCTATACATATCAGGTGATGCAGGGACCTGAAATTTTCTCTATTATAGTAGTAGAATTAGTAGGAGTAAACTCTTTAGTGAAATTAAAAACACAAATGGAGGTATTATTCCCTAATAGATCTTTGCAATCCAACCCATGATCTTGCACCACTTAGAAAGAGTTTTATTATAAAGCGTTTTCTTTAACATATTATTACGTCCTGTTATAATCATAATAATAATAATCTTTAGTGGAAGGCAACCACCAGACGAGGTTAATACTCAAAGCATAATAATCACCTAACCCTCAGAGTCTTATTATTGTGTGGTCATAAACTCATATTAATGAGGAAAAATTTATGCACTGGTGGGTGGGATTCGAACCAACGGATCCCTACGCTACCTGGATTACCAGACTAGAGCGTTAACCACTCGACAACCAGGGCACGTTATATCCAGGTTCGATCTCTTCTATAGATCTTCTCATAATATCTCAAGGAAATGAATTTTACTGAATCCTGATTTCCATTCTAACTTACTTACTTTACTTTCTGTGTCCATGAGTGTTGTGTCATGGTGATGGAAGGATTGATGGGGGTTTTAACCCCTGTGGACGCCCACAAGCAATTTTCTGCGCTCCTTCCGTGTCCTGTGTGTGGTGTATTGTGTGGTTTGAAGCTGGTCGTATCTCTGCAATCGAACATCTAAAACACATCACGATTAAATCGTCTTTGTCAAATCTCGCAGGACATAGACGTCCTTGAGAAGTTTTGGCAACCCATCCAAGCTCCAAATCAAGGATCAGCCGATCAATTCCGGTGTCTGACAATAATCATATGGTCATGACTACATCAGCTTGCTGTGCCAAACAACTTGTGAGGTGTAGGGTCGCAGAAGCTAACTTACAATGCATTGCTAACCGACCTCAGTAGCTTGATCGATAAGGCAGCGGACTTGTAACCTGGAGGTCGGTGGTTCAAGTCCCGGTTTCAGCGTAGATTTAGTAAAGCGAGTTTGAGTAGTTGTGATATCACGAAAGTGATTAACACAAATATGATAACTATTATGATTATTATTACAATGCATAGCTAATCTACTATCTACTAGCTAAGCCGTTGGCGCGTTGAATACATCGGTTCTCGTACGATCACCGAAGTTAAACAACGTCCAGCAAGGTGAAAAATTCGTGATGCTGGTAGGAAGGTGTAGACTGCGGCATTCCGGCCCAACCCAGGCTGGGTGATACTAAATTTTTACCACTTTATGTACTCGAACCACTGACCTCCGTCGTATTATTATCTACCTTCCACTAAGGAATATTACCATAATTTTTCTTTAATAAGTTAGTTATCATATTTGTGGTAATCACTTTCGTGATATCACAATTATACTCAAACTCACTTTGCTAAATCTACGCTGAAACCGGGACTTGAACCTCCAGGTTAACAGTCCACCGCCTCATCGATCAAGCTACTGAGGCCGGTATTAAGCAACGTCATACAGGCACTGCCTACAAATTATTCTTTAATATTTACCAATGTTCTTATACGAACATTTTTTATAATGTTTATAGGGCGTCCAATGAATAACATGCTTAAATAATCTGAAGTTTTTGGCAGTGTTTTTCTAGATGTCTGTAGCAGAGTTAATTATATAAAAGTGTTAATAGATACGTCGGGTGTTTATAGATAGAATTAATTATTTAATTCAGTATTTGACTTGACAATACCAACACGAGAGAATGTGTTAATATGTGAGGAACACAAAAGCAGGCTTATGGCGTGCATACATATGTCCTTATTAAATTGAATTAGCTATAAGTAAAGTCTATTTAATGAAAGGAACCTTCCTTGGACATTTATTTAATATATTATACCTTCTTAACTCCTGAAGATTATTTATAATGTGTGCCACAAGACTTGCTTGTCGAATGACAACATCGATATGTTATCTGAGCGCGCGATTAGTTCAGTGGTTGAGCACTCTCTTGAGTCGCTTGCCATGCGGAAGGTCAGGGGTTCGATCCCGCGTGCCGACAAAAAAATTGTATTCTTAATTTGGTAACAAATGTTTGTAAGGAATACCTTCCGGTGGGCTCGTGTTGACTCAGCACCTAATTGGGAAGTATTGTGTCACTTCTCGCCCATCAGAGGGGAGGCCTACTACGAGATGGGCAGGCTATGGGAGAATTTCTTAGGGTGGAAAAGGAATTTTTGTAGAACGAGAGAATTTTGAGAGGTGAAGGGAACTCAGATATTAAGGGGTGGGGTTTTTGTAACAGCATGCGTGCCTCGTTAATTCTACCTGTCTGGTTTTGATAAAATGAAAAGTATGAACGTGGAATTATAAGCATTTCCCTTTCTCCGACCTCAGTAGCTGGATCGATGAGGCAGCGGACTTGTAACCTGAAGGTCGGTGGTTCAAGTCACGATTTTAGCGTAAATTTAGTAAAGATAGTTTGAGTAGATATCACGGAATTGATTAGCTCAAATATGATAACTTATTTTAGTGTCTCTCACTCTCTCTCTCTTTTCTCTCCCTCCATTCCTATTTCATCATTTCCTCTCTATCTTTCTCTCTCTCTCTCTCTCACACACACTCTCTCTCTGTATCTCTCTCAGTTTGTTAATGAAAGTTAACACATACTTTGAAACTTGAAGAAAACCCCCAGAAATTTCAAGACAATCTTTTTTTTTTTTTTTTTTTTTTTTTTTTTTTTTAAATACATACATCTACACTGATATATCCTTTGGGAGGATATATCAGCAATAACTGATGTGTACTTATATTAAACTATATAATGAGTGTCGGCCTATGAACAGTGTTGTTATACCTGTCCATGGCGCGGACTATAGGGGATTTGAACATATATGTTTCTTTTCTGTTTGGTATTTCAAAAAAAATATTTTGATTTTCCCTAAGTCTGGTGTCGGGTATCTTTACGGTAAGTTTGTTTTTTATATAGGGACAGTTAATTTGACCTCGGCACACATTTTCGAGTAATTTTATTTCTTGTTCGTTTCTTCTTTTTTCTAGTGTATCAAGGCATATGTGTTCTAGTAGTAGGTCATATTGAATATAATTAGGGTATAGGGGGTATCTAGTTGAAAGCTACGTAAAAAAAAAAAATACTTTCTATACCCTAACTAAAGGTAATAGAAAGTAAAAAATCCATAAAATCAAGAATGGTTCTACTGTTTATTTTGACCCCCCAGAAGCTAGTCTCACTTAGGTCCATGTCAGGTGTGTGCCCATGCCCATGCCAGCATTTATAGCATCACATTATGTACCGGATATTGACACGGCCATTAGTTTTGACAGTTGCCTGTCTAATAGCTAACACCTTTGCTTCATACTGGACATCACCATCAGCTAGAAGAACAACAACAACAACACTAACAACTACTACAACAACAACACTAATAACAAAACACCACTAACAATAACAACAACACCACTAACAACTACTACAACAACAATAACGAAAACACCACTAACAATAACAACAACAAAAACTAAACTAACAATTACAACAACAACACCACTAACAACAACAACAACAAAAACGACAACAACAACAACAACAACAACAACAACAACAACAACAACAACAAAAACGACAACAACAACACCACTAACAACAACAACAACAACAACAACAACTGCAACATTAGCAACAACAAGACAGGAGAAGGTGGACATTGAGCTAAAATAATAATAATCCAAATATAAAAAAAAAACATCACTACTTTAGGTATTGTTTAATTTATTGATGTACATACATGAAATTTTATGTGTGTAATGATATATTATCTATGTAATAATATGTCATCTACCGAAAAGTACAAATAATGTACTTAGCGGAACTTTAAACTATATGAGTATTATTATTGAAAACCTAATAAAATTATTATTATTATTACTATGTGTATTCAAATGGGTAATCACTGATGCATAGTACATTACAGTGAGTGCTAAATTTGTATACCGTCCATGTATGTATTTAATTTATGTTAATACTTACCTATTATCTATGTGGCAAGGGTTTAATCCAATTTAGCAGGACATGTGCTGTTAACTGTTACGGTGTGGTGAACATACAGACTTCTGTTTTCTGCCACAAATTATTATCATCATCATTATCATCATAGGGTAACGTCATCTTGAACGTTGGTAGCCAGACAGTGCAGGAATGACTCAGAAGTTCTACCACTGTCTTTACAAGGAGCCTAATAATTGACAAGGGTTATTAAAAATAATAAACATACTTATTATCTTTCGGCCATGCCTCGATAAGCTCACCGCGCACCGCCGACCTGGCAGTGAACGCGGCTAGTATAAATATAAATAACTAATTATAACCAACCTCAGTAGCGTGATCGATAAGGCGGCGGACCTGGAGGTCGGTGGTTCAAGTCCCGGTTTCAGCGTAGATTTAGTTAAGCGAGTTTGAGTAGTTGTGATATCACGACAGTGGTGAACACAAATATGATAACTTTTAAATAACTAGTTATAAATCAAAATATTAAATAAAAATTTCTTTCTCTGTTTCAGGTATGCTGGTATTCCTTCGAGCTGTGGATTTGTAACCCGGAGGTCTGTGGTTCGAGTCCAGTCAAGTGATTAAGGTTACTTTATTTGAGTTTGTGACCACATAATAATGACACTCTGAGGAAGAGGGAGGAAGGAAGGAAGAGAGAGAGAGAGAGAGAGAAAGAGATTATTATTACTAAACTCTTTATTAGAAGAACATATGCATAAACAAATAATGGTAAAATTACAAAATTGACAATATAAATATAAACAAGAAAAAAATAAACAAAATATATATATAATATGTCCTAACTACAGGGCGGGGTTATTGGCTATGGCAATCTCTTCCATCAAGCCCTTTACACAATTCTACAAAAGTGTTATCTCATTAGCACCTAGGAGAACGCTATCAGCACATTCATTATTCATTCCATCTCCTATGCATACAGACCATCTATGAACTATTTCAACTTTCAACTGATGAATATTAACAGAGCATCCCTCCAGCGAAATATGATTACCATCGAGGGCACAATTCAATTTTTTTATACAGGGTGGTCAGTATTCACGTTGGGTTCACAGCACGTGCTTTGGGTTCGAATCTTGAAGAGACAGGAAAAATTGATTGTTTCACTGTGTTGTTTTCAGCTTTTCAATAATGACATCTGGGCTTTGGAAGCTATAGAAAAGAGTATACTCTGTGAAACTTTACAACTATCAATAACTCCATAGTTTGCGGAATTTTCAACAACAACGAAATAGTTTGTCCTAAAACCCCGCCCTTCAGTTAGGACATAATATGTTTCTATATATTTTTTTTAACTGAACAATATGATCACTCAAGCCAAACGAAAACACAATTTTGATTTATTCAAAAGTTGTAAGGGTGATATGAAGAAAACTTGGAATAATATTGACATAATTACAAACAAAAGAAGAAAAAATAATGAAACAATTATAAAAAACAATTTCCACTGTAGTTCATTTAACATGCATGAAATAGCAAATAATTTTAACAAAACTTTTAAACAGGACATAATTAGATTAAAAAGTGAAAAAGAAATTCTGCATTCAAATATAGAGTTTGCCACAGAAGAACAACATGAAAGAGAATTATTTGATATAAATAACATTAATTTTAACCAATTATTAAATATTACAAAAGAAATCAATGTTAATAAAGGACCTGGACATGATGGCATAAGACCGAAAGACATAAAAAACAATATCATTTGTATAGGAGAAATACTTGAAACCATAATCAATAGAATTCTAAATGAAAAAGATATACCTAAACAACTAAAAAAAGCAAATTTAACACCCGTTTACAAAAAAGGTTCTAAGAGTGAATATACTAATTATAGACCAATAACACAAATGTCAATAATTTTGAAAATACTTGAAAAACATATACTTAAACAATTGACAAATTATATTGAAGAAAATGATATATTGAATAGAAATCAACATGGATTTAGGAAAAACAGAAGTACGAGTACATTACTTAATGAGTATACTGAAGACCTAAATATGGCATTAAATGATAATAAATACTGTTTAACACTATCTCTAGATCTAAAAAAAGCTTATGACACCATAAATCATGACAGTATTATTGATACTTTAATTAAAATGGGAATAACAGAAAATACAAAAATATTTTTCAAAAATTATTTTAATAACCGTAGACAATATATCAAAATTGGAAAAGAGATAAGTGAAGAAATCTTGATTAATTGTGGACTGATTCAAGGATCCATATTGTCTCCGATGTTATTTAACCTATATGTAAATGATCTACATAATATAGGTATAAAATCCAATATACTACAATATGCAGATGATACTCTGTTGTATTTTATACACGAAAGTAAGAATGAAGTATACAAAATAATACAAGAAGACATGGATAAAGTTTTGATTTGGCTTCACAAGAAAGATATATTTCTAAACAAGGAAAAAACCGTTGCAATATTATTTCAAAATCCAATGGTAACTAGATTCAGAGAAACATCAAACCTGAATATTCAAATCCATGAAAATCTTTGCATTGATAAAAATACAAAATCTATTTGTAACTGCACAACAGTGAGCAATGAAAAAAATATGAAATATCTTGGCATTCAATTTAGTGAAAACTTAAAATGGAACAGTCATACTCAATATTTAAAAAACAAGTTGAATAATATATTAAGAAAAATGCATTTTATCAAGAAAATAATGCCAATGAATATTAAAGTAATGATATACAAAACAATATGCGAATCAACAATAAGATATGGTATCGAAACATACGGCTATACAGCAAATATTCATATAAAACCTATACAGGGTGTCCCACCAAACTTGGACACCTCAAATTACTCGGCCCCTGAAAGAGTTTTTGAAAAATAAAAAAATCTAGGGTACATGTGCTAATTATGCGGTTTCAGTTATGAAATTTTTTTTATACAGGGTGGTTCAAAAGTCAGAAATTGAGGTGTCAACTTTCGATTTTTAAATGGATCGACCTGAATTTTATTTGATAATTTTACTTCTAAATGATTTCTGAGTACTTTTTTAAACAAAAATATTACATACAGGGTGGTTTTTTTTCGAACAATTTTTTTTCTAAATCTTGAATAACTCAAGTTCGGTTAATTTTTTTGATAACAATAAGAGAATGTGTTTGTGTAATGAATACACGCACTTTCAATTGGCATCAAAATTTTTTATACAGGGTGGTTCACAAGTGAAATAATGACTTGATTTTTTTTAAAACCGAGTTTTTTTAATTTTTTATTTAGGATTAATAATTCTCGTCTAACTTTACACATTTTTCGTTAATCATATCGAAAAACAAAACTAAAGTGTTGTACAGGGTGAGACATAATTTTTTTGTAACACCCTGTATTTGGGTAGTCAAAAAGACGCAAAATTAAATATAAAGACTAAATATGCAAGAAAAACTTTGATTTTTTATTAAACTAAAAAGTTATGGTGTTTTAACTAATATTGTTGCATGGACCACCCTGTAGATATTTTCTTAAACCATCATATGGGTAGTCGAAACTGTCTAAAATTCAACGAGGAGTCCAAATCTGAAAGAAAAAAAATGAATTCAAAAAGCCATGCTCAATTTTGTGTCTACACCTACCTACTTTTTATTTCAAGTTTTAAAATCATTCAGTGTGGACACCAAATTGAAAATGGCTTCAAATTCGTGTTTTTTACTTGTTTTTCCCACATGATTCGAAGTGTTCGTTGAATTTTATACAACTTAGAGTACCTACATGATAGTTTAAGAAAATATCTACAGGGTGGTCCATGCGACAATATTAGTTAAAAAACCATAACTTTTTAGTTTAATTAAAAATCACAGTTTTTCTTGCATATTTAGTCTTTATATTTAATTTTGCGTCTTTTTGACTGCCCAACTACAGGGTGTTACAAAAAAATTATGTCTCACCCTGTACAACACTTTAGTTTTGTTTTTCGATATGATTAACGAAAAATGTGTAAAGTTAGACGAGAATTATTAATCCTAAATAAAAAATTAAAAAAACTCGGTTTTAAAAAAAATCAAGTCATTATTTCACTTGTGAACCACCCTGTATAAAAATTTTTGATGCCAATTGAAAGTGCGTGTATTCATTACCCAAACACATTCTATTCTTGTTATCGAAAAAATTAACCGAACTTGAGTTATTCAAGATTTAGAAAAAAAATTGGTCGAAAAAAAAACCACCCTGTATGTAATATTTTTGTTTAAAAAAAGTACTCAGGAATCATTTAGAAGTAAAATTATCAAATAAAATTTAGTTCGATCCATTTAAAAATCGAAAGTTGACACCTCAATTTCTGACTTTTGAACCACCCTGTATAAAAAAAATTTCATAACTGAAACCGCATGATAAGCACATGTACCCTAGATTTTTTTATTTTTCAAAAACTCTTTCAGGGGCCGAGTAATTTGAGGTGTCCAAGTTTGGTGGGACACCCTGTATTATCTGTAATTAAAAAAATAATAAAAACAACTCTATATCCAAATACTTCAAAGACTCAAAGATCAAAATTAATGGAGAAATATAAAATAATGAATTTTAATAATTTGCATAAATATATATTAACAACCAAGCACTATTATGAAAACAAATACAGAATAATAATAGAAACGAATCATAACACAAGAAATAGAATATTTAAAATACCTAACACTAAAAATAAATATGGAGAAACTTCCTTTCAACACCATATACCAAAACTACTTAATTGTCTACCAGAAAATTTAAGAAACATTGAAAACAAGAGAGCCATGAAGAAAGAAATCCAAATATTTTACTCGAAAAACAACAATGAAATATAATAATTGAAAAACAGAAGAAAGCAATAACAAAAAAAAAAAAGATTATCTAAAAACATACAAAGAAGAAGAAGAAAAAAAAAAAAAAAAAAGAAAATATGTAAAACCATTCCCTAAAAGTACTCTGAGTACTTAGAGGGAAAATTAGAATTTTAAATGTATATTAGAGAAACAAATAAATTCATTATTATTATTATTATTGTTCTAAAAATTATTTTGTACTGTACATTTGTCTTTTTATATCTAAAAAAGTGTTATATAATAATCATAATAATAGAAATTATCGGAAGTAATTAGAACGTTCAATCTACAAATCTACCCGTGCTAATACCTTCAGCACAAGATTTTTATCTTTTGAAGGTGGGTATACCCTCATAGTTTGTTGAAGATGATACGTACTGTAAAAAATAAATAAATGGAAACTTAAAAAAAAAAAAAAAAAAAAAAAAAATGAAAATATACTTACATGCACCTTGAGCTAAGCGACACAAACAAACAAATACATTATCCACATAATTTAGTTTAGCTTAAAACAAGTGAACCACCCTGTATGAGTGCATACATAAATGCAAGGAGAACCCAACATTAACCACATATAATTTAGTTTAGCTTAAAACAACTGAGCCACCCTATATGAGCGCATGCATAAATGCAAGGAGAATGCACTATGCATGTAAATTTCAGCTCTGATGAAAGCAGTGGAAAGCACAATACAAAATGCAAGTATGTATTTTGCAAATCTATGTAAAAGAGGTAAAGCTTCAAAAGCTATGTACATGTACAATATATGTATATGTTGCAGGAACTTCCCGATTTCAGAAACAACTAGAGGTCCCTGATTATAACTTTCAATAGTAGTCACCGCGGCCGAGTGAGTAAGCGCGCTAGACATTGCACGCACGGTGACCTGGGTTCGATCCCCAGCGGGGCACTATTTTTTCTGCTCTGTACTTGGGTGTTCGGGGTCCACTCATACCTCGTGAGGAAAAATGAGTTACTGCTTTAATGTGAGCAGCGACCAGTGGCGGAATGATGGGCAAAAATAAGATATTGGGATATTAAAAATATGGAAAAGTACTATAATTCTGCGTTACCCACTATAATTGTGATATAATAACACCAAGAAACACATTGGTTGATTTTAACTCTTAATTATTCGGAAATTTCTAGTTGATCCTAGGAATTTCGAAAAGATTTTATACGGCGGAACCTTCGACTCTCACCCGAAATTTCAAAACCATTAGAGGAAGAAGTTCCTAGGAACAACTAGATTACTAGAAGTTTCTGAATTCGGGGAGTTCCTGAAACATATACATTTATACATACTATTACGTATGTCTGACTGTATGTATTGTATATGTTCGAGTATGTCAAAGAGTTAAAGCCTAGAGAGGGCATAACGAGGCTAAGGCAACTTTGGTGTGGAAATTGAATTAGGCTGATTTGCAAAACCCTAATGAGTGCAGCTCTCTCGCTTTGACCCTTTGTCTCTCTCTCTCTGTTCCTATTTTGTAGGTTGATTGATTCTGTCCGGAGGTTATTGGCCTAGTGAGCGTATTCTCCCAACTTTCTTACTCACATAATTTTCGTCTCTACCTTTGACATGCCCATATCATTGTAATCTTCTCTCCTGTATCTTTTTTGTAACTTCCGTTACCTTAATTCTATTTCTAAATTCTTCATTCCTTATTCTGCTCAATCCAATCCAATCTTATTCATCCAATTTACAGTACAAGTAAATTTAAAAAAAGAATGTCATCGCTGGGGATCGAACCTACACCCTTCGATTCAGGCAAATATCAGTGGTAAGTTACATGGCAAGCGAGTAACTTACCACTTTTATGATAACTTTCTTGATATCACAACTCAAACTCACGTTGCTAAATTTAACTTGGGACTTGAACCATCGACCTCCAGGTAACAAATCTGCTCCCTTATCGATCAAGCTATTGAGATTGGTGTATAAAGCTAATTATGTTCGAGTATATCTACCCGTATCTATTTTTTTACTCCCTCTCTCTCTTTCCCTTTCTCACTGCACTTTTTCCAATGCACACATGTTGCAGTTGAAAAGATTTCCCTAGAAGATATTCACTCTTTCTGTGTATTATCTCTCTCTCTCTTCCTTCCTCTCTACCTCTCTCTCATCTCTCTATTTCTCTTTCTCAGTCCTCCAAATCTCTCTATCCTGATTTCTTGCTCTCTGGCTCTCTATCTTTCTCTCTCTCTATCATTATCTCTTCCTTCCATCCTCTCTCTCTCTCTCTCCCTCTCTCTCGCTCTCTTTCCCTCTGTATATGTATTCTGCTCCTTCTATTTATCTCTCCTTCTCTCACTCTTTCTCTCTCTCTCTCTTTCTCTCTCTCTCTCTCTCTCTCTTCAGCTCTCCCAATCTCTCTATTTTGCTTTTTTTCTCTCCCTCGTTCTCTCTCTCTCTCTTTCCTATCTTCTTCCTCTTCTTTTCTTTCAGTACTACACATCTTTCAATTTCTATAATATGTATCCTGCTCTTTCTCTCTCTCTCCATTTCCTCCCTCCTAATCTCTCTCAATAGTCGCTATCCCTCCCTTTCTTTCAGTACTACACATCTTTCAATCTCTGTATGTATCGTTCTCTCTCTTTCTCTCCTTCTCCCTCTCCTCCTCCCACCTAATCTCTCTGTATAGTCTCAATCCCTCTCCCTCTCCCTCCCTCTTCTTCTCTATCCGTCCCTCTCCCTCCCTCCTCTTCTCTATCTCTCCATCTCCCTCTCAAACTCGTGTCTCTCTCCATTAGATCTTGTAAACGTATTTTTCCACTCAATTTAAAACTCTTAGAAAGTAGAAAGTTGCAGATAGAAAGCTGTGTTGGCAACTTGGCTGGCTTCTCTCATATAGTGTATACTCGTAGGTACATTAAACATAATATATAGGTATTGTACATATGTACTTACATAATTATTCAGTCGTAAGTATACATAGTATGTTAGGTATGTTTAAGAATGAATGTATTGTACAGTCATTCTTAAACATACGTAACATGTAAATACATACGTACATACATATGAACCATATTCATTCATACCCATATAATGTATGTTCAAGAATGTATTCTACAGAATTACAGCAAACTCACTGCAGTGAAGCTGGCGGAGAAAGTTTTCCAATTTTCTTCGTTTTTAATGTCCTATTGTACACAATTATGTAGTATACGTGTACAATGTATACATAAAATAGATATACAAAAATCTCTTCTTCTATACAAACCTTTTTCTCTACATTGGAATAATAACTATTCTCTGACAATAATTGAAAATGAAGGTGATTATTCAAATTCGCACCCTCGTGATGCTGTCAGTTTCCGACCCAACCCAGGCTGGGTGAGGATGGGTTAATAAAGTTGGTACCCTCGTCATAGGCGGCACTCTGTGAATCCAGAGGTTCCAGAGGTCGCGGGTTCGAAACACAGCCGGGACATGACAAGTTATCCTCCCATTTGGGATTTTTATCACATAATAATACATCTTGGGCTTACTGCTGGAATTATGGGACTGAGTAGTCCTAATCGGGCAGTATATAAATAAGACGATATTATTATTATACATTCCGCTTGGATTTAATTCACATGAGACTATAATTTACAAGATCAGCCAGAGTCTGATGTATATGATTATCCATTTACATCGTAATGATAACTTTGTATTTCATACACATTTGGTATATAATTTGTGTATGTTACAATTATTACACTCACATGCAAATTAATCGGACCACATCTACTCGCTTGCGATGCGGAAGGTCCCAGGTTGAATACAAAAAATTGTATTCAAAATTTGTTCACAGTCGTTTGTAAGGGATACCTTCCGGTGCGCTCATGTTGACCCAGCTCCTAAATGGGAAGTATTGTGTCACTTCTCGCCCATCAGAGGGGAGGCATACTACGTGATGGACAAGCTACAACACAGACCACAAGCGTCTACAGTAGCTCCTGTTTCATGGCTACGAAATGAAAAAGGCTGTGTTAGTCGTTATGTGTGAATGACGAAGAGCTTGCATATTCTGAGAATCGGTAAAATAAATAAAAGTAAAAACTTTTAACTAAACCAGCAATAGGTCACATCTTTTTGCAAGTCAGTGTACATAAGTTAATCTGTTTCAAGTATATAAATTGTAGATCTGTTCTAAGTACATAGCTTAATCGTACATAAATCGGGACAATCTGTCGCATCCACACAGGAATTAGCGCGATGTACTACGGCAGAGAGCTTAATATAATAAAACACTTCATTAGAACTGAACTTACTTTTTTACAGGGTGTATCAAGTCTAGTTTTTTTGTCTAGTTCGATCAGGTCGGTGGGAAAATGTTTTGGGGGTGCTACCACATAAATTGGACTAAAATGAATGCCAAAGGCATTATCACCATCCTTGATGAGCCTTTGTTTACTTTTATACTATTATAACCTTTCACTGTACCTCATTATAAATTTGTAAATTAAGTTTGATCAAAATTGTAGAATAATAATAATAAAATGGGATTTATAGACACTCATTTAGTACTCTAAGTTTCAGTTTGTGTACCATGCCAATTATAAATGAATTTTTTGAGAAATGTGTAATGATTTTCTGTGTGTAATTGTGTATTGAACGTCATTCTTTTTCCGTTTTGGTATGAGGGCACTGCAGTTCCGTAGCTTTTTTTTAAAACAGTTTTTTAAATAGTTTATTTATTTTCTTTATAAAGAAAAATTTATACAAAGGTACTTCTCCTAAGCTTTGAAGGGCTTCTAAGAGAAGTAATCTACTCATCTTAGATATCTACGAATTACTGTCGTATTTAAAAAAGTGTTCCACATTTTCTGTTACACTCTGTATGTCTAATGGCCGTAGTTAGCGTGCAGAGAGAACAATGGAAGAGCAGAGTACAATGGCCATTAGTGAAAAACATCCACGTCGAACCCACACACCCACGCGTGGCCGCCCCACCTGGCACACGGTGTTGTGAGGAGATCAAAGAGGAGAGAGAGAGAGGAAGGGAGAGAAAGAGAGAGAGAGAGAGAGAGAGAGAGAGAGAGAGAGAGAGAGAGAGAGAGAGAGGGGAGGGAAGGAGGGGGGGAGAGAGGGAAGAGAGATAAAAGAAATAAAGAGATATAAAAAAGAGGGGACGTAAAATAAAGACAAAGAGAGAAAGAAAGAAACAGAGATCAAAAAAGAGAGAAACATAGATAAATATGAGATATATAGAAAGAGAGGAAGAGTGAATGAAAGAGAAACACAGGAAGAGAGAGCGAAAGAGTAGGAGGAGAATACGGAGAAGTAGAGAGAGAATTCGAATATGAAAAGACCCTTGTATATCTCCTACGATAGTAATAGTCATAATTAAATCACGAAAAATACTTAGCGGAAGAAGATTTAAGTTTGGCATTTGAGACCATGGGGACATTTGCAGAGGAAACCAATAGATTAATTCAAGAATTGGGAAGCTAACTGGTTGAACAGACTGGAGATGAAAGAGCAGCATGCTACCTCACCCAACCTTTGAACCTGGCCATTCAGAGGGCTCATTATCTTCCACAAAGTCTTTGAATGAAGTGTTTGTCCTGTAGGCGCGGCCGACGGGAAAATGTTTTGGGGGTGCTGCAACATAAACCAGACTGAAATGGGATTTAAATTTACTCTCTTGCAGTACATAAAGAGTTTGTTTACCATGTCCATCATAATAATAATAATGCACTAATTATTCTAGAAATGTATGATAATTTTCAGTATGTACGAGCTAGGACTTGAGAAAATCCTCTCTTTTTCTTTTTCGTCGGGGGGTGCTGCAGTTCCGCAGCTCCTTAGCACCGGCCGATGTCCTTTAGTTCATGTTGAAATATAACATAAATATTAATTTAATTATATATTTATCAAATTATTATACCTGAAACCATCATTGCGGGTGGCGCCCCATACAATGAAAGACAGATCCAGGATCATCACGACTTGAACTTGCAACTATTAGCTGTAAGAATATATTGCAACTATTAGCTGTAAGAATACAAAACAAACAATAAGTTTCACAACAGAACGCAAAATAATTATCAACACGTGAATTATGAAATTATAAATTGCACGATTTGGTCTGGTTTCTTCAAGAGAAAATATACCATACCTACGCAAATTAGATGTTTTCTATCGATAGAAGCAATTTAGTGATTTCCTTTGTAAAATTTTTAATTGCATTTCATTCTGAAGATATTTACGATGGTTAATTTTGTTACACCTACTGCTTTGGGAGATAGTGTTTTGACAGTTTTAAACTTCTATTTATTCTAGAATCAAGATAAAAGATAATCTTCTGTATTTCATGATCAACGTAAAAGGTAATCAAGGTAGGAATCTTAGCATTCGGATTATCACCAATTTTTTCAATTAAGTTTATTGTTTTATTATTATTATTATTTAACACTTTATTAATATGAACATATACACAACATAGATAATTACAAATTAATATACATTATAAGGAGAAGTAAAAACAGAGAAAAATGTTTTGTGTTTTGTGACTTTGTAATTTATAAATAAAGCACACAACTTGTTTTCGTTTTTTTATTTTTTTTGGGGGTTTTCTCACTTTTAAGATCACCAAACCTTCCTTTTAAATGCACCCTGGATTGGGTCTTTTGAGTAAACAACACACTCTGATTGGGTTATTTGAACGAATTTTTAAGGTTCAAAGACAGATTATTACAGTGAGTTAAAAGCGACGTGAAACCCATTAAAAAAAGAAATAATGATAATACTCTTTAGTGGGAGGTAACCACCAGGCGAGATTCATGCTCAAAGCATTTTCTACCACCTAACCCTCAGAGTCTTATTATTATGTGGTCACAAATTCAAATTTAATGAGGAAAAAATCATGCACTGGGTGGGATTCGAACCAACGGATCCCTACGCTACCTGGATTTGCAGTCTAGCGCGTTAACCACTTGACTACCAGTGCACGCTATTTCATTAATAGAAATGGCGTTTGAGGGTTTAATATAAGGACGTCATTTTCAAACACAAACGTAATAATTATACGTTCTAGATACAATATTTGGATCAAACGTACATATTTGACCCAAATATTTGTTCACTTTGAATTCCAGCAAAGACTGAAATATATTTCCAATATCAAAAGTAAATTAAAATTTGGAAATTTCCATCGAGATTGAGCAAGCATTCAGTCTCTCAGAGCAAACATACTCAAATTTTATTCATACGAGTACATAAAAATAACTAGTTAAATCCCGGTACTTTTTCGCCGTTGGGGGTTATTGCCTGTGGTATCCTATTTGAATCATTAATCTAGCGCGTTAACCACTTGACTACCGGGCACAGAAAGACAATATCTCGAAAGAAAGACAGAAAGTCACTTGACAGGCAAGGTGAGATTTTTACTACGACTCATAATCGTAAAAGGTTTCACGATGGAGCGTTAAAAAAAAATCTAAAAAAAGCTATCGTAAAAAGTGTGGGTGGTTCTGTTTTAATAGGCAATTGCCTCTTGTGAGGTTGAATTTGGGGGGGGGGTCTTTGGGGGAGACAGCCAGTCTAACACACACATGTCTTCTTGTTCTAGAATGAAGATCCATTGGGTTGATCTTCATTCTAGTTGGGTGGAAGAGATTGCCACAGGCAATAACCCCGCCCTTTAGGTAGGACATTAGCTTTATTCACTTTTTTGTTCTTGTTTTTTTTTTTTTCAATCTATTTTTTTTTTTTTTTTTTCTTTGTATTGTATTTTACTGTATATATTTTGTCTTACCTAGTAAAGTTTAATTTAATAATAATAATAATAATAATAATTGGAAGAAAATAAACTAGAACAATCCCAGTACTTTGTACCTGTAAAAATGCAAATTCGGCGCCACCGAATTCGCACACCATGCATTGGTGGGTAAATCAGTTTACACACACGAGGGTGAGAATAACTGAATATTTTTCCCCGGAGATATATGAAGACATACATACAGTGCAAACATTCCCAGGAGAAGCTAATTCCAACACGTATGCAGAATTCATTCATACATATTCATTAGAGATATGCATAAATTGTCTGGAGACTCTATGTATCAACCCGGAACAGTGCTTGTCAAATTGTCCCTGTCAAATTTGACAAGATATAAAAAGTTTTTTTTTCTAGCAAATAAAATATATTTCAAAGGTAAAACATTTCTTCAAACTCACTACCGAGAGGAAGTGTGCATGTCTCTGATAAAAAGTTATAATATTTGTGTTACAACCTTTCTAATTCACACTGCTAAAGTGCTAAATGTTTACCGAACTTGGGACTTGAACGAGCGACCTCCAGGGTACAAGTCCGCCGTCTTATCGGTCAAGCTACTGAGGTCGGATCGGCTGTCAAAATTTAATAAAGGCATAACATAATCTGTATGAACAATTGAATTCTCACTTTGGGAATCTCTGAACACATGGTTACATGTGTCAATATTATTACTGCACAGGGGGACAGCAGAGGTTTCAAATATCATCTGTTTGGCACAACACCAAATTGGCTGTTGTGTCGGTCTTCCTTTTCATAATGGTCTGATTGGTGTTGTGTCTGATTGGTGTGTTGTTGTTATGGCTGTGTTGGCTACAACAATTTACATGATGGCTGTTGTTTTTGCAGTGTTGTACTTTCTTTAATGGTTGCATGTATTTGCCCTTCTTGTGTGATTGTGGACTAATGCAGCTAATTGTGATGTTCATGCTGCAATGTTTTGCATATTTGTCGGTACGTCAATTCTCTTTTTAACACTAAATTGGTTGCTGTTTCTTTGAATTTCAATTTTGGTTCTTATTGCTTTTGTTGGTGTAGTTTTTGAGTATTTTGTTGGTGTGGTTGTTGATAAATTGTGATGTTTATAATTGCTTGAGTGCCTTGAGTTGCAATTTTTTTTGCATATTATTTGTCAGTACGTCAATATTTCTCTTTTCAACACCATATTGGTACGTAATATTTATGTGTTGTTTCTGGTGTACACTGTTTATCTTTCTGTAACTTTTAATATCTATGTTCTTTTCTTGTGTGATTGTTGACTGTGCACAATTGTGAAGTTGTTTTACTTTCAATTGTTATAGCTTTTGCATTTCTAATTGTTAACTTCTTTAATGAAAATAACTTCCATAGTGAAAATGGGTTTTGAATCAGGTGCTTTTCGCATGGCAAGTGAAGTCACACCACTGAGCTAACTGTGCTCTAATGTTGGGTGGAAAAGATTGCCACAGGAAATAACCCCGCCCTTTAGCAAAAAAAATATTTTAACTCTGAGATAGGTTACCATTCTATCATTAAAATGTTTATATTGCTGACTTGTAGAAAATATAATTACATATGTGAAAACACATATTTCTATAATTTTGTTATAGTACAAATTGAAGAGCCCCAACGTAATGTGCAGTTATATACTCATGCATGTTATTATGATAAAAAGTAAATCTAGTGTATAGAATAATGTATTTTTGCATAGATTATTGTAGTATTTCTAGAATGACTTCAGGATGTGCATGTCGCGAATATTATTTCGCAAGTGATAAAATTCTTCCGTCACAACTCCATGGTTGTTATCATTGTGTATTAATATTATTTTGTTAATGGTGATGTACTCGTTGTTGTTAATGATGTTTTTGCTTCTGTTGCTGTGTTTGTTAGCATTGTGTAGGGCAGCGGTGATGTTCCTACTTGTTGGTATTGATGTTGATTTTTTTTTTTTTTTCTGTTGCTATGGTTGTCATTATTGTGTAGGGCAGGGGTGACATACTTGTTGTTGATGTTGTAATGATGCTGTTGTTACTGTATTGGTTGTTCTGATGTTCTTTTTGTTGTTGATATCAGTTGCAGTTGTATTATTACTAGTTTTTGGATACAAATTGTTCCTACAATGATTTTTGGTTGCGGTATAGCTACTATTATTTTACCATGATTCTTGTTAGTTTTTTTTACCATGGTCATTATCATTTTAACTCGCGGAATAAAGTGTTGCAAATGATATTATTATTGTTGTGTCAGTTCTCGTGCTATATTTTTTTTACTTTGTGTTGCAAATAATATTGTTACTCGTATTGCTGTGTTGGTTCTCGTTGTCATTATTTTTGCTTGCGGGATATCAAGTTTTAACGACCTGATCGTGCAGAGTGCAGATGACATCGTGTTTCCTGACAATGTTCTCACTTTTGTCAAGTATCAGTTCAGTTCAAATCGTCTTCTTTTCTGCTTCTTTATGATTATTGTTCTCACTTTTGTCAAGTATCAGTTCAATTGAAATCGTCTTCTTTTCTGCTTACTTATTTATTTTTTGTATTTTTATATAGAACATTTCTTACGTATTTTTTTTCAAATATAGATCATATAATAGCTCCATCTTAAGTTTTGTGTTGATTTTTTTTTCTTTTTCCTCTTCTTTATGATTATGAAGTTAATAAAGTTGGTACTTGGTAAAATGCATGTACATAAATATCTTCTTTGGCATTAACAACATTTTCTTTTTTAGATTCGAGTTTTTTTTTTTTTTTTTTTTTTAAATTGGCTTAGGAGAAATTATTATTTTTTTTCAATACCGACCTCAGTAGCTTGATCGATAAGGCGGCGGATTTGTAACTTAGAGGTCGGTGGTTCAAGTACCGCTTTCAGCGTAGGCATTTAGTAAAGTGAGTTTGAGTAGTTGTTATATCTCGTAGGTGATTAACAGAAATATGATAATTTTTATTTTACTTTCTATTTTCGAAATTTAACTTTAGAATAAAAATTTTAAACTTATTATTTTCTAACAATTTCGACGCCCAAAATAAAGTTTTTAACTATCGATGAATTTTCCACCTACAGAGAATTTTTTTTGGCGTCGAAATACTAATAAAAAATAAAGAGTAGGATGAGTGAAAAGTAAAACTGAATTATTAAGTATTCAACCTCCTTTCTCTTTCTCTTTCAATCATTTTCTTCTATCTATCTCCCGTGTTCTCTATCCGCCTCTCTCTCTCTCTCTCCCCATCTCTATTGACAACTCCCCAGACCAAACTGACAGGCCAAGGAAACACCTAATGTCTTTGTTATTTGTCTTTTCTTCAAACCCAGCCTACCCAGCCTTAGTAGAGGTTATTGTTGTCATATCCGTAGAACTATTAGTACTAGCAGTACGGTTACATTATTACTTAACACGTTCACTGCTGCATCCAATTCAGATGGCTGCCGTGTGTATCTCTAATGAAATAATAATAATACTCTTTAGCGGAAGCCAACCACCAGGCGAGGTTAATGCTCAAAGCATTGTTTACCACCTATCCCTCAGAGTCTTATTATTATGTGGTCACAAACTCAAATTAATGAGGAAAAATACATGCACTGCTGGGTGGGATTCGAACCAACGGACCCTTGCGCTACCTGCATTATCAGCAATACTACCAGAAAGCGTAGGGCGAATGAGACCCAAAATTGCAGTGGCGTAGGAGCTAAGACTCCAAAAAATATGTGGCAGTGAATGGGTTAATATTATCAGCATCAAAATTATCAAATTTTGTTTGTTTGTGCTTCTCTCCCAAACTTCAATATTTTAAAAGGCCAAAATTAGACCGAAATGAGAGAGAGAGAGAGAGAGAGAGAGAGAGAGGGAAAGAGAGAGGTATAGATAGATAGGGAAGAGAGTTAGAGAGAAATTAGATGTACATAAGTAGGTAGATACATAGGAAGGAGGAAGAGGAGACAAAGGAAAAGAAAAAGAGAGAGGGAGAGAGCAAAGGAAAAGAAAAATATTATGCTGTTAGTGTAGGTATAGTTTTGTTCTGAAAAGCATTTAAAAAAAACGCTTGCATACGAGTCTGCAACCATTTCGACATTTTCATCTTTACTATTCAAGGTCCAAAACCCAACTGACCAAATTTCGTATTGTGCGCATGACACACACTTTCCCTCTTCTCTTAGGGTTGCAATATCGAAACGAAAATATCGATATTAGGTATATCGATAATATCGAAACCATAATATCGATATCCGATATTAGAAGACTTCTCTCCCTTTACAATTCGATATTTCGTTACAAAATATCGTTACATAATATCGTTACATAATATCGTTACATAATTTCGTCACATAATTTTGGTTATGTGCCAGAGCAAAGACATGAAAATGTCAAAAAGTGGAGTGAGGGAGAGTTTATGTTGACAAGAGGAAACAAATATTAGGAGATATTCTAGAAGAAAAAAGAATACCCCGAGACAGTTTTCAGACCTGTCTGTCTCCCTTTTTCTTCCAAATACACTTTTCTTTATTCTTGTCTATTTCTTTTCTCTCTCCCTTTTGTTTATCTCTTTCTCTCTCTCTCACTCTTTCTATATCTCTCTCTCTTTCACTCTTTCTATCTCTCTCTCTCACTCTTTCTATCTCTCTTACTCTTTCTATCTCTCTCTGTAACTCTTTCTATCTCTCTCTCACTCTTTCTATCTCTCTCTCACTCTTTCTATCTCTCTCTCACTCTTTCTATCTCTCTCTCTTTCTATCTCTCTCTCAATCTTTCTATCTCTCTCTCACTCTTTCTATCTCTCTCTCACTCTTTCTATCTCTCTCTCAATCTTTCTATCTCTCTCTCTCTCTTTCTCTCTCTCTCTCTCTCTCACTATCTCTTACTTTTAGTCTAATACGCACTTCTTTTTAGGTTTTATCGTCGCTCTCAACTGCATGGTCTATGACTTTATTATCATATACACTTATACAGTGTCCTCTAAAAAATGGGAGCCACTCGAAATATCTAGAGAACGGATATTTTGAAAAATGCCAAAACTAGTGTATCAGAATATCAAGGGGGAAAAATTTTGTACTGGGGTTCAACGGTGACGATAAGAAAAACAAAACCCTGTCGAAAATGCGTCCCCTTGATACAATGGTACACTTGCTAATTGAATGTTAATTTTCAAAATTGAAGCCGTTCCTTAGATATTTCGAGTGGCTTTTTTTGGGTTTACCCTGTATACCTTGAACAACTTTTTATTATTATCTGATCTGGTTGCAGGGTTTTCAGTGAAACCCTAACAATTAACACTGCGACCTAATTAGATCTTTTGTGACCAGTTGATTCTATTTAGTTTTAACGTCCACATTGAGATAGATAGTCAGGTCTCAGGACGGGGGAATCTCTCCATTACACTCCATTCGCTGGGAATCGTACCAGCTACCCACATTAACCTCACTCAGCCTGGGTAGGGTCGGAAGTGCTAGCCTCACGTGTTCGGAGGGAACAGATTTTTCTTCGAAAAGTCTGCTCCAACCGGGGATCGAACTCGGGATCTCTGGACTACGGGCAGTAGTCACAACCATTACGCCACGGAGACTGAAAACAACTTATTGTCTCTTCTTTACTCTTTATGTTTATAGTCTACCCCTCTTTTACTCTTCTCTCTCTCTCTCTCTCTCTCTTTACCCCTCTCTTACTGTTTATCTCCAGATTTTTATATTCTTTATCATGTGTCTTTCTTTTCTTTCCCCCGACATCCGGACAGTTTTCATTTTCTTTATCTTTTACCTTTCATGGCTTCTTTGTTTATGTGACGAACGATTAAGATTTACAACCCGAGATGTAAGAAAGAGGGGAGAGAGAGAGAGAGGGGGGAGAGAGAGAAGAAGAAAAAAAGAGAGAAATGGAATGAGAAGAGCGAGAGGGGAGACTGAGAGAAAGAGAGCGAGGAAAGGTAGCAATTTTATAGATAAAGAGCAAAGAGAGAGTAGAATTGATAGAGAGAGAAAGAGTGGATATTTAGAGTGACGGTGAAAGAAAGATCGATGGAAGGTAGTAATTTTATAGACATGGAGCACAGAGAGGAAGATAAAAACGATTCTACGATGAAGAATTTGGAAAGTAAAAAGAAAGAGAGGAAGAGGATGAGAGAGAGGGAGGTAATTTAGAGGGAAGTAAATTTTGTGTGATGATGTAAGATAGTAAAGGAAGGTTGTAAAAATAAGAATTTTTATCTCTCTTAGAATCTGAGAAAATCTTTTTTTTTTTTTTCACAAAGTTAATTTTGTTTTATCTTTATTTTCACTTTTCCTCTCTGTGTCCATCTCTCTCTCTCTCTCTCTCTCTCTCTCTCTCTCTCTGTCCATCCTCCTTTCCCTCTCTTTCTCATTCTCTTTATATCTCTCTCTCTTTTTAATGTCATCATAAGGCAGGAAAATTAACTTTATTTTCGCTTCATTACTCACAATCTCACTGGACTTTTACGGAACTTTGGGCCTCGAACCCCCGAACTCCAGGTTGAAAATCTGCCGCCTTACCCATCAAGCTACTGAGGTTGGTATTTTTCTACTGTTCATAGGTATGGTAAGAATGATGAAAAGAAAACTCCAGCACTTCTCCCTCAGGGCGTATTCAGGTTTCCTTTTGAGCCAATCTCTTTCTTTCTTCTTTCCTTCTCTCTCTTTTTCTTTCCTTCTCTCTCTTTTACATGTTCTTCTCTCTAGAGGTTTCCTTTTATCTCCTTCTATCTCTCTTACTTTTTTTTTCTTACTCTTTCCTTTTCTGTTTCTCTCTCTCTTCCTGTTTCTTTCTCTCACTCTCTCTCTCTATTTTCTCTATAATCTATCTCTATATATCTCTATAATCCACTAACTATTCCTTCTCTTTCTTTTACATGTTCTCCTCTCTTGAGACAACTGCTTTCTGAGGTTTCCTTTTATCTCCTTCTATCTCTCTTACTTTTTTCTTACTCTCTCTTTCTCTCTCCTTTTCTGTTTCTCTCTCTCTTCCTGTTTCTTTCTCTCACTCACTCTCTCTCTCTATTTTCTCTTTTTATCTCTATAATCCACTAACTATTCCTTCTCTTTCTTTTACATGTTCTCCTCTCTTGAGACAACTGCTTTCTGAGGTTTCCTTTTATCTCCTTCTATCTCTCTTACTTTTTTCTTACTCTCTCTTTCTCTCTTCTTTTTTGTTTCTCTCTCTCTTCCTGTTTCTTTCTCTCACTCTCTCTCTCTCTATTTTCTCTTTTTATCTCTATAATCCACTAACTATTCCTTCTCTCTCTTTTACATGTTCTCCTCTCAAGAGACAAATGCTTTCTGAGGTTTCCTTTTATCTCCTTCTATCTCTCTTACTTTTTCTTTTTTCTTACTCTCGCTCTCTTTCTTATTATTTGTGTCTCTTTTTCTTTCTTTCTCTATCTCTTTCTTTCTCATTTATTTATATATCTCTCTCTCTTTTTATATTTCTCTCTCTCTATCTCTCTCTCTCTTTATGTCTCTCTCTATTTTCTCTTTTTATGTGTCTCCCTCTATAATCCACTAAATTCTCTCTCTTTTGCACTGTCTTCTCTCTAGAGAGATTTACTTTCTGAGGTTTCCTTTTATCTTCTTCTATCTCTCAGACTTTTCTTTCTTACTATCTCTCTCTTTCTCATTATTTGTGTCTCTTTCTACCTCTCTCTGTCTTTCTCATTATTTATATCTTTTTCTCTCTTTCTCGATTTCTCTTTTTTGTTATTTTTTCTCTCTTTCTCTCTCTATCTTTCACTGTCTTCTGTCTAGAGAGAATTATTTTGTGAGGTTTGCTTTTATCTTTTTTATCTCTCTGCCTTTTTGTTTCTTCTCTTCCTCCTACTCTCTCTATCTCTATCTCCTTTCCTCTAATCCACTAACCTTTCTCTTCTCTCTCTTAATTTTTGTCTTCTCTCTAGAGAGAATTCCTTTTTCAGGTTTCTCTTTTATCTCCTTCAATACTTCTGAGTTTTCATTGCCTTCTTTTTATTTACCTCTCTAACTCTCCCTCTCCTCCTTCTCTCTCTCTCTCTCTCCTTCCTCTCTCTCTCTCTCTCTCTCTCTCTTCCTCTCTCCCTCTCTTTACTTTTGTAACTCATGGATGTAAAACATTTCTGCCTTCGAGTGCCATTTTACAAGTACTATTGTAACCACTTGGGAGATACATAGGTTAGGGGAGTGCATATACATACATAGGTAGTAAATAGATACATATGTAGTAAATAGCAGAAATGATGAAAAAAAAGAGTCAAAAGTGAAGAAAGTGGGAGAGTGAGGTATCTAGAAAGGAAGAAAGAGAAAGAAAATAAGAGAAAGAAAGTGAGAGATGGAGTAGGATAGAGAGAGGAAGAGAGAGAGAGAGAGAGAGAGAGAAAGAGAGAGAGAGAGAGAGTAGGATAGAGAGAGAGAGTAGAAGAGAGAGAGTTGAAGAACCAGGAAAAATCTACCTGTATGAGAAAAACATAAAATTTCAAGTGGAAATTCAAGCAGCTACTTGTGAAAAATATAACCATTACTAGCTCTATGCCAGCACTCTGTAGCATTTTTTTGTAAATAGTCAGAATTTGAGAGTATGACCACATAATAATAAGACTCTGAGGGTTCGGTGGTAGAAAGTGCTTTCAGTATTAACCTAGCTTGAGTATAGTATATTATTATTTATTATTTTGTAATTTCTTATTTATTTACATCAATAATTTTACATAATTAGGTAAGAAATATTTAATGCTGCTACCCTACACTAAGGGGACACAGTCCTCTTGTTTTGTGGGGTTAAACTCGCTCATAATATATATACAATAGTACAATATATTGTAGATAACTTTTTTTACATAAACATCTCCCCTTTAAATAGTCGAGATATGAAAATATTTTACATAGAAGTCTGGTATATGACATGGTTGACATACCCTACATTTTTTTAGCCTACATTCATTCAAGGCTTAGATTTTAATCTTGGAAAGTATTCAACAGACTTGATGGGTATCGTTATTACGAGTTTTCTGCGTCCTTTTCATTGGCTAGAAGGTCCTGAGGCTTTTCATTCCATCGGATGACGTCATTCAAGATGAAGGAGAGGTAGAGGGGAGGATGGAAATTAGAGGAGACGTAGGGAGAAAGGTGAAAATTAGAGGGGAGGTATGAGGTAAGGAATAGAGGGAGTTAAGAGTCAGTCACGAAGGAGAGAAGGTTAGGAATGTTAAGATAGAAAAGGGAAAGTACAAGCTGAGGTTAATTACTTCCTGTTCCAACTCACCCCACTCTTCACTACTTACCCTACACTTCTCCTAGTTCCACCTTTCCCCTCTGTCCCCTTTTACCCACCCCTTACACTACTCAACCTCTCCGTTCCCTCTTACCCCATTCCACCATATCGTCGTAATAACTCACCTGAATATCATGCTAAGCGCTGAGTAGGACTACTCGAATGTTGAAATGCCGGAAGTCGGGTAGAGTGGGGGCAAGAGGTTCATGTCGGGGTACAGAATAATGTTTGGCTCTTTCTAGAGCTATGAGGGACAAATTATGAAATAAGATTTTAGCAAAGATGAGGGAAGAGTTTTTTAAAAAAAAAAAAAAAAAAAAAAAGATGAGTGTTTCACAGCCTTTTTTATTTTGTAGTCATGAAACAGGAGCTACTATAGACGCTTGTGGGTGGTTTGTGTTGTAGCCTGCCCATCCCGTAGTATGCCTCCCTTCTGATGGGCGAGAAGTGACACGTAATACTTCCCATTTAGGTACTGGGTCATCACGAGAGCACCGGAAGGTATCCCTTACAAACAATTTTAACCAAATTAAGAATACAAATTTTTGTCGGCAGGGGGGATCGAACTCAGGACCTTCCGCATGGCAAGCGAGTGCTTAACCACTGAGCTAATCGCGCGCTCTAAAGATCGATCCTCAAGCTGGTTTTTTGCAGTCTAACTAGGGCTCGCTTTAGTATTGGTTTCTAACTTTTGTATAGGTTCGAAAATCGAACTGATGAACCCCACTTTCTGAAGGAACATAGGATATATAGAAATTAGTTATTTTTATGCCTTTACATATTTTAAGTTATGCCTTCGTGGCATAACAGTTCTAACTCTTACCCGTAGTCCAGAAATCCTGAGTTCGTTTCCCGTTATGGCAGACTTTTCGACCAGAAAATTCTGTCCCCTCCGACCATGTGATGCCGGCATTTCCGGCCCTACCCAAGCTGGGTAAGGTTAATGTGGGTAGCTGGTTTCGATTCCTAACGATTGGAGGGTAAAACCCCGACTATTTTACATCAGAACGTTAAAAGACAATAATAATAATAAATGCCTGCATACGTAAATACACGAAATCTACAGGTTGAACCATTTTAATAACAAAAAATACTCAACTTTCCTTTTGAATGCAACCAACACTAACTTTAACTTTACTGTTGTCGTTATATTTGTGTTAATCACACTTGTGAAATCACAACTACTCAAATTCACTGTACAAATTTTCTCTGAACTGGGTACTCGAACCATTGACCTCCAAATTACAAGTCCGCCGCCTTATCGATCAAACTACCGAGGTCGGTTTCAACTATCTCCAACCGAACCAAGTTCACCCCTCTTCACCGTATTTTCCTATTTATATGGTAATATATTTTACTCCTTATCGTGTAAGTTATCGTTTAATTTTCGGAATTTGTATCCCCAAAAAAAGTTATACACAAAAGGGGGGGGTCTCAAAAATGTTGTATTAAAAAAAAATGTAATTAAGCCTAACTCCCTTTCAGCCATGTCAAGCGAAAATACATATAACTATTTCCTCACGCCTCCGTGTTTTTATGTTATTCAGACAGTAAACCGACCTCAGTAGCTTGATCGGTAAGGCGACGGACTTGTAACCTGGAGGTCGGTGGTTCAAGTCCTGGTTTCAGCGTAGATTTCGTAAAGCGAGTTTGAGTGGTTGTGATTAAGACAAGTATGATATTTATTTTTATTTTTTAAAGATGAGTATTTCACAGTCTTTTTTATTTCGTAGCCATGAAACAGGTTTTTTTGGTTTTTAATATGGTTTTTTTGAATCCCTTATATTTATTACAATTTTAAAATTGTAGGACGGTGCCCTTTCTCAAATTAAAAAAAAACTGTGTTGAGAAAGGGGATACATTAATGTCTCCTTAACACATTCCGAATTTGATCTCTCTCTTCATCTAGATGATGTATTTTTTGCAACCTTATCAAGTGTGTGTTGTCTCAAACGGAAAAGCCACATTTAGCTGAGAAAAAAATTATTTCCATACAAAACAAGAGAAGAATGAGATAGAGAGTAAAAGAGATACGTTGTATACAGGGTGGAGAATACATTGTTCTGGTATTTTAGGAGTTAGTCGTGAACACGAAACATCTATTCCTTTTCCAGCATTTTTTTTATCAGGGTATTTTTCCAAGGAGATTTCAGGCCGAATTGTAATCCAAACCCTCTCTCAAGTCATAGTTTTTTTTTTCATTTTATTTGACAAAATAATGGTCTTGACATATAATTATGAATGATCCGTCAGATTTTTTTTTCAAGAAACGTTTAGAAATTAAAAATCAAGGGAAAAAATGAGTTTATGATTGTCCGGATTTAATGATTGAGGGGAAATCATCGGTTGGGTGGAAGAGCTCACAGTGTGAGAATCCTGCCGTTAAAGCCATAAAAAAATAAAAAAAATAACCCGATTTGAGGGACAGTGAGAGGTTTATTTTAACTTTAATCCTGTTTTATAATCCGGCCCTAGGAACCAAAATGTTTTGAAGTGTTTTGAAGTTACTAAAACGCCATAAGTGGGTCACCCGGTATTTCACATGTACACAACAATACGATATTTATTCATACATAACTGGTATATATAATAATATATAATTCATACATAACTGTTTGCTTCTCTTTGAATACAAAGGACTCGAAAGAAAAAATGGGCGGATATTTACAATTTGAATAAAATTTTCGAATACATTTTCTATAGGAAAAGCGCCTTTGAACTTTGTGTTGTTGTGTACCGAACTCAGATCCGGTATTTCGAGTATTTCAATGACGTAGGGAAAGAAAAACTGTTGTCTACGGAAAAAAAAGATGAAAAAATAAATGTTTGTGTATGGAAAAAGACGATGCAAATGTTTGCATACGGAAAAGTATTTTCCATATATGATTGAAACTCTGTTATTACACGAAGTCAAGTCACGAAGTTTCTGATCCAAGATATTCGGTCTTTCATCTTGTATATTATTTTTGAATTTCTTTGGTAAACTTACTGTACTGAACCGCTTTGTATGGAATCTATTTGGAATTCTTGGATATTTGTATTGGATAAGTAATAGCAACAAGAAACGCTTTTTTTTTTGGTCTAGAGTTCTAGAATTTAGACCAGAGAGTTTTTTTAATGAAGAAGGTCTGTATTATTTTTACTGAGGATTTCATTTTTCGTTTTTCTTGATTGTGTGTGATGCTTCTGGTAATGTACATGATTTTAATTTCCGGTAGAATCTTTAATATCATTCCATGCTACTCACTAAATGTTATGATTTAATAATAGATGTAGAGAGTAGATAACGAAACTCTGGTCGAGAACCGAATCACCACTTCTGCATAGGAAATACTACATGGGTCATTAAGTTGTCGAACTAGGTAATAGAGCGTGCCACTACTAGCGCGCTGTTTGTTTTGAAAACTTTTATTACTAACGGTCATCAGTCATGTGTTGTGATTTTGTCCCTTGAAAATTATTTTTCTCTAAGCTATTACAAATTAAGTGAAGCTTCTATTGTTTACTTTTAAAATATGGATAAAAACGAGTTTGGCGGCTTGATCAAACATTGTTTTTTGATGGGTAAAAATACTGTGGAAGTTCAAAAGTGGTTAATAAAGTGTTATCCAAATGATTGTCCATCAAAAGGAACAATTTGTTGGTGGTATAGAGAATTTAAAAGTGGTAGAACATCCACCGAAGACAAAGACTGCTCAGGACGTCCTATTGAGGTGGCTACACCAGAAAACACTCAAAAAGTGCTGAAAATCGTGAGAGCTGATCGCAAAGTTAAGTTACAAGAGATAGCTGACACTCTACAGATTTCAAAAAGTACTGTATTTAAAATTTTACATGAAGAATTGGGTATGCAGAAGCTTTTGTCCAAGTGGGTGCCGCGTTTACTGACAGTTGACCAAAAACAACAACGTATTGATGATTCTGAGCATTGTTTGGAGCTGTTGAACAGAGACAGAAAGGATTTTTTCCGCCGATATATAACGATGGATGAGACGTGGATACATCACTATACTCCGGAATCGAAAAAAACGTCAGCCGAATGGACAGGAGAGGGCGATACCCGACCAAAGCGTCCAAAGACACAAGAATCAGCTGGGAAGGTTATGGCTTCTATATTTTGGGACAGAAATGGACTTTTGCTCATTGACTTTCTTCCGAAAGTTCAGAAGATAAACAGTGACTATTATATTGCTTTATTGGAACGGTTGAACGACGCTATCAAACAGAAAAGGCCCCACATGGCAAGGAGAAAACCACTCTTTCACCAAGACAACGCTCCAATCCACAAGTCAATGAAAACGATGGCAAAATTGAAGGATTTGCGATTTGAATTGCTCCCACGTCCCCCTTATTCACCAGACCTGACTCCATCTGACTACCACCTGGTCTCAGACCTGAAAAAAGAGCTCCAGGGAAAAAAAAATTGATCCGACTATGAGGTCATAGTTGCCACTGAAGCGTATTTTGAGGCAAAAGACAAAACCTTCTACAAAATGGGAATCGAAAATTGGAAAAGCGCTTGAATAATTGTTATACCCTAAATGGAGACCATGTTGTTGACTAAGGTAAAATTGTGCCAAAAAAGGTTCCTTTCACATTTAGTTCGACCACTTATTGACCCATGTGTTAGCATACATTGCCTCAATAGAAAATGATGGACACCATGCTAATATCTACGGCTAGTATGATGTCCGCCATTTTCTATTGAGGAAGTGCTCCACATAAGATGGCCGGAGAGCGTTGAGAGTTCTTTATATATTTACTAGCGGGCTGTCGCCCGCTTTGCGGGCCGAGGCATGGCCGTGAAAGCAAAAAATCCTTTTTCGCCAATGGCAGGTGTTGTACTGGGAATTTCGAAAAATCCCGTCTTATTGCACATCTAGACTATAAGACAAAGCTACCTACCAAATTTCAGCTTCCTAGGACTTACCAGTTCGGAGAAACAGTGATGAATCAGTCAGTCAGTCAGTCAGTCAGTGAGTGAAACTCTCTTATATAAGTATAGATTGTTCTTAAATTTATGATCTAGTAAAGCGAATTTGAATAGTTGTGATATCACGAAAGTGATAAACACAAATATGATAACTTATAACAAGAAGTTTTATCTCCTTTTTCTTTTATCCTTCTTTCTTTCATTCCATTCTTCCTTCCCATATTTCCTTTCGCTCCATTTCCTGCCTCCTCCACAATGTCTATCAATCACGCCAGATTAAATCTCCCCTCTCTATCCCTCCTTGCTTTCAATTATAAAATCTATTGTGTAACTTCTCATTTTTTCCCCCGGTTTTTTCTTCATCTTTCTCTATTGTGTAAGATTTCCGAAGTTTCGACTATCCCGAGTGAACCAATGTTCCCATTGTCGGGAATATCTTTCCCTTAATATCTTCTATTTTCCTGATGAAATGCACTATCTCGCCTTCTTCTACTACTTCTTCTTCACTATCTCGTCTTCTTCTTCTTCTCTTTATTCTAGTTCCATTTCTTCTTCTTTTCTTGTAATCCTGGCTGGTAACATTATGATAGTAATAATATTGAAGGATTCCAACATTGTAATCCTTCCAGTGTTGACTTGTAGGGATTTTTGTTGTTGTTGGATTTTTTGTCATTTCGAGATGTAGGAAAGGATATGTTGAAATTGCCCCAAAAGTAACCTGGATATAATTATAAGGGAAAAAAATCCCTTGGTCACTTGAGTTCTCTTATATCCAGATTTGACTGTACTCACTTTTTATTATCCTTCCTTACCCGTCATGCAATTTATTATACTTGTTTTTTTTACTATCTATCTCTATCACTGTCTATTGTCTGTCCCGGTAGCTCAGTGGTAAAGGCGGCACTCTGTGAATCCACAGATTACAGTCGTCGCGGGTTCAAAACCCAGCCAGGACGTGACAAGTTATCCTCCTATTTGGGATTTTTACAACACAATAAAACGTCTTGGGCTTACTGCTGGAATAATGGAACTTAATGGTCCTAATCGGGCAGTATAAATAAGGTGATATTATTAAAATTATCACTCTCTTCCCTCTATTTCAATTTATTTCCCTTACTCCCGCATGCTGATATTCTCCTTCTCTCCTTCCTTCTGCAATTCCTTTCAAAATACACAAAATCCTTTCTCTATCACTTTCTCTTCATATTCCTTTATCTGTTTCGCTATCCTTTCACCGAAGAGAGAGACAGAAAATATCTCTTTCCTGTCCCAGGAAAACCGGACGCCTCACTATTTTAATACAAACGAAGCAGGAAAAGAAGAAAGAGGACAGGAAAAGAAAGGAAAGCCTGATTCCTGCTGAGACTGCTGCAAGGATTCTGGATGAGAAACTGGAGGAGAACAGGGAAGATTCTGGAGGTGATGCAGAAAGAGGAAGAGAGAGAAAGAGAGAAGGAGTTTGGGAAAGCATCGAGGCTGTTGAAAGGATTCTGGGTGAGAAAGTGGAGAAGAACAGGAAAGAGTGGATATTCTGGAGGTGATGTAGAAAGAGAGGGAGAGAGAGAAGGAATGCCTGATTTTTGCTGAGGCTGATGAAAGGATTCTGGATGAGAAAGTGGAGGAGAACAGAGAAGAGTGGATATTCTGGAGGAGATGTGGAAAGAGGAAGAGAGAGAGAGAAGGAGAGATTTCTAGAAAAAGTGGTCAGGAGCGTAGGATTTTAGATGTGGAAGAGAGAGAGAGAGGGAAGGAGTTATTCTTCTAACCAAGATGGACAGCACAATAGAACTGAAAACGAATAGAATAGACAGGACAATAGAAAATGAATAGACTATACTAGAAGAAAAGGATCCACCCGTAATTTTATGAAAGGAAGGAAGCTGAAAAATTAAATATAAAATAAAGCATATAATAAATAACTGATAAAAGGGAAAAACAAGCAGAAGACTGAAATAAATCTAATAATAGAATAGAAATAAAAGAATTATTAATTTTAACCTTAATAATATATTAATACACTTTAGTGGAAGGTAACCACTAAAAATAACCAACCAGGTAAGGCTAATTAATGGTGAAAGCATTTTCTACCACCTAACCTTCTGAGTCTTTTTATTATAGACTTAAATAATTTAGGAAAAATTTAGCGCTTTTAACACATCGACTGTCAATGCTTGGTATACTGCCGAGGTAAGACTCAAAATTCCCTTAAGGGACTTTTCAGATCTTATGTTTTTCATGGGTAAATATATATTAGAATGTTTCTGACCTTAACTTGTTCTTCTTAGACTAGTGTTCGTCATTTTATGCCACCCTCTTCTATGTGAACTTTTTCTTTGTCAGCGTTGCTTTCAACTGCCTGGTCATATCACGACGGGTATCAAGGGTATGTGACTATTCGCCGTATTTCAGGGCTAAGATTCGGTTCCGTCAGGTGTCCTACGAAATGAGTTCAAATGGCTTTCACAACAGCAGAACAGGGAAGACCAATTTCTTTTCTCTTATGGACGTTGTTGGTTTTGCTGTTGGTATATTGTTATCATTATTGTTACGTTTTAATCCCAATTGTTCCTGTTACTATTTTATTCTCAATTCTGCTGTTGTGAATGTTGTAGGTGCTATTATTAGTTTTTTCTGGTTTTTTTATAGCTTCTGTTTGGTTATTTTTGCTGATGCTATTGCTGGTATATTATTGTTGTTATCATAATTGCTATTCCAATTGTTAATCTCCCTTTTTTCTCTCTATTCTTCTGTTGTGAATGTTGTTGCTGCGATTCCTGTTTCTTTAATTTCGTCTGTTTGGTTTTTAGTTATTATTTCTGTTTGCTTTTATCTCTATTGTTCCCTCTTCGACTTTCCTCTCTATTTTGCTGTTGTTGTTATTGATATATTGTGGTTGTTATTGCTTCTGTTTGGTTGGTATGTGTATTGTTGTTACTCTTGTTTACCGACCTCAGTAGTTTGATCGATAAGGCGGCGGACTTGTAACCTGGAGGTCGGTGGTTCATGTCACGGTTTCATCGTAGTTTTAGTAAAGCGAGTTTGAGTAGTTGTGACATCACAAAAGTGATTAACACAAATATGATAACTTTGTTACTCTTCTTATAATATTGTTGTTGTTGATATTGCTTCTGTTTGATTGTTGTTGCTCTTGTTGGTATATTGTTATCATAATTGTTACTCTATTGTTCTTCTCTCCATTTTCATCTTTCTTCTGCTGTTGTGAATTTTGTGGTGGTTGCTGTTTCTGTTGAAAATGTTGTTGTTATTACTCTTCTCGAAGTTGCTGTTGTTGTGTTGTTTTTGCTGTCGAAGTTGTTGTTATTGTTATATTTGCTATCCCTATTGTTCCTCATTCCATTTTCATCTGTATTCTGCTTTTGTGAATGTTGAATGAAAACTTCTCTATTCAAACTCACTCAAACGGAAGACAATTTTCCGTTTCTATGCTTTGCCTTCCTTCTCTCTCTTTCTCTCACATACACTATATCTCTTTCTTTCTGGCTCTCTGTTGTCTCTCTCTCTCTGTCTCTTTCTCCCTCCCTCTATTTCTTTCTGTGCCCATATTTTCTTTTTCTATTTTCTGGCTTGGGAATCTTAATTATTTACATGCATTTGGTGGGATTCGAACCAGCTGATCCCCACGTTAGCTAGATTACCACACCAGCGTCCTCGACCACCAATGCATTTTACGAGTATCTTCGTGCTTTCTGTTCAGCTTCAACATCTCCCTCGTGATTGCGGCCCCACTCAGGCTGGGTGAGGTTGATGTGGGTATTAGAAGGTTTGTGAGTTTCCTGCGAATGGAGCTTAATATCGCCGCGCCGTCGTGATATGACCATGCAGTTGAAAGCGACGTTAAACCCAAAATTAAAAAAAAAAAAAAAAATCCTCTCTGTTTTTCATCATTTGTTTGTCTAAAAGCTCCAATCTAAAGGACATTGGAAGATAAATATTATTTTTATTCCATTTATTTTTCTTCAAAAGACTTTCCTGTCCAAATCAAATAAAAGAAAATTTGGAATATACATACGTACTTACATATCTTTCTTTTGACTTTTTTGTGCTTTTTTTTACTTTTTTCATTTATCCTTGATATCATGTGTTCTCTATTTTCCTAACCGACCTCAGTAACTTGATCGATAAGGCGGCGGACTTGTAACCTGGAGGTCAGTGGTTCAAGTCCCGGTTTCATGTGTAGATTCAGTGAAGCCAGTTTGAGTAATTGTGATATCACGAAGGTGATTAACACAAATTAAAAAGAAGAAAAAATGCCCATGATAAGTGAGTGTAACAGAAATAATATTGAAGAAATCTTGTAATCCGGGTAGCGTAGGAATCCGTTGGTTTGATTCCCACCCAGTGCATGAATTTTTGCTCATTTATTTGGGTTTGTGACCACATAATAATAAGACTCTGAGGGTTAGGAGCATTTACCTCGCTGGTTTTTTTTTTTTTTTTGGCATTGGCTGGCAAGGCCATTCCATCCAGCCATAAAATTTTATCTTACATTTTACCGCAGTAGTAGTTACTTTCCACTAAAGAGTATTATTATTATTAAAATTATTATTATTATTGAACTTACCTAACCTACCTTTATTTTTCTGTTACAGGTATGTGATTTCTTATTGGCCTCTCCTTACCTGTGGTTATATCCTTTCAACAACAGTATGGCTACTGGATACTGGTCTTCCATCTGCGAATTTTCAAGGTATTACTGATTTGCTGATTTTTACTTTGTTTTACCTATAAGGTATAGAAAGTATTGTTTTCGGTCGGTTTTTTATTATTGACATCGCTTTCAACTACATGGTCATATCACGACGGCCGTTTTATCCTCTATTCGCTTCGAAATTCACAAACCAGCTACTAAAATCAACCTTACCTAGCTTGAGTGGGGCCAGAATCACAAGGTATGTTGTGTTGTTAACTGTTAACGGTATAACTTTTAGTCAGGTTGTATTAACGAATTACTTTTTATCTCACTTTTCTGTTTATACTGATTAAAATAGAGATTAGTTGATGGCATGGATAATGGATATACTCAGAACTATTACCAGCTGATGAGAGCAAATGAGCTCGAAACAGCTGTCCAGGTATGTTCTGATATTCATGTATTGTACATCTAGTACTACTTCTCACTTTTCTGTTTATACTGACATTGATATAATTGAAAGGAAAATTGGGTGTATGGAAATAAGTCAGTGGAACTTAGCCAGGTTGGTTTAGCAACGCATGGTTTGAACAATACCCAATATCACGCTAATTATGCATGAAAGTTTTATTGCAATGGATTTGATTCAGAAACACATTTTGATTTGTATTATTGATCAAGACAAGGTTTCTGCACGTTCTACGAGAAAAAACTATTATGTATATGATTTATATTTGAAAAAAATGTATGTAAGAAATTTTCCATAATCAAGCTCGCCGGGAGGCGAGCGCTCGTCAAGTAACGCCAGCCAACCGGCCTATATTAACACGAAACAGAGTTTATATGTATCTTGTTTTATTGTTTTTGCTTACTTCCCGCTAACTTTTATCAATTATTATTTCAAATTCGTAATTAGACGCGAAAATAGATTGTGTTTCACGAACGCGCGAGGTTCCTACTTACTGTTAGGACTTGAAAAAGCACCCTTTTCCTTTTCTTCTGGGGGTGTTCCAGGATTCTGAGCACCGGCCGCGCCTGGTGAAGGCTATGCATAAGCATAGTTATATTATGATCATATGCAGTTATTATTTCTAACTGATCTCCTGGTGGAAGCTATGCATAAATAGGTATTATGATCATATGCAGTTATTATTTCTAACTGATCCCCTGGTGGAAGCTATGCATAAGTAGGTATTATGATCATTATGCAGTCAGTATTTCTAACTGATCACTGTCAGTTTATCATACGCCAAGTCCAAGGACCTCAAAGGTCAAGGAAATAATTATACGCACAGTGTGTTTCGAAAGTCCAAACGACAAAAAAAATTCGGTACATTTCATACACCGTTATTTATAATAATAATGCTTTTTCTTTGTGTAATAAAACTTACAATTTACTTAGTTTGTTACTCTTACTTCTTAAGTTCTATTGTGTCTTTTCTTTCCTCTACCGCATTTCTGTATCTGTATTTGCCTTGTGTAAACAAATTGTAAATTTGATGTACACCAATAAATAAAATCTTATCTTATCTAATTTATGTCACAATTGTAGTGGGTTGCGCAGAACCATACTTTACCACTTTAATTTACAATATCTTGTATTATTTTTTTCCCTATATTCTGCTACTGGTCGCTGCTTCACATCAAAGCAGCTACACATTTTTTCCTCGCGAGGTATGAGTATACTCCGAACATGCAAGCAGAGAGCAGAAAAATTCCTACCCCGCTGGGGTTCAAACCCAGGTCACCGTGCGTGCAATGCCTAGCGCGCTAACTCACTCGGTCACAGTGACTACTTCAAACACCGTAATTTATATCTTACGGCTTACACTCTGCCAGGCTGTCTCTTTCTTTGTATAGGCATTCTTCACACCTCGGCCGAGGTGTTTGATAAACCTTAGAATTTCATTTTCTGCTTTACTTCTGACACATACTATACCACCGGGCTCTAAGAACGCAAGACATATAACACACATTATCTTCAACAACCACATGGGTAAAATTAAATATACTTCTGGTAGATAGGTGTTACCTATCCAAGGCAAAACTATCTATTAAAATGCCGGAGGCTGACAGTGGACATTACTGTGGATACGGTAGTCTATTTGCATACCCTAGGCTACTTGCTGTCACGAGTGGTCACGACTGCTTTCCTAGATATTACTCATAGGTCAGTGGTAAAATACTCGTTTACCATGCGGAAAGTCCCGGGCTCGAACCCTCGAGCCTACAAAAAATTGTATAGAATATTGTATAGAAAACTGTCCAGGTATGTTCTGATATTCATGTACATCTAGTACAACTTCTTACTTTTCTGTTTATACTGATTTGGTTACAGTTTTTTGTATGATACCTTCCGGTGGGCTCGTTTTGAACCAGCACTTAAATGGGAAGTTCTATTAGTCTGTGCTACCCACTAAAATTGTGATATAATAATACCAAAAAACACATTTATCTATTATTTATATTATGAGGGTGAGAAGAAACACTATGTCAGTTATTATCTAGGAAGGAAATGAAGGAGAGGGACATATTTTGGGGGGTAGGGAAAGAGGGTAGAAAGTACTTAGGAGGGAGGGAAAGGAGGTACAAGGTAGGATGTATTTAGGAGGGGGAGGAGGAGATACAAGGAATAGGTAGGATGTATTTAGGAGAGGGGGGGAGGATCTTTTGTCTCCCTCCCATGTTGACACATAGCTTGCTGGCGGCATGATGAGGCTGTCAGATGACTTGCTGATGAGTAGAACACACGCAACCTGTTATTACCTGTCTGGAAAACACATGGAAATTCAGGTATTGGCGCCGAATTTCGGCCCGACAGTATGTACGACAATGCCTCATTGTGTAGAGTTAGGAAAACTGTATTCAGTCGAACATCTGTCCCGGTAGCTCAGTGGTAAAGGCGGCACTCTGTGAATCCAGAGGTTCCAGAGGTCGTGGGTTCGAAACCCAACCGGGACATGACAAGTTATCCTCCCATTTTGGGATTTTTACCACATAATAATATGTCTTGGGCTTACTGCTGAAATAATTGGACTTTAATAGTCTTAACCGGGCAGTATAAATAAGGCAATATTATTATTATTATTATTCTGGATATAAGAGAAGGGAACGGAATTTCTTTTCAAATTTTAAACTTTGTGATGCTGCTGTTCCCGGCCTCACTCAGGCTAGGTGAGATTAATCGAGTACATATTTGGTTTTCGAGTTTCCATCAAATAGAGGGTAAAACCACTGTTTGAAAGAATTAATATCTCGCTCCGATTTTTTTATCAATACATCTACAATTGTAAACTGATATTTCCTTTGGAAGGATATAGTAGCAATATAATCTGATGTTTACATGAATTAAACTAAATTTGTGTGTTTTTTTTTTAGTTTGGTTTCTGATGTCTATCTGATCACTAAACTGGCCATATTACCTACATTTATGAATTTCTCTTTTTTTTTCTCTAAATTTTCTCTAACCAAACTATTTGGCTGAATTGTAAATTTTCTCAAGCAGACCCTGTAGTCTGGATATAAGCAAAGTATGCGCGTACGTTAAAGCAAATAGCAATTCATTCTCAACAATGATATATTGAGCTGTGGAGAAGGATATGAAATTTATTTGCGAGATTCATCTCCCTCGCATTGCAATTGTTTTGAGCTGTCAATCTCTTCCATTTGTTTGCAATCTCTTTCTCTCTTTCTCTTACTTTCTCTCTTACGCTCTTTCTTCCTCTGTCTCTCCCCATTCTCTTTCTGACTGCCTTATAGAACCCTCTTTTTACTATCTCTCCCTTTCCTTTTCCCTTTTTATCTTTTCTCTTTTTTCTCTCTCTCTCTCTTTCTCTACCTCTCAGGCGCGGCCGGTGGGAAAATATTCTGGGGATGTTGCCTTATACCCCGGTCTAAAATTAAACTCATTATATATAATCAAAACTGACTGATTTCTAATCGCCACACCAATAGTTTTCTGATCCCTTATACTTAGTTTTAATAATTATTTTTAAGTTTTTCTTTTCTTTTTAAGTTATTTTATTATATTATGTTTTAAATATTTTATTTGATTTGTGTAGGGAAATTCTTATGTATCATGGGTAGCACCCGTTTATTAAATAAAAAAATATAATATGATTTATAGAGTTGCCCTTCAGTATGTAAAGATTTTCGGTTTTGTTATGTATGATAATTTGTGATTCTAGAAATATGTGATAATTTTTATTCCGTACGAGCTAGGACTTGAGAAAATCCTCTCTTTTTCATTTTCGTCTGAGGGTGCTGCAGTTTTGCAGATTCTATCTACCTTAGGCGCGGCCGGTGCTAAGGAGCTGCGGAACTGCAGCACCTTCAGACGCTAAAAAACAAGAGAGGATTTTCTCAAGCCCTGCTCGTACACAATGACAATTATCACACGTTTCTAGAATACTTAATTATTATGATTGGAATGGTAAACAACCTCAAACTCTTTAGATATTGAAAGAGCTACTCTACAGATCCCATTTTAGTCCGGTTTATGTGGCAGCACCCCCAAAACATTTTCCCACCGGCCGCGCCTGATAGATATGTATATGTACTGTTTTCAGTCACTACTCCTAGGTATTTATATGTATATGACTACATCGACAGTCATCTCTATCTCCCCAGATAGGTTAGACTTGGCGGTGCAATAACCAGCACGACCCATTCAACAATGCGCCTGTCACTATGATGATTTATGCCCCATTCATAAATCCATCCATTCGCCATCCAACCGTATGATCTCCGCTTCAAATACATGGCGGATTATTGCAAGTACCTCCAATATACATTTTTATCTCTTGAAATACATGCTGGATTATTGCAAGTACCGCCAATATATATTTCCATCTGTTGAAATACATAGAAGAATATTGCAAATACTGCCAATATCTGTATATATTTTTATCTGTTAAAATACATGGAAGAATGGAAGATTATTGCAAATACCGTCAGATACTTTCATCTGTAGCAAATAAAGATTGTTTAATTATGTCTAAGAATTGTGATATTATATAGATTGAAACACTAAAGAGAAAAATATTTCGTACTTTTAATGAGGGAAAGTAACAACAAATCCCCTCATACTCACATATAATATAATTGTAAATGCCAGTAATATTATAACACACTTTCATATTTTAGACAAACTATGAGTATACAAGAATTCTATTATTATATACTCGTATTTTTGGAAATAGAGGAAGAGAAAAAGATGTACCTACGTCTGTATTTCATAATATAATATCCATTAGTATCATATATTATGTATCTTAATATACTCAGATTAAAGTTATTTTATAATACATCGATTATTTTTTTACCAATAAAATATTAGTTTATTTTATCTAGAAGATACCAATATTCAGTCGTTTGACAAATTTTTAATACATAATTTACGAGATTTAAAATCTGATATCTATAGTTACCTGAAAAGTTCTTCCTATAAGTGGACTTTGATCAGTTTGATCGACTTGTAAGTATATTCTATCTGGGAGATACAAATATTCCTTCAGTCAAAGTTTTATTAAGAGTAAACCAATAATCCATCGAGGAATATATGTTGTTTTCTCATAAAAATCGACTGACTGTTATGTGGCGAATCTCATACGAGATAAATGGCCTTTCATTCATGATTTATTTCTAGGCATTTTTATTACTTTTCATACGATATTTATAACTATATTTCTCCATGTGGAATTCAGACATATAGGATGCAAAGTGCTTGTCTGAGTGATTGATGTATTGGATGCTGGAACCATGATAGTCCAGGAAATGTATCGTTTCTCCAGACCAACTATAGTAACTTTGTTTTATGTGTATTATAACAAACTTTGCTTGTTAGATTAAAGTCTTTATTGGTAAGTGACATAATATGTACAATTGTACATACATATATGTATGTACAAGTATTGGTTCCACACAAAAATACATATAAATAAAAATATACCTACTGCAAAAAATAAAAAGAAAAGAAGGAGAGATGTTTATTTTAATATCAAATATCTAAAATTCATTTACATTCATAATCAACAGAACTCCGAAACGGCTGGACCAAAACGACTTGTAATGGCAAAAAAGTTTAAGAACAGATTTTTAAAAACTCCAAATAGAATGTCAGCAATGCTAGCTATCATCATCTGTGTTGGGCTGGGGGACCTTAAACAGACCAGTGTCTCGCTAGAGGACTATAAACAAAGAACGGACTAGCCAACCCTAACAAGCCAGGTTTCCCTGGTGTTAGCTTGCAGTTTCCCATGGGTTTAATGGCTTATGAAGAAATAGTCCAAGTCCTCAAGCCGGTTGATCACACATAGAAATATGTGGTTCAATCTTTCCTCCCTCCAGCTGTAGCCAAGCTGGCTACAACAACAACAACATATGATCTGTTTCATACCATCAAAAACAACAACAATAATATCATCATCCACAACAAGAAGAACAAAAATCTCAGAGAACCAAAGCAATTTTTTCTATTTCCATCTGCAAAATCATCTTCCCACTCTAAACATGATTCCAATCCCAAATTATATTGGCGCTGAAGAAAAAAACGTCATGTGTAATAAAACTTGAAATCCCACTAAAAACCATTCGAGTGGCAAAACTGGAAGCACTTCGATTATGGCTCTCGTAAAAATTAAATTATTAAAAATAATTAGATTTAATAACATGTATCTCGAGAACGAACCAATTTATTAGAAGAAACCCCCACTAACCAATTTATTTGAAGTGTTTTATTCCGTTTTCTCCAAGATGTCGGAGAGATATGGCATGGATATCTCGCATCTCACTCTGAGATCTTCATAATTGAATTGAAAATGATCGGCTAACGGCTTCTTCAATTTTACTGTTTGTCGTAAAAGCTCCCACTTTTGTGGGGACAGAAAATTCAGTAAGTTGAATAAAACACATAATATCATCTCCACCACTGATTGAAAAAAATGATTTTACGTCCTAATTAGAACGAAGGTTTTACCCTCCATTCGCTGAGAATCTTACAACCTATACTCACTTGAACCTCACCAAGCCTGGATAGGGCCGGAAGTGCCAGCCTCACGTGTTCGGAAGGAATAAATTTTTCTGTTTAAAAAGTCTGCTTCAACCGGGAATCGAACTGAAGATCTCTGGACTACGGGCAGTAGTCTCGGCACTGTGTGAATCCAGAGATTCCAGAGGTCGTGGGTTCGAAACCCAACCGGGACATGACAAGTTATCCTCCCATTTGGGATTTTTACGACATAATAATATGTCTTAGACTTACTGCTGGAATAATGGGACTTTAGCAGTCTTAATCGGGCAGTATAAATAAGGCGATATTATTATTATTAATGTCTCTCGGTCTCCCTAAAATCTGGGTCACTCAATACTAATTACCTAATTGCATAGTTGATAACGCCCTTAATCACAAATCTAAATTTATTCAAACTCAAGATAAGTACCTAATTTGATTTCAATGACCCACCGATAACGACCAAAGTTGATTTCAAAAGAGCTACACTGAATTTATTTTCCATTGGACAATAAAAAGTATATTAATAGGTAAATAAAAAACAAAAGCAAAAGCAAGTTTTATCCACCGATATTTTTTAATTACTTTCCGGCCTCCATTAGATTGAATTTATGGCCCCTGCAAGTGTCAATATTGCGTTATCTATGGGTAATATTGTCTTATCAATAGGTAGTAACGGTGGATTTATTGCCTGGTGCGGTGATTGTGATCATATTAACTGCCCCATTAGGGCGGGAAGTTCGATAGTGATGGAATTTTAAGGATTTTGGAATATTTTAATGAGGTCAATGTTATTTATTTTGATTATTTAATGATGAAAAATATAGTTGTACATAATTAAAAAATATAACAATTTTTGAAATAACATCAGGCTACTCGTATTTTTGGGTATTTATTGAAATTTCGATTTTTATTGTAATTTTTATATTAAAATCTATAATAATAATAATTGTTGGTTTAGCTTACGGTGTATACAAGTTTCATATATCTAGTTTTAAAACTAACTTGAATATAATATATTTACTTACTTCAGGAACAAATAATAAAATGAAATATAGTTGACTAGACAGATACAGTCATGTGTAAAGACATATACAAATATACATATGTAATGATTTCTATAAGTGTTTAAAAAATAAAATATATTATAAAAAAAAACACCTGGCTGCAATGGCCTCATGAAACCTAATATTTTGTATAATGAATTTTGCAAATATTACACTGCAGTGTTGTCCTCGTGACTATTGATCATTAACTTCTTTTGTTTAACACTTTAACGAGAATTTTTTAATTATTGTTTGTTGGAAAGTTAATTATCCTAATTTGCAAGTTTCTGGTACCTAGTGGCCAAGCCTAATATTTTGTTACAATAGATTAGCAAGAGATATATAATTATGTACCTCAATCAATAGATACATTTGGGTAGTTTTGACATCTCCACTATTATCCTTTAATTCCACCATTTGACAGTATGAATTGGTTAAGAGATACATACAAACTCGTATCTCAACTATTTATAAACATGAAAACTAATATTACTTATCATGATAATAAGTGTACACTTGACTACCAGAGTGCACTGATAGTCAAGTAGTTAGCGAGCTAGTCTGGCAATCCAGGTAGTGTAGTGATCCGTTGGTTCAAATCCCACCCAGCACATGAATTTATTTGTGAACACATAATAATAAGACTCTGAGGGTTAGGTGGTAGGAAAAGCTTTGAGCATTAACCTCGCCTGGTGGTTACGTCTTACAGTATTTCCCATATTTTTTCTCGGTTCATTAGGATCAGTGTTAAAAAGACTGCAGTGTATTAGAGGAGCCCGGACAAGATTTCGTTCTGGGGAAAGTCTGTCAGGCTATGAAGAGTACTAAGACTGAGCACAAATGTAAATGCTTATTGATATGTTGATTATTTTAAGATGTAATGATTTTTATCCTATTAATAATGGCTGTAGAATGTGACATGCACCACTAAAATCTACAGATAGATAGACGGAAAAAGTAACTAAATATTGGGTTGGGTGGAAGAGATTGCCATAGGCAATAACCCCGCCCTTTAGTTAGGACATATGTATTATATATTTTGTTTATTTTTTTCCTGTTTATACTGTCAATTTTTTATTTTAAAATTTACCATTATTTCTTTGTATATGTACTTCTAATAGGGAGTTTCATGATAATAATAATAAAAATATTTATGCTGTGTTTGAAAGCTCCCAGGGTATGTTGCTCATTCGCAGTGAACATAGTTTTAAAGAAACGCTCAACTTCTCATACTGCTATAACTACTACTACTTTGTTCTAGTCGCCACAAATACTCCCATGTCTACACAGTTGTCCTTCACCGACCACTCCCCAAGTTACTGTAATGGGAGTTTAATGGTCCAACAGATTTTTCTAAACGGAATACTTGGAAAAACTTTCTCTATATCTTTGGGACTCTTTATTTTCCTTCGAGCTAGTTTTCGATTTGCGTCTCTCCTCTTTTTATTTCCAACTTTTTTCTCTCTCCTATTTCTTTTTCAGTCTTTTATTTAGTTTTTGTCTATCTCTTTTTTTAGTTTTTCTGTTTTATTGAACAACGCAATAATGTCCACACAAACTTTATTTCAAGTAATATCTAGGGTTTTTGGAGTGTCCCTCTCCATATCTTTTCGATTAGCTTCTTCGTCGATTTTCCTTTTGGTTCCTCACTTTTTAATATTTCTATTCTCATAGTTATTTCTTATTTTATTCTGTTCATTATTTTTCTAATTACCTGTTTTCTGATTTATATCTTCTTCCTTATCTCTCCGATCTCTTTTGTTCTTTTTCCAGGTCTTCTACTTTATTTACCTTCATTTTCTCTTTTTAAGTTTTTTTTTTATCTATTATTTCATAGTTCTCTCTTTCCTCATTTCTTTTCATTTTTTTTTTTTTTTTTTGCTTCATTATTCTTAAACTTTTGAACTCCTTCTTTCTCCTTTCCTTTCTGGTCTTCGGTATCGTCCTCTTTCTTATCTCTTCCTCTATCTCTAGCTCTTTCTTTTTCCTCTGTATCTTTTTTCTCTTTCTCTCTCTCTCTCTCTCTTCCTCTCTCTCTCTCTTCCTCTATCTCCCTCTCTGTCTCCCTCCTAACCTCATTATTGTCATCAATGTCATCCTTCCCTTCGTTTCTATTTCCTTACTTTCCTTCCTTCTTCTCACTCCTCTATCTCATTCTTTCATCATTCTTGTTTCTATCTCCTCCTCCCTCCTCAATTGCTTTCCTCAAATTTTTTTTAACATTTTTCCTTCTCTCTTTTCATTCTTTTCTCCTCTGTTTCCTTCGTCCTGACAGTTCCTGCACTTGTCATAACCACGTTTCAAACTGAAACACAGTTTTCCTTCTCTGCAATTGTTGTCATGTTTTCCCACACTTCCGTCCTCGTTCCCACTGTGTGCTGATCGACTGGTCAGTCTCATTTTGTGGAGAAGCTGAGGAAGAGGAGATGGAGATAGACGAAGAAAGAAAAGAAAAGAGAATAAGGGTGAGGAGGAGAAGGAGAAGGAGAAGTAAGAGGAGAAGGTTGACGAAGAAAAAAATAATGAGAGTGAGAGAACTGAAAGGACGAGGAGAGAGGAGAAGAAGTTGAAGGTGGAGAAGTAGTAGGAAGAGATTCAGCAGAAGGAGGAGGAAAAGAAGAAGAAGGAGGAAGAGGAGGATGAAGGGAAGGAGGAAAAGAAGAAAAAGAAGAAGAAAGAGGAGGAAGAGAATGAAGGAAGGAGGAGAAGAAGAAGAAGAAGAAGAAGGAGAATGAAGGGAAGGAGGAAAAGAAGAAGAAGAAGGAGGATGAAGGGAAGGAGGAAAAGAAGAAAAAGAAGAAGAAGGAGGAGGAAGAGAATGAAGGAAGGAGGAGAAGAAGAAGAAGAAGGAGGATGAAGGGAAGGAGGAAAAGAAGAAGAAGGAGGAGTAGGAGGAGAAGAAGAAGAAAGAGAAGTAGGAGGAGGAGAAGGAGAAGAAGAAAGAGGGGAAGGAGGAGGAGGAGAAGAAAAAAGAGGAGAAGGAGGAAGAGGATGTAGAAAAGAAAGAGAAAAAAACTCAACACAAAGAAAGTCATGTTTCTATTTTGGATTTGTATTTAATTTCACATTTTCATCATGATTTTATTTAATTTCACCCAAGATGGTGAAACTCTGGAGCAAACTTATTATACAAGAGCTGAAACTTTATCCTAGGATTTTCAAATTACATTTCATCAGAATTGTGAGAATTCAGAAGAAAATATAGATTTTTTATATTTTTAAAATATTTTCCTTGTTTATAGATTAGAATAATCATAGATTTTTTTATATTTTTTTTTATGTATTTTAAAATATTTTCCTTGTTTATTCTGTCCTGTTGAAATCAGGAACATGGGATTTCTTAGAAAACTATCTAAGAATTTCAAAGGAAATAATACATATTATTTACATCAATTATATTTAATCATTTTCCTTTGCTTGGACTACAAAATACATCGATTGTTGTTCTTGTTTTTATTTTTCAAACAAAATATCTATATTCTTTTCAACTGAAGTCATGTTCCACAACAAATATACATCTTCGTATTTTGCAATCATATTTCATGTGCACGGGATTTATAGCGAACCAGGGAAATTAATCTCTTTCAAAGCGAAGTTCGTGGAAAATTATTTCGCAATTTTCTCGCAAAAATCAGAAAATATCTGGTTTTGAGTGTTCACATTTCTCGGAAAATATCTGGTTTGTTCTTCTATTCGAACTTTGTAATCTTGGCATGTTGCAAATAAGGGATTCCATCTTACCGTAATCCGAAAGTTCTCGACATGCTTAAGATGTCTGCTCTTTGGATTTTCGATTGCTTGCGGTTTTGTGTAAGTATAGAAATTTGCAGAAAATGTGGAAATGTATGAAAATAATGAGAATTTTCGGTCTGATCTGAAATATTATTTATTACGCTCGATTTTTTCCCATCTTTCCCGTTCCCCTAGAGTTCCCGGGTTCAAAACCCAGCCGGGACATGACAAGTTATCCTCCCATTTAGGATTTTGACCACATAATTATACGTCTTGGGCTTACTGCTGGAATAATGAGACTTCATAGTCCTAATCGGGCAGTTAAAATATGGCGATATTATTTTTATTATCTTGGATTTTTTTTCTTTCTCTAGAACATCCCGTAGTATGCCTCCCCTCTGATGGGCGAGGAGTGACTCAATACTTCCCATTTAGTTGCTGGGTCAACACGAGTGCACCGGAAGGTATCCTTTACAAACAATTGTAACCAAATTAAGAATACAAATTGTTGTCGGCACGGGGGATCGAACCCGGGACCTTCCGCATGGCAAGCGAGTGCTTAACCACTGAGCTAATTCGTGGCACTGAGTTAAATAGGGTGTGAAAAACTCCTCTAAGGAAAAAGGCTCTTAAGAATTCAAAAGCCCAAAAATTTAATTTATTAGATTACAATGATTTATTCCTGTAAATTTGAAAGAAAATGAAATTGAAACCACGAAATTAAATTATTTTATAATATTTCATATTTTCAGTTTTTCCATTTGATTATTTTCTCTAATTCAGTCCATGAGTTCTATATTCGATTTCCCATTGATCACATAAAAAATATTAAATTTAACCCGCGGCGGCACATGTGTAATGAAGTGTAAACTTGTGGTCCCTCTGTCTCTCCTCAATTTTCTCCCTATTTCTTTTTCACTACTTTCATCTTTGCAATCTTTTATTACTCTTTCTGTTCTTTTGTTTTTTTCTTTTCAATTCCTCTTCTTACCCTTATCTTTTTACTCGCCTCTTCTGCCTCTTTGACATAAAATTTTCCCGTTCATAGGGTGGCGTCATCGTGAACGATGGTAGCCAGACAGTGGAGGATTGACTCAGCACTTCTACCACTGTCTTTACAAGGAGCCTAATAATTGACAAGAGCCCCCAACACCAAGCCAATGCTGGTCTACTCCCTGTTTATAGTGCCCGGGCCAGACTGCTGGTCTACCCCTTTTTATAGTCCCCCAGCCAGACTGCTGGTCTACTCCCTGTTTATAGTCCCCCAGCCAGACTGCTGGTCTACTCCCTGTTTATAGTCCTCCAGCCTGACTCATTAGAGTTTCCCTTTAGAGTCTGTTGTATATTGTGTTGAATCACTTTCTTGGTGTCACATTTACTCAAACTCACGCTGGTAAATTTATTACTAAACTTGGGACTCGATCCACCAACCTCCAGGTGAAAATTCCGTCGCCTTATTATCGATGATGCTACTTTTTCCTCAGTACTGACTAATTTTCTCTCTCTCTCTCTCTCTCTCTCTCTCTCCCCTCCCTCTCAATTTTTCCTCCCTTCGCATATTTCTCTCTCCGTTTTCCCCCCGCTCCCCGCCCCTAGACCCCCCTCCACTTTTCTTGAAGACATAATTTCTATAATTTGATGACGGACGATGACTCATCACTTCCCCCTCTTCCTCCTCCTACTCCTCCTCCTCCTCCTCCACCTCTCTCTCCTCCCATTGTTTTCAATGTCAACATACAGACATACACACGCACACAACGGCATATCTCCCCTATTTCCGCTAATTGAGACAGGGAGGGGGAGAGAAGATACTTTGAGGGGAAGAAACAGAGGGAGGGGGGAGAGAGGTTTCATGATTTTTATTTGTGTTTTTTTTTGGGGGTGGGGGAAGACACAAAAAGTTTCTGTCAGACTGTCAAAAACTTTTTTGAAAATCTGAAGACCGGAACGCAATGAAATGATAAGGAAAGCTAAGACGAATTTGCTGTCGTAAGAACTGCTGTCAGTAACATCTTTTGGAAGTGCATTTCAATTGTATGTTATTTATTACGAGTAAATGTATATACTTTTCTGTGAAAAACTAGACCATTATATTTAAAATAATCAAAATATGTCTGGCCTATCTTCTCATTTTTTTGGGTTGAACCTCGCTTTCAACTTCATGATCATATCACCCTACATTCGCTGGAAAGTTATTAACCATAGTTTGTGACCACATAATAATAAGACTCTGAGGGTTAGGTGGTATAAAATGCTTTGAACATTAACCTCACCTGGTGGTAACCTTCCACTAAAGAGTATTATTATATAAATTGAATCCAGTTTTATAATTCGGTCCCCCGTGTCGCCGCAATTTTGGGACACCCTGTGAATCATTTCGACTGACTAATGGCCCCATGTTTACTCAGCTTTGTTTGAAACAGAGCAAATACATAGAACAGAGCGATGTTAAATTTAATGATGAATCAAATCAGGCGGTAGCGGTGTGTACTCCCCTACTCCTTGGCATCATAATTTGATAACCTCTTATTTGATAACTTATTCCTATTCAATATTCCGTTTCTCTCTTCTTCCATCGTTTCATTTCCATCCCCGTTTCTTCTTTATCTCTCTCTATTGATTCCCTCTCCCTTATTTTCCCTCCCTCCCTCTCTCTCTTCATTCCCTATCTCTCTCTCCCTCTCTCTCTCTCTTCATTATATATCTCTTTCTCTCCCTCTCTCTCTCTCTCCCTCCCTCTCTCTCTCTCCCTCCCTCCCTCCCTCTCTCTCTCTCCCTCTCTCTCTCTCTCTCTCCCTCTTCATTCCCTATCTCTCTCTATTCATTCCCTCTCTCTTTCTTTTTTCCCTCTCACTCTCTACATTCCCCTCTTTTCTTTCTCTCTCTTTTTCCATCGTTTCATTTCCATCCCCTTTATCTCTCTCTATTCATTCCCTCTCACTCTCTCTCTTACTCTCTAAATATTTCCTCTCTCCCTATCTTTGTCTTCTATCTCACTATCATACTCCCTCTCTATCACTGTGTCTCATCCTTCTCTCCCCATATTGGGTTTCCACCATGGGGTCTCTTGTGTCGTGATGATGTTCGATACAATAACTTAATTATAGGAAAGGAAATTATTAGGAATTGGAAAATACGTCAGACAGAGGAGGAGGAAGAAGAGGATTAAGAAGAAAAGGAGGAGAAGGAAGAAGAGGAGGAGATTGAAGAAGAGAATTAGGAAGAAAAAGAGGAGAAGTAGGAGAAGAGTGAGGAGAAGGTATATGTGGAGAGTGAGGAGAGTAAGGGAGGAGGAGAAATAGAAATAAAAGGAGAAGTAAGAAGAGGAGGAGGAGGAGGAGAAAGAGGTATAGAAGAAGAGTGAGCAGGATAAGGAAGGAGGATAATTAGTAAGAGAAGGAGAAGGAAGAAGAGGAGGAGGAGGAGGATGAAGATTAGAAGTAGGAGGAATAAGAGAAGAGTGAGGAGGAGAAAGAGGTATAGGAAAAGAGTGAGCAGGATAAGGAAGGAGGAGAATGATGAAGAGAAGGAGAAGGAAGAGGATAAACAAGAGAAAGAGGTGGAAGAGGAGGAGAAAGAATAGGACTTGAGGGATGAAAGAATGGAGAAGGATTGAAGAGGGGGTAAATATTATGCCATTGTTTGATAGGGGAACAATATCATGGAAATGCGTAGAAAAAATAAAGGGGAAAAAACGGTATAAAAAACTTTAGGAGAGATTTCTTTTTCTTTCAAGCTACCATTTCAAAATTGAGTGATAAAAAATGATTCCCGGGAATGAAGTATGGAGTAAATTACAAATTAAATAATCAAAAATAATGAAGTAATTATTGAAAATTAATAATCCAATAAGGGCCAAATATTTTTTATTTCTTTTTACACAAGTTTACGGGTTAGGCCCATTTCATTACATAGAAAAAAAATACTACACTTATGACTACAATTAAAGATTAATATTATAATAATAATAAATTATTATTATTATTATGTTCTCAAAGTAATGTGGGATGATTCCAGAGTTTGAACTTCTTAGGTTTCTCGAGTAAATTTGTGTCAAGAGGTAAATTTTAATTTTGATTTTGAATAAAAATTTGAACATCGATCTATTTCCTTCAAACAAACCTTCAGAAACCTCTTTCTTTTCTTTGTCTCTCTCTCTCATCTTTCGTCCTCATCTCCTCATACTTTCTCTCGCGCTCTCTCTTTTCCTCTCTCTCATTTTCTCTCTCTCTCTTTCCTTCTCTTTTTCTCTCTCTTTTTTTCTTTTACTCTCTCACACACACACACACACACTCTTAGGTATCTTACACAATGCGCCCAGACGAAGATATATTGTTATTTTATTAAAAACAAAACACTTTTAGTTCTCCTACAGGAAGTGTCTCAAGCCGCTTGACATTAACCCCCGAGTGTCCTATGTCCCTTAACATTGAGGGCCAAATGATGCAACAGGGTTAAAGTTAAGAGAAGCCAGACACGCCCTCAAGTCGGAGTTTCAACAAATCACAGCACACTATAGCCCAAGTTTAGGGACAGTCTGGCTTATCTCTTTTTTTTTTTTTTAAGTGGGGTTTAACGTCGCTTTCAACTGCCATGGTCATATCACGACGGGGGTTTTACCCTCCATTCGCAGGAAACTCACAAACCTGCTACTCACATTGACCTCACCCAGCCTGAGTGGGGCCGGGAAAAGCCATGGTCACCCATCCAAGTCTTAACCTCGCTGGATGTCGCTTAACTTCGGTGTTCTGAAGGGAACCGGTGTATTCAACATGCCATCGACGCTGGCTATGGCTTATCTCTAATCCTGCTTTATAATTCAACACTTACAGCCGTATTTATGAACAGAAAACGCCGTCTGAGCATGGTCTGAAGCATGATTTCCTTTAATAGTATTGGCCAATACCTTGCTTGAGACGGTGCTCAGACAAAATTCGCTGTTCATAAATACGGGTGTTAGCCTTTTTACTGAAATAAGTAGTAGAATTTTTTGACAAATATTCTGCCCAAACTGAGGATCGAACTCGAGAAATAACTGGTAACACAAGGGTTAACGCAACTAATTCTGAACTGGCCCGTGCTGGTCCATTGTTGTTTCAGTATTTGTTTTACATTCTCTATTTCTCTTCAATATTTATATTGCTTTTGTTTTCAAATGGATGCATGTCTCCACGTGCTACAAATAGTTCTTCTTTTAATTTGTTCACTGTTTGAATGGATATGTGTCTTCTAGATTTATTATTAATGCTGTTGAAATGTTGTCAAATGTATAAAAATGTATACATTGTCTGTATGTGTACTAACTGTTGTATATTCAGTATATCTTTAATCTTAATTGAATATTTCTTTATTATTTCATCATTATATCCATTATCACCCTTGCTTGTAAAAGATCATGTATGTTTTTAGCATTACATTTATACAATTTTGGATATCAATGTGTTTCTCTAATAACATATTTATTTTTAGTTCAATGAATAAATATAATTTTTTCTTAATATTTGTTTCTTTGTTTTTTTTTCCCCCCAAACAGGTCTCGATGTCTCATGTGTTTATTCGTTCTTAAATATAAATTTCCCATACAATACATACTTTTATATAATTTAGTTGCACATATTTTCAGTTTTCTCCACATTTGCTGTCAAATTGAATGTTTCTGTTTCATCTTTTCTTCTCTTTCATAGTACAACTTCTCACTTTTCTGTTTATACTGATAATATACTGATCCATTTGTTCATTGCTTCTGCTAGTTTTGCTTTTATCTTTCAGACTTGGCTTGGACATTTCTTGAGCTTGTACTACTTTTTTTTTCTAGTCCCATTAAATTGTAGAATATTTTCTCATATTTGTTTGCATTTATAATTGTGTTAATTTTTATTTAAACTTTCTTTGGTATCAACAAATTTATCTTAATGAGTTGTTCAAGTGAATTTAGATTTACATTAAGTCTATCTCCTACAAAGGAGGTGATACATATTCCCTGTAAATATACAATAATATACATAATTATGTATGCGTTATGGATAGATTAATTTCTACATTTTTCTTTACATTTGTTGTTTAATTGAATGTTTGTTGTTTCATCAATCAGTTCATTATCACCCTTGCTTTGGCTGTTATATTTCTCAGAGGTCTTGGTTGTGTCTTGATCTTGTGCCAGCAGGGGCTGTGTGCTCCCTCACATGGGACTTGTTGAAGCACTATGAGAGAAAAATGAAGATGACTTTTGTACAATACCTACTAGCTGAAACCCGGCACTTAGTCGCCGTCGAGGCTTTTGCCTCCCTCTCCTTCTCTCTGTCTCTCACACACACTTTCTCTCTCTCCCTCTCCCTCTCCCTCTCTCTCTCTCTCTCTCTCTCCCTCTCCCTCTCCCTCTCTCTCTCTCTCTCTCCCCATTCCTCTGTCCCTTCCTCTGCCTCTCTCTCTTTCTCCCTCTTAAGTTAAAAAAAAATGATTTTTTCAAAACCAAAATTAATCTCTATCTCTCCCTCTCCCTCCCTATTTTTTGTATTTTTTTTCGTTTTATTTCTATATTTTTTCCTTTTCTTTCTCTTCTTTGAAAGCTACACGTGAAGGCTCTCCTCATTATTAACAAAACATTCTCTCTCTCCTCTTCTCTCTCTCTCTCTCTCTCTCTCTCCCTTCCTCCTCCTCTCTCTCTCTCTGACACACACTAATAAAACACAATAAAGCATCATGTATGTTTTGGTAATTTATTTACGTTCCATGGCGTTATTTCGAATAAAATGAACACCCAACTAATTAACATCGGTATTAATCCATTTCGGTGTTTCTATTTTGTGTCCCGAAATTGACGTCGCGTCGCTTAGAGAAATTTGAATTTTTATGACCCGATAGAATCCCATAGAGAGAAAGAGAGATCTTAAAATGTTTTGATGTATAATAATAAAATTTCTTTATTATTAATTTTTGGACACTATCCCTTAATACACTGTCTAGTGGGAGTTTCAACCAATCAAAGCGCACTATAGCCTCAGTTAAGTGATAGTGTCCACTAATATTTATCTAATCCTGTCTCATAATTCGGCCCAAATCAAAGGTTTGAATGTTAGGAAAAGTTTTATTTATTCAAAACAATAAACGGGCTTAATTGCCCTGTTCTAACTATTTTACCATGTATATTTCCCTAACTAATCCCAGTTAAAAATATATAAAATTGTACTCCTATCTATTTAGATTACATACAAAACACAATAATACTAATTATTAGATCTAAAAAATAAGATAAAATGGGGAAAAAAAATATTTGAAAATGACTTTGAGTTAACATGGGAATAAATAAACTATTAACATAAATTTTAAGAAGGGGATAAATAAACTATTAACACTTATATGAATGTCATGTGTTTATTCGGTGATGTTATTTGTTTAATATTTTATTGTGTTTTTAGAATCATATTCCATTATGGTATTTTTTACTAGCTACGAGTATATGTATGTTTAAAAAGGTTTCTTTTTAATTTTATGAATTAAAACCGTAAATAAAAGGTCCTAGAAGTTGCTTTAGGTTCTGGCATGAATTTTTATTTTCTTTTTAATTATCTACAAATTTCTTATTTTATTTTATTTTTATCCTACATAGGTACCTACGTATATCCTTTTAATGTTTCGTTGACTTTTTGATTTTGTGTGAGAACTATTTCCTCATAGGTTACACAGGGTTGTACTTTTTCATTTTATGAACGGGGACAGTTAAAAAAAAAAGGTTTCACTATTCGAAAAAGATTATGAGAACAACACATTCTAAATTTTATCTGTGTGTTCATTTGTTTTTGATGTTGTAGTCGATTTTTGATGGTGTTTGTTTCTCCAATTCAATTTTATGTTCTCAATATTTTACGTCACTTTTATGTGTTTATCTCGAGAACACACCTCACAATTTTTCTGGCGGAGTAATTAATCCTGGGGTTCTGATAGTAAAAATGTACATCATGTGAAAACAATTAATCTCGATAGAATTTGATGATCAGGACCGTCCAAAATTTTGTTATTATTATTATTAAACACTTTACTAGAATAAGTACAAATAATTATTATATCAATAAAAAATAAAACAATATTTACAATAAAAAGAATAGAAAAATATATGTCCTAACTAAAGGGCGGGGTTAAACCCCGCCTTTGTTAACATTAATTGTAAAAAAAAAAACGAAAAATAACTTTGACTTCATGAACTATTATTGTATGTACTATAAGACCTGGATATAAGATAAATTTCGATGTCAGAGAACAATTTTCAGAACCAATTTTTTTTACCACTATGTGGTAAAATGACCTCTTTATAAGAGGAACCTGGATATAAGACAAAAAATTCCGGTGTTTTGAGTTCTCTTAGGTTCAGATTTGAATGTAGTTATATGTAATGTACAATAATTACAAAGGTTGGAGAGACAGAGGATAAAACAAATAAAATAAACATGCAACAAATTATAAAGATAAAAATAATTGTCCTAAGTAAAGGGCGGGGTTATTGCCTGTGGCAATCTCTTCCACCCAACCCTTGTTCATCGATCAGCCGAAGTCCAAGTATCAAGTAGTTACTTGTATGAGTAACGACCAGTGGCGGCATTACCAGAGTAAAAAGAAATTAATGTAATAGAATAATTCGAAATATAAAGGAGGCTCTTAGTAATGCTGCGCTACCCACAAAAATTGTGAAGAGGCCTTGTGCTTCACCACAAAGAAAATCATACATACATATTTCACTATCCTGTGCCGCCCCTAGGAAAATCACACCATCGATTTGTTTAATGAAAATTCCATGGCCATAATAATAATATAATAATAATAATAATAATTACACTTTGGTGTTATGGAGTGTAATAATAACTACACTCCATAATAATAATATATACACAAGCGAGGTTAATGCGCAAAGCATTTTCTATCACCTGACCCTCAGAGTCTTATTAATATATTATATGGTCACAAACTCAAATTAATGAAAAAAAATGCATGCACTGGGTGAGATTCGAACCAACGGATCCCTACGCTACCTGGATTGCCAGACTAGCGCGTTAACCACTTGACTACCAGTGCAGTGTTTTTTTCATATTCCACGGCCAATGTGTAATATTCCATAGCCATACGTGTTAGACAGCCCTGATTTTAAAATGCACCAAAGATTAATTCCCTGCTGACGAGTGAGAAGGAACATTTCAGATCCCTTCTCTCTCTCTCTCCCTCTTTTGTGCTGGTAAAAACAGATAATATCCCTTTGTAGACAGAAGTGTAGATCCTAGATCCCTAGATCCCTTATCAAATAGTACTGGGACCAGCAAGATCTAATTCTAAATCTAAGGCATACTTACATCGTTTCCTAGAGTGGTTGACGTACCAGCGTCGATGGTGCATTGAATGCACCGGTTCTCGTAGGATCAACGAAGTAACCAACGTCCAGCGAGGTGAAGACTTCGTGATACTGGCATTCTGACCCAACGAAGGCTGAGTGAGGTTAATTTGGGCCATAGGTTTTCTGAGTTTCCTGCGAATGGAGGGTATTCTGAATTGATTCTGAAAAAAAAGCTCGTATAAACAGAATATAATTTTATGGCTCCAAGTCTTATAAAAATAAAAAGGTATCAATTAATTAGTCAAGAAGACAGTACAGTACCTACCTCCCACCTTGCTGGTCTATAATAAATAGGATTATGTATAATCATCTTTTTAATAAATATGTCTAACATCTCAGAAAGTATACCCAGGGTTCACAGATATCATTAAATTTCAACCCTAATATTTTTTTTATTATTTTTTTTTTAACTTTTTATCATATAAATAATCACTATAATTTTATAGAAACCACTATTTATTAGTATACTCCCTATCGTCGCTTTTAGTACTTGTCTTGATTCGATTAAAACATAATAATGATTATTATTAATATGTATCTTTGAATACTTTATTACATGTAAAAAGACATATATGTACGGTGAAAATAATTATTTAAAAAATGGAAACAATGTAAACAATAAAAAGGGGGAAAAAAAGATATAGTTACAATTGTCCTAACTAAAGAGCAGGGTTATTGCCTATGGCAGTTTCTTCCACCCAAAAGTTTATGTGCACTGCTAGTCAAGTGGTTAACGCGATATTCTGGTAATCCAGGTAGCGTAGGGATCCGTTGGTTCTAGTCCCACCCAGTGCACGAATTTTCCCTCATTATTTTGAGTTTGTGACACCTAATAATAAGACTCTGAGGATTAGGTGGTAGGAAAGGCTTTGAGCATTAACCTCGCCTGGTGGTTACCTTCCACTAAAGAGTATTATTATTATATAATTGTTCTAATAATATACTGTTGATAAAACATGATAGTTATCATTGTATTAATGCTGATAGTTCTGGTATGTATGCCTGTCCACCTGGGTGGTCCAAACTAGAGGACTCCTGTCTGGACTTTCATCTCAGTCTCTTAGGAATCAGCCTCTCAGCTCTCAAGTAGATCTAGGCGCGAACTAGTCAGGAGCTCACGATAGAATACGGTGGAGCGTATATCGCCCATGCAGTCGATGAGAAGCACACCTCAGAAGCTAAATTTCAACAACCGAGTTCGAGAGGGTTGGGTGGAAGAGATTGCCATAGCCAACCCGTAAGGTAAGTAAGAGGCTCTAGTATTGAAATAATTTATTTTGAAAGTGTAGGTTATATAAGGATTGGGTGGAAGAGATTGACATAGGCAATAAACTCGCTCTTTAGTTAGGACATATGTGTGTATATTTATCCATCTATTTTTTTCCTTTTTAATGTTTATATTGTTTCCGTTTTTTTTTTTTTTAATAATTATTTGTACTGTACATAGTCGTATGTCTTTTTAATTCTAATAAAGTATGTATTTAAATATGATATTTATATTTTTGTACATATGTCCTATTAATAAATAAGTAAATAAGTAAATAATAATAATAATAATGGATGAGCGGAAGACGCTCTCCGCAAATTCGCCTTTGAATTTTGATAGAAATTGAGATTTTAGGTCAAGCCCAACCAATCTGTTGTTTAGAAACTCGCGAGTTCTATTCAGATGAAGAATCAGAGGGTCCCAGTTCCAGGGGTTGCAGTCACCCAACCCTCGCCCGAGGATAAATACAAACATTTTTATTTGCGTGTCCGCCCCCAACCATTTCCAAGATTTATGTCCCGGGCAATTCTTCTACAAACGTATTAATTTCGAAAATAAACAAACCCACAAACCCCTTTCCACCCATTGCTCTTTCTTTCTCTCGCTCTCTCTCTCTTTCTCTCTCTACCTCTACCTCTCTCTCTCTCTCTCTCTCTCTCTCTCTCACACACACACACACATACAAACACACACACACACATCACACACACGCAAACGCTCTCGGTTATACATAAACAAACACAAACAAACTCATACTCTCTCTCTCACTCACACAAACCCTGATCTCTCTCCTTCTCTCTCTCTCTCTCCCTCTCTCCCTCTCTCCCTCCCTCTCTCTCTCTCTCTCTCCCTCTCCCTCTCTCTCCCTCTCTCTCTCCCTCTCTCTCTCCCTCTCTCTCTCTCCCTCCCTCTCCCTCTCTCTCTCACTCAACTCTCTTTCCCAATCTAACCTTCGACCCTCCAGCAAAAATGAACACATTTTCGCATTTTTCGCCGAAACATTAGGGTCCGCACACACGCGCTTGCTTCCCCCAACTTCCTGAAACTGCTGAAACTCAACTCATGAATTCCTTGAAAACATTCGAAAAACAACACCCAGCAAACCCAGCATTAGTCACAGGATTATTTTGTGTGTACAGAAATGATCCCTTTTTCGGTCCGTGAAATTCGGTCAATTAACCAATTCCTTGAAAACATTTGGAACAAGATATTGTGATCCCGTGACTAAAGAGTCACATCAGGATCACTTGCTGTTTCGCCCGTAAAATTCGGTCAATGAACCACGTACGCCAGTGTGTCATAAAATCTGTTACCGGTAATAAACAAAGAAGGAAGAGTTATTAGCGAACTGAAATGTTGAAAATCGGAGCTCTTCGAAATAAGTTTTTATTTATTTATTAAATACCCATCGGTCAGCTGATAAAATCTAAGGATCGGTTTAGATTTACTAATCCTGTTTTATAATACGGCCCTATGTGTATGTATGTATGTATGTTCTTTTAGAGTTTAGGAGCTGTGGTAGTAAGGGTACATCTCCCAGAGATACATTTCAGGCTAATACAATATGAGAGGGGTTAGGAGCTGTGGTAGTAAGGGTACATCTCCCAGAGATACATATCAGGCTAATACAATTTGAGAGGGGTTAGGTGCTCTAGAAGCAAGGGTACATCTCCAAGAGATACATTTCAGGCTAATACAATTTGAGAGGGGTTAGGAGCTGTGGTAGTAAGGGTACATCTCCAAGAGATACATTTCAGGCTAATACAATTTGAGAGGGGTTAGGAGCTGTGGTAGTAAGGGTACATCTTCAAGAGATACATTTCAGGCTAATACAATTTGAGAGGGGTTAGGAGCTGTGGTAGCAAGGGTACAACTCCAAAAGATACATATCAGGCTAATACAATTTGAGAGGGGTTAGGAGCTGTGGTAGTAAGGGTACATCTCCAAGAGATATATTTCAGGCTAATACAATTCGAGAGGGGTTAGGAGCTGTGGTAGTAAGGGTACATCTCCAAGAGATACATTTCAGCCTTAATACATTTCGAGAGCTCCCGCGCTAGAATTCCAGCAGTGTATTATTAAATGTTTTACAGTATAGGTTCTGGAGTAAGGGTACATCTCCAAACAGTGCAGCAATGAATGTATATTGTTTCAGAGTTTAGGTGCTCTAGTAGCAAGTGTGATACATCTCCAAAAAAGATTCATTTCAGGCTAATACAATTTGAGAGGGGTTAGGAGCTGTGGTAGTAAGGGTACATCTCCAAGAGATACATTTCAGCCTTAATACATTTCGAGAGCTCCCGCGCTAGAATTCCAGCAGTGTATATTATTAAATGTTTCACAGAGGATTAAGTAAAACGAACATAAATAACATCTTTAAAACAAAACGTCTTGGGAAATACACTGGAAGTTAACCCTCCGCGGCACAATGAATCTGATCTACGGGTCAGATTTTTTTTTTTATGAAAATGTTATAACTTATAACTTTTATTTTTTAAATTAACAAGATATTGTCATAAGTAAAAGATTTCCTTCATCTAGACAGCATCTGGTAGTGAACCAAGGATGCTGGCCGCATTTCCCCGCTGGATGTTCAGAGAAAAAACTTGTCTTATGAAGTTTGGTGTCAGCATTGCTGCTACACAAATTTGTAGGAATTACTGTCGGGAATTCCTGCAACGTTCATTGCTATTCTCATTTCATCTGTTCATGATTCCATCCACGCCAGAAGATCTCAGACGCCATCGAAAGAGCTGATTTACTTATAAGTTACCTCAGAATAATCAAGATGCGTACACTTTTTCAACATACCAGACAAATACTACATTTCAACAATTTTGAAGAATCCGGTCGAGAGTTATCGCGGAACAGACAGACAAATAGACCGACATACAAGCGAAAGCCAAATCGTCCAGTATGCAAGTTAAAACAGAACCTCATGCAAGCTAAAACTTAGTGAGGTCGATTCGCTCCCTCCCTGTGTTCGGTTAAAAATAATAATATTAATTCCTAATGACAATGATTTCAGTTTTCCTTTAAAAAAAAATGATTTCAATTGTCATATAGAAAAGCCGCGAGGGGTTAAAGCCTAAGAAGTGTCTCCCTGAAAATAAGGAACCGAAAATAAAATAATAATACACCAGGCAAAACAATTTGAACAGAAAATAAATTACGCCGAGTCCTCCTCTACGCGGAAGTGCCTAATTCTCCAGACTTCAGTTATGCCTTCTGTGTTTCACTAAACTCCTTAATTCCTTCAGACTTCTTCGCTAATCCTTGTTTCCTTCCAAGTGACTTCTTTCAGTAATTTATCTCCTGGGCGTTATCTCCTCATCAGCATAATCCTGGAGATGTCCTTACGGGTCCTTAGCGCTTCTTAAGTGACTGTCAGATGTTGTTTAGCGCTTCTTAAGTGAGTGTCAGATGTTGTTTAGCGCTTCTTAAGTGAGTGTCAGATGTTGTTTAGCGCTTCTTAAGTGAATGTTAGATGTTGTTTAGCGCTTCTTAAGTGACTGTCAGATGTTGTTTAGCGCTTCTTAAGTGAGTGTCAGATGTTGTTTAGCGCTTCTTAAGTGAGTGTCGGATGTTGTTTAGCGATTCTTAAGTGACTGTCGGATGTTGTTTAGCGCTTCTTAAGTGACCGTCAGATGTTGTTTAGCGCTTCTTAAGAATCTTAAGTGACTGTCCGATGTTGTTTAGCGCTTCTTAAGTGACTGTCAGGTGTTGTTTAGAGCTTCTTAAGTGAGTGTCGAGTGTTGTTTAGCGCTTCTTACGTGAGTGTCAGACGTTGTTTAGCGCTTCTTAAGTGACTGTCAGATGTTGTTTAGCGCTTCTTAAGTGACTGTCAGATGTTGTTTAGTGCTTCTTAAGTGAGTGTCAGATGTTGTTTAGCGCTTCTTAAGTGAGTGTCAGATGTTGTTTAGCGCTTCTTAAGTGAGTGTCGGATGTTGTTTAGCGCTTCTTAAGTGACTGTCAGATGTTGTTTAGCGCTTCTTAAGTGACTGTCAGATGTTGTTTAGCGCTTCTTAAGTGAGTGTCAGATGTTGTTTAGCGCTTCTTAAGTGAGTGTCAGATGTTGTTTAGCGCTTCTTAAGTGACTGTCAGATGTTGTTTAGCGCTTCTTAAGTGACTGTCAGATGTTGTTTAGCGCTTCTTAAGTGAGTGTCAGATGTTGTTTAGTGCTTCTTAAGTGACTGTCAGATGTTGTTTAGTGCTTCTTAAGTGACTGTCAGATGTTGTTGAGAGCTTCTTAAATGACTGTCAGAAGTTATTTAGCGCTTCTTAAGTGACTGTCAGATGTTGTTTAGCGCTTCTTAAGTGAGTGTCAGATGTTGTTTAGCGCTTCTTAAGTGAGCGTCAGATGTTGTTTAGCGCTTCCTAAGTGACTGTCAGATGTTGTTTAGCGCTTCTTAAGTGACTGTCAGGTGTTGTTTAGAGCTACTTAAGTGAGTGTCGAGTGTTGTTTAGCGCTTCTTAAGTGACTGTCAGATGTTGTTTAGTGCTTCTTAAGTGACCTCTAATTTCTGAAACTATAATATTCAATCTTGTCTTAGTAAGATACCTACCTGCATGACGTTCCTGAGAATATGATTTCAGGGAACTTTAACATAATTTTCATAATAGGCATCATGCTAATATTAAATTTCCATATGAAAAACCTAACCTTCAGTGTTAACTAACCTCTCTCCATAAAGGAAACACTAACCAAACTAACCTTCAGTATTAACTAACCTCTCTCCGTATATTAGGGGAGAGAAAGTAGGTATATTTTATTGATATACGGCGGTGTGACGACTACGTCATTTGACTACAACAAAGTCCGGCTTTCTAGGATATTTTTTTTAACAAGATATACTAAAATTAGGGGGGTACGGCGGGCCTTTATTAACGTCAGCTTTTTTTCAGATTTCATCCACTCATGTAAACTCCTTAAAAAAGGGGCTACATTTCAACAATTCCCAAATACCTTACCTTTAGTAATCTATCATCAAGCCTGGAAATCCACCCCCATTAAAATTTATGTACCCTAGAAGACCGGATTTCTAGTCATGCGTTTGTGCGGTTTATTTTCAAGGGGCTGCTACAAGGGACTCTGCATAATCACGCATAGTTCAACAATATTACAAATTGAACCACTTTGCACCCCTGTTTTCAGACTTCAGTGAATTTATAAAATAATAGTATGAGCGCACGATCAGTTTAATGCCTAGATACTTGCTTACCATGCGGAAGGTCCCAGGTTCGAATCTCAGAGCCGACATAAATTGTATTCAAATTTTGGTTACGTTTGTTTTTAAGGGACACCTTCCGGTGCGCTCGTGTTGACCCAGCATCTAAAATGGGAAGTAATGTAAACCCCCGTCTTGATATGACCATGTTAAAAGGGACGTTAAACCGAAATTAAAATTACACATATATTATGATAACTTTTCTTTACTGTCTATTACCTATGTATGTAGTAGAGAAAGTATTGTTTCTCTTACTTTCTATGAAGAATAAGTTAAAGAAAGTAATGTTTTCGATCGATTTTATTTATTGTGATTTTCTTTTATTATTTTTTTAATAATAATAATAATAAATCATTTGTTTTATTTTTCATTATTTTTTTTTTTTTGTATACAGAGGACCCATCCTAAGCCATTTGTATTTGGCTTATAAGATGAGTGTTGTTGTTACATATTAGGGGAAAATCATTCAGAATTTTATTTTATCTTACGTTTCTTTATATTTTGCTGTTGTGAATCTATTATTTTCAAGTCACTCGGTATAACTTGGCATTTGTCGCTCTCTAAACCCCAGATACCGCCGAGTTGCAAGCACCCCAGTATTTCTCTTACCGGATATCCCATTTATAATGCGATTAACATCGCGTTCTGTAAATGTTCCTGGAGTACTCGAAAAAGGGGGGTCGGGGACCCTATATGAGTGATGAGTGTGTGTATGTGTGTGTGTGTGTGTGTGTGTGTGTGTGTGTGTGTGTTTACTGTGTGTGAGAGAGAGAGTGTGTTTGTTTGTATGAAAGAAAGAGAAGAAGAAAGTGTTCTTACAACGAGCAATATAGTAGTATGAAATCGTAAAGGGTTTCTTGCTTCATGTATTTTTTCATCATTGTGCCATCTTTTAAAAAAAAATAGTTTTAATGTCGTTTTCTACTGTATGGTCATAATATGACGATGGGAGTTTTTCCCTCCATTTACACGGAAACTCACAAACCAGCTACTCAATTTAACCTCACTCAGCCTGAGTGTGGGGCTGGAAATCACGAGTAATCGAATTTGAATGGTCATCTTGCCAAGTCCTAACCTCGCTGGGCGTTGCTTAACTTCAGTGATTGAAAGAATGTTCGGTATTCAATGTGCCATCGAAGTTATTGTGCCATCAGCTTTCTTGGTGGTTGGACTGGTTGTATGTTTAGAGAAATATTCCTGTAAGCTTGCTTCATGACACCATGACTAACTTCAAGTATTTGTTTTCTTTTTCCAGGTATGTTCGTATGAAAGGGAAAGTCCATAAGATGTTGACGACATGAGGTAAGACGAAAATCCAAGGTACTCTAAGTAAAGTTCACCGACCTCAGTATAGCTTGATCGATAAGGCGACGGACTTGTAACCTGGAGGTCGGTGATTCGAGTCCGAAAGTGCGGTAAAAGTTTAGCAGTTTGAGTTTGAGGAATTTTGTTCTCTTTCTTATCTCTTTTTTTTCTCTCTCTTACTCACTCTCGCACTCTCTTTCTCTCTCTAAATATATACACACATATGTCCTAGCTAAAGGGCGTGGTTATTGCCTATGGCAATCTCTTCCACCCAACCCTTATATTACCTACACTATCAAAATATATTATTTAAATACTCCTCGAGCCTCTAACCTACCATACGCTATTTTAAAATATGAAATTACCTACAATACGAACACTATTAAAAGAATTTAAATAATAAAGAACCTACGCTAAAAGAAAAACCTACGCTATTTTAAAATGTTTAAATAAACTCGCACATTGTTCTAATTAAATGTTTAAAATAGCTGACGCTACCGTCTAGGCTAGGCCCAAGTCAGGCAGATTACAATCTGCCTGTTCGAACACAACTATTTTCTTTAGCAGGCAAGAAAATCTATGAGCTGGTAGCATGCGATGGCTTTGTAAACAGAAGCGCTTAATGTAAACCTTTTCTTGTGAACATGAAGCCTTTGAGAATTATAAATATCGCTAGAATATACAGGGTGACCCACAAAAAATATTTTTTTAACAAAGGAGCTTAATGTAAACCGTTTATTGTGAACATGAAGCCTTTGAGAATTATAAATATCGCTAGAATATACAGGGTGACCCACAAAAAATATTTTTTTAACAAAGGAGCTTAATGTAAACCGTTTATTGTGAACATGAAGCATTTGAGAATTATAAATATAGCTAGAATATACAGAGTGACTTACAAAAGTGCACAAGAAAAACTGACCGAAAATAATACTTTGTATCGCCTTATTTAAACTGCCCGACTAGGACTATTAAGTCCCAGTATTCCAGCAGTAAGCCCAAGACATATTATTATGTGGTAAAAATCCCAAATGGGAGGATAATTTGTCATGTCCCGGTTGGGTTTCGAACCATATTACTAGCATTACTTCTGTTATTTTACAACAATGAAGCTTTGCCTTGTGCATGACACATTAAACCAACACAATTAAACATCAGTTTTTCTTTACATTCCACCCAGTATACTCCTAATACCTAACATTAGAATACATATTACCAGCATAACTTCTGTTATTTTACAAAAATAAAGCTTTGCCTTGTGCATGAGACATTAAACCAACACAATTAAACACCAGTTTTTCTTTACATTCCACCCAGTATATTCTTAATACCCAACATTAGAATACATATTACCAGCGTTACTTCTGTTATTTTACAATAATGAAGCTTTGCCTTAGCCCCGTGCATGACACATTAAACCAACACAATTAAACAAACTGACGGCCGCCGGAAATGAGGGTTAGAAATGGAAAGCTAGGAACATAAATGGAAAGCTCGGAATAGAAACTATAACTCTGAATAGAAACTGAAAGAAAATTCAACTAGGAATAGTAGTTTGTGTTGGCTATCATATTTGTGTTAATCATTTTCCTGATAACACTGCTCAAACTCGCTTTACAAAAACTACGCTGAATCCCGGACTTGAACTGGTGAAAATTATAGGCATATAATTCCAAAATTTAGTAATATTAACATGTCCCGGTAGCTGAGTGGCCAAGGCGTCTGGTAATCCAGGGGTCGCGGGTTTGATATCCAGCCGGGACATGACAAGTTATCCTTCCCACGGATCCCTACGCTACCTGGATTACCAGACTAGCGCGTTTACCACTTGACTACCAGAGCACTTTTGTTTGTGGAAATGTAAAATTCCCCCAAGAAATCTCTCAAGGATGGATTTTTTCGCCAGGGATTTTTTCAAGGGAGACACACGTGTTGGAAAATATTTCAATGGAGGAAAATTTTATGTTTCATATTCAAAGCAGGATTCGTCTCTTCAAGCAGGTACTGTGTTTATTCCAGGGAGCTTTCTAGTTCTGAGAGTTTTGTCAAAGGAGGGAAATGACTTTGAAGATATATTTTTTCTTATTTTTTATGATGAGTTAGGTGAGTAACCTGTTTCTTTTATGTCCTCGGATGTGGGATTTTCCAAAGGTCGAAGTCTCCTGAGAGGCTTTTCCTAGTGTTTGTATACGTTCCGTTTCGTAGATCCCTTTTTCTGGGGTAAAAATATATGCGGTTCCCTTGTAGCTTCAACCTGTGATTTAATTCAACCGACCTCAGTAGCTTGATCGATTCGGCGGCGGACTTGTAACCTTAAATTTGGTTCCGTAATTCCCTTTTTGGGGTTAAAAACATGTATACCTTTGGTCGCGTAAATCCCTTTTTCTGGGGTAGAAGTATAGGCGGTTCTCTTGTAGCTTCTACCTGCGATTTAATACAACCCACCTCAGTAGCATGATCGATAAGGCGGCGGACTTGTAACTTGGAGTTCGGTAGTTCAAGCCTCGAATTCAGCGTAGATTTAGTCAAGCGAGTTTGATAGTTGTGATATTACGAAAATGATTGACTTTTATTCTATCTATTTCTCTCCATCTCTCTGTATTTTTCTCTCTCTCGGCCTTTTACTTTAGTATAACTCTCGTATTTTCACTATATTTCTCTCTCCCTCCCACCCACAATGTCTCTCTATACTTCCCTCTTCCTCCCTCTTTTCTCTATCCCTCACTCCCTCTTTCCCTCACAACTCTTGCTCTAAAATATCTAGAGGCACCCAACACCACCTCTCTCATTCTCTCTCTCTCTTTCTATCTCTCTCCTTCCCTCCCTTTCTTACAGGGCATAAACGACAAGAAACAGGATAAAAAGTAAGCTTAAAAAAAACACACCCCAACTTCTTGGAAAAAAGATCCAAGTAGTCAAATCATAATATTATTCAAAGGCTCTCTCTGCCATGTTTATACATTTCGTCGTCTTTGTTGATATAAATAAGAATAAGATGGCCTTTTCGAAAGCCTTTTTGGTGATCTCTTAAGGAATAAAATTAGAACCTTTCTGTGTTCTCACTTTGTGGAGCTATTTTGTACTTTTGGGAATACGAGTATTCGGTGAATACTCTGGGAGCCTTTGTGAATATAAGCTCTAAGAGTAGTTTCGAGGTAGGATTTTTTGAATTGGTTATAGGGTAATGGTGAGTGGTCTCAGCATTTTTCAAAAGATGTAACAAAAATCTGTTTATATTTTCACCCAAAAAGCACATACACTCTGAAACAAATTTTTAAGTGTAGGACATTGAGAAATATTCCAGTAATTTCCAGCCCTTTTTCACAAGAATTGGAGTAGGAAAAAAAAGTTATCTTTTTGTGTTAATCACTTTTGTGATATCACAACTACTCGAAACTCGCTCTACTAATTCTTCGCTGAAATCGGGACTTGAACCACGGACCTCCAGGTTACAAGTCCGCCGCCCTATCGATTAAGCTACTGAGGTCGGTTATTTGGTTACAATTTTTTGTAAGGAACACCTTCCGGTGAGCTCGTGTTGACCCAGCACCTAAATGGGAAGTATTGTGTCACTTCTCGTCCATCAGAGGGGAGGTATACTACGGGATGGGCAAGCTACAACACAGACCACAAGCGTCTACAGTAGCTCCTGTTTCATGGCTACGAAAAGAAAAGGTCGTGAAGGAATATTTTGCAAGATAGAGAGAGCCCTGCAGAAATGGCAGGTTTTTGGCCCTACAGCATAAAATATCTTTCAATTTGGCATTTGAGATTATCGACTGCAAGCAAGGGGTGGCGTGCATTCCACTGTGATAATTCTATTAGGAGATGAGGAGATGTTGTCAAGCTTTTATTTCAGCTTCAGAGGAGATGAGGGGAGAGGGGCTATGAGAGAGAGGGTGGGAGAGACAAGAGAGAGTGAGAGATGATGTAAGAGAGAGAGAGTGAGAGAGGGGAAAGATAGAGAAGAGAAGAAAAGAGAGAGAGAGAGAGTGTGGGAGGGGAAAGATAGAGAAGAGAAGAAAAGAGAGATGTGAAAAAGAGAGAAGAGAAGAAAAGAGAGGGAGAGAGAAGGAATTTCCAAGCTTTTATTTCTGCTTCAGAGGAGACAGGAGGGAGGGCGAAATAAAAAAAACAAAAAGTGGGAGAGGGGGTTGATGTGAAAGAGAGAAGGGGAAGTTATGAGAGGGGGAGGAAAATATTAAGAAAGACGGGAGGGGGGAAGTGGGAGAGAGGATGAGAAAGAGGGGAATACGACGAAAGTTGGGGGTGGTAGAGATATGACGGAATAGTTCAGCCTGTCATTTCCGCCTGATAAAGCTCGACTTATATACTGGGTGGACATTTGAGATCGATGTCGTAAGTTATGTTTGCAATCGATGTCATTATCACCAATCTTGATCAGGCTTTGTTTAACTTGTAATTATAATTTGTTTGTTTGTTTTAATAAAAAAAATATGTAAATACTCGTAAATCCTTATGTGAATCTATACTTATCTATACTTATAAAAGAGAGTTTCACTCACTGACTGACTGACTCACTGGTTCATCACTGTTTCTCCGAACTGGTAAGTCCTAGGAAGCTGAAATTTGGTAGGTAGCTTTGTCTTATAGTCTAGATGTGCAATAAAACGGGATTTTTTGAAATTCCCACTACAACACCTGCCATTGGCGAAAAATGATTTTTTGCATTCACGGCCATGCCTCGGCCCGCAAAGCGAGCGACAGCCCGCTAGTTATTTATAAATAAATAAGTTTGATTTGTGTGGTGTGTATGACCATAGATGTTGACATGCACCACTATAATCTAATAAAAGATAGATAGAAGTTTTATTTATTTGTGGTGAAGCACAAAACTTATTCACAAGTGGGTAGTGCAGCACTACTAAGAGTCTCCTTTACTTTTCCAATTCTTGCACATTAATTTCTTTACACCCTGGTATGGGAATGCCTCCTCTGGTCGTTACTAAACTTTAAATTATAAAATAAACAATATGAGTATAAATAACTAATTATAAAACATGAGTATAAAAAACTAATTGTAAAATATGAGTATAAATAACTAATCATGACATCTTACGGAGTAGAATTTCCAACAATTTTCCAACCAGCTGAGATTCGAACCCATCTCTCAGAGGTGCTTCTCGTGGGCTACACCATTGCACTCGGCCACAGTAAGATTATTCGAGATCAATCAATAACTCTGGCGTTATTGACTAGTGCGCTACACCATTGCACTTGGCCACAGTAAGATTATTTGAGAGCAGTACATTACTGTACAGTGTGTATAGTGTGAATTTTTAATGACAAACCACCCTGTAGATATAGAAATACAACAAATCCTTATTTATCTCTCTCGCTTTACAAAGACACTGATGAAAACGTCTCCGCCAGAGTTATTGTTCTTCTTCTTCTTCTCCTCTTTCTCCTTCTTCTCCTCCTTCTCCTTCTCTCCTTCTCCTTCTCTCCTTCTCTCCTTCTCTCCTTCTCTCCTCTCTCCTTCCTCTCTCTTCTTCTCTTTCTCCTTCTCTCCTTCTCCTTCTCCTTCTCCTTCTCCTTCCTCCTTCCTCCTTCCTCCTTCCTCCTTCCTTCCTTTCCTCCTTCCTCCTTCCTCCTTCCTCCTTCCTCCTTCCTCCTTCCTCCTTCCTCCTTCCTCCTTCCTCCTTCCTCCTTCCTCCTTCCTCCTTCTCCTCCTCCTTCCTCCTTCCTCCTTCCTCCTTCCTCCTTCCTCCTTCCTCCTTCCTCCTTCCTCCTTCCTCCTTCCTCCTTCCTCCTTCCTCCTTCCTCCTTCCTCCTTCCTCCTTCCTCCTTCCTCCTTCCTCCTTCCTCCTTCCTCCTTCCTCCTTCCTCCTTCCTTCCCTTCCTCCTTCCTCCTTCCTCCTTCCTCCTTCCTCCTTCCTCCTTCCTCCTTCCTCCTTCCTCCTTCCTCCTTCCTCCTTCCTCCTTCCTCCTTCCTCCTTCCTCCTTCCTCCTTCCTCCTTCCTCTCCTTCCTCCTTCCTCCTTCTTCCTTCTTCCTTTCTCCTTTCTCCTTTCTCCTTTCTCCTTTCTCTTTTCTCCTTTCTCCTTCCTCCTTCCTCCTTCCTCCTTCCTCCTTCTCCTTCTCCTTCTCCTATGAATCTTTATCTCTTATATCTTCTGCGTTGAATAAAAGTTTTATTTGTCTGTTATTGAATCTCTTATACTTCCTTGCGATGAATACAAGATATATTTTTCTATCATTGAAACTAATGAACCAAATCTGCACGGAATTTATGTAATGAGTGTTTTTAGTAAGTGAGTGAGTTGGTGACTTTAATGGACCATATCTTCATGCATGAATCCTCTGGGGTAGAAACTAGTAAGGATCTGGTTCAGTGGGTAGTAAGGGATAGGGTGCGGTGGTTTAGTGGGAAACTAGGTTTTGTTTTGTGACTCAGTAAAAGTGTGTGTGTGTGTGTGTCTGATGATGTGTGTGTGTGTGCGTATATAGGCGTGTGTGTGTGTGTGTGTGTTTTTGAGAGAGACAACGACGTACAAGATAGAAAGAAATATTCGGTGACTCCATTACTTTTATACTTTTAGGATGAGGAAAGTAAAAGGAGAAATAGGGAATGAAAGAGACAATTTAAAATGAGAACTTCATATTCAAATCATATTTCATTTCAATAAATTGAAAACTTAACTCTCTCTCTCTTAGCTCTCTCTCTTCTCTCCCTCTCTCTCTCCTCTCTCTCTCTCTCTCTCTCTCTCTCTCTCTCTCCTCCCCATCACTATTTTTCGTATGGAAAAGTGAAAAATAATAAAATTCAGGAAATTGAGAGATGAGAAAAAAAATGTGTATGGAAATCGGAAATTACTCTGCAAGATGTTTGGGATGAGGGATGAGGAATACGAGAGATGAGCAGAATAGACAAGAGGTATGAGGGATACGAGGGTTGAGGGATGAGCAGAATAGACAGGAGGTATGAGGGATACGAGGGTTGAGGGATGAGCAGAATAGACAGGAGGTATGAGGGATACGAGGGTTGAGGGATGAGCAGAATAGACAGGAGGTATGAGGGATACGAGGGTTGAGGGATGAGCAGAATAGACAGGAGGTATGAGGGATACGAGGGTTGAGGGATGAGCAGAATAGGCAGGAGGGATGAGGAATACGAGGAATGAAGGGAGGATAAGGGACAAGAAGAATGAAGGGAATGGGGAGGGGGAGGGGGGATGAGGGATGAGCAGAATAGGCAGGAGGGATGAAGGGAGGATGAGGGATACGAGGGATACGAGGGATGAAGGGAATAGGGAGGGGGAATGAGGGACATGAGGGATGAGCAGAATAGGGAAATTGGAAATGGGAGAGGGGTTGTTTAATGGAAGGAGAGGGGGTGACTTTATTTAAGCCAGGAAGTGAAACGTTAAGTGCGAGAGAGAGAGAGAGAGGTCGAGTTAGAAGAAGAAATGGGTAGTTTATGACAATTTCAGCTTTTTTGTGATAAAACGTGTGAGAGAGTAAGTAAACTAGTGAATGAGTGAGGAAGAGAGAGAGTGGGAGAGATGAGGCAATTTATGACGATTTCAGCTATGTGAAAATGAGAACGATTGATAATTTTAGAGAGAGAGACAGACGGACAGAGATAATGAGTTAGAAAGAGAAAGAGAAGAAAAGAGAAAGATGTGATGACTATTTCAGTTGTATGAGCAACAGAGAGAGAGAGAGTTTGAGTGATTTAATGAGTTAAAAAGCCATTGTGCGTCAAAATAGTTAACTCAAACATGGTAAAAAAAAATTGAGAGAAAGAGAGCGAGAGAAAGAGAGAGAGAGAGAGAGAAATAGGTTGGGTTCACCCCGTTGATTAAAAAAAAATGAGGTTGTGAAAAAGGCATAGAGAGAGTGAGATAGAGATAGAAGATGATGAAATGACAGTAATTTCAGCTTCGCTTTTCCACACGTGGCGATCATTTGACATAGCTCTCGCTTTGTCGTTTGGCACCCATGTGTGAACTGATTTCTGCGTAGCGTGAGAGCGATTTTTAGAAAGCAATATTTTGCAGTGAGTATACATTATTGGCTGATCAAAAGACTCTCCGTTGACTCACTTTTGTGCTAAAAACCTAAAAAGAATAAATCTGATGAATAGGTATTGTGTTTTTTGTTCATATCTCTCAATTCACACGGCATTTTTTTTTTTTTTTTTTTTTTTTTTTTGATCGAGATTTTATTGGTCCTTAGAAATTTTCTATGAAAAAACCTTGTATAGAATTCAGGAAGACACTGTATGAAGCATATCAAAGAACAAAATAAGCTGATTTCACAGAAACATAAATATTAATGTCAAAGTAAGCCACCGATAACAGCGCCGTATCAAAGACCAAGCATCCTGGATAAATATATTATTATTATTGTTATTATTATTACTATACAAGGTATGCATGTTTTTATATAGAAAAAATTCAGAATCAAATATTGTAGGGACATCCTCAGACTAAAATTATCTTCGATAATTTTTCGAAAGGAGATCCGGACAAAATTTTAATGAAATCTCAGTTTTCAATGTCAACAGCTACCTACACATTGTTATAGTTATTAATTTCGAAAATTAACATAAATAATATAACAAAACATAATATAACTAATAAATAATATAATACATAAGAACCATTATCACTTCATTAATTCCTTATAACATTTTTATTTCAAGTTTCCTTTTCAAGAATGAGAAAAAAATCCTGCAATTCTTGGTTTTGTTCATTATTCGAAAACATACGTAAGAAGATTTTGGTCTTAGAAATGACCTGTAGAATTGATTCTGAAAATTAATAAAAAAAAAAAAAAAAATTGAACACCCTGTATGTTTTATTATTTTTATTAACTTTCGTCTGTATTCCCATCATCATGGCAAGTACTATCATCAAACATAGGCGGCGCCGAGATACGAACCCAGAATTCCTCGAATAGACCGGAAGTACGGGAGTATGTGATTCTGATATCAATGAGAATTATTCAGATAAAAAACAGGACTATTGATGTTTGAGAACTCGGTGGGTTTCGATTTTGACTCAGTCCATTGATGAATAATTTGTCTGTCCCGGTAGCTCGTAGTAAAAGTGATACTGTGTGAATCCCGAGATTCCAGAGGTCGCGGGTTCGAAATCCAGCCTAGACAAGACAACCACCAGGCGGAAACACCTGGCGAGGTTAATTTTCTACCACATAACCCTCAGAGTCTTATTATTATGTGGTCACCTACTCAATAGAAACGAAGAAAAAATTCATGCATTGGTTGGGATTCGAACCAACGGATCACTACGATACCTGTGGATAACCAGACGAACGCATTAACCACGTGATTACCAGTGCACGGTTCTGTTCACTCCTTGACTGTGTGAAAACTTGTCGAATGTGCTGACCAATTTCGGATGTCCGTTCACTTATCCTATGTATCCTACAAGTCGGGATTTTGCTTTTTCGTCGGCTTCCAGGATGAAGCCATTCTTCTGGCTCTCTTTTGTCAGCATTTCACACGCTTATGTCGGCGTATTAGAAAGTATACAGTTCTTGTGGGACCTAGTATTTGGTGGCGTCGAATTCAGGCCTGAAAAGATGTACGACAATGCCTCATTGTGTAGAGTAGGGTTAGGAAAAACAACTAGAAGGCCATGCCTCGGGTCGTAAATCGGGTGCAGACGTAGTCTGCCTAATCAAAACCCTATCTCATTTTATGATTTTAATTTTACTCCTGCTTGCAAACCGAGTGAGTGTGCTATTCAGAAATGCATTGACTACGAAACCCTGTTTTATATGAACTCAATGTAGTAAGTTAAAGTTTTTTTAAAGTTATCATATTTGTGTTAATCACTTTTTGTGATATATTATCACAACTAATCAAACTGCTTGTACTAAATCTACGCTGAAACCGGACTTGAACCACCGACCTCAGGTTACAAGTCCGCCGCCTTATCGATCAAGCTACTGAAATCGTAATAAGTAAGAACTTTTTTTTTAAAGAAGAAATGTTTTAGTTAGTTACATTAAAACTTAAGAACTTTTTTATTTTATTTAGTTTTATAAATATTAAACTAGTAAGAACTTAACTAACACATAAGTCAATTGGACTCTAATGTACTCGTGGTAGATAAGATCATTGACATTGACGAACAGTGCAGAACGATCTGTCTGTCTGTCTGTCTGTCTGTCGGTCCTGTAAGAACGAGAGACCCGTCTGACATACCTCAAGTCAAGTCATTGAGAGAATGACAGACACTATCTATTTACTGTTCAGAACTTTTAGCGTTCTAGAACTTTTAAATTTTTCTGAAATCCACCAGAGGCATGGCCCTAGATTTATTTTTTTCGCCGGTGCGACGTCTAAAATACTTCACCTTTTTTAGCGGCCCTCTAAAATATTGCATCTATTTTAGACAGCTTATATTAATTTTTTGATTCTTGATTGATCTTTTGATTCTTGATTGTGCTCAAATACGGAATCTACATATTTTGAACAGCTTTTATTTCATGTACTTTTTTTTTTAAAGTATGGCAGTTGGCTAAAAAGGAGCCCATACAGTAAAGTTTATATTTCTTGTACTTGATTGTGCTGAAATACGACATCTATTTTGGACCATTTCCCTCAGACTCTACCTTGATTGTCCTGAAATACTACATCTATTTTGGAGCATTTCTCTCCTGCTCTACCTTGATTGTCCTGATATATGACATCTGCCCCAGAGCTCTTGTAATTCAAGAGCTCTAAAGTACAGTTAGCAGGTAGGCAGGTCCTGTATCGTGCTTACAAGCAACAAGGCTTCTCCGACATTCAGCAACATGGGGCTAGTTTTTATTCCTATGCACTAAGAAATATTATGCTAAATGCACGGATATATGTGAAACGTATTTCTGCACAGATATGCGATACATTTGTATGCTAAATACACCAATGTATAATATACAGGGAGTCCCTGAATCTTGGCCTTAATGATCGTGGGGATTTCTATAAAATCTAAAAACGCCTTCATTTTAAAAATAATAGTGTTCTCACACAATCATGAGTTAATGTGTCGTTTGCAAGCTGAATGCTGCATTTTTCAGCTAAGATATAGTTCATGCATATATTCACTTCCGATAAATTTATAGTATTAGAAATCGCAAGCATTATTTTATTAAAGTGTTAATATACCTCATCTAACCTATATTGGCTAAAAATTACAACCAAATCCATGTGGACTCACTCACACATGTTTTTGAGTTCAATCGTGGAGTTACTTCCGAGAAATTTCTAATATTAGAAGTCGGAAGTATTGTTTTTGTTTTTCAAAAAAAAAGGATATATATTATAGATACCTCATCTAACACATGTTGGCCGAAAATTACAAGCAAATCCATGTTCTCAAACATGTTTTTGACGAATTCTTTTGTGTGGTGCACCCCGTAAAAATGAACAGATATGCAAGTGAAGGCTTTTGAATTCTTCGTTATACGCGTGTACATTTGCACATGCATAGACTGGCGCTGAAATCACAGCCAGCACATTTAAATTCAAGCGTAATGTGTAATGGCCAATGTTTTTTTTACAGAGGTAGATTGTGGCTACGGTACAGGGTGGGAGCCAAGTGTAGGGACTTGGCGCTCTGTGACCACTTGTGGATAAAAAGAAAGTTATCATATTTGTGTTAATTACTTTCGCGATATCACAACTACTCAAACTCGCTTTACTAAGGGCGGAATTAATAGACAACATCAATAACTTAAGTCGTTGGTAAGTGTCGGTTTTCCCTATCTTACACAATACGCAATCCGTGACTTAGCGCCACAGAGGTATTACAAAAACGTCTATTAATTCCACCCTAAATCTTTGCTGAACTTTGGACTAAGACCATCGACCTCCAGGACACAAGTCCGTCGCCTTATTGATCTAGCTACTGAGGTCGGTCCACTTGTGGATAATGGAACTCCTTCACCCGTGTCTTTCTGTTTGTTTTTTTTGAGGGTTGGAAAGCTCATGCCGAGAAGTGTGGGACTCAGACATGAACCACCCGGTATCCATGGCTGTCTACCCTAACTAAATACCGGCGGCTCCTCATCAATATTAATCCATACCGTTGGGGGACAGTAATTCCTGGAATTTAAGTAATATTCCTGGAATATAAGTAACCCAGGCTGCATGAGCTTAATGTGGGTAGCAGGATTGTGAGTTTTCTGCGAAGGGAAGGTAACCCCCGTATAGTGATATGACCATGTACTTGAAAGCTACGTTAAACTTTATTTGAATAATAATAATAATAATTTCGCCTTAATATATACTGCCCCACTAGGACTAATGAGTCCCCATTATTCCAGCAGTAAGCCCAAGACCCAAGACGTATTATTATGTCTTGAAATCCCAAACGGGAAGATAACTTGTGATATCCCGGCTGGGTTTCGAACATGCGACCTCTAGATTACCAGACAGACGACTTGACCACACTGAGCTACCGGGACAATCCGGACAATCAAAAGGACTTTGGGCTGTTCCGTCGGCAGGCTATAATATTACTGTTCCACGTTACTAAAGTAATCTGTCTATTGAGTAATTTGAGTGTGAAGTCTTCAGCCATAATACGCCTATACCAAAAATTGCAACACCCTACCAAAGTCCAAAGCTCCCGAACTTCCCAAACACCGTATACGGAGTCCAGAAGAGAGCATTTCTGACATACGTACAGGCTAGAATTACTGCTACACGGTACCAAAGTCATGTTGCTATTGAGTGTGAAGACTTCAGCGATACGCCTATACAAAAATTGCTACACCGTACCAAAGTCCAAAGCTCCCGAACTTCCCAAGCACCGTACACGAAGTCCAGAGAGCATTTCTGACATACGTACAGGCTAGAATTACTGCTACACGGTACCAAAGTCATGTTGCTATTGAGTGTGAAGCTGTAAAGGCTTCATCCCTACACCTATACTAAAATTGCTACACCGCACCAAAGTCCGAAGCTCCCGAACTTCCCAAACACCGTACACGAAGTCCAGAGAGCATTTCTGACATACGTACAGGCTAGAATTACTGCTACACGGTACCAAAGTCATGTTGCTATTGAGTGTGAAGACTTCAGCGATACGCCTATACAAAAATTGCTACACCGTACCAAAGTCCAAAGCTCCCGAACTTCCCAAACACCTTACACGGGATCCAGAGAGCATTTCTGACATACGTACAGGCTAGAATTACTGCTACACGGTACCAAAGTCATGTTGCTATATTGAGTGTGAAGGCTTCATCCCTACACCTATACTAAAATTGCTACACCCTACCAAAATCCAAAGCTCCCGAACTTTACAAACACCGTACACGAAGTCCAGAGAGCATTTCTGACATACGTACAGGCTAGAATTACTGCTACACGGTACCAAAGTCATGTGGCTATTGAGTGTAAAGGCTTCATCCCTACACCTATACTAAAATTGCTACACCCTAGCAAAGTCCAAAGCTCCCGAACTTCCCAAGCACCGTACGCGGAGTCCAGAGAGAGCATTTCTGACATACGTACAGGCTAGAATTACTGCTACACGGTACCAAAGTCATGTTGCTATATTGAGTGTGAAGGCTTCAGCCATACGCCTATTCAAGAAGTGCTGTACAATGGTAATTGCGACTGGTAATTCGATAGATCTTATTGAAATGATCTGAGTTCTGAGTATACAGGGTGGTGCATGAGACAGAAGTACCTGAAGACCGAATTATAAAACAGGATTAGTTAATCTTAGTGGACACTATCCCTTCACCTTGACAACAGAGAGAAACAAATGTTTTATTTATTATAAAAAAAATAAAACAAAGATGCTGTCAGCATTTTTGCTGATTGCCATTTTTTTCTTCCTAGAAACATTTTTTTTTTTCTGTTTTTTTTTTCGCATTTTTTTTTTTTTTTTTTTTCATACTCCATGGATGTGGTTATGAATGATGTGTATTGAATCTTTCAGAACTGTCTCACACATTTCTTGGATTTGTTTTGTTGTTATCATGAACTGTTTTAGTGCATTCATCAGGAACTTTGATGCAGACCCTCTACTTCCAAACCACAAACCAATCACTTGATATTCTCGAAGAGGATATTTACTGTTGTATTTTTCTATGAGATGTTCTATACACGGTTCATAGATTCTTTTTTTCTCTTCGTCCACTTTTTCCGCCTGGTTTCTATCATTTGATTCATACCTCACTGTTGGGCCTACAATGTATGCCATTTTGCTATTTTTAGGAAACGCAAATATATCACAGAAGCGTTTAGATCCGTCAATGTCCACACAAAACACCTCTTCAAAACAGTCCACTTCTCTGAGTCTTAACAACGTCCAGCCAGATTAGGATTTGGATGGGTGACCACTCGAACCCCCGTTAGGTGAACGAATAAACCGCCCATGAGAGTGGCACCCTGTACACGGTGCTTGAAGATTAAGAGCTGGATACCTCTTTGCATCAGCTATAAATACTGAATAATCACAATACACACCCAGCTATTTAACACTATTGCTTCTCAATAAAGTGGAGACGGGGTAAGTGCGACCACAAGTCTTTGGATGTATAAAAAGCTGCATTCTTCTTTGCGTTAGTCTCCATAGAGTGGAATGATCTTTTTTTAATGTTCTAAAAATTACTGGTAACTAAAGCGTATTCCGTATTATAAAAAAAATCTCGGAAGTAAAAAATTGGGTGATTCCATTACTTTCCCTTCTATAGGATAAGGAAAGTAAAAAGAAAAAAAAAAAGATGAGTGTTTCACAGCCTTTTTTATTTTGTAGCCATGAAACAGGAGCTACTGTAGTCGTTTGTGGTCTGTGTTGTTGTAGCCTGCCCATCCCGTAGTATGCCTCCCCTCTGATAGGCGAGAAATGACACAATACTTCCCATTTAGGTGCTGGGTCAACATGAGCGCACTGGAAGGTATCCCTTACAAATAACTGTACCTAAGTTTTGAATACAAATTTTTATCGGCGCGGTGGTTCGAACCCGGGACCTTCTGTATGGCAAGCGAGTGCTTAACCATTGAGCTATTCCTGCGCTTTGCCAGTCCCTTAGTGTGTCTCTCCTCTGATGGGCGATAAGTAACAATATAATTATAGGTTAAATAGGTGGTGATCAAACACCTCGGTCGAGGTGTGAAGAACGCCTATACAAAGAAAGAGACAGCCCGGCAGAGTGTAAGGTTACGGAAAACATAGTTCCCATGCATTTCATGTACTTTCAGCCAGCGAAAAGTGCAACATGAATTTCAAAAATTGCGATTTTTATTGTATAGATTAAATTACAAACAGATGTCCTAACTGAAAGGCGGGGTTAATGTCTTCGGCAATCCTCTCCACTCAACTTCCTTCTGTTGACCCGTCCTAAGTTCACCCCGGCTCACCCGACACAAAGTTGTCTCCTAGAAAGTGTAGGCATAGTCCCGGCAGGACCAGATTGCCCCCTCGGTACCCGCGGTCCTTGCCAATGATCCAGGTTCTTATCCTCCCACGGGGGCAACTTTTCAGAAATCAACTCTCCCATTGTGAAGCATTGTGTGACAGGCGCGCGACTTAAGTCTCCGTAACTAGCTGTTTTATTCTGCTCAGTACTTGAGTCTATTTTGGTTCAACTATTATTATGATTATGATTAGAATATCCATCGCCATCCAGAAAGGCAATGCAGCATGCGTCATGGGGACGTTGCCAAGCTGTTCCAAAATGGAAGAGATATTTTATTTGTAACATTTTAGAAAATTTTAAATAAAACATCATATTGCTGAGTCTTTCAATTTGTATGGAAGATGTACTAGTTTTACATAGAAATATTACATATAACATAACTTTGGATTTTTCATAAATGAACCTTATAACAAAGAAAGTTTAGTATTTATTTATATTTAGTGACATAGGCAATAACCCAATGATTTAGTATAAAATCTCAGATTTGCCAAGTGTAGATTATGTGACCCAATCATGAGGAAGTATTGTGTCTATCTATAATTTTGTTTTACTGGGGACTCAAACCACCGACCTCCAGAGTACAAGTCGTCTCCCTTACAAGCCAGGCTACCTTGCAGTCTCCTAAGGGATTAAAACCTTACAAAGAAAAAGTCCAAGTCCTCACGATGGCTGATCGCAGATAAAAATATGTGGTTCAGGACGAGCCAACTTTGAAAATTTTCTTTTTTTTAATTTTACTTAACGCCCTGCAAATTTCCCCTTCAGCAGTAGCCAAGCTGGCTACAACATCAACAGCCACAGATAACATGTCGGTAATGAGTAAGAACTACTTAAGTCTATTTTGGCTCGGATTAAAATCCCGCGTTTTCCTGAGCTCCTGAAGATTTAGATTCGGATTATGGGCCATGGCTTGTTGAATTCTATTATCCTCATGTCAGGATGATGAGGATTATGTGATTTATATTTGACTTGCGGAATATTGTTATCCTTCCGTGGGATGTGATTAGAAATTTTGATGAGAATGGAAGTTAAAAGAGTAAAAAAAAAAAAAAGATTAGAAATTAGTTCAATAGTGGTACGGTGCTCGCTCGCCATTTCCTAAAGTTAGAGATTATTGAACACCAGACGCGGCCGGTGCTAAGGAGCTGTGGAACTGCAGCACCCCCAGACGTTAAAGAAAAACAGAGGATTTTCTCAAGTGCTAGCTCGTACACAATGAAAATCATCACACATTTCTAGAGTAATTAATTTGCATTACGCATAAACTCATTTATAAATTTATTTGAGTTTGTGACCACATAATATTATATTAGTCCACATAATATTAGTCTTATGACTCTGAGGGTTAGGTGGTAGAAAATACTCTAAGCATTTACCTCGTCTGGTGGTTTCCTTCCACTAAAGAGTATTATTATTATCATAATAAACAAACTCCAACTTTTTTGACACTGAAAGTGCGACAGTATAAGTCCCTTTTTAGTCCGGTTTATGTGGCAGCACTTCGAAAACATTTTCCTACCAGCAGCGCCTATTGAGCACAATTTTGCATTTTATCTATATTTTTTGTCCTACCCTATATCAAGTGAGTTTAGAGAAGAGAGCGATATAGAGAATATGGACAAAACCTCAAATAGATTTCAGTTGACAAGTGCAATGACTATGTTACAATACTCCTATCAGCCACAAGTATAAGTGTATGTTGAGAGTATAGGGGAGAGATAGCGATAAAAAATAGACATCACAGTTCAGCCTCAAATATATTTCGGTTGACATGTTGAGTTGTGGAATGACTATTTTCGACACAGAGATAAAAATATAACCGACTGTAGTTATACATATACGGGGTTACAGAAAAGTATGTACCTACTGTAGTTATACGTTTACGGGGTGATAGAAAAGTATGTAAGCAAAACAAATTATAGAAATAATCATTCATTTGTTTTTTGGTTATACCGACCTCAGTAGCGATCGATAAGGCGGCGGATTTGTAACATGGAGGTCCATCTCTCTCTTTCTCGCTCTTTCTTTTTTATTTCTCTCTCTTTCTTTCTTTTTTCTCTCTTTCGCTCTCTCTTTCTCTCTCTCTATCTTTTTTCTCTTTCTCTCCCCCTCTCTCATTTTTTCTCTTTTCTCTCCCCCTCTCTCCCCCTCTCTCATTTTTTCTCTTTCTCTCTCTCTCTCTCATTTTTTCTCTTTCTCTTTCTCTCTCTCTCTCTCTCTTTCTCTCTCCCTCTCTCTTTTTTTTATCTCCCTCTCTTTTCTCTCTCTCTCTTTCCCTCTATTTTCAGTATAAATGTCTCTCCTTCACTCTGTGTGTCTCTCTCTCTTTTCAGTCCATCTCTTTCTCTCTCTATCTCTTTACAAATTTTATGTGTCTTTCTCTCTCTAATTTGAAAAGGTCAGACCTCCCTGTGAGGAAACGTTTGAAGTTGCCTGTGACCAACACTACCGACAGACGAAACCTGACGTATTGCATACACTGGAAAGAGAAGGGGCTGGCAGGGATGCATATAGTAAGCGAAATAAATTATAATAATAAGATTATTTATCAAACCTGGATATCCGAGTAAGAGAACAATTTCTTAACAAAAAGAAATAAGGGTTTGGTGGAAGAGATTGCCACAGGCAATAACCCCGCCCTTTAGGTAGGACATTAGATTTATTCTCTTTTTTGTTCTTGTTTCTTTGTTCAATTTATTTTTTTCTTTATAATTTCATTGTATTTTACTGTATATATTTTTGTCTTACCTAATAAAGCAAACTATAATAATAATAATTTCCAGGTCATATTTACCTCTCTATGATAGAAAACAACTTTTGTATAACCTGATGGATAAAAGAGAAAAAAATTCCCGTCCCTTGAGTTATTTTATATCCAGGTTTGACTGTAATAAGAACTAAAGGGTGCACTGTTAGTCAAGTGGTTAACGCGCTAGTCTGGTAATCCAGGTAGCGTAGGGATCCGTTGGGTCGATCCCACCCAGTGCATGAGTTTTTCCTCATTAATTTGAGTATATGACCACATAATAATACTCTGAGGGTTAGGTGGATGAAAATACTTTGAGCTTTAAGCTCACCAGGTGGTTATCTTCCACTGAGGAGTATTATTATTATTATCAAAACACCGATGACATTTGCAGCTGAAGTAACACACCACACACCTCATTACCATGTTATTGACATAAAGTATGTTAATAAAGCGTATATATGTAAATTCACAACACACGAACTAAAACAAACAAGAAACACCATTGCATTTATTCAATTGATGGCACCAGAGAACACATAATTAAAACACACGAAACACACAATTAAAAGCACACGAAATTAACATGAAATGCAACAACAAAAAACATTAGTTTGAAAAACTAAACATATCGAGTAGGCAGGGAGTATACGTTTATCAACAGAACTTCTCATGAAAATATACATATATTATAATAATAACACTCTTTAGTGGAAGGTAACAACCAGGCGAGGTTTATGCTCAAAGCATTTTCTACCACCTAACCCTCAAAGTCTTATTATTATGTGGTCACAAACTCAAATTAATGAGGAAAAATTCAACTGGGTGGGATTCGAACCCACGGACCCCTTCAGTACCTGGATTACCACACTAGCGCGTTAACCACTTAACCAGAACCACTTGACATATACATTATACACCAACAGGCGCGGCCGGTCCCTAGGAGCTGCGGATAATGGTCAACCAAATAATGGACGAAATCCTAATTGGTTAGAAACCACCATACACAAGATAAAAAAAAAAAAATCTGGTGTAAACATCACACGACTTTCCTTATCTCCCAAAAAGGAGTCGAATTCCGCCACTGGTGACTGAACGGTAACAGATAACTAAAAATCAATGCCAAATTCGTGATCAGCACTTCAAAATCATTTAATTTGATATGTCACAACCCCCATCTAGGATGAATAATAAAAAAGTTAGTCCAATCGGGTCCCCCTACAATACCGGTAAATTGGGGCCGGTTTCCAAAAAGTTAAAGATATCAAAAAAATGATCAGAGTGAACCCCTATTATTTTTTTAATCTGAGAAAATGTTGTTCTCTAACTTTTTTTGTATCTTTAACCAATTCAAAGAAGCGGTGCTTGCGGCCAATATTTGCGGCCCTGCGGCCGCAGAATGCGGCCGATTTCAACCAAAAGTTTCATGGTTCGTCTGGTGTATAAAATTAATTACCATGCCAAATTTCAAGTCTCTAGCTCTTACCGTTCTTGAGATATCCTGTTCACACACAGACACACAGACACACACACACACACACAGACAGACGCACGGACCAATGGCTGAAAACCACTTTTTTGGTATCCTGAGGCTATGATTCGTCCAGAAATGTGAAAAGCTGGGTAGGTCAAATTTTCGACGAATACAATACTTTCCTTATTATAGGATAAGGAAAGTAAAAAAACCTAGAGAGGTGGACTGGCAGATAACATTGTATATCGATAGGTGCTGCTTCAATTAACCTGTATGGTCTAGGAAATATAAAGAACAACAAAAAAACCGTTAGGAACCATTGGGCTAATAGAAAAACCATATTTCAAGGGTATAAATATTTTGAGATAAACAAAAGTCTGGCTGGGGGACTATAAACAGGGAGTAGACCAGCATTGGCTTGGTTCTGGGGGTCCTTGTCAGTTATTAGCCTCCTTGTAAAGACAGTGGTAGAAGTGCTGAGTCATTCTTTCACTGTCTGGCTACCATCGTTCACGATGACGCCACCCTTTGATGATGAAAAAAAAAGCTGCGGTAAAAAAGGAAAAGATAGGATTTTCTCAGGTCCTAGATCTCAGGTCCTAGACAACACCAAACTCTTTAGATACTGAAAGAGCGTCTCTATGCGAATCCCATTTTAGTCCGGTTTATCTGGTAGCACCCCCAGAACATTTTCCCACCAGCCGTGCCTGTACAGCAATAAAAAACACCTATGGTAATTACTTATTTATGGTGTTCAAACACCAAGATCTGGTTAGAGCTTGGACGTAAGATCACAGTGTTGGAAATTTACACGTATGTAATGTATGTCTTGAAGATATAATCGATATTAAATGTGTTTTAAATGTTTTAATGTATTCAGAGTGTATTAATGTATACGAAGATGTTGTAATGTTATGTGCGCATGTGTATAATTTTTCAAGATCAATAATAGGTATAATGTACTCATGTATGTATATATGATTTTATTTGTGGTGAAGCATAATTCCTCTTCACATTTTTTGTGGGTAGCGCAGTTAAGAGCCTCCTTCATCTTTCGAATTATTCATTAATTTCTTTTTACTCTGGTAATGCCGTCACTGGTCGTTACTCATACAAGTAACTACTCATTTTTCCTCACGGGGTATGAGTGGACCCCGAACATCCAAGTACAGACAGATCAGAAATATTCCTACCCCGCTGGGAATCGTACCCAGGTCGCCGTGCGTGCAATGCCTAGCGCGCTAACTCACTCTGCCACGGTGACTACTATAATGCACTTATGTTATACATATTGCTATTTTTCAATGTATTACATAAATGTAGATACATTCATTTCGTGTTGTATAATCTATTATAAGATGTGATTAAATGTTTTTATGTAGAACATGAGAAACGTTTTAGTCCCAACATGATTGCAAATCGATGCAGAAAAGTGACAAATTTGCAGTTGAAGAGCAAAGGTGTGTCATCTTCGATACACCAGTTCTGTCACTGAATTTAAGCAACGTATAGCTAGCTGGGGGACTATAAACAGGGAGTAGACCAGCATTGGCTTAGTTCTGGGGGCCCTTGTCAATTATTAGCCTCCTTGTAAAGACAGTGGTAGAAGTGATGAGGAGTCATTACTCCACTGTCTGGCTACCATCATTCACGATGACGCCACCCTATGATGATGATATAGCGAGGTAAGGACTTGGATGCGTGACCATTCAAATTCAAACCCTCGTGATGCTGTTTATTTCATTCACCATTCAGACCTTCATGAAGTTTATTTGAGTAGCTAGTTTGTGAGTTTTCAGCGAATGTAAAACTCCGTTTGTGATTCGTGATATGACAATAATAATAACACTCTTTAGTGGAAGGTAACCACCAGGCGAGGTTAATGCTCAAAGCATTTTCTACCACCAAACCCTCAGAGTCTTATTATTATGTGGTCACAAACTCCAATTAATGAGGAACAATGCTGGGATTCGAACCAACGGATCCCTACGCTACCTGGATTACCAGACTAGCGCGTTAACCACATGACTACCAGTGCGTCAGTGTAGAGACTATTTATTTTTATAAAAGAAAAAAAAAAAAAAATAGAAAAAGGTTAGGTGATAGAAAATACTTTGAGCATTAACCTCGCCAAGTGGTTACCTTCCACTAAAGAATTATTATTATTGTATTACTACATACATATTTATAAACTGATGACTGATTAATTATTAAAAAGATGTCGGTAGAGAGAGCGAGGGAGTGAGAGAAAGTGGAGAGCAAGCCTTTAGAATGAAGAAGATGGAAAGCAGAAAGAAGAAAGCACTCACCGACTGTTTGCATTTCATTAAACTAGACGGCAGGAATGTAAATAAACCTTGCACAAAGGTTGAGTAGGCATGATTAAGAAAGAATGAGAGTTAAAGGAATGATAAAGACAGAGAGAAAGTGAGGTTAGAAATAAAGAAAAAAGAGAGAGAGTCTTGAATAATGAAATAAGATTGATAAAAAAGGGAGAGAGAGAGAGAGAAAGATAGATAGATAAAAATAAAGATGAAGGGAATTGAGGGAGTTAGAAAGAAGGAAACTTCGTGGCGTAACGGTTGTGCCTACTGCCCGTAGTCCAGAGATCCTGAGTTCGATCCCCGGTCGGGGCAGACTTTTGACACAGAAAATTTTGTTCCCTCCGTATATGTGAGGCTGGGATTTCCGGCCCTACCCAGGCTGGGTGAAGTTAATGTGGGTAACTGGTGCAATTCCCATCCAATGGAGGGTAAACCCCCCGTCCTAATCCAGGACGTTAAATCAAATAAAATTGTTGGCGTTAGGAAGGCCATCCAGCCGTAAAATATGTCGATCCAGCCGATTTTTTTAATTAAATTTCTATAAAAAAATTGAACGTTTAGTATCGACCAATCCTAGATTTCAGGTCGGTAGGTTCTCAATTATTTTCAATTGGAATAAATAATAAGGTGTCGATATCAACACACCTTTTCTGTCAGCGACACCCACCCACTATATGACGCTAGCTAGCTGTGAAGTCCATTATTAGCTAGTCACCTCTTACTTGTTTATACATACTATGTATTACATAGCTATGTGCGCCTTCCTTATGCATTTAATTGCATGCTCTTGACCTATCCAATGAGTTACAATTTTCAAGTTCATGGTCAAAAAAAAAAAAAAAAAAAAAAAAAATGTTCTAAAAATTACTGGTAACTAAAGGGTATTACGTATTAAAAAAATAATGGGTGATTCCATTACTTTCCTTTCTATAGGATGATTACACCCTTGAGAGTAGGGGCTTTCCTTGTGAACCAAGGAATTCGAATCAACGGATCCCTACGCTACCTGGATTACCAGACTAGCGCCTTAACCTCTTGACCACCAGTTCACGACACGCCAAAAATAATATCGCCTTATTTATGCTGCCCGATTAAGACTATTAAGTCCCATTATTTCAGCAGTAAGCCCAAGACATATTATTATGTGGTAAAAATCCCAAATGGGTGGATAACTTGTCATGTCCCGGGAGGGTTTCGAACCCGCGACCTCTGGAATCTCTGGATTCACAGAGTGCCGCCTTTACGACTGAGCTACTGGGACAGACATCATTTATTGTAGAAAACCCTTTCCGTGACGAAGTATTGGCATTGAGGTAGTTCTAGTCAAGTGGTTGACGCGCTGGTCTGTTAATCCAGGTAGCGTAGGGATCCGTTGGTTCGAATCCCACAAAGTGCATGAATTTATCCTCATTATTTTGAGTTTGTGACCACATAATAATAAGACTCTGAGAGTTAGGTGGTAGAAAATGCTCTGAGCATTAACCTCGTCTGGGGGTTACCTTCCACTAAAGTGTATTATTATTATAATTCTCCAATAATATAGTTTAAGATGACTTTGTAAATAATACTCCTGCTGATAGTTTATTACTAGCCGACAGCTAGCATGTGGTTGCACAAGCCAGAGTCTTGAGGTTCAGACAGAGGTGATAATGAGTTGAGACAATTTCCAACCCTTCTCATATCCGCGGGGGATTGACAAGCGAGAGGTCGCAGGTTCGAACCTAGGAGAGACACAGAAGTGTACTCGGTTAAATATTTATTTTACTTCCGAGAAATTTCTAATATTAGAAATCGGAAGTATTGTGTTTTTTTTGTATACATACTGCGTTTACACTTGTCAAGCGGTTAGGCATTAACAAGCAATAACTAATTAACTACCGCATTAATTTTCGCAGACAATAACTAACGCAGTATTTTCGCAATTCTAATTGCTTCTTTGTTTAGTATGCCGTAGGCATTAGCACCGCCCTTGATCAAGTTTTGTTTAATAATTTCAACTTTGTTTCTTGTAAATTGTATATACTATATTTTGTAAATAAAACTTGATTAAATCTGTTTAATAATAATATGAATTATGAATAACATTTCATTTTGGACTTCAGTTGGACGTAAGTTACATTGCATTAGATGGAATCTTTTATAATGTTTATTGTAACCTGCGCCCTAACACAATTTGTTGAAATTTAGCTTCTCCATTTTAATTTTATATTAATAATAACACTCATTAGTGGATGGTTAAAGGCGAGCTTAATGCTCAAACCATTTTCTAGCACCTAACCGTCAGAGTCTGATTATTATGTGGTCACAATCTCAAATCAATGAGGAAAAATTCATGCACTCGTGGGATTCAAACCAACGGATCCCTACGCTACCTAGGGATCCATTGGTTCGAAGCCCGACCGGTGCATGAACTTTTCTTCATTAATTTGAGTTTGTGACCACATAATAATAAGACTAATAAGGTTTGGTGGTAGAAAATGCTTTGAGCATTAACCTCGCCTGGCGGTTAGCTTCCACTAAAGAGTGTTATTATTATTATTAAAATCATTGGTCCCCTCTGGAAATGACCCTTTGGGCAAATCTAGAACACATGGGTGCTTTTCTGACTTCACTGGGCCACTCTATGATCCCTCGAATGAGGTACCAGAAATCGAGCCTGCAAAAAAAATTGAATCCTTTTAGTTGTGTCCTGAGTGATGTTGACACAAGACTTGGGGTTAACAATTTCAGCGCGAGGTGATGCCACCAAACCGTGGGTTATTTTGGGCCTCGAAAGCCCCCCTGTTTCTCTTACAGGGTGCACTGGTAGTCAAGTGGTTAACGCGGTAGTCTGGTAATCCAGGTAGCGTAGGGGTCCGTTGGTTCGAATCCCACCAAGTGCATGAATTTTTCCACATTAATTTGAGTTTGTGACCATATAATAATAAGACTCTGAAGGTTAGGTGGTAGAAAATGTTTTGAGCATTAACCTCGCCTGGTGGTTACCTTTTCCAATAAGAGTGTTATTATTATTATTTTTTGTGACTATATTTCTAGGAATTTAATAATAAGTACACTCTTCAGTGGAAGCTTAAAACATTTTCTACCACCTAACCCTGAGAGTCTTATTATTATGTGGTCACAAACTCAAATTAATGAGGAAAAATTCATGCACTGGGTGGGATTCGAACCAGCGGATCCCTACGCTACCTGGATTACCAGACTAGCGCGTTAACCACTTGACTACCAATGCACTACCAACAACAAAGGATAATAATAATATCGCCTTATTTATAGATATCCGTTGTTTCGAATTCCACCCTATGTATCAATATTTCCCCATTAATTGACTTCATAATAATAAGACTCTGAGGGTTATTTGGTATAAAATCCTTTGAGAATTAACCTCGCCTGGTAGTTTAACCTGGTAGAGAATTAACCTCGCCTGGTAGTTACCTTCCACTAAAGAGTTTTATTATTATTAACCTGTTGGATCACCCTGAATGTCGCAATCACCCTCACCAACCCTCTCGTGAACCCTCAGCACGGAAATATTAATTATCACCTACCATACGCCTGTCAAGGGACCTCAAATATTACCAACATTTCTAATGTCGACTGCATGTCCTTCTAAAAGGAATCTAATCTTTCTGAACGTTTTACGGTCTGACTGTACACTAACTGTCTGTCCCGGTAGCTCAGTGGTAAAGGCGGAACTCTGTGAATCCAGAGATACCAGAGGTCGTGGGTTCGAAACCCAGTCGGGACATGACAAGTTATCCTCCTCCCATTGGGGATTTTTACCACATAATAATATGTCTTGGGCTTACTGCTGGAATAATGGGTCTTATTAGTCCTAATCGGGCAGTATAAATCAGGCGATATTATATTATTATTATTATTCATTGCGTAAGGAGGCTAACCCTAATCTACACTCGAGGCATTGCCGAACATCGCGGACTTTACTTGCGTAAAGTCCGCGTAGAACAAAAAAAAATTAGTTATCTAGAACAAAAATATACCTAATAAAGCTGACTATAATAATAATATTAATAACCATACCAAGTTTCAGCCACACACAAAAAATTAAAAATGTAATTTCATAATTTGTTATTATTTCATTACTATCAAAAATTTAAAAGAAAATATCATTTGATAATTTGTGATTATTTTGTTACAATCATTAGGTATTAATTTTTTTTTAAATATAAATCATTTCATAATTTGTGATTATTTTGTTACAATCATAAGGTATTAATTTTTTTTTAAATATAAATCATTTCATAATTTGTGATTATTTTATAATAATCATAAGGTATTAATTTTTTTTAAATATAAATCATTTCATAATTCGTGATTATTTTATTATATCGTAAGATGTTTTTTTTTTTTTTTTTTAAAGAAAATATCATTACATAATTTGAGATTATTTTTTTCCCATAGTTAAATATTACTCTCATGTTCACTTGTATCATTCAAAATCAAATAAATAAAAAAAATCCCATAAATACCAAACAATACATTTCTTTACTATCAACAAAAAGGTCATGTCTTTTAATTTGGGAGTTCTTACAGAAAGGTCAAGTTGCGTAAATCAGATTGAAAATGAAAAGGTCACCCAAAGTCATCATCATTCCGCCCTTGCCCTTCAGCCCTAGATAAGTCATTTCCCACAGGGCGGGTGTGGGTGTTTGATCAGGGGCCCCTGGGGGTGTCTTCGGTTTTTTTTAAGATAAAAGTTTTTTAATTTCCGAGATACAGTTCACCCAAACTATTTTAATGTTTTTTAATTCCTTACACCAAGAGGCTAATGTGTAGTTAAGAACGAGCCAACTTTCTCACTTAAGTTGGCTGGAGAGCGTTTACAAAACAATCAACAACAACAAATTAATAACAATAATTTTTTTAAAAAAAATAGAAATCTGTACAAAAAAATCAAGAACATTATTAATTTTTAATTACAATTGTTTAGTAATTCGGGGCTAAGTTAATGCCTTAGGCCTTAGGCATTCTCTGGCACTTTCTAGTTGCTGTTCTAATGGGATTTTATGTTGTATTTTTTATACATGGCTGACATATCATCTCAGTAGGTTATGGTAATACAGTGTTAGTTGTTTCCGATGAAATATTCAATCTCAATCTCATTATCAATATTTCTCTTCTATGTTTCAGGTATGACAAATATTAAATCATTAAAAGTCTTTCACGCATCCAGTATTCGTAAGTAAATTATTCGTTATTACACTGCTATTTTTTTTTTTTTTTTCTAGCTTAACCTCGTTCTTCAACTGCATGGTCATACACGACGGGGGTTTTACCCTCCATTCGCTTTACAAACCTGCTACCCACATTATTCTCACTCAGCCTGGCTTAGGCTGGAATGCCAGCATCACGAATATTCACTCTTTAAGTTAACATATGTATATTTTTTTTGTTAATAAGAATCGTGGTATCACAATTACTCAAATTCGCTTTTTTGATATTTTGGTTAACTTTGGACTTGAACCACCGACCTCCTGTTTGCAAGTCCGCCGTCCGCTTTTCGATCAAGCTACTAAGGTCGGTAAGTAGTCCATACCGAACTAAAGTGGTGTCAAAACTGCCCTTGTATAAATTAAAAATACGTATTACAAATTAATAATGAGATATTGACCAACAAGACTCGAGAGTCAAAGACTCGAGAGAGAAAAAAAAACCGCAGGAGAAAAAAATGGAATGAGTTTGAGCAAAATCTAAAATTAGACGGAAGACAGCACCAACTATACTACAACAACAACTACTGTTGCAACAACAACAACAACGTAAACAATAAACATAAATAACAACTCAATTAAGATACAAAAGCAGGAGTCATTAAAAACTCAGAATTCAGAGTCTCTATTGAACTCTGCTTTTTTTAATTATCTACTACTCTTTTCTTTCACAGAGCACTTATCACAAATATCAATACAGAGGTGGTCAATGTAATTTTCTGTGAAACTTTTAATTATCTACGACTCTTTTTTTTCTCACAAAGAACAGAGTACTTATCAAAAATATCAATACAGAGGTGCTCAATGTATTTTTTGTGAAACTTAAGGCCAAAATACTAAAACAGGATATTTAAGATAAAGCCAAACATCCTCCCTCAAGTCGGAGATTCAACCAATCACAATCTCTTCTACACAACCCTTACTACGTCACGGATTGACCCAAGTTAGAAATACTTAGGTTCTAAAAAAGATCTATTCTTTCTTCGGTCCACCCAGAACACAGCTGAATAGTAGCCCAGTATATCGTAAATTTAATAAAGCACTCTATTCAATAGTTACTGTGGCAGAGCGAGTTAGCGCGCTAGGCATTGCACACATGGTGACCTGGGTTCGATTCCCAGCGGGGGAGGATTTTTTCTGCTCTGTACTTGGATGTTCGGGGTCCACTCATACCTCGTGAGGAAAAATGAGTACCTGCTTTAATGTGAAGCAGCGACCAGTGGCAGAATCTTAGGCAAAAAAAATAATACAAGATATTGTAAATTAAAGTGGTAAAGTCCTATGATTCTGCGCTACCCACTAAAATTGTGACATAATAACACAAAGAAAAAGCATTATTATTATTATTGACCTAAGTTAGAAATACTTAGGTTCTAAAAAAGATCTATACTTTCTTCGGTCCACCCAGAACACAGCTGAATAGTAGCCCAGTATATCGTAAATTTAATAAAGCACTCTATTCAATACTACTCCCACGCCGGCTGGTCATTACACCACTGATTGGTTCCTGGCTATCACGGGACTATACATAACATAACTATAACTTTAGTCATATAACATATAACTCATATATTAGGCTCAGTAGTTAAGCGTATTGGTTACTGATCCGGAAGTTGCAGGTTCTAATCCCGGCCGGAGCGGAAAATTCTGACCGAGTTTTATAAAGGGACAATTTAGGGTCACATAACGAAACAGGATTAAATTTGAGCTAAGCGAGACACGCCCTCAAGTCCGAGTTTCAACCAATCACAGAGCACTATAGCCCGAGTTTTTAGTTTTCTAGCAATTGGCAAGAATATGACAAACTGTCAGTGGCTCTAATCATTGACAGATTGGGGGTGAAGATTTATATTGATACTAGCCGTTTGCCCGTGCTTTGCAACGGGACTAAATTTTAAATTTACTAAGGCATGGCCGTACTGCTGGACAGCAATGCCTTTTTGAACTTTTTATAATTTTTCTGGACAAAGCGATAATGGTTTTGGGGGGGTCAATTCTGAGACATTTTTCGCTATCTCTTGCCGTTTTGGCTAAACAACTCCGGACAAACAAACATAGGTAGGTAGGTAGTCCTTTTTTCTGTTTTATATATAGAGATATAAAAAAATTAATTATTTAATATAAATCTGTGTGTCAATCCGGTATGGCCAAGTCTGGCGAGTAACACCTCTTCGGCTCTACAAGAGGTGTTACTGGAGGTGTGGAGGTCCAACGTTCAATGAGGAGTTTAATGGAAGAGAATGCCAAAGGCATTATCACCACCCTTGATCAGGCTTTGTTTATATTTATTTCTAACTTGTTACTATGTTCATTGTATATAAAAGATATAAATAAAGCTTGATCCAAATGTTTATAAAAAAAATATATATAATTTTTTTTTTAAAGGTAAGTGTACCCCGGAACCGTTTTATCATTTCTTCAGGACACTTCACCTTTACATCTGCAATTTCCGCTCCGGCCGGGATTTGAACCCGCCCAATGCTCTTAACCACTGAGCCACGGTTTTAGTTGGTTTTGATTAGGAACCTCATTTCATGTATTTTTTCCACGGGGTTAGAATAATTTGGTTAATGAACGGTTTGAAATCCTCTGCTGAACAAATTGATAGTGGTATTGAGGAAGAGGGGGTTTTTGAGCATCATCTTTACTCTTTAGCCTTCTAATAGACAGCACCCCAACATTCCAACACTAGAGCACTGCAACACATGCGAGAATTTGTGAAATCACAGAGACTCATACTAGTCATACTAATGAGGCTTTCAACAAAGAGAAGATTTGTAGTTCATACGTAATTATTTTTAAATCAGAAGAACCATGTAAAAAGATTAGTGTTACAAAATAGATTAGTTCAGTAGATTAAGACGAAGTCTGGCTAATTAGAGAAATCTGTTCAGCCAATGGTGAAATAATAATAATAATAACTTTTTGTACATTAGTAATTAGTAAGTTAAAAAAGTTATCATATTTGTGTTAATCACTTTCGTGATATTAGAGTTTGAGTAGTTGTGATATCACGAAAGTGATTAATTCACAACTACTCAAACTCGCTTTACTCAATCTTCGCTGAAACCGGGACTTGAACCACCGACCTCCAGGTTACAAGTCCGCGGCCTAATCGATTAAGCTACTGAGGTCGGCCTAATGTACAAGTAGTAATAATTATTATTTAATGATCATGTTGAAGTTACTGCTAATTATCACAAAAATTATATAACAAGTGTAAAGAATAGTGATTAATTATAATTGCTACAAATTAATCTTGGAAAGCGAAAATGAAGATCATGATATTTTTATATTGATGATAATAATGCTTATTTTCAGATAATGAAGAAGATATTATACTGTTGATGAAGATGATTTTATAATTATGGCTGATGATCTTATACTGATGGCTGATGATATTATACTGCCGAAAATAATGTTCTACCATATGTTAATGTGTTAAGCCATTCTTATTTTGAAACACATAATTCTGTTGTGGTAATTATTTACTTTTTAATGTTCTATGTTTATTTTTTCGAAAGCTATTTTGAATTTGCTGTCGGTCTGTTGGCAAAAGATAGATATGGACGCGTTGCAACTATCTTGAGTAGCGTAGAAAATAATGATAATCTTCTTCTTTCACTTTGCCTTTTCCCAAACATACTTGGGGTCGGCACTGTTCAACCTCACGGTTGATTTTGTTTCTTTCTGGCTCTCCTTATTTCTCATACAAGTAGCTACTTACTTTCCGTCACGAGGCATGACTGGACCCTAGACATCGATCGTACGGAGTTGAAAATGTATGTATGTATGATTTTATTTGAAGCACAAGGCCTCTTTAGAACTTTTGTGGGTAGTGCAGCATTATTAAGAGCCTCCTGTACTTTTCGAATTCTATATTACATTAATTTCTTTTACTCTGGTAATGCCGCCACTGATCGTTACTCATACAAGTAACTACTCATTTGAGGTATGAGTGGACCCCGAACATTCCTCCCCCGCTGGGAATCGAACCCAGGTCACCATGCGTGCAATACCCAGCGCGCTAACTCACTCTGCCACGGTGAGACTACTGGAGAAAATGTTCTCCCCTGCCGGGATTCGAACCTCAGTGCGATCCCTTGAGGATAACTCAAACTCATTATTCCAGCAGTAAGCCCAAGAGGTATTGTTATTTGGTCAAAATACCAAATGGGAGTATAACATCTCCTTATTTACAATTCACTGAGCGCGCGATTAGCTCAGTGGTCAAGCACTCGCTTGCCATGCGGAAGGTCCCGGGTTCGAACCCCCGCGCCGACAAAAATGTATTCTTAATTTGGTTACAATTGTTTGTAAGGGATACCTTCCGGTGCGCTCGTGTTGACCCAGCACCTAAATGGGAAGTATTGTGTCACTTCTCGCCCATCAGAGGGGAGGCATACTACGGGATGGGCAGGCTACAACACAGACCAAAAGCGTCTACAGTAGCTCCTGTTTCATGGCTACGAAATAAAAAAGGCTGTGAAACACTCATCTTTAAAAAAAAAAAAATTCAACATGTCATGTCCTGGCTGGGTTTCGATACCGCGACCCCTGAATTACCAGACAGACGCCTTGACCACTGAGCTACCGGGACATATTCAGAGTCCTTATTATTTTAAAAACAATAATAATAATAATAATCATACCTTCACGGTGAGTGTGCAGCCTGCGGTCAAATCTTGATAGCATTGTCTGCCATACTGCGCGCAAGTCATATTTATTCGCTAGACAAAAAATCAATAAATATGAGAAACTCGCCTGGAGCATTGTTGTTGTCCAGAGATAAGACACGAACCAGTAGTGTCCTTATTAGAAGGAATGTTGCCACACAGCAACCCACAGGACTAACCACTCACTAGTTAAAAATTAACCTCTGCTCTGAGATCCTACAGCTGTGGATTCGACCATATACATACAGGGTGTCCCGTATACAGATGCATATATTTTGAGGGTAGGTTCAGCCAACCGTGGACTATCCAAGGTTCAATAAGGGACTATCCAAGGTTCTATTCAAGCGAAACTTGCAGTGGGGCATTTTGCTTCGTTAAGGAGTAATGGCCAAATCCCTGTTTTTCCCACAGGTCTAGAGGTTATACAATACAATAGAATACATTACAATATAATACTCTGTTTATCCTGCAAGAATAAGACTCCCTTTACTCTTATACGGGTATGTCCCGGTAGCTCAGTGCTAAAGGTGGCACTCTGTGAAACTTATAATACACATTATAATAAACTTTATAATAATAGACACTCATTTATATAGACGCCAATTATAATAGACACTCATTTATACGGCTCAATAAAGAGTCTTCTAAGCCCAGCAGTTGTTTTAGTGCTATTATTATGTGGTCAAAGTGTCTAAAAACTGAGGAAAAATGGATGCATTGGATGGGACTAGAAACAACGGATCCCTACGCTACCTGGATTACCAGACGAGCGCGTTAACCATTGGACCACAATTTTTTTAATGCTAATGGAAAATGGGAAACAAAATTATTTTTTTATTATTTTTATGAATTAAATTCAATACACCTCAACACGAACATAAACTATTCTCAAACAGAAACCAAACCGCTGATAAAATTGGAACTATTGGAAGTTGAAACTTTGATAACAAACTAATTACAACTTATTTATTTGCTGTCTTTTATTTTTTAAATACGTAAACATATACAAAATTGGAATTTCACTTACGTATAAAAATAAAACTACAACTTAAATTGTGATTATGTTATTAATAAAAAATATATGGTGTACAATCTATGATATGATTACTTGAAAATGTTTCTTGATAAGTCAAACATGATTATTTACCATCACACTAACTGACTAATTACTAAATTATCATTATAATTTAATGTCCTAATAATTATTCTAAAATAAAATTCGTCTAAAATAAAAATAAATTTTTAATGATTCTCAGTGTTTTATTTTTATTCTTAATATCATCTCTATAGTTCTTATTCAGGATGTACGGAGACAAAAAAAAACTAGCAAATCGGGGTCCACTCATACCTCGTGAGGAAATATGAGTAGCTGCTTTAATGTGAGTAGCGACCAGTGGCGGAATTCTAGGCAAAAATAAGATATTAGGATATTAAATGATATGCAAAAGTCCTATATTTCTGCGCTACCTACTGAAAATTGTGATTTAATAACACAAAGAAACACATTTATTTATTTATAATCATTAGCAAAATAGCAACTGACCAATAAAATCATCTTGTGTGACCCGAAATCCCGTCTTCAGCGATATTATTATTATTATCTGACCTGGTAGCAGGGTTTTCAGTGAAACCCTTACAATTAACACTGCGACCTGATTAGATCTACTCGTATTGTGACCAGTTGATTCTATTCGGTTTTAACGTCCTGATTTGAGATATTTATAAGCAACAAAACTACCCTGAATACCGTTTTCAGCGACATTTCCTAGCGATAATCTGAATTCCGTTTTCAGCGACATTTCCTAGCTACAATCTGAATCCCGTTTTCAGCGACATTTCCTAGCGACGACATACTCTGTGACCCGCTGTGTCGTCCCTAGTCGTCGTACGTCTTGTACTGCAGAGCCTTCGGGTAGACGATAGCGACAGCATCAATCACGTGGTCCCGCACGTACCAGGACGCGTCCTGACACCACTCCTTCACCATTTCGTAAGCGAAGCTCAGCTTGTCCTTCCACGTCAGCTCATCCACGTCACCGCCGTCACCGAGATCCGACACGTCAGCTGACGGGTCGACCGGGGAAGCTGACGACAGTGACGACTGAGCTAGCAGCACCACGACCATCAAGGAGAGAGTTAGGATGACGACTTTCATTGCTGCGAGAGTGTTTTTGACGCCTTTTCGACGGGTTTCGGACGGTTTTTCAGCGGGTTTTCGGTGGTTTTTTTTTGTTGATGCGGTGGAGTTTAAACGGAAAAAGTCACTGGAACCGAACGAGTTTGGTTAATTTTTTGTGGTTTTTGTATGAATTTTTTAGTGTCGTTTCTCCTGTGATTTGTCTATCACCACTGCAGGGACTCTAGTTTGATTGTGGTTTGTGGTTGCTGTTTCCTAGTTGATGGAATCATGCGATAAGAACTTGTTTGCTTGTGTTGATAATGCTGGACAGTAGGGCGCTGGTTGTCGATGTTTGTTTTATCAAGATGGTGCTGGGTGACGCTGTCGATTTTTCCGTCGAGTTTCTTCGGTTTCTGAATGGCTTTCCAGAATGTTCTCTGCTCTTCTTTCTTTCCTTTTTTATTTTCTATTCTAGAAAGTATTGTTTTTTGCTTTTCTTTCCTTTTCTTTTCTTCCCTTTTTTTCTTTTCTCTTTTCTTTTCTTTTCTTTTCTTCTCTTTTCTTTCTGGAAGTCCTTATCCGCTCCAGATATTGCCAAATTTCCAGATGTGATCAGTTTCGAATCATGGTTATAAGACAAAATTTGGTTTTATTTTTACATAAACATACATTATTTATGGTTATTATGATCTTGTTTGTGCTGGTACGAATAATAGTTCTGCTGATGACATGTTGAACCAGTTTCTCAGATTGGCAAGCCAAGATATTCTGCACCTGATGCCAGGACCTGTATTCCTGTTGATTCCTAATGTACAGTCAGTCGCTTTTCCCCTCATCAGAAAAAACAGGCTTGCATGATTTCTTCAGTGCCTCAAATGTTAACAAGTTGTAGACTTTCTTCTGTTATATGGAAAACAAATATTGCGTGCCTTCTAACTAAATAGCTAAAAAATTCTGGAATTTTCTTTCTTCCTCATCAATTCCCTCTCTCTGCTTTCCCTTTCTCTTTCTCTTTCCCTCTCTCTGCCTCCATCGCTCACTCCCTCTCTTTCTCCTTTTCCTCATCCTCTCTTGCATGTTCCTCCTTCCGTTTCTCTTTTTCCTCATCCTCTCTTTCTCTATTCCTCCTTCCTTTTCTCTTTTTCCTCATCCTCTCTTTCTCTATTCCTCCCTACTTCCCTCTTTTTCCTCATCCCCACTTGCGTGAATATTACTTCAAACAGCTCGGAATTTTTCGTCAGATGTTCGTTTTTTTCTAGCGGCATATAAACAATATCCTTACGCCGGATTCCAGGAATATTTCAGAGGAGCTTTGACGACGAAAGTGGGAACAGGACCGAGGAGGCATTTTTTGGGGGAGGGGCCAAAGAGAGGGGCGGAGAGAGTGGAACTTTAAAGGCGTGGTGTATGTTCAGTTCACAAAGAGATTCCGCTATGTTTTAGCAAGTTGGAGATGTTTTCGCAGAAAACCTGTATGATGTGTTGTCGAAATAATTTCTAGCTAAAACCTGGCACTTTGTGGCTGTCGAATTCTTTGCCCATGGCTGTCTTCCTAATAGGAATTTGTAAATATCCTTTTATGTTTATGTATACGAACCTAAATAACAGAAGGAGTTGGTCCAACCTATAAAGGGTTGGGTGGAAGAGATTGCCATAGGCAATAATCCCGCCCTTTAGTAAGGACATCTGTATACATTTTCCTGTTTATATTAATTTTGTCAATTTTGTATTTTAATTTTTTCCATTATTTGTTTGTATACCTATATGTTCTTCTAATAAAGAGTTTCATAATAATAATATCTGTAGAATATAGGTTCGTCTTAGTTGTGTGACCGACGTTAAACCCAGTTCACAGACCACTACACCATCCAGGTGATAAATTATTCCCGTTGGAAGTAGAAAAGGACGCAAGAGGGGGATGCGAACCCCCGACCCCGCCCCCTTCATGTCTACCGCAAGAAATTAATTTCGACATGGACAGGCTGATGTGTTTCAATATGGCGAACTATACGGAATTAGGATGGAGCAAATGAGTTTACCTCATTCTTCCCTCTCACTCTTTACCCCTTTCTAACTCTATGCCCTCCTTTTCAATTTATCTCTCTTCCTATCTCCCTGTCTCTGTCTCTCTCTCTCTCTCTCTCTCTCTCTCCCTCTATCTCTCTCTTTCTCTCTCCTTCCCTCCCCCTATGCTCTCCCTTCCAATTCCTCTCTCTCTCTCTGTATCTCCCTTTTCCTTTCTCCCTTCCTCTCTCCTTCTCTTCCTCTCTAACCCTCTTCTGTACACGTTCATTCACTTTATCTTTCCATCCTTCTCTCTCTTTTTGTCTCTCTCTTCTTCTCTCTCTCTCTCTCTTCTCTCTTCTTCTCTCCCTCCCCCCTCTGCTCTCCCTTTCAATATATCTCTCTCCCTATCTCCCCTCTATCTGTATCCCTCTCTATTTTATTCTCTTTATCTTACCTTTCTCTCTCTCTGTCACTTGAGCATCTCTATATCTCTCCCTCTTTCCTATATTTCATCTCTTCATTTATCTTACACATTGTAGCTACTGTCTTTCAGCAAATTTTCAATTAATCTTTTTTCTCTTGAAGAAAGAGATTCGCATCCTTTTTTCTGTCTTTGGTTTAACATCGCTTTCAACTGCATGGGGTTACCCTCCATTCGCAGGAAACTCACAAATCATATACTCAAATTAACCTCACCCAGCCTGCGTGGGCCGCGAATAACCAGCATCACGAGGGTTAGAATTTCAATGGTCACCTATCCAAGTCTTAACCTCTTGGGACTTTTCTTTACTTTAGTGTCAGAACAGGTGTATTCGATTTACCATCGACGCTTCTTGCTGGCTCGGTTAATTTTAACCCAATTAGAATCAATGGATATCGACGCTAACTAAACGCATCTTTCTGTTCTCCCCAAATGAAGGTGTTGGAGGACACGGAAGAAGGTAGGCACACGTCAGACCCACATTTGCCTCCCCTCCGCCTCTGAAAACACTGACCACCACTGACCACTCCGTATCCACAATCCTCCATGACAATTTCACTTATTGTATTATGTGTTAGTCCCGTCCTCCATGACAGTTTCACATATTAGTCCCACAAAAGCCTCCCATTAGTCCCATTCCTGTTAAGGTTCCCTAGGGATGGACATCACAGAACAGATGGCCAAGCGTAATATGTGTGGGTAGTATGGGTACATTGTACAATTTACATGCACGCACTATCGTAGAGAGAGGGGTAAATTCCATGTATCCTTGTAGGAACGTTGGTTATACAGGTTGTACTATGTTACTACTAATAATAATAATACCAACATTAGCAGCTTCATTGATTAGGCAGAGGACTTGTAATCTTGAGGCTGGAGGTCGGTGGTTCAACTCCCAAGTTGAGCAAAAATTTAGTAAAGCTAGTTTGATTAGTTGTTATATCACTGTGATCAACACAAATATATGGTAACTTTGTATGCTTTATACCTTTATAGGAAGCTCTTCGCAATAACGCTCTACCTGCAAAAGTTGTGAAGAGATCTTGTACTTCACTTTGTGTGAATCACTTTCGTGATATCACAACTACTCAAACTCGCTCTACTAAATCTACGCTGAAACCGGGACTTGAACCACCGACCTCTAGGTTACAAATCCGCCGCATTGATTGTAGTACCACCTGGTATCTCTCTCTCTCTCTTTTCCTCTCTCTCTCTCTCTCTCCCTCTCTCTCTCTCTCTCTCTCTCTCTCTCTCTTTCTCTTTCTTCCTCCCCCATTTTTTCCCCCTAACCATCTATTTCCTCTTCCTTCTCCTTCCTCTTCCTATTTCCTTCTCTAAATGAAGAATTATGAGACACATAACAAATATGTTTCCTTCTCTGCCTCTGTGCAGAAAAACAGAAACTTTCAGCAAACTTTGAAAGAAAATTTAATTTTAATCAAGGTTTTTCCCTGATATTAAAAAAAAAAATGAAAGCGCATGGTGTGCTGTTTTAAATGAAAACAAAAAGCTCCTCTTCTTTCTCCCTCCTTCTCTCTCTCTCTTTCTCCCTCCCTTCCTTCCTCCCTCCGTCTCTCTTTCTTTTTTCACTCCTCTCTTTCTCTCTCCTTCTCTCTTTCTTTTTTCACTCCTCTCTTCTCTCTCCTCTTCTCTCTCTCTCTTTCTCCCTCCCTTCCTTCCTCCCTCCGTCTCTCTTCTTTTTCACTCCTCTCTTTCTCTCTCCTTCTCTCTTCTTTTTCACTCCTCTCTTCCTCTCCTCTCTCTTCTCTCTTTCTCCTCCCTTCCTTCCTCCCTCCGTCTCTCTTTCTTTTTCCTCCTCTCTCTCTCTATCTCCTTCTCCTTATCTCCTCTCTCTCTTCTCTCTTGCCCTACTCGCTCTCTCCTTCTCCTTCTCTTCCTCTCTCCTTCTCTCTCGCCCTTACTCGCTCTCTCCTTCTCCTTCTCTCCTTCTCTCCTCTCCTTCTCTCTCCCTCCCCTTACTCGCTCTCTCCTTCTCCTTCTCTCCTTCTCCTCTTCTCTCCTTCTCTCTTCTCTCTCGCCCTTACTCGCTCTCCTCCTTCTCCTTCTCCTCTCCTTCTCTCTTCCCTCTCCTTCTCTCTTCTTCTCCTTCTCCCCTCTCTCTCCCTTCTCTCTTCTCTCTCTCTCTCCCTTACTCGCTCTCTCGCTCGCTCGCCCTTACTCGCTCTCTCCTCCTCTTCTCCTTCTCTCCTTCTCTCTTCTCTCCTTCTCTCTTCTCTCCTTCTCTCTTCTCTCCTTCTCTCTTCTCTCTCGCCCTTACTCGCTCTCTCCTTCTCCTTCTCTCCTTCTCTCTTCTCTCCTTCTCTCCTTCTCTCCTTCTCTCCTTCTCTCCTTCTCTCCTTCTCTCTTCTCTCCTTCTCTCTTCTCTCCTTCTCTCTTCTCTCCTTCTCTCTTCTCTCTCGCCCTTACTCGCTCTCTCCTTCTCCTTCTCTCCTTCTCTCTTCTCTCCTTCTCTCTTCTCTCCTTCTCTCTTCTCTCCTTCTCTCTTCTCTCTCGCCCTTACTCGCTCTCTCCTTCTCCTTCTCTCCTTCTCTCTTCTCTCCTTCTCTCCTTCTCTCCTTCTCTCCTTCTCTCTCGCCCTTACTCGTCTCTCTCCTTCTCCTTCTCTCCTTCTCTCTTCTCTCCTTCTCTCTTCTCTCTCGCCCTTACTCGCTCTCTCCTTCTCCTTCTCTCCTTCTCTCTTCTCTCCTTCTCTCTTCTCTCTCGCCCTTACTCGCTCTCTCCTTTAATTTTTTTTGCTGGAGAAGAGTCAAATGTGGATGGAATGGGAAGTTTAAAAAAGATTTAGAAAATATCTTACTTTTACAGTGCACTGGTAGTCAAGTGCTTAACGTGCTAGTCTGGTAATCCAGTTAGCGCGGGGATTCGTTGGTTCGAATCCCACCCAGTGCATTAATTTTATTAATTAATTTGATTAGGTGACCGCATAGTAATAAGAATCTAAGGTAGAAAATGTTTTGAGCATTAACCTCGCCTGGTGATTACCTTCCCCTAAAGAGTGTTATTATTATTACCTACCAAAAATCTTTTGCGACACCGTGAAATAGTCCTATTTTAAAGTGACAAGCAGTCTTTTAAAGTGACAAGAGGTTACGAACAAATCTCACAAACAACTAATCCCTAACCATCTGAGTGATCCATAGAAAATATTTTTCATTCATGGAAAATATTTTACTTCCGAAAATTTCTAATATAAAAATCGGATTTTTTTTTATATTTAGTTATAATAACTTATAGCGACAGAACATCTTCCCATTGAGCACGATTTCATCTCTATCCACATGTAGAATTTAGAAAATTTAGTCCAAAAAAGTTTACATCCGCTCAAATCTACGCCGTAAATTTCCAGAGTCGAAACTTTCTTCCATGCAGGCCCCGTTTAGCCTACTTCCGAGCTTTAATAACCTGGAAAATTACTCGCTAGGGTAAACTTTCGAAAACCACGCCCCATACAAGAATCTGCTGCTCAGGAACCCAGAAAAAAGAGATAGCAAAGTTTTGTTAAAAGAGAGGAACATTATTAGTACCCCCCCTTGCCAACCTAACCCCTCGCTTCCCTATTACTGTTCCACTTTTCACTCCTCGTCCTACTGTTCCCTGTTTTACCCTATTCAAAGTTTTTTTTTTTAGTGAAGTTTCAGAAGTTCAGAACGGAACTGAACTCTTTAAAAATGAAACTCAACTTTAAAATTTGAAACTCGCAGCTTTAAAAAAATGAAACTTGTGAAGCGAAACTTTTGGTATGTTCCTCATGCTTGAGCTGGCGTGTACAATGACGGAAGTTAATTAACTATTTGTTTGGTTTCCATAAACTGATGATAAATGATGGACTTCTATACTGGAGACCTGGGTTCAGAGTCCGCAACTCCCCTAATTTTGTATTCTCTTGAAATTATTTATTCTGTTCTACCATTCCTGAGAGGTTTCGTTTTGAAGTTTAGTTTAATATTTGAAGGAGGTTTTTTTTATTAAATAAATCGTTGTTTTCCAATTAATATGTTAAATGAGCAAAAAAAGACCATCTGTAGCACCTTACAAATACATTCTAAATAGGTTATATTACTATTATTTAACGTAAAAGGTTACATGGTATTTTTCATTTCTAATATTAGTTTTTTTGCTGGAGAAGAGTCAAATGTGGATGGAATGGGAAGTTTAAAAAAGATTTAGAAAATATCTTACTTTTACAGTGCACTGGTAGTCAAGTGCTTAACGTGCTAGTCTGGTAATCCAGTTAGCGCGGGGATTCGTTGGTTCGAATCCCACCCAGTGCATTAATTTTATTAATTAATTTGATTAGGTGACCACATAGTAATAAGAATTTGAGGTAGAAAATAAGTAGAAAATATTTTGAGCATTAACCTCGCCTGGTGGTTACCTCGCCTGGGTCCCCTAAAGAGTGTTATTATTATTACCTACTAAAAATCTTTTGCGACACTGTAAAATAGTCCTGTTTTAAAGTGACAAGCAGTCTTTTAAAGTGACAAGAGGTTACGAACAAATCTCACAAACAACTAATCCCTAACCAGTCTGAGTGATCCATAGAAAATATTTTTCATTCATGGAAAATATTTTACTTCCGAAAATTTCTAATATAAAAATCGGATTTTTTTTTATATTTAGTTATAATAACTTATAGCGACAGAACATCTTCCCATTGAGCACGATTTCATCTCTATCCACATGTAGAATTTAGAAAATTTAGTCCAAAAAAGTTTACATCCGCTCAAATCTACGCCGTAAATTTCCGGAGTCGAAACTTTCTTCCAGGCCCCGTTTAGCCTACTTCCGAGCTTTAATAACCTGGAAAATTACTCGCTAGGGTAAACTTTCGAAAACCACGCCCCATACAAGAATCTGCTGCTCAGGAACCCAGAAAAAAGAGATAGCAAAGTTTTGTTAAAAAAGAGGAACATTATTAGTACCCCCCCCCCCCCCTTGCCAACCTAACCCCTCGCTTCCCTATTACTGTTCCACTTTTCACTCCTCGTCCTACTGTTCCCTGTTTTACCCTATTCAAAGTTTTTTTTTTAGTGAAGTTTCAGAAGTTCAGAACGGAACTGAACTCTTTAAAAATGAAACTCAACTTTAAAATTTGAAACTCGCAGCTTAAAAAAATGAAACTTGTGAAGCGAAACTTTTGGTATGTTTCTCATGCTTGAGCTGGCCTGTACAATGACGGAAGTTAATTAACTATTTGTTTGGTTTCCATAAACTGATGATAAATGATGGACTTCTATACTAGAGACCTGGGTTCAGAGTCCGCAACTCTCCTAATTTTGTATTCTCTTGAAATTATTTATTCTGTTCTACCATTCCTGAGAGGTTTCGTTTTGAAGTTTAGTTTAATATTTTAAGGAGGATTTTTTTATTAAAATAAATCGTTGTTTTCCAATTAATATGTTAAATGAGCAAAAAAAGACCATCTGTAGCACCTTACAAATACATTCTAAATAGGTTAAATTACTATTATTTAACGTAAAAGGTTACATGGTATTTTTCATTTCTAATATTAGTTTTAGTCGCACATACAAAATTCCACATAATAATAATTCTCTTTAGTGGAAGGTAACCACCAGGCGAGCTTAATGCTCGAAGCATTTTCTATTACATAACCCTCAGAGTCTTATTATTATGTGGTCACAAACTCAAATAAATAAGGAAAAATTCATGCACTGGTTGAGATTAAAATAAAAAAAAAATCGGTGCAAAAAAATATTATTATTTTTACAAAGACGAACGCAATACTTCCGATTTCTAATATTACAAATTTCTCGGAAGTAAAAATGTTTGCGACAAACTGTCTGTTGTGTTTAAACAATTGTAAAAGAGAACTCTTCAAATTTAGGTAGCTTAAAAGCTGACCTCTTTTACATGGGTTCCACAAGAGAGATTATTATCTATTTAATTTCCACAGTTTTTTTTTACAAAGTTCGTAGATTATAAGTTTGGAGTCTCGGTTTTTTCAAAAGTTGACGTCCAATTTTTCAAAGTTGTCTTCCGAGGAAGGAACAAAGAAGGGATTATCCAGAGCTAGAAACTGAAACCAGAAAAGTTTGCTTTCCGCTTGGCTTAATCTTTGCTTGTGTTTCTGTCTAATTTATTGCTCTCTTCCCCAATATCTGTTCTGTCCTTTGCCTTTTTTTGTATCTGTTCTATAATTTGGTTATTTTTTCATTTGCGATTTCGGTTTTTTTTCTCATCAACATTAGACTATTCCATTTTTATTATACATCTCTACCCTAATATTTAGATTTGTACATTATTAAGTTCTATTAACAAAAAATCTAAATATTAACCAAAAAGTACAAGGCTACATCCAGAATATGGTGCTGTAAAGAACATTAGAAAGTATAATGATTGATTATAAAAATCAGAATGAAGAAATTGATGATGAAGTGGTGGAGGAGCTGCTAGCACAGGCAGACCTCTGATGATGTAAAAGTCTGTTAAATAAATACATTTTAAATATTAAGTTGTAAATATAATTTTGAAATCTTACATGTGTTAATCACTTTCGCGATTTCACATCACATCTACTCAATTTTCCTCACATTCTACCTCACCTACAGCCTTTTTGCTCTCTCATACATTTCTCTACGCTTTTTATTATTTTTGAACAAACAGTTATTATTTATTGTGGTTTTGAGGTCTTCTTTTGTACTTTTTCGGTTTATTCATCTAGAGCTTTTGTTTTCTGTTTTTCATTCGGGTTGCTAATTTTTCGACTTTTTTTTTCTTATAAAGATTTTTTTTGTGTAGCCTTTTTTGTGAGCAGATAAATAATTACGTATGTGGTTTGTTATTGTGCATTAGCCGATTTACATTTTTTTTTTTTTTTTTTTGGCAATAGGTCAGAGTTAATCATTTTACATTGTATTTTTAATGGCATTTTTTAAACCCCCTTGTTACAAAAGTCTTTAAACTAGTCTTATACCTCGTGAGGAAAAAATAGTATATGTGTGAGCCACCAGCACCAACAGCAGCAGTAACATCAGTGCACTGGTAGTCAAGTGGTTAACGTGGGTTCGAATCCCATCCAGTGCATGAATTTTTCCTCATTAACTTGAGTTTGTGACCACAAAATAATAAGACTCTTGAGGGTTAAGTGGTAGAAAATGATTTGAGCATTAACCTCGCCTCGTGGTTACCTTCCACTAAAGAGTTGTTGTATTATTTTATTTTTTTCATCAAGGGGGTTTAACTTTTATTTAGTAGATATTATAACAGTTATATTTAGAATAAAAGAAGAAGAACCTATTATAATAGAAAGAAGAAAATTGCAGTTAATCAAATGAAGACGTACAAGTACAAAGAACTTGTTAAGTAGGTATTACTACCAAAGTATTTAATCCTGTAATTATATAGCAGAAAACTAAAAGTCCTGTATGATCTCCAGTTTCTCCACAGTGAAAAGTGAGTACAGGTTGAAAGCCACATGAAGAAATAAAAAAAGAGCTAGTTCAAGAGCCACAAACTTGTTGGTATACATATACATAGTACCCATTTTTTTCAGTCATAATCTCTTAATGCCATGATCTCTTTCTCTTTCTCTTTCCCCATCTCTCTCTCTCTCTCTCTCTCTCTCTCTCACTCTCTCTCTCTTTCCTCATATCTTTCCCTCTCTCTCTTTCTCTCTCTTTCCCCATATCCTTCTCTCTCTCTTTCTTTCTTTTTCTCTTTCTTTTCTCTCTTTTTCTCTCTCTCTTTCTCTTTCCCCATATCCTTCTCTCTCATTCTCTTTCCCAATATCCTTCTCTCGTTTTCTCTCTATCTCTCTCTCTTTCTCTTTCCCCAAATCCTTCTCTCTCTTTCTCTCTCTCTCTCTCCCTCCCTCCTCTTCCCTCCCTCCCTCTCTCTCCCTCATACTGTCTTTCTTTGCGACTTTATTATTAGTATTTTATAATATTTTCTCTCCTTCTTTTCTCTCTCTTCCTCTTTTTTCTATCTCCTTCTCTTCTGTCCCCTCCTTTACCTTTATCTCTTTTATCCCTCCCTTCCTCCCTCTGTTTCACTTTTCTCTCTTTAAAGAGTTGGGTGGAAGAGATTGCCACAGGCATTAACGCCGCCCTTTAGGTATCACATTAGCTTTATTATATTTTTTGTTCAATCTATTTATTTTTTCTTTTTCTTTATTTATTTTTTCTGTATTTTACAGTATATATTTTGTCTTAACTAATAAAGCATAATCTTAATATATAAATGTCAAAGTCACCGACTGACTGACTGACTGATCATCACTGTTTCTCCGAACTGGTAAGTCCTAGGAAGCTGAAATTTGGTAGGTAGCTTTGTCTTATAGTCTAGATGTGCAATAAGACGGGATTTTACAACACCTGCCAATAGCGAAAAAGGACTTTTTGCTTTCACGGCCATGCCTCGGCCCGCAAAGCGGGCGACAGCCCGCTAGTATAATAATAATACCTTCCTATTTCTCTCTCTTACTCTTTCTCGCATTCTCTCCCACTTTCTTTTCCTATCTCTTCTTCTTTATCCTTGTCTCCTTCCCTTCCCGCTTCAGTTATGTGAAGCAAAACTTTTAATAAGCCCCACTGTTTTCCAACCTGTCAAGCTGGGATTTCACCTCTTCGGTTTCTTGTTTTTGTTTTCATGAATTCCTATTCTAAAAAAATTGAAAAGAAGAAGTTAATGGGGTTCGGTGGAAGAGAAAGCCACAGGCTTTAACCTCGCCCCTTGGTTCACTACATATTCTATTGTGTTCTTTTTTTTTCATGTCCTATTTTGTTGAATGTATCATGTAGTTGACGAATAAAGTGTTAAATAAAAATAATATCATTCATAACTCTTATTACATTTATAAGTTAAAGCTTTAATTTTTCGTAATCGTGAAAGTCACCTTCACCAAATAATTAGCTATACTTGGGACTCGAACCACCGACCTCCAGGTTATCGATCAAGCTACTGAGTGTGGTAATTTTAAGTACAATTGTAATATTTCCACCAATTCCTCCCGGACACCGAAGTTAAGCAACGTTGTGGTTTCAACTCAGAGCACTGGTAACCTTGAAATCACTTTCCTGGGTGTTCGAAAATATTCGAAAAAAGCAAACTTTTTCTTTGCAAACATGAGGATGATTTGAAAAAATCCAATAAAGCTAACTCAATTATTAATTTCTTCTGATTCCAGGTAACCATGACTACAATGTGAAGATAATTTCCAAAATTCCAAGAATAGATCCACTGAAGTACAAAGATACGTTTCACTTACTTGTATGTTCCAGTTGTAGAGGTAAACAGGGAAATTTCCATTGTAAGAGGATTTCGGCCTCTCAGGGGTCGGGTTTGGCCCTCTTTTAGGGTTTTCTTCATATAAAGAAAAAATCCTATTTGCGAGATCTTTTTTGTGCGCCGCACGCTGAAATATTTTACCTAAAAAAGGAGTGTTCGACGAAAATTCTGTTCCATCCAAAAACGTGAGGCTGGCATTTCCCGCCCTACCCAGGCTGGGTGAGGTTAATGTGGGTAGCTGGTACGATTCCCAGCTAATGGAGGGTAAAACCCACGTTCTGACTATATCAGGTCAGGCCGTTAAAACCAAATAGAATCAATGGACATGAAAGGAGCCAATCCTCTCACCACCGTGATTTAGATATCTGCCCCTATCTCACGGAACGCCCTCTGATATTGTTTCCATTTTTTCATTGTTAAAATAATTATTTGTACTGCACATCTGTTTTTTTATATCTAATAAAGTGTTTAATAATAATAATAATGTTCAAGTTTTAATCTCGCTGGGACGTTCAAAGTTGAATACAACAACTGCCATCGCTGCTGGCTGACGGTATTTTGATGTACACATCTTACTGAAGTCGACAAAACTTGACCTGGCCGGAATTTGAACCCGGGACCATCCGTGTGGGAAACCCTCGAGTACTGAAGAAGCTCTGAGTGACGTCATCAACAACTTCTTAAGAATCTAATTAAATAGCTGCCGACAACTTTTGAGCAGCAACTCGTCTGTCCGTACTTTTTAAGCCGGGGTATTTTGCCACTTCTTTGAGTTTCATCAATTCGAATTAGTATTTATGCTGTGGGAGATTTACTATCTTGTCTACCGTGTTTTCTTGTCTGTAGAAATTGCCGTACTCTATTTTGTATACTGTGGGAGATTTCCTGTCTACCGTGTCTTCTCTAGGCTACGTATGAGTTCGGTACGGAAAATAAAAAAATGTATGAGTTCGGTGCCGCCTAAAAAAGGTCATGTATGAATTCGGTGCCGCCTAAAAAAGGTCATGTATGAATTCGGTGCCCTGGTACTTGCCCTGATGATCAGGTAATTATAGTATTTTTTCCTTATAGGCATGGCCTTCAATGTATTTTACCTAACCCTACTATAAACCCAAGGCATGGCCTTCATTGTATTTTACCTAACCCTACTATAAACCCAAGGCATGGCCTTCATTGTATTTTACCTAACCTTACTATAAACCCAAGGCATGGCCTTCATTGTATTTTACCTAACCCTACTATAAACCCAAGGCATGGCCTTCATTGTATTTTACCTAACCCTACTATAAACCCAAGGCATGGCCTTCATTGTATTTTACCTAACCCTACTAGTAACCCTAGGCATGGCCTTCAAGGAGGAAATGGACAGCCTTGCTGAATGTAACTGTCTACAACATAATCTACTAACTTAATAACAGCAGGATGACTGTTAACAAACAGAGTACATTATAAAAAAACAATCAATTTATAAGTCATTAGGACCGCACCGAACTCATACAACACCTTTTTTCGGCGGCACCGAATTCATACATGCGAAAAAGGTGCGGGTAATCTTCGCACCGAACTCACCTATTGCCCTTCTCTAGTAGCAACTTTTCTTGTCTGTAGAAATTGCCGTACGCTATTTTGTATACTGTGGGATATTTTGAATTACTTTACACCATTTTGTATACTGTGGGAGATTTACTGTCTACCGTGTTTTATCTCTCAGCAATTTTTCTTGTCCTAGCTCGATTTTCTCAAGTCCTAGCTCGTGAAAATCAGATCACACATTTTCTAGAAGAATTATTATTATTACCATGGTAAACAGACTCAAACTTGTTGGATGCTGAAGGAGTGCACTGGAAGGCAAGTGGTTAACGCGCTAGTCTGGTAATCCATCTAGCGAAGCGTTGGTTCGAATCCCACCCAGTCCAAGAAATTTTCCTCATTGATTTGAGTTTGTGACCACATAATAAAAAGCCTATGAGGGTTAGGTGGTAGAAAATGCTTAGAGCGTTAACCTGGCCTGGTGGTTACTTTCGATTAAAAAGTTTTTTTTTATTATTATTCTTTTTCAATGGTAATTAAAATTAATATGGAGATATATTTTACCCCTTTTTACTTTTTGTTTACAAAATTATGTTCTTCTTTCCATTTATCTGATGTTCGTATACAAATTACCCAAGTTTTTAACATAATTACCTACTCTATATCTGCAGTACTTATCCTTTTCAGGAAATCTTATAATATAAAATGCACAAGCAAGAAAATCTCGCTAATTACTTACTTTTGACTTAATTGCAGTTTTTCTGACTTTTTCCGTACTCGGCAATTATTCATCTGGGTTTGCACTGAGTGGGAAATAATTGTGAGTTATGTACGGTAATTGTGAATTATGCGTGTTGCCGTACAAAGAGGTGGAAGATAAGAAACTCTGGTAATTACTCTTTGGAACTTATGAGGGAGATTAAGGCCTGGTTAGAATTTGCGAGGGGAGGTATAATAGATAATAATAATAATAATAATACTCTTTAGTGGAAGGTAACCACCAGGCGAGGTTAATGCTCAAAGCATTTTCTACCACCAAACCCTCAGAGTCTTATTATTATGTTGTCACAAACTGAAATTAATGAGAAAAAATTCGTGTGCTGGGTGGGATTCGAACCAACGGATCCCTACGCTAGCTGGATTACCAGACTAGCGCGTTAACCACTTGACTACCAGTGCACTTGCACGTTAATTGTGTTTCTTTTTGTTAAAAAATTATCTTTTTATGAACATCTATTTAAGAGAGGACTGAAACACTTAGGGTCCTTGCCCTTAGAAAGTTAAAGTTATCATAATTGTGTTAATCATTTTGGTGATATCACAACTACTCAAACTCGCTTTACTAAATCGACGCTGAAACCGGGAGTTGAACCACCGACCTCCAGGTTACAAGTCCGCCGCCTCATCGATCAAGCTACTGAGGTCGGTGTGTGTTTCTTCCTGTTATTAAAAAAAAAAAAAAAATATTTATTTAATAACAACATAACATATACTAAGGTATTTTTCCTAAGCTAAAGCTTCTTCTATAAGATTATATCACAAATTTTTTGTGAGTAGCGCAGAATTCTAAATTTCATCCGTATTGCAATCTTATTTTTGCCCATTATTCAGTCACTGGTCACTGCTCACATTTAAGCAGCTACTCATTTCTTCTCTCGAGATATGAGATGAGTGGACCCCGGACATCCAAGCACAGAGTATAAAAAATCATGCCCTGCCGAGAATCGAACCCAGGACACCGTGCGTGCAAGCCTCGTGCGCTACACCCCTCTGCCACGGTGTCTACCCACTGGCGACGGCCCTGCTATTTCTTACCTCGGCTAGGTATTTATTTTTACCCCCACGTAACCCCAGGCGTGCGGAATGTAGGCCCAGACTTTACCTCGTAAATCATTCAGTCTGTGGAGGCGGGCCATACAGTGGAGGTTCAGATCCTATTAAGAGGGTTGGGTGGAAGAGATTGCCATAGGCAATACCCCCGCCCTTTAGTTAGGACATATGTATATATTTTGTATATTTTTTTTTCTTGTTTATATTATGAATATTGTCAATTTTTATATTTTAAAACTAATAAAGTGTTTCTAAATAAAAAAATAATAAATAAATATGGGTGCATAACTAAGACAGGGGGGAGGTAGGGAGGCATGGTAAGAAGATGGGGGGGTTTAGATGGGCATAGTTAGAAGTTATAAGGGGGGAGGGGAGCGGCGTTTTAGCTGTGCGGAGGACATATGACGGAGATTGGTGGAGGATCAGATTTTCTACCACCTATAACCCTTAGAGACTTATTCTTATGTGGTCATATACTTAAATTAATGAGAAAAAATTCATGCATAGTGTGGGATTCGAACCAACAGATCCGTACGCTACCACGATTACCAGACTAGCGCGTTAACCACTACCAGTGCAAGACTACCAAACCACTTGACACTAGCAGTGCACTTTTAACTCTTGACCGGACAACATTTTGCACATAACCAGATTGACGAGCTGGAATTCTGCAACACGGGATCCCCGGGGGGGAGGGGGAAACTCGTTAAGAAGCTAAGTGTGGCTCTGTCCCGGAAACCACCCGGCATCAGATATACCCAGGAATTGCTCCTTGAAATCACGCAGCCCCCCCCCCTCTCGTTATCCTTCAGGAAATTACTTCCTTGGAACAATAAACTTCGCCGTTACTCCTGCATGAAAATTAACTTCAGTTTTTCTTATTTTAGCTTTTTTTCCTCCCCCTTCCCCGAAGTTTTTATAATGCTTCCGAGTTTGACCAAGGTAGAGTGGTGTGGAAGTCAAACAACGAAGGCTTTTATGGGACTGAGAATAGCTAGTATCACGAGGGTTCGAATTTGAATGGTCACCCATCAAAGTCCTAGCCTCGCTGGACACTGCTTAACTTCAGTGACCGAATGAGAACTGATCAATACATCAATACTTGCCATCGCGGATGGCTCTACGGAAAGAGTATTAAGGTTTACAGAAACAATAATAATAATAACTTTACTAACAAGAATAGTATTGACAAAGGGCGTGATTGAGACAATCTCCGCCATCAAACCCATAAGTCAACTTTTACTACAAAAAACAATATTCGACCATACCAATGTTTTCGCGACATTATAAAGTTATCATATTTTTGTTAATCACTTTGGTGATATCACAACTACTCAAACTCGCTCTACTAAATCTACGCTGAAACCGGGACTCGAACCACCGACCTCCAGGTTAAAAGTCCGCCGCCTTAACGATCAAGCTACTGAGTTTTTGTGACATTATGCACTGGAAAATATCTCGAGAGAGCCACTTGGCACTCCAAATTGCAAAACATTTGCTCCATTTTTTCGTCATTTTCATACTTTTTTTTTCATTTCAGTTTTTTTTTATGACGTTTATTTTCGTCGGAGCGAATCATAATTTTTTACGATCTCCAGTCAAATTAAATGCTCACTTGAAATTTCAGAGTGCTTTACTTTACTGCTTTTGATTTTGTTGGATTAGGTTTCCTCCTTGGCTGTGATGACGGTTTCTGAGTTGTGCACGTTAGCTGTTGTCAGTGGCCCGTGACCTCTTTTTATTATTATTAATTATTTTTAGTATCGTTTAAATGAAGCAATTTTGTTAGCTCCACTTACAAGAAATATGATAGAAGAAGTAGTGAAAGTTAACGTGGAAAAAAAAAAATTGAATCGATTTCCGTGACATTTTCTTCTTTCAGCTTTGAAGCTATATTTTGGATCGATTTTATGGACATTTTTTACTGTGGCCTGAATGGCTCTGTATGCAAAGGTCTTGCCAACCAATTGCAATTTTTTCTACAAAAACGAACATAATACTTCCGATTTTTTAATATAAGAAATTTTTCGGAAGTAAAAAAAATAGAGAAAAAAAAAATACCGTGGCATTTCCTAAAAGTTGCACGCGGCGCGCGGCGGTGCGTCGATTTGAAAGAGTCTGAAACCCGTTGAGTCACTTAACAAGGATTTTTTTTTGCACTGAGTGGGATTCGAACCAACGGATCCTTACGCTACCTGTATTACCAGACTAGCACGTTAACCACTTGACTACCAATGGTTAGGATATTAAATTTGTCCCTATTTGATGGGTCATTCGCGTACAACAGGCGGAATCCCGTTGTTCAAAATGGTTATGAAGATACGGACCTCCGTGGTTCAGTAGTTATGAGACATTTACTTCTTTTATACCTTCAAAATAATTTTCTTCTGACGCTTTCAAAGGGTCATTATCTCTCTTGTGGACATTTTCTAGCATACTGTTAAGTATAAAGCTGTCCCCAGAACCCTATTATATCTTTTCTTTGTGCTTCTTTATCACAACTACCTTTTTTTCCTTCTCTCTTTTTAAGCATACTGCAATCTATCATGCTTAACCCTTTGAGTGCCTCATTCTTCATGCCTTTTCCTCCTCTTCCTCTTTCGTCACCATATTTTCCTCTTTTATCTCTCTTTCATCTCCTTCTCCTGTTTTTCTCTTTTCCTACCTTTTTTTTCCTTAGCATATTAAAAACTAAATAGATGTTCCCTTTATTCTCCTCTCTCTCTCTCTCTCTCTTCTTCATTCTCCTCTGTCTTTCATCTCTCCTACTCCTCTCCTCTTTCATCCATTTTTTGTTGTTGTTATTTAGCATATTGCAAACTCTAAAGCAAAACCTTCCGAGCTCCCCCCCCTCTCTCTCTCTCTTCCTTTTTTCCTCCTCCTTTTTCTTCTCCTCCTCCTACTCATCCTTCTCTCCCTTATCCTACTCTTTCTCCACCTTCATTGTTTCTCTTCTTTCATCCATCCCCTCTCCATCCATCCCCTCAAAAACTCTTTTCTCATATTTCTCCTCCTCTTGCACTTTCTTCTTCTCCTCTTCTTTCTCCACCATCATTTTTTTCTCCTCTTTTTCCTTCCCCTCTCCTCTCTCTCTTTCACCAACTCTTTTTCTCATTTCTCTTCCTCTATTTCCTCTTGCTCCCTATCTCTTCTCTTCCTCCTCCTCCTTCTTTTCTCCTCTTTCCTTCATCTCTTTTTTCTATACACCATTTTGTTTGTTGTTGTTGCTGTACCCGGGACGAGATATTTTTTCTCGTGATGGAGTAAAAGAGAATGGCATCTTTGTAACCCGCAGCCAGCCACTGTATCCGCAACACAGTGCATCCGCTGTGAGACGTATGCAGTCGGGGTATTTTATGAAGATTAAAAAAAGATTTCGTATAGAGATTATGAATATAAACAGGGACATTACTGTGTGGAAAAGAATTTCAGGGCAGTTTACATGGATAGAACTTTTTCAGTGCTTACTATAACTATAAACAAATATTTAAGACCAAGGTTTTACATTAAAAAAGAAAATTTGTACGAACATCTTCATGTTTTATCTTTATGTATTTTAAAGGACATATTTTTATAGGTTTTAAAATATCTAGTTCTTTTTTCTTACTTCCCAGAATATCTAATATTAGTATTTTCAAGGCAGTCGAGAAGGGGGATTTATAAGGAACTTGTAAACCTGCTAGCCACATTAGAATTATTCAACCTGATACAGTCCATCTCGATTCACTCAATCGAGTGAATCGAGCACAATAATAATAAAAAGTGGTTAACGCGCTGGTAATCCAGGTAGCAAAGGGATCCGTTGGTTCGAATCCCACCCAGTGCATGAAATTTTCCTCATTAATTTGAGTTTGTGACCACTTAATAATAATATTCTAAGGGTTAGATTTTAGAAAATGCTTCGAGCATTAACCTCGCCTGGTGGTTACCTTCCACTGAAGATTGTTATTATTATTATAATGCAAGAATTTCTTTTTGAAAGAAGTTTTTAGAACTAAGTTTTTTGTGGAAAAAATGAAAATATAAAGGGCTGCCGATTTCTTAAGTAATCTGATCGCCATTGATTAGAGTTGAACGCCATCTATGATTGATATGATTCACAATACAATTTTTTTTTGGAGTGAGTAAGAAAGAGAGCTGACATTGGCATCTGGGGATATATTGCAAAATCAAATTGGCATCTATAATCCATAAGTAGGGTAGAGATGTTATTTAATAATGGATTGAGTGATTGACAGTGGAGCTCTGGAGCTAGTACCAAAGGGAAGCAGGTTTTGTGATAAATAGAAAGGTTTGGCGATAGAAAAGGGTATCCGATTTACTATAAAAGATTAAGGGAGAAATAAGATCACTGAATCGGTGATTCGAGATGAATCATGAAGATGTTATGGGATTGTGATTGACAGCAGGACAATCCACAGAGAGAAAAAAAACAATATTTTCTATATCTTACAGGTAATAGAAAGTAAAAAATTCATTTTTCTTATAGCAAGTCCTCTCTTGAATGGAGGGAAGATATTAACTCAGTGGTTAAGCACTCGCTAGCGGAAGGTCCCGGGTTCGATCTCCCGTGCCGACAAAAATTTGTATTCTTAACTTGGTTACAGTTGTTCGTAAGGGATACCTTCCGGTGCGCTCGTGTTGACTGTTGACCCAGCACATAAATGGAAAGTATTGTGTTGTTTCTCGCCCATCAGAGAGGAGGCATACTAAGGGATGGGCAGGCTACAATTTAGAACACAAGCGTCTGCAGTAGCTTCTGTTTCATGGCTACGAAAAAAAGGCTGAGAAACACTAATCTTTTTAAAATAAATGGGGTCAACCCCCGTAGATTCATTAAAAAAAAAAAAAATATGGTATATCTAAAGAAAGGAATATTGATTATTGCACATAGCTTAGCAGGAGTAGCAGGGATTGGCGGAATAAAAGGATGCTCGAAGAGACGGCATTCTAACATTAATCATAGTACCTATACTTCGTAAGCTCTTGAAGACATCTCAATCAGGCGCGGATGGTGAGAAAATGTTTTGGGGGTGCTGTCACATAAATCGGACTGAAATTGTATTTATAGAGTATCTAAAAAGTTCCTTTCAGTATCTAAAAAGTTAGGATTTGTTTATTCTCACTCTTCTATTTATACTGATTAAAATAGAGAGGTTCGTTGATGACATGGATAATCAGGACTTTTACCTGCTGATGAGAGCAAATAAGCTCGAAACAGCTGTCCAGGTATGTTCTGATATTCATGTACATCTATAATAATAATAATAATAATATCGCCATATTTATACTGCCCGATAAGGACTATTAAAGTCCCATTATTCCAGCAATAAGCCCAAGACATAATTATTATTGTGTGGTAAAAATCCCAAATGGGAGGATAACTTGTCATGTTCTGGCTGGGTTTCGAACCCACGACCTCTGGAACCTCTGGATTCACAGAGTGCCGCCTTTACCACTGAGCTACCGTGTCTAGTATCCACTACAACTTCTCACTTTTCTGTTTATACTGATACTGTTTACTATACCAATAATTATACATTTAAATTACCCATTTTTGCAATACATAAATTTAGTGCACATGCACGAGCTAGGACTTGAGAAAATCCTTTCTTTTTCTTTTTCGTCTGCAGTTCCACAGCTCCTTAGCACCGGCCGCGCCTGATCTCAGCTATCCTTTGAAAGGGCTTCCAATATCTGAGCAATCTTTTGTAAGTTTGTGTCCACAAATGACTGGCATCCTGCTGTAAGCTGTAAGGAATCGCCGCTTCATGTTGGTGAAAGTATGCAAGAGATTAGAAGTCTATCTTTTGTGCTGAATGATTGATATTAGGAATGAGCTTGTACCGGCGATTCAAGCCTATAAAATCTTACATAGATGGTTATCATAATAATAACACTCTTTAGTTTAAGGTAACCACCAGGCGTGGTTAATGCTCAGAGCATTTTCTACCACCTAACCCTCAAAGTCTTATTATTATGTGGTCACAAACTAAAATAATGAGGAAAAATTCATGCACTGGATGGGATTCGAACCAACGGATCCCTACACTACCTGGATTACCAGACTAGCGCGTTAACCACTTAACTACCAATGGTTAGGGTCTTTGTCCCTATTTGTTGGGTCATTCGCGTACAACAGGCAGAATTCCGTCGTTCAAAATGGTTGAAAAGACACGGACCTACGTGGTTCGGTAGTTACGCGGTTACTGACCCGGAGGTTGCTGGTTCGAATCCCGACTGGAGCGGAAAATTCTGATCGAGTTTTTCAATTTCCGTGTTTGGCATGTGTGTAAAGGTAAAGTGTCCTGAAGTAATGCGAAAGCAATTCCGAGGCACAATATTAATTTAAAAAAAAAGGCACGGAAGGTATTTTTGTGATTGAAATTATAACTTCATTTTAGAAGTAAAGATCAATGAACTAAATACAATTTTACCAAAAAAGTACAGTACCTACTTACTTCACTCATCTATTGTAATCTTTACATATTTTATATCTTGCCATTGAGAAAGGTACCTCTCAAGGTTACTTCAAAATCTTCTCGCAATTTGAAACAGGATCAAATATCAAAAATCTTTTCGCAAATTGAAATTCTACCCGCGATTAATATCAAAATTTATACTACCTGTCGAAATATTCATCGGAAAACAAAACGCTTCTGCGATTACCGCTTAAAAATTACAATCATAATTTTATTTAAATTTAAAAAATAAAAATCCTTAATTCTAGTTAAACATTACGGAATCCTTGACGTCACCACAAGTCCTGGAGATTCCCGCGAGGTTGGTTTTGGAGATTTTACCCTTATCGGATTGTTTCCGAGGAGGTCCGTTCTCGAGATAATTGATCCGTTCTCGAGATACTGCATCGATGATGACGTCATCACTGGTGGGAGAACAATCCAGTGATGGAATCTTTCACGTGGTGCAGAGTCATCAAAATGGTGGTGTAGAATTCCTTGAAGAAGTTAACGATCAAGGTCAACGTCTGGCTGAAGAAGCCTGGTTTGGCGGCCACTTCCTCCGGGAATCCATCCTGGCCATCTTCGGCCTTGAGAGATGCGGCCGGATCGGCCGCGCTGACGAAAGAGAAAGCGATCAGCACGACGGCGAAAGTTATGAGGATGAGCTTGGACATGATGCTGTCGGGAGTTTTGAGATGGATGGGCGAAAAAGTGTCGAAAAACGGGCGAAAAACCGTCGAGAAAAATGAGATTTTAAAGGGTTTTCACTGAGAGAACTTAGTTTGAAACACAAGTTAAAGGTCTTTTAAGGTCTTTTGAAACACGAGTGCTTACGAGTTGTTATTACTTTAAGCCACAAACGACTTGTGTCGAGATGTCGGTCAGAGAGGTGGCGTTTTATGAGATGGTGGTTTGATAAAGATGGAATGCGTCGCCTTTGTGTTGGCCCTAGTTTGGTGTTGCTGTTTGTGTTGACTCAACAAGATGGTGACACGGTTGAGGTCTTGAGATGAGATTTCGTGAGAAAAAGTTATGTAATTCTGGGGACAGTCATGTTTGAGTTGATTTTTTTGTGGAAACTTTTGGGAATTCTGAATACAGTCATTTTAGAGTTGATTATTTATGTGGATTTTTTTGGTAATTTAGAAGACATCTCTTTGCTTGATTTGGTTCTTTTAATGATAAATTTTATAATTTTTCTATGGAATTTTTTGTAATTCAGAGGGCAACTCTATACTTGATTTGGTTTATTTTTAATGGGAAATTATGTTATTTAGGTAAAATCACTTCCTAGTTCAAGGGATTTGGTTACTTTGTTCTGTCGGGCCACGGTAAGGCGTCGGTAGTTAAGAGTTCGCGGGCTCAAAACCAACCCCTAACGTGACAAGTTACCCTCTCATTTGGGATTTCAACCACATACATAATACGTCTTGGGCACACTGCTGTAATAATGGGACTCATTAGTCTTAATCAGGCAGTATAAATAAGGCAATATTATTCTTATTATTATGTGTGGCAGTTTTTAGAGCTATACTTTGGTTCAAACACCATACTTGTGACTTTATTTGTTCATTTTTTTTCACACCTGTGCTTGAAGTTATCCACGTGTGTAGGTGTTTGCACGAGACAGGTTAAGTTTTAATTTGTAGTTATAGAGAAGGGGGGAGGGTGGTTTCAGTTTTTTTAATGTATGTATGTCTTCATGTCAGCTGTCAGCCTATGTTGTCAAAAGCTGATTTTAATTTATGGTGTTATCGTTTCTGTTTCATACGCTCCTCATTTGTGTGTTGAATTTACCCTAGCCAGTACCTACCACTTTTACTGATCAACCGTGCATTGGTAGTCAAGTAGTTAAGGCGCTAGTCTGGTAATCCAGGTAGCGAAGGGATCCGTTGGTTCGAATGCCACACAATGTATGAATTTTTCCTCATTAATATGAGTTTGTGACCACATAATAATAAGATTCTGAGGGTTAAGTGGTAGAAAATGCTTTGAGCATTAACCTCGCCTGGTGGTTACCTTCCACTAAAGAGTATTATTATTATTTACAAGTGCATACTTTCATTACCATATTTACAAGTTAGTACTTACCCGTATTTACATTACTCTATTTACAAGTACTTACCCTTACTTACATTTCTCTATTTACAGGTACTTATACCCGCACTTACATTACCATATTTACAAGTACTTACTCGTAATTACATTTCCATATTTACAAGTACTTACCCATACTTACATTACCATATTTACAAGTATTTACCCGTACTCACATAACCATATTTACAAGTACTTACCCGTTCTTACATTACCCTATTTACAAGTACATACCCGTACTTACATTACCCTATTTACAAATATTTACCCGTACTTAGATTACCATATTTACAAGTATTTACCCGTACTTACATTACCATATTTACAAGCCAGTACTTCCCCGTACTTACATTACCCTATTTACAAATACTTACCCGTACTTACATCACCATATTTACAAGTACTTACCCATACTTACATTACCATACATACAAGAACCTATTTAACCGTGTGCACGGTGCACGCACGCACGGTATCTGATTGCGTTGCATGCTGCATCATCATATCATCCTAGGAGGCGTCATCGTGAACGATGCTGCGTATACTTTAACTTTTTTTCAACATTTTCCGTCTATTTGTCTAGTTTCCTCATATTTGCTTTAATTTGTTTTGTGTATTCGGTGACACACTCTTCTATGTATTAACATAGTGAATACCATCAGCGCTGTCCAAAGTGAACTATTCCACCGGACGGATCTTTGCTGGGAAGTTTTGAAATGATGATATCAATAATATCACTCTTTAGTGGGAGGTAACCACCAGGTGAGGTTAATGCTCAAAGCATTTTCTACCACCTAACCCTTAGGGTCTTTATATCATGTGGTCACAAACTCAAATTAAAGAGGAAAGGAAAACGAAAATTAAATTAAGTTTTAGATGAGCTAGACATGCCTTCAAGCCAGAATAGCTCAAGTTATTATTATTATTATTAAAGACTTTATTAGATTTAATAGACATAATTATGATATAACTAGACATATTCGTACTATATTATGTTAAAATAAGATTTACAGATGACCTCAGTAGGTTCATCTATAAGGCGGCGGACTTGTAACCTGGAGGTCGGTGGTTCAAGTCCCGGTTACTAGGAATTGGTAGAGCGAATTGGAGTAGTTGTGACATCACGAAAGTGATTAACACAAATATGATAACTTTTTTTTAACTATGTTAAGATTTAGATACCTATTTAATTTTTTTTTTTCGGTGTGTTCGACACATCCACTATAGTCAGTTTTAAAAAATCTTCGCCAGCGTCGATGGCATGTTGAATACACCGGTTCCCTTCAGAACACCGAAGTTAAGCGACATCCAGCGAGGTTAAGACTTGGATGGGTGACCATTCAAATTCTAATTCTCGTGACGCTGGCTTTTCCCGGCCCCACTCAGGCTGGGTGAGGTCAATGTGAGTAGCAGGTTTGTGAGTTTCCTGCGAATGGAGGGTAAAACCCCCGTCGTGATATGACCATGGCAGTTGAAAGCGACGTTAAACCCCACTTAAAAAAAAAAAAAAAAAAAAAAAAATCTTCAAGTGTTTTTGGCGTCTCCTCTAAAATGATGGTATCTACTGTTTCTTTTTTTTTAACGTCGCTTTCGACTTAATGGTCATATCACGACGGGGGTTTTACCCTCCATTCGCTGAAAAATCACAAACCAGCTATTCAAATTATCCTCACTCGGCCTGAGTTGGGCCAGCATCACGAGATTTCGAATTTCGGTGGTCACCCATCCATGTCCTGGTCTCGCTGGACGTTGTTTAGCTTCAGTGATAGAACGAAAACTGGTGCATTTACCATGTCATCGATGTTGGCTCTGCTGGTTTTCCCGGAAAAGGATGGCACCAGTTTAGACACCAATGTTTTGCTGTGTCAACAGCCTAGTCATCCTCTTTGGTCGGTCTCTCTTTGTCCTGGTAAAAAAATCATTATTATTATTAATAATTATAAATTTACTATTATTATTATTATTAATTTTAATTAGATGAAATGAAACTATGTTTATTCTGGTAGTGTGCAGTGTTTGTACTGTTGGTAGTTGTGTGTACTTACTATTTGTAGTTGGTTAGGTCTGCTAGATTATAAAGTGCTAGTTAGCTTTCTGGCTTTCCATGTGTTGGTTTGTAGAGATAGCTCTCTAGATAAGAAGCGCGCTTTTTGTTTAGTAGCTCTCTCTGTGTTGGGTTATAAAGCGTCTGCTGTCTCTGGAAACATTAATTAGTTTTTTATATCACCATGATGTTCGACCTTAGTAACTTGACCTATAAGGTGGCGTACTTCTAATCTGGATGTCGGTGGTTCAAGTCCCATTTTCAGTTAAAAAAAAATAGCAAAGTAAGTTCGAATTTTTGTGATATCACTTTTGTGATTAACACAAATATGATAACCTCAATGTCACCATGATAGATTTGTGTTACAACATAGGTGTCTCTAGAACACTACAGGTCTGTCCCGGTAGCTCAATGGGCAAGTCTGGTAATCGAGTGGTCCTGGGTTTGAAACCCAGCGGGGACATGTTATACTACCAGTTAGGATTTTGACCATTTATGTAGTATTGCGTCTTGGCAATAATGAGCTGGGAATAATGCTGCAATAATAAGAAATACATTTTTATATATTTTCATTATTTCGTGCTAAAAGCAGGTTCTTTTAAATATGAAAACAGTTATTTCCCAATTTTCTTTTTAATTCCCATTAATTTCTCTTTCCCCATCACTATTCTTCTCTCTTCTCATTTACCGTCAATAACTGTCCCCTCCTTACAACTGTTCCCCACCCTTACCCTCTGCTCCTATTTTTCTCGAATAATTGTCCTTATAATATATCTACCAATCATTTTATGCACCCCCATCCCTCCCATGCCAACCCACTCACTCTGTGGGATGGGATGTGATCCACCTCCTCACTCTCTCTCTCTCTCTCTCTCCCTTTCCTCTCTCTCTCTCTATCTATCTCTCTCGTTCTCTCTCTCTCTCTTTCGTTCTCTATCTCTCCCCCCCTATCTGTCTTATGTCATATTTTGCACACGTTTTTACAATTTAATTTCACAATAATGAACTCATTATCTCTCTCTTTCCTCCCATTCCCTCTTACTTTCTCTCTCTCCCTCCCTCTCTCTCTCTCCCCCCCCCTCCCTCTCTCTCTTGCTCTATTTTATTTCCTCTTGCTAAAAAAAGGTGCCCGAAGATTTCTACGGTTTTCGTATTTCCTGATTATTATTATTATTGTTATTACGCTCTCTGTTCTTCTTCTGAGTACTTCTGTAATCATACAGGGTGAGTCTGAAGAACTGAAGCCAAAAAATCTTTTTATCACCCTCAACAGGTTTGTGAGTTTCCTGCGAATGGAAGGTAATTTAATAAATAAATTGAGATGCATATATTTTTGTTACAAAAAGCGTAGGTACATGTGTACTTAGTTTAGTTTTATTTTAGTTAGTCATCATATTTGTGTTAATCACTTTCGTGATATTACAAAACTACTCAATTTTGGTTATAATACTTGACAAACCTCCAACATAAACATAAATTTTTTATCAAGCTACTGAGGTCGGTTTCCATTGTAACCCTGTACCATTATAACGGAGGATTTCTGCCTGCCATACATTATAATTCCAGAGCAATATGCAATAAGCATTAAGACTCCTTGAAATCCTTCAGGAGTCGTTAGGAGTCTATACTTTCCTTCACGAAAGTACACACAATGGGCGTTTTTTTTTTTCTTTTTTCATTACCGGACCGATGGACCGATGAGGTAGCGGACTTGTAATCTGGAGGTCGGTGGTTCAAAAGAGTTTGAGAATAGTTTTAGTGTTATCACTATAGTGATCAACACAAATATGAATCTATCTAGCCAGCCTAAAAGCAACATCAAAGTTCTCCGCTCTGGAAATTTTCCGAAATCAAATCCAATTTTACATTTTTGCCCTAAATTTTTGTATTATGCGTTATTTTAGTATCTTATTACTCTCTTGTTCCTAAATTGGGCATGTCTGTGGATCCAACTGGAATATTGAACTCTAGTACTCTAACAAATGAATCAACATTCTCATTTTTGACTCAACCTGATGTTCGTTCTTCTACTCCCCCTCCAAACGCTCCTTCAACACAAGTTGATACTACCGATACATCTTCTCAATCTAGAAATGGAAGACAAAGAAATTCCGCCAAGCCAAAAGTTCCATGTCCTGGGTGTGGTAGGGAATTCATCTCCCTCAATGGTCACTTGGCGAAAGCGTCTGGGCCCTGTGCAGAAATTCGTGTTCGACAGTTGATTGCTTCAACATCTACTCGTCCACAACCTTCTGCTCCTACTGAGAATGTGACATTTCCCCCGGATAGTGGTCAAAGAAGTCTAATCGAGACAAACTCTACTCTACCCAATGAGAATAATAATGAAGCCATCAATAAACTAGTACAAGAGTCATCTACTTTTGCCTCTGATTTTGCAAGATTTCTATCTTTTCCACGGAATGAAGACAACATAGCTCTCTTTGAAACAACTATGAAAAACTTCACCAAGTTTTTAGTGGAAGCAAATAACCAATTACCAGGACCAGTCCACCCAGCAGTGACATACTATCGAAAACGTAAACAGGCAAAGGCTGTAATATCCAACAGTAGTTACAGACAAAGCAGTAACCCCCAGAGATCATCACAACGACAGCGAAATAAGCGTAATGAGAAGTATAAGTATGACCTCACTCAATGGCAGTATGCTAACCAACGACGCAAAGTTGCTCAGACTCTGTTGAATTCAAAGAAGTCAGTGACACTTCAAGTCGACTTACCAACAGTTGAACAACATTTTCGTACAATTTACGAAAATCCTAATGATAATATTCGTGATCATTACGAGACATGTGAAATTCCACAACATGAAACGATACTGACAGTTGATGATATACTCTTATCAATCAAGAAGATTGCAATTGACACTTCACCTGGACCTGACAAAATAATAATGAGAACTGTGCGTCAAGTTAAGTGCGTAGAAGCTATTTTCAACTTAGCTAAAATCATGCTTAATTGGAATTATGTTCCGATTTCATTTCGTACGGGTCGGACTATCCTCATCTTCAAAGGCAAAGGTGATGAACATGATTTAAACAATTGGAGGCCAATCACAATTTTTAGTCTGCTACGCCGAATTATAGAGAAGTGTTTGGATCAAAAAATGCGCATGATGATTCAATTTTCTCAATATCAACGAGGTTTTGTTGCTGGAATCGCTGGAACGCATATCAATGCCTCTATTGTTGATGGTTGCCTCAAAGTTGCGAAAAGAGACAAGAAAGATTGTTGCATTGTAATGTGTGACCTAGCCAAGGCATTTGATAAGTTGGGCCACCGGCATATTACTCAAACTTTAGAATCATTACCTCTTCCTGTTGATCTAAAGAATTTAATTGTAACCCTTGCTACAACAAATTCTACAAAAATAGAACTGAATAAAAAGTTTTCAAGTCCAATTGATCTGCGCTGTGGAGTAGGTCAGGGCCTACCCCTATCTCCAACCATCTTCAATCTCTGCCAAGATTTCGTTCTGAAACAGATCTCTGACCCAAGTGTAGCGGAAGAACATGGATTCTTGCTGTCACCAGATGTTGCCAAACTCTCAATTCTCGCTTTCGCTGATGATACGACTATAATTGCAAAGGATGAAAAAAATGCCGTCATGCTTGTAGAGTATCTTCAAACATCTTTTGCTGAAGTTGGCATGGTTATAAATCCCACGAAGTCAGTCGCTATCAATGTGAAGCAAGGATTAATCAATGTTGAACATCTCTCCCTTTCTGATGGATCACAAATACGCTCTATTGATGAAAACGAAAGCATCCGCTACTTGGGAATCAACTTCTCCAATGGTATAGTTTTTGACAAGAGAAAGTTCATTGCTGAATTTGAAAGTGACTTTCGAAATCTGATCACTTCGCCACTTTTCCGCGGTGATCAAAAATTAAACATACTAGAACAATATGTATTCCCAAAACTTGTGTATCCTCTACAAACAACACCAGTAGATCTCCTTGATAACAACTTTCTGGACTCTGTCGATTCCATCATGAGACAAGGTGTTCGTGAGATTGTGGGTCTTCCAGCTGATACTCCAATTCCTGTTTATTATTCTCGTAGAAACGTGAGAGGTCTTGGAATTGTTCGAGTTACCTGGGAAGCTGGTCTGCAACATATTAATATTTGCCAAACACTTCTGAAAGTTAACGACCCACACCTCCATGTTGCACGAGATTGTGAAACCGAACTGCAAGGTTGTAAGACTCGTCTCAATATCACAAATCAACAATCCGTCCGAGCAATGAGAACTCACTTGCGAGAAACAGAGTTCGACAAATGGAAGGGAATGGTACAAAGAGGTATTGGTATCCAATGGTACAAGTCATGTTCCACTACAAATCAATGGGTGTCAAATAAACAAGGTCTTACCAGTAGTGAGTGGACGAATGCACTGAAACTGTCAATGAATTCCATGGCAAACCGGGCGACAGGTGGCAGGAGTCAAGGAAATCGCCGCTGCAGGAATCCTACCTGTAGCGAGAACAACCTAATAGAAACGATTCCTCATATCCGTGGCATTTGTCCCCGCTCTGAACTCCTACGGAACTCGGCACACCACAAAATTCGTACAGCTACAGCTGACCTCTTCCGTAAAAAAGGATGGGAAGTGCATGAAGAAGTGCATTGTGAGGTCCTTACAGAAGATGGAGGACAACAAAATAGAAGAGTGGATATCATTACCATTGACCGACGCAATGGTAAAGCTATGATCCTTGACCCTACCTTACGATGGGAATCTAATGAAGAAAATCAAGACACAAATATAAATAATGAAAAAAGAGCGATTTACGAGCCGACAATTCCATACTTCCAGCAAAAATATGGAATTTCCCAATGGACAGTTCATGGACTTTGGTTTGGTGTTCGTGGTACTGCATCTCCCTACCTCGTCAACTTTTTCAAGTCCCACAGACTCAAGAAGAATGATTTGAAAAAATTATGTTTCACAGTCTTGAAAGACACCCTCCACATCATCCAAAGACACTTATATTCATAACTCAAATGTAGTTGTCCAAAGTTAATAGACTTTTTCTCAGTTATATAAAAAAAAAAAACAAACAAAAAAAAAAAGTTTAAAGTAATATTTGGTATACTGTATCTTTGGGCAACTCATTTTATGTGAGCAGTTCGAAATAATAAAGTTAAAAAAAAAAAAAAAAAATCGACATTATTTTTATTAGATTATAGTGGTGACGGGTGCAAGTCAACAAATATGGTCATTTGGTCATAGAATCCACTACAACCTTATACACAAGGATTTCTCTGTTTTTCTCTGTTTATTTATTATTATTATTATTGCAAAGGTTACTTTGTATAAAAACAGGAAGATATTCTCTGCTTTCGTGAATCGCACGAGATGAAGCTTCAGAGAAAAAGGAAGGGAGGTGTAATTATCGAAGTAATTACACTGCCTTTTTCTGTACTGAAGAATAGGTATGAGCTTGAAGTTGAAGATCAGGCAGATAATAATAACACTCTTTAGTGGAAGGTACGATTCCCAGCGAATAGAGGGTAAAACCCCCGTCCTAATCCAGGACGTTAAATGAAATAGAAGCGTTGGCGTTAGGAAGGGCATCCAGCCGTAAAAAAAATGTGCCAATACCAACCAACCTCAACCATGAGGTTGAACGTCGACCCTGCTTGAGCGGAATAAGACAGAGTAAAATATTTCTAAACTTCCGATTTCTAATTAGAAATTTATCGGAAGTAATATGGAGAAAGGCGAATTATTTTATTATTCTCTCAAATTACCTTTATATACACCTTTCCCTTTAAAAAAATTCAAAACCTATTCTGAGGATTTGGATTTGTTTCATAATCATGACCACTTTCCCTCCATATCTTCCAAACCAGCTATCCTTCTCTTTTCTCCAGTTTTTCTTCCCTTAGGTCTTTCTCAACTTTGTCTCCCCATCTTCTCTACCTTGGACCTCTAAATCTTTTCCCTCCATATCTTCCAAACCAGCTATCCTTCTCTTTTCTCCAGTTCTTCTTCCCTTAGGTCTTTCTCTACTTTGTCTCTCCATCTTATCAACCTAGGACTCCCTCTAAATCCTTTCCTTCCATATCTTCCAAACCTGCTATCCTTCTCTTTTCTCCAGTTTTTCTTTCTTGAGTCCTCCTCAACCTTTCTCAACCATCGGACTCCCCCCCCCCCCCTTTTTTTTTTTTTTTTGTTGAAGAAAACCAAACAATGGGGCAGCGAAAAATGGCGAGGACAAAAGAGAGATAAGAACCCGAGATCAATAGGACTATTGAGGCATTATGAAATTCAGGCCTTTTTCTCATCCAGGTATTGGTAATCCTGTGTTATAAGTATATGAAATACTATACGTGGCATACATTTACGTATACCTTACTTGCTTAACTTAAGATGGAAAATAGAATATACCTTGTTTATGCTGCCGAGGTAAGACTGAAAAGTCCCTTTACTCTATGGGTCAAAGATATACATACTCGTATATATGTATATTGTAAGATAATGGGTTACTAAGGCATATTTTCTTATCTACACAGTTCTTTTTGCCTACCCTGGAACTGTATTCATTATTTATGCTGTACATATACAGGGTGTTGCCTACCCTGGAACTGTATTCACTATTTATGCTGTACATATACAGGGTGGTCTCATCATAACAGGCGGCCAAACTGTACAGTAGCTAGACCAAAACTAACATTAGTTTTGAACTGGCAGTAATTTGTGTTTGAAATTTCTTTCTTTTTTTTGAGAGGATTTTGTTTCAAAAGATTCATCTCTACCAATGTCTATCCCTGTAGCTCAGTGGTAAAGACGGCACACTTTGAATTCAGAGATTCCAGAGGTCGTGGGTTCGAAACCCAGCCGGGACATTACAAGTTATCCTTACATTTGGGATTTTTACCACATAATAATAATATGCCTGGCTTACAACTGGAATTATGGGACTTAATAGTTCTATTCGGGTAGTAGAAATAAGGTGATATTATCAAGCTCGCCGGGAGGCGAGCGCTCGTCAAGTAGCGCCAGCCAACCGGCCTATATTAACACGAAACAGAGTTTATAATATATGTATTTTATCTCTCTACCAAGTTTGGTTCTGGAGATACAGGATGGAAAGCTTCCTGGGGTGATTTTTTTCTCTCACCCTGTATATATTTCATGTTCTTATATGTATACCCACGTATATTATGGAAGGGTTCAACAGTAGCAACTATCTCCGGCCATTGTATTCGATGTGGTTATTACGCCATGGACGAGAAAATGGGAAAAAGATTAGGAACGTCATCGTCAGCGCGATACGGAGAAAGCGGAAATATTTTCCAGGGAAAGCGAAAATATTTTCCAGGATGTGAAAAGAAAAGGCTGAAACGGAAAAAATAGATTGCTTTTGTGCTTCGAAAATTTGTCCAAGATGCCCAAGAATCTGAAAGGGGTTTGTTTTGGAAAAATGAACCGTCTTCTATTATTTAAAACATTCTATTATTAAATTTATTAAACTCTAAGAAGTTACATACTTTAAATGTCAATTATCTCACAGTTGTTCCGTTATTCCGTTAAATGTCCAGAAAATTCTAAAAAGCCTTCACAACAATACAGAAAAAAACTTCGAGTCGATACATCAGTCAATAGTATATTAATATATGGTTTCACACGAAGAAAAGCAACTTTCTCACATAATAGTAATAATAACACTCTTTTGTGGAAGGTAACCACCAGGTGAGATTAATGCTCAAACCATTTTGTACCACAGCTCACCCTCAGAGTCTTATTATTATGTGGTCACAAACTCAAATTAATGAGGAAAAATTCATGCACGGAATGGGTTTCGAACCAATGGATCCTTACGTTATGTGGATTACCAGACTAGCGCGTTAACCCCTTGACTAGCAGAGCACTTTTAACTCTTGACCAGACAACATTTTGCACATAACCAGATTGACCAGCTGAAATTCTGCACCACTAGGAGCAGTTTTGTGTTCGCATGTCCGCTGATTAGGTCTCAGATGATGTTCCTGATAAGGTTTTGCAGTGTTGCTCTGTCCGCTGGGTATGATTCACTGATTAGCAACTAGTCTGGGTAACCTCAATAGGTATATATAGTAGGTAAGTAGGTATATAGAGTCATCATCATCATAGAGTGGTGTCATCGTGAACGATGGTAGCCAGACAGCGGAGGAATGACTCAGCTCTTCTACCACTGTCTTTACAAGGAGGCTAAAAAGCCAATGCTGGTCAACTCCCAGTTTATAGTCTCCCAGCCAGACTGCTGGTCTACTACCTGTTTATAGTCCCCCAGCCAGACAATCCAGGTAGCATAGAGTTGGGAAGTATATTTGTCGAGCTGAGTACGCGAGAGATGTTTTCCTATGTACGTCTATAATCAAGAATCTACTAGACCTATCTAGAGATTCTAGAGTCTAGCAAAAGGATATATGTATTATTGTTGTGTTCTTCTGTGTCTTGTTCCAGAGAGCTCTTTCGCCCTCATAAGCACAAAATCTCACTTTCAACTGCTAAATTAATTATACAACACACTCTGATCGAACGAAATTTGACGGTTAATGGTGAGATTAATGACGGTTAATGGTTGTATGAAACAGAATTAGTAAATCTAAGCCGACCATTTAGATTTTATCAGCTGACCAATATGTATTCCAAAATAAGATTTTCCGTCACGAAGGCTGGCCACAGCTCCGTTACGCCACAGATATACACATACAGCTATAAATCCCGGTTTAGATATGACCTCTACAATTGTTGTCAAGGTGAAATTTAAATGTCCACTAAGATCAACAAATCCTGTTTCTTAATTCGGACATTAGTGATCGAGCTATTCTTGGCGGTTAATCACAAAAGCACATTTGAACCGTTTCATTATTACGCCCCTTTTTTTTTAAAAAAAAAAAAAAAAAAAAAAAAAAAAACGTAGTTGTGCCCCGAAACCGCTTTCCCATTACTTCAGGACACTTTACTTTTACATCCATGCCATTCCGGAAACGGAAAAACTCGGTCAGAATTTTCCGCTCTGGCCGGGATTTGAACCCGCAACCTCCGGGTCAGCAACCAATGCTCTTAACCACTGAGCCACGGAGATCGGTTACGCCCCTGGAGTCTCTTAACTTTCATACCATCTACTTCAAGTAGGAAATGTTCCGCCTCAGCTCTGTTTTGATTCAGTTGCACTCATCGACTTGCAGCGAGCTTTCGATATGCTCAACAGATCAATGTATTTTCATACACAACATTAAAATGAGGTTTATAGATAAAGAAAGAAAGAGTACAGATAAATATAATATGTATGACTGAAATCTTTATAAACATTGTATGCACTCTTAACTACTTAATATGCACGGTGCAGTACGGTGTGCAGCAAGGATCTTAAGATAGTAAGTATGGATGATATTTGATACGCTGAAAAAATCTGTGTACTCGTATCTGAAATCCGAATGTATAGCGTTTATCATAAATATATGACTGTAAACTTGATATACATACACAGTTAATGTACTACTTAAACTTAACATATATCTTGATTTACATATACAGTTAACTTACTACTTAAACTTAACATATATGTATGTACGGTGCAACGCAAGGATCCTGAGGTAGTGCCCATAGAAGATAACTTATCCTTGCAGATCTCATGCATGAGAAATGTGCATTATTGTGCATAATGTGCATCCTAACTGGAACACAATATTGTAATGCGGATCCTTGGCCTTATACAGGGTCTCCAGTATTGTATCTGAGAGACAGAGAGATATTGAACTACACATAACAATAATAGGTACTCTTTAGTGGAAGGTAACCACCAGGCGAGGTTAATGCTCAAAGCATTTTCTACCACTTTACCCTCTGAGTCTTATTATTATGTTGTCACAAACTCAAATTAATGAGGAAAAATGCATGCACTGTGGGTGGGATTCGAACCAACGGACCCCTACGCTACCTGGATTACCAGACTAGCGCCTTAACCACTTGACTACCAGTGCACAAAAAAAAAGACACATAATTAAACTTAGGACGATATTCATAAACGAAATCGGATTCACAAGTCAGATGTTTGTCAGTGCCATCAGTCTTGGTCTTACTGCTTGAATAATGGGATGGGACTTAAAAGTCTTAATCAGGCAGAATAAATAAGGCGACATTATATGTATCAGTTCCTACTTCCTCCATTTAAAACAAAACGCAAAAATCTAGACTTGTTCAAAAAAATATTACAACTTCCGAGATTTTTTTACAATATACAGGGTGATTCAGAAAAGTACCGTCAAACGTTAACCACATATTCTATGGGCTACTTAAGGAGGGGTCAACTCTATAAAAGAAAGTGCGCAAATTCCTCCTAACGGAGGTACACGCCCCTTAAGGTGTTTTTAAACAATCGAAATTTTCATTTTACGGCTTACCTATTTGGGATATCGCAATGTGGTAAAAAAATTACTCTCAAAACTAGATAGCACCTTTCTTTTGGCCCAAAATTTAACACCATTCCAATGTCAGGGGCGGTCTCAGGAGGGTCAGATGGTAGAAAAAAGGTTCTAACTTTTTAGTCGTTGCTTGTAATTGAATTTGGTTTTCACTCTATTAAAACGCCTGTCATTGTCTACAAAAATGTTCTGAATAATTTTTTTCTCAAACCAACACAAACGCTTGAAAATTGAAATTGAAGATTTTAAAACCGCATTAAGTTTTGAAACCTATGCAACTAGCATACAATTTTAGAACAAGAATTTTCAGCCAATTCATTATTTAACAAAGAAATACACCTGGAATATTTGAACGTGTTCGTCAATCTTTTCGAAGGCGTATGGAGGTCTACATTGAAGCCAGAGGAGCCCATGTGGAACATTTGCTGTAAATCTTATTTCGGCTTAAGCCCTTCAATTTCGATTTTCAAGCGTTTGTGTTGGTTTGAGAAAAAAATTATTCAGAACATTTTTGTAGACAATGACAGGCGTTTTAATAGAGTGAAAACCAAATTCAATTACAAGCAACGACTAAAAAGTTAGAACCTTTTTTCTACCATCTGACCCTCCTGAGACCGCCCCTGACATTGGAATGGTGTTACATTTTGTGCCAAAAGAAAGGTGCTATCTAGTATTGAGAAAGATTTTTTTACCACATTGCGATATCCCAAATAGGTAAGCCGTAAAATGAAAATTTCGATTATTTAAAAACACCTTAAGGGGCGTGTACCTCCGTTAGGAGTCATTTGCGCACTTTCTTTTATAGAGTTGACCCCTCCTTAACTAGCCCATAGAATATGTGGTTAACGTTTGACGGTACTTTTCTGAATCACCCTGTATAAACATTATCGGAACAAAAGAAAATTGACTTCTTTTCGCCAAAATATTCTCGATGAGGAAACATTCAGCAGAATTTTGTCCATGCAATTTTCAACCATTAGAATTTTGAAGACCGATTTTGATCCTCTGAATCAACTGTGAATTTCTTAAACTGTTAATATTGTGGAGAATTCTTTAGAAGTCCGATTTTGATACTCAGAATAAAAATTGAATCTGGACAGCTTCACTACCAGATGCTGTCCAGACGAAAGATTTTTTTTACTTATAAGTGGTATCATCTTGTTGATTTAAAATAAAATATATAATAATGTTAGTTTATAGACAGTGAATTTCTTAAACTGTGAATATTGTGGAGAATTCTTTAGAAGTCCGATTTTGATCCTCTGAACGAACTGTGAATTTCTTAACCTGTGAATACTGGGGAGGACACCCTGTATAGCAGAATATTGTAATGTGCATCCGAGGAACATATCTGTAACATATCGATACCTACAATGTCGTGATAAGGAGTCGGCAGTACTTTACTGTGGACGGGCTTAACCCGATGGAGCAAAAGTATCAACCTCTCATATCTCCTACCAACCATCATCGTCCAATATCAAACTCTCATAATCTCCTACCAACCATCATCGTCCAATATCAAACTCTCATATTTCCTACCAACCATCATCGTCCAATATCAAACTCTCATAATCTCCTACCAACCATCATCGTCCAATATCAAACTCTCATATCTCCTATCAACCATCATCGTCCAATATCAAACTCTCATATTTCCTACCAACCATCATCGTCCAATATCAAACTCTCATATTTCCTACCAACCATCATCGTCCAGTATCAAACTCTCATAATCTCCTACCAACCATCAATGTCCAATATCAAACTCTTATATTTCCTACCAACCATCATCGTCCAATTACAAACTCTCATAATCTCCTACCAACCATCGAAAACATCATCGTCGAACTCCGTGGTTAAGAGCATTGGTCACTGACCAGGAGGTTACGGGTTCGAATCCCGGCCTGAGCGGAAAATTCTGACCGAGTTTTTTCGTTGCCAGAATGGCATGTTTTTTTTCTCGGGACGTCCTCGGGTTAAGTGCTCCGAAATAATGCGAAAGCGGTTCTGGGGCACAATTACCTTCTTTATTATTTTTTTTTTTTAATGATCTTTATTCAAAAGAACACCTAAAGGGTTAAAAAAGAAAGGCACCCAGAGTAAAGAGACTACCAGAGGCAACCCATTGCAGAGTGAAGCCTTTCTTATTTATGCGCTTAGATAGTAATTGAGATATTGGGATCTATTTACACATAAACTACGAACTTCTCAAAAGAGAAAAAGAAGAAAAAAAAAGTTCTAGTCAAAGCAGTATCTTGCAAAAATATGTTTCTAGGGGCTCTCAACTTAGGGCCGTATTATGAAACAGAATTAGTAAATCTTTTTTTTTTTTTTTTCTCTCTCAAAAAATTTGACATGAATTTGTATTTTTCAAGTCCATTATTTTGAGCCCAATGGTACCTATCCTATTGGGATTTTATCCATTATTTGACCATTCTGTATCTGTTTGTATGAAATATTTGTGACATCTTAATTCTAAAATCTAAGTGTAGTATCGGTTACCTTCCACTAAAGTGTGTTATTGGTAATGTAATCCGTAGCGTTCCGGGTTCGATTCCTGTTTGGGAATCCCTTTGTTCAGGCATTGTCAGAAACTTTGTACATTACGATCATGTAAAGCTCGGACTGTTTATGTTAGCCGAGTGAACGGTGGTCATAACTTACCCTGGCATAGCTGCTAGATACAAACATAAAAGTATATGAACATTATATGAATAATATTATATAATATATGAACATAGCTGCAAGATACAAACATTAAAGTATATGAACATTGTTACCAGATATTTTACAATTAAGATATGAGGCATTGCCATACAGATTCGAATGAATATTAAATTTATTAGTTTCTATTACCTACCTGAAAGTTATAGAAAGTATTATTTTCGGTCCATTTTTTCTTCTTTTTTATTATTATTATTATTTTACACTTTAATAATAAGAAAAAATAAATAAATATATACGTATATGTCCTAACTAAAGGGCGGCGTTATTCTCTATGGCAATCTCTTCCACCCAACATAAATAAACTTAGGGCAGGACCTGCATAATGTATACCATGTATTGTATAGTTGGTATTATAATATCTATCATTCCATTAAATTTACAAGAGTACAATACACGATAAAAAGTTTCATATCATATCTAGACTTACAAAATACTCCCATTAAAGTTAAGTTTAATACCTGAAGTGGTCCAGAACGTACTATAGTATTGACTTCAAAGTTATACTGACTTTAAATTATGACTTCAAAGTTCTGACTTTAAAGTTTCTGCAACTTCTTCTATTGAACCGTATCGTGTTCGAGATATTTACATAAAATTAAATTTATGGTTGGAAAAATATACGTTCCAGTGTATATGTCATAATAAATGATATTAATTTTACAGGGTAGTCACTGTGGCCGAGTGAGGTAGCGCGCTAGGCATTGCACGCACGGTGACCTGGGTTCGATGCCCAGCGCGGCAGGATTTTCTCTGCTCTGTACTCGGGTGTTCGGGGTTCACTCAGATCTCGTGAGGAAAAATGAGTTGCTGCTTTTTATGTTACCAGAGACCAAGGAACAAACCCTTAACTAGCATAGGGGTAGAGAGAGAGAGGGAGAGAGGGAAAGAAAGAGTTAAAGAAAGAAAGTGAAATAGGGAGAGAGAAAGAGAAGGTAAGAGAAATAAAGAAAAACATAGAGACAGATAAAGAGAGATAAAGAAGAGAGAAAGAGAGAGAGAGATATAAAGAAGAGAAAGATAGAGAGAGAGAGGTTAGTTAGAGAAAAACAAAGGAAATTTTGTAAATGAACATGTGGGGAAAGCCATTTACTTTTACAAAAAAGAGAGAAGAAAATAAACAAGTAGGGAGAGAGATACCTTACAGAAAGAAAGAAAGAGACAGAGACATAACTTCATATAAAGAAATAGAGAGACCAAGAGAGAGAGAGAGAGAAAAATATCTTTGTAACAAGAAAGAGAGAGAGATAAATGAATAGAATTGAAGAAATGAGAGCGAGAATGGGATTTTTCTCAAAAGTGCAAAAAAAAAAGAACAAGAAAAGCCTAATGGAGTGGCAGATTTTTTAATAGGAAACACTCCCTCCCTCCTCTCTTACTTCCTACCTTTTCCTCCCTCTCCCTCATCCCTCCCTTCCTCTTATCCCTCTACCCCTTTTATCTCCCACCCTCCCCCCTCTCTCTCCATTCTAAGTAATGAGAAACAGAAACCTCACAGGAAAATAAATACACATATTTGAAGAAAGAGAGAGAGAGAAAGAGGACTTGAGAGAGAGAAAGTGTATTTGAGAGAGAGAGAGAGAGGAAAAGAAAATTTGAGAGGGAGAGAGAGAAAATGGATTTTAGGTTTTATAAGGGAAGAGCAAAAAAGGATTTAAAAGAAAGAGAGCATTTAGCAGAGAGACAGAGAAATAAATAATAAAATCGCCTTAGTTATACTGTCCAACTAGAAATAAGAAGTCCCATTAGACCAGCAGTAAACCTAAGACATATTATTATGTGGTCAAAAACTGAAATGAGAAGAAAACTTGTCACGTCCCGGCGGGTTTCGAACCCGAGACCTCTGGAATTCCAGACAGGCGCCTTGACCACTGAGCTACCTGGACAGACTACATAGTACATGTTCTATGTATTACATAGTACCTACATGCTCTATGTATTACATATTACTTGTACTATAATTTACATAGTATCCTTTCCAATACATATCTGTTCTATCCAATCCCCATTGAATAAGGGTATTAAAGAATAGATTGCCCGGATGAGACCAGCTCTATGATATTCATAGGCTCTATTGTACAAAAAGCTTTCAAAATTGAGTCTAGGCTCTGTTTGTGAAACGAGATATGCGCTAGGCTTTTTATTGTATGTCGGGATATAAGCTCATATTGTTGTTGTTGAATCGGAGAATACTAGAGGCTTATATTGTAGATGGAACAGGTGCGGTCGGTGCTAAGCAGCTGTGGAACTGCAGCAATGAATCGGAGAATACTAGAGGCTTATATTGTAGATGAAACAGAAGTGGCTGGTGCTAAGGAGCTGTGGAACTGCAGCAATGAATCGGAGAATAGTAGAGGCTTATATTGTAGATGGAACAGGTGCTAAGGAGCTGTGGAACTGCAGCACCCCCTGACGACGAAAGGAAAAATGAGTTTTTTTTTCATGTCCGAGCTTGTACACAGTGAAAATCATTACACGTTTCTCGAATAATTAATGTTTAATTACTATGACTGGCCTAGTAAAGAAACTCAAACTCGTTAAGTGGTAAAAGAGTGCCTCTTTAAATCCCATTTTTGTCTGGTTTATGGTGGAGCACTCCCAATTTTTGTCTGGTTTATGGTGGAGCACTCCCAATTTTTGTCTGGTTTATGGTGGAGCACTCCCAATTTTTGTCTGGTTAATGGTGGAGCACTTCCAATTTTTGTCTGGATTATGGTGGAGCACTCCCAAAACATTGTCCCACCGTTCGCGACTGATATCGAAGTCTGGAATAGTTATTTATAGTTATATCGGGGATCGGCTAGGCTTAAATAGTTATATCAGGATATTAGAGTAGGTTTTCCTATCAGAGCTTTTGTACGTACGGTCATTTCCATTGTATACTCTGGACGGCCATTCAAACAGCTTTGTTTGTATTGAGAACATCCTTGTGGATCTACAGTTGTGTACTATAATATGTATGTTATTTCTACTATTATTTCTACTTTCCATTCATTGTATATTGTCATTGTATATCATTGTATATTATTTTATACAACTTAAAAGTCTTATAACTCTTGTTATGTAAATATATAAATAAATAAATAATATGTATGTTGTTGTTAGTACCCTGTTCACCCTAGTGGTGGAATTGTTATAGATATAGTGCTTGTTATAGATATAGAATTTCTAAAAGGTTGGGTGGAAGGGATTGCCATAGTTAATAACCCCGCTCTCTCATGGTTAGGACATCTGTATTTATTTTATCTATGTTATTAATCTTTTCTTTTCTTGTTTATATTGTTCTAAATTTTGTGTTTTAATTTTTGTAATTACTTGTTTGTACATATTATGTCCTATTAATAAAGATTTACATAATAATGATTCCTCATTTTTGTGGGCCAACAAAATTGGCTTTTTAGTTGCCCACTTTATCGGGCCCTTGTTCAAAAAGCACTCTCATAATCTCCAAACCTTCCTCGCCCTTTAGTTAGGAATTGTATATATTTTTTCCCCATTTTTTACTTTCCTTATTTCTTATAGAATTTCCAATTTTGTTATTATTTTGTAATTATCTGTTTGTATAATTATATGTCTTTTAATAAAGTGTACAATAATAATATTTATTGATCGTATATGACATTATATTTTACAATTTACAAATAATACAAAGAATATTAAAACAACAATGAGAAAATTAATGTAAAGCATGGTAAGAATGGCAAGATACATATACAAAGTACAATATATACATAAATTTTATATACATACAATCTACATGAGTATATGTTTTAATTATACCTGATAATATATGCAATCTACAAGCTCGTAGGTAAATACTAAATTTTCTAAAACAATTTCCCGTGTAGTGACTCAAAGGTAGGGAACATTTTCAATTAAATTCAAATTTTCAGCCCCTCTCTCTTCTCCCTGGGACTCTAACCAACGCAAAGGCCTAGCTCGTGTTATTATATCTTGCCTTTGAGTAATGGCGTTATAGAGTTGTGATATGTTGATAATGGCGTTATAGAGTTGTGATATGTTGATAATGCTATTATGAAGCTGTGATGATGGTGATCTTGATAATACAGTCAAATCTGGATACAAGAGAACTGGATACGAGAGAAACCTGGATATACGAGAACTGGATAGAAGAGAAACCTCGATCCAGGAAAACATTTTTTTTTCTTCATATTTAGCTGTTTATAAGGAAAAAAAAACTCTTTATAAGTTTGCCCCAACCGGGAGTCGAACTCTGGACTACGGGCAGTAGTCACCATCCTTACGCTACGGAGGCTGGCATTTTGCCGATGAATAATGTTTTGTTTTCAACTTGAATTGTAATATTAATATGTATTGTATGTAATAATACAATTTTTATTATCATTACTACTGATGAAGATGGCGAATATTACGTGTTGTTGCTACAGGCGTGTTGTATATCACAGGGCTTAGTGGAGTATAGGCTTAAAATTGCAAATTAATTCTTCTATCTACCAAGAGTACAAAGAATTTTCATACTCTCTCTCTCACACACACAAACACACACACCCTCTTTTCCCCTCTCTCTCCCTCCCTCACACACTCTTTCTCTCTCTCTCTCCCTCCCTCACACACTCTTTCTCTCTCTCTCTCCCTCACTCTTTCTCTCTCTCTCCCTCTCTCTCTCTCTTTCTCTCTCTCTCCCTCCCTCCCTCCCTCCTTCTCTCCCTCACACACTCTCCCTCCTTCTTCCTCCCATGAAAGGAGATAAATACGAGTATAGTGCATTATTAGTCAAGTGGTTAACGCGCTAGTCTGGTAAATCCGTCGCGTTGGTTCGAATCCCACCCAGTGCATGAATTACTCTTCATTAATTTGAATTTGTGACCACATAATAAGTCTCTAAGGGTATTATTATTATCTGACCTGGTTGCAGGGTTTTCAGTGAAACCCTTACAATTAACACTGCGACCTAATTAGATCTATTGTGACCAGTTGATTCTATTTGCTTTTTAACGTCCTGACTGAGATAGATAGTCAGGACGGGGGTTTTACCCTCCATTCGCTGGGAATCGTACCAGCTACCCACATTAACCTCACCCAGCCTGGGTAGGGCCGGAAATGCCAGCCTCACGTGTTTGAATGGAACAGAATTTTCTTCGAAAAGTCTGCCCCAACCGGGAGTTGAACTCGGGAACTCTGGACTACGGGCAGTAGTCACAACCATTACGCCACGGAGGCTGGCTATCTCTCTCTAAGGGTAAGGTGGTAGAAAATCTGAGACTCCAACTTTCTCCGTCATATACGAGTATAGATACCAGAGGTCGTGGGTTCGAATCCCAGACGGGACATGACAAGTTATCCTCTCATTTGGGATTTTTAACACATAATCCTTGGGCTTTAACACATATGTATGTCTTGGGCATACTGCTGGAATAATGGGACTTAAGTAGTCTTAATCGGGGCAGTATAAATAAGGCGATATTATTATTATTATTATGTATTTTGGACAATTTATTTATATGATAGCTCAAAGTTGATCTCTCTGTGATTGCTGTCAATCCTCATCTCTTGAGTTACTTCAAGAACCCGAATGATCTCGATATTGAAGAGACGCTTGTAGAAAAGATAACAAGGATTATCTGAGATCTAAACTAAATGATCATCCAATTTTGGACCAGCTAATGAAAGTATCAAGTTTCAAATTAAATGTTCCGAGTCATGCTGCTATTATACTTATCTGGGCCCCGTTTCACAATCGCTCTACAAGTTAGTGCGCAAACGCAACGAAGGCTCTGGACCCTTGGGTAGAGAGAGCCAGTACCTATAATCAAAGTATGTTATTAAATGTAAGCGGCCACAACACACATACACACACACACATGGTTATGAGTATCTACACCCCCAAGTCCCAGCTATCGAGAAAGGCCTTACCACAACTATAACAACTGGAGAATGGGATTTTGCGAACCCATTAACCACTCGTTGAACCAAGGTAGAAAATCTGGGAACTATATATTGGATCCATATTTTGTAACTTGTATGAGTACTGAGTAGTCACCGTGGCAGAGTGAGTTAGCGCGGCGCTAGGCATTGCACGCACGGTGACCTGGGTTCGATCCCCAGCGGGCAGGATTTTTTCTGCTCTTTACTTGGGCACCTCGTGAGGAAAAATGAGTAGCTGCTTTAATGAGAGCAGCGACTTTTAGCGGAATCATAGACAAAAATAAGATATTGGAATATTAAATATACGGAAAAGTCCTATAATTCTATGCTACCCACTGAAATTGTAATATTATAACACAAAGAAACACATTTATTTATTAACTTTTCTTCAAACTCATTACCGAGGGGAAGATGTATTGCCCGTTTGGATGGCCTGTGATATTTTTTGTATCAGGAACTCATTTATTTCTGACACAGCACCCTCTAATGTATTTAAATAAAATTATACATATACCTATACCTATTCAAAGTATATTACGCTAAAGTGTCTTGTCAGTGATGACCTAATGTTATCAACATTAATAGACCTGCATTAAGTATATCACCCCACTCCATCACTCCGTCCTAATAATAATAATATCGCCTTATTTATACTGCCCGATTAGGATTATAAGCCCCATTATTCCAGCAGTAAGCCCAAGACGTATTACTATGTGGTAAAAATCCCAAATGAGAGTATAACTTGTCATGTCCCGGCTAGGTTTCGAACCCACGACTTCTGGAATCTCTGGATTCACAGAGTACCGCCTTTACCACTGAGCTACCGGGACAGAGCTTGAATGTTAAACTACACATTCAAGCCTTTAGCTGTAGAAACCTTTGGTCCATGGTGCAAGACAAAAAACTATGGATGAGATTGGGAAAAGGCTTATGAGTTATGACACTGTCTGGAGACGAGAAGTTGTACTTTTATCTGAAGCAAATAATTTCCATTGCAATTCAAAGAGGGAATGTGGCAAGTGTCTTGGGGCACCTTACCGGCTGGTGAAGAAATGGAAGGAGCGTTTTATCTGATCTAATTGAAATATATTATTATGTATAAGTTTAAAATAAAAATAAATATTATTATGTTAATAAATTTCAAGAATTTAAACAAACATGTTATTTATGCAGAGATTGTGTTTGTCAGTTTGATTTCTTAGTACCTATTCAGCAATTATAAATTAATCCCATCACTAACCTCGACTCCCCCCGTCTGATGCTTTCAGCCCAGTTCCGCTCGCCCCGCATCACGGAACACCCGAGCGACATGGTGGTCGCCAAAAACGAGCCCGTCACGCTCAACTGCAAGGCCGAAGGAAAGCCGGAGCCCGCCATCGAGTGGTACAAGGACGGCGCCCTCGTCGAGACGTCGAAATCCGACGCCAAGAGCCAGCGGGTCATCCTGCCCACCGGCTCCTTGTTCTTCCTGCGGGTGGTGCACGGGAAGAAGGAGCAGGACGGCGGGGTCTACTGGTGTGTGGCGAGGAACTCCGTGGGCACCGCCACCAGTCGAAACGCGACGCTTCAAGTTGCAGGTAGGTGGATGTGTTTTTATTTGTTGGATCTTTTGATGTTTTTTTTTTTTTTGGATCTTTTGAAGTTTTTGTTGGGTCTTTTGAAGTTTTTGTTGGGTCTTTTGAAGTTTTTGTCTGATCTTTTGAAGATTCTGTTGGATCTTTTGAAGATTCTGTTGGATCTTTTGAAGTTTCTGTTGGATCTTTTGAAGTTTTTGTATGATTGTTATTGTTTTACATAGGCTATTTATATTTAATTTTTAATTAATTATAATTTGACTTTATTTGTTGGATCTATTGAAGTTTTTGTTGGATCTTTCGAAGATTTTGTTGGATCTTTTGAAGTTTTTGTATTGTCATTGTTTTACATAGGCTATTTATATTTAATTAATTAGTAGTCACTGTGGCAGAGCGAGTTAGCGCGCTAGGCATTGCACACATGGTGACCTGGGTTCGATTCCCAGCGGGGGAGGATTTTTTCTGCTCTGTACTTGGATGTTCGGGGTCCACTCATACCTCGTGAGGAAGAATGAGTAGTTACTTGTATGAGTAACGACCAGTGGCGGCATTACCAGAGTAAAAAGAAATTAATGTAATAGAATAATTCGAAATGTAAAGGAGGCTCTTAGTAATGCTGCGCTACCCACAAAAATTGTGAAGAGGCCTTGTGCTTCACCACAAAGAAATTCGTACATACATACATATTTAATAAATTATAATTTGACTCTGATGTTTAAGAAAATCCGAAATTTTGGACAAAAAAGTAAAAAAATAAGGACCACGACTTGCCGATACAGAATTTTTTGTGGAATCTAGAATGTAGAAAAAACGGTATTCTACCAGACGAAACAAATTTGAAGAAAATCGGGTAAACAGTTTCGGAGATACAAGTGATTTAGTGTAAAATTTCAAAATTGCCAATGCCAAGTGTAGACAATGTGAACCTCCATACTCACTCCCATTCTCCTGTCTTCCAGGCACATTTAATAACATCTTCGTTTATTTTATTATGTTATGATTTCTCTTTCTTTCTAACATGTCTGTTTTGCTATCTCATTCCTCACACCCATCCATCGTTCCCTCTCCCCCCCCCCCCCTCTTTCTCTCTCTCCCTCTTTCTCAGTTATAATAACATATCTGTTTTGCAACATCTTTCTATACCTCCCATCTCCTCATCCCTTCTATATCTCTCTTCCTCTCTCTCCCTAACCCTTATATTTTTCCATCTCTCTCTCTCTCGCTCATTCATATTCTCGTCGCATATATTCGACGATTTCTGAAAATTTGTTCATTCTCCCCTTCTCCTTTTCACATCTTCCTAAATATTATTTACTTTATATGTGTCCCTCTCTTGATTCCCTTTCTCTCCTAGTCTGTTTCTCTCCCTGTCTCTTTTTTGCCTCCTTTTTATTTTCTTAAACACAATCTCTTTCTGTCTCCACTTCTGTTTTCCTCCTATACAGGGTGACCAACTTTCTTTTTGGTTGAAAATGACAAAATCAACTACTCCAGGAGAAATTTTCTCACACTAATATAAAATCTTGAAACTATTGGGTAATTTATTGAAAGAAAGAAAAAGAATCGCTTCATAATAATAATAACACTCTTTAGACTTTAGTGGGATGTAACCACCAGGCGAGGTTAATGCTCAAAGCATTCTCTACCACCTAACCCTCAGAGTCTTATTATTATGTGGTCACAAACTTCATACATTCCACGTGAAAAATAAACTTGATATTCCTGCAAAGAAGTCAAAATGGTTCTCTCATATATTTTGCATAGTAATAATATGAATTTCCCGAGTAAATACCTAATACCTAACATTTTGTACTTTTTTACATCCATAATTGAGTTATTATTTTGTTCATATCTTCCCTCGATAGCATTTTTCAAATAATGACCAGAGGTTATTCTAATCTTATGAGATCCCCTAGAATTCCGAATTTTAAAAAATACATCGTCTACCCTGTATATTAATCTTCTCTTTTCTCATACAACACAACTTTATCTGTTTTCTGCTAGTGATTGGCTTCCCATCTTCTTTCTCTCTCTAACACACACGTTTATTCCTCTTTCTCTCTCTCTCTTTCTCTAACACACCTTTTTTCCTCTTTCTTTCTCTGACACACACACACACCTGTTTTCCTCTCTCTCTCCCTCTGACATATAAGTTTCTTCCCTCTTTCTCTCTCTTGAACACACGTCTTCTTTTTATCGCTCCTAATTTCTCCTCTCTCTTACACATGCTCTTTTTTTCTCTCCCCACATTATTTTTTATCTCCCAATTTTAACCGCTCCCCCTATCTCCCTCTCTCTTCTCTTTCTCTCTCCCTCTCTCTCTCACACACTCTCTCTCCCTCTCCCTCCCTCCTTTTCTCTCTCTCTCTCTGCCCGTCCCTCTCCCTCTCTCTGTTAACTAAAGTCTCTCCCCTCCCTCCCTTTCTCTCCTCCCTCCCTGCCTCCCAGTGCTGTGGGAGGGAGACAGCTTTATGTTTCCCAATACTTTGTTTGGGATGTTTTCCAAAGTGATTACGATGTGTTGTTAAATTTTACGATCCTGTTTATGATATGTTCAGCTACGGGTGTGAGTGTGAAAATGTGAGTGTGGGGGGGGGGGGTTGTTTGTGTCTGTGTGTGTGTTGGGGGGCTGTATGAGTGTGTGTGTGTTAGTGTGTTGTGTTTGGGGAAGGTTGTATGTGTCTCGTGTGTTGGGGGGGTGTGTTCTGAGTTTGTGTGTGTGTGGGGGGGGGGGTATATACATATGTGTGTGTGTGAGACTTTGAAAATGTGTGTATGTATGTGTGTATTTCTATAGGTGGATGTGTGGAGTGTGTGTATTTTTTTAAAGTTTAACGGCAGGATTCTCACATTGTGAGCTCTTCCATCCAACTGGGTAAGACGTGTTTGTGCTTTGTGTGTGTTTGTGGATTTTTGGGGTCTCTCCCGTCTGCACGAAAAGAAACAACATTGAAAAACCAAAAGTTAATTTGCGATCAATATACATAATTTGCCTGTCAACCAAGGGCTCGATGAGACTTTTGTACTGTGATTTAGAAACAAACTCATGTACTATTATTAAATCGACAAATTTTAAGTGTCTTTAAATATTCCAATATACATAATAGTTCAAATACATGCATATGGGCGAAAATATTGAAAATTTCTTTATAGTAGGAGTAGTCACTGTGGCAGAGCGAGTTAGCGCGCTAGGCATTGCACACATGGTGACCTGGGTTCGATTCCCAGCGGGGGAGGATTTTTTCTGCTCTGTACTTGGATGTTCGGGGTCCACTCATACCTCGTGAGGAAAAATGAGTAGCTGCTTTAATGTGAAGCAGCGACCAGTGGCAGAATCTTAGGCAAAAAAATAATACAAGAAATTGTAAATTAAAGTGCATGGTAAAGTCCTATGATTCTGCGCTACCCACTAAAATTGTGACATAATAACACAAAGAAAAAGCATTATTATTATTAAAGTAGGACGAATAGAGGCGTAACGAAATCCATAAAAGGGCAGGAGGCAAAAAAAAAAAAAAAAAAAAAAAAAACAACTGACAATATAATAGAAAGTGAAAAAGCTAACATAAAAGGTCGACAAAAAGGGTCTCTATGACGTTCCATCATGGCGTAAGCAATTGAGAAAAGGTCAGACCACATTATTCTCTGACATCCATGTGGGAGACAGATGGCGGAAAATCATGAAAATTATAATAGAAAAAATTATAGTACTGCTAATGTTTATTATATTTATATAGATATTAAAGGAATAATAATAATGTAAAGATAACAATACTAATATATTAGAGAGAGGTTCATTTATTTCTCACCAGAGTGGAGTTTTCAATACTACGCTCAGAAGTTAGTATAAAGGTTGGGTAGTTCGAATTTTATATACGATCTGTTTTTGTCTGCTTTCTGGCTATATCTTTTCCTCCATTTTTTTCTGTCTGAGTCTATTTCTCTCCCTTTTGGTCTTTCTTGCTTTCTCTGTCAATCTCTCTCATTCCTCCACCCCATTTTCACCAGAATCAATTTGACATTATTGAGATATTTTTTATTATTTCATTCCTCTTATTTGCTCGAATTTTTAGATATATATGGTATTAAAAGAGAGAGAGAGAAAGAGAAGAACAAGATTATCGTCAGAGTGAGAGAGATGGATGAATAATTAAATCATTGAAAGAGTGAGAGAGAAAAACAGATAGAGACGAGAGAGAAAGAGAGACATTTGGAGAGACGTGTGTTGAGAGAGAGAGAGATAAAATTTTAAAACAGTATATTACAGAAAAAAAGTGAAATGCCAGAAGATAAGCTCAATAAAAAAGCGAATGTACAGTTTTCGCCCATGCTATGAAATAAATAGTATCAAGTAGCCCCCACCCTCATTCCCAACGACCTCACACACTAACTCACTTACCCACCTATCCACACCCCTTACCCCCTCTTAACCAATGCCCTACTCAATCTCCTCCCTCCCAGACCAAACCTTTACCCAACTAATCCTTTCTGCAATGTATCCTGACCCCCTCAGCCATCACTCACCCAATACTTTTGCCACACCAAACGATAACGTCTCACCCTAAAACCCTCGTCCACGCAAAATACTAAAACCTTCGTTCTCAAAAAACTCTAAAACCCTCACCCTCACACGAACCTTTTCGCCAGAGCTACGACGTGATGTGTTAATGAACATTCGGGATAAATTTATAGTCTCTATGTAAGTGAGCATGTTCGAATAAGGTTGGGTGGAAGAGCTCAAGCAATTTGAGAATCCTGCCATTAAAACAAAAAAAAAAAACCAATTGAGGTGGTTTTTAAAATCGTGCTATGTTTAGTACAGGTTACTTGCAAAATAAAGTTCCTTTTTTTATTTTCTTTGCTGTAAATTAGACACACTCGATAGCAGACACAGGCGATTCCGAACGAAATTCATTGCCTAAAAAACAAGCCATCACCTTGATGAGCGATGGAAAAGGGTTCCCCCTTCTCGCGTTTGCCTCTATCCCCCACAGCAAAATAACTTGGTAGAAGCAAAGCACTGATAAAGTGCCAAAGTAAATGTAATATGAAGAACGAGAGAGAGAGAGAAAGTGAGAGAGAGAAGGGGGAGAGTGAGTGAGAGAGAGAGAGGAGGTGTGTGAGAGAGAGAGAGAGAGAGAGGAAGAGAAAGAGAAGAGAGAGAAATGAGAGACAGAAAGAGAGAGAGGGAGGAGATTAAAAGGAGGGAAAACGATGAAAAACTATAAGATGCTGGAGAAGGAAATAGAAGAGAAAAAAGAGGAGGAGGAGGAGAAATAGGGAAAAGATAGAGGAAGCATAGAGAGAGGTGGAAGATGATTAGGAAATAGAAGAGAAGATAGAAAAGGAGGAGGAAGATGAGAAGGAAGAGAGAAAGCAGAGAGGGAGGGGAAATAGTAGAGAAGAAAGAGGAGGAGGATGATGATGAAAAGGAAATAGAAGAGAAAATAGAAGAGGAGGAAAATGATGAGAAGGAAATATAAGAGAGAAAGCAGAGAGGGAGGGGAAATAGTAGAAGGAAATTGTAGAGAAGAAAGAGAAGGAGGATGATGATGATGATGAGAAGGAAATAGAATAGAAGAAACAAGTAAAAGACTAGAAGGAGAATGAGAAGAAAATAGTAAGTAGAGAAGAAAGAGAGGGAGGGAATAGGATGGGGTTGGAAATGGGAATTAACAGGAAAAACACGGAAAAAGAATTACACCAAAGTGGTCATAAATTTAATTTCAGAAGAATAGACCTCGTAAATAACTCGATGGTGAATTCGAGGAACGTTGCCATGTTGGACACCCCTGTGTGTCTTCTGACACAACTGAAATTTGAAGATTTGCATTCAGGGCCGATTTGTAAAACAGACTTAATGATAAACCAGACATACTGTAAATTAACTTGGGCGGTGAAGTAAGGTAATTTAGCAAAAATGTAATAAATATTCTTCTGTATATTGGTCATATCACAACGGGTGTTTTATCTTCCATTTGCTGGAAACTCAGAAACCAGATACTCAAATTAACCTCTCCCACCCTGAGAAGGGTTGGGATTAGCAAGCATCAATACGGTTGGAAATTGAATGGTCATCATTCCAAGTCTAAACCTCACTAGACGTTGCTGGTTGCTGGACTTCTTGTATGTTATTTTTTAATCTTTTGTTGTCATTAAAAAAATGCACTTTTTCTTTAATTTACTCTCTCTCATTGACAGAAATAAAAGAACATTTTTCTGAGTTGACTTTAAAGTGAGGAAAGAAAATGAAGTTTAAAAAATATAAATAAAAAAACATAATAAGAAAATTGAATGTTCGCAGAGAAAAATGGCATCATGAGGGAGATAGAGAAAATCTGCATAACATAATGAACTTGGTTATTCTCTACTTTTTTTTGCATTTTTTACTCATTTTTTTCTCCTTTTTTTCCATTTTCTTTGTCTGGTTTTTATGTTCCTCATTCGCTGTTCTTCTTTTATACCAATTCTTCTTCTTCTTTTCAATCTCTTCTCCATATTTATCTTCGCAAAGTGATTTAAATTTGATTACTTTTTTTCTTGCTGTCTTCTCTTGTTGTTGTTTTGCTTTCTCTCCTGCATTTTCTACTTCTTGTTCGGGCTCTTATTCGTTTTGCTGTTGTTTTTTTTTGACGCATGCCAAACTGCATGATGTTGTTTTTTTAATAAAGATTTGAATTACCAACAACATTATAGAACATAGGAAAGCTAAATTACATTTAAAGGTAGTAGTAGTAAATGGCATCCATTTTTTCTTCTGCTGGTAATGCTCCCATTATACTTGCAGCATTACCACGCTGTATGATAAGACTTATTCTTTGTTTTAGTTATGTTTTGGCCCTCATATCACCGGTTTTCTCAATCAATTTCCTTCCAATTTCATCAATCCATTTTTTTTCTTCTGCACACCATACACCCATCGTCTCCACAGCAAGCACAATCAAAGAAGAATATAATTAATGAAAGCTAAATCTTTGCATTGATAAAAATACAAAATCTATTTGTAACTGCACAACAGTCAGCAATGAAAAAAATATGAAATATCTTGGCATTCAGTTTTGTGAAAACTTAAAATGGAAGAGTCATACTCAATATTTAAAAAACAAGTTGAATAATATCTTAAGAAAAAAATGCATTTTATCAAGAAAATAATGCCAATGAATATTAAAGTAATGATATACAAAGCAATATGCGAATCAACAATAAGATATGGTATCGAAACATACGGCTATACAGCAAATATTCATATAAAACCTATATTATCTGTAATTAAAAAAATAATAAAAACAACTCTATATCCAAATACTTCAAAGACTCAAAGATCAAAATTAATGTAGAAATATAAAATAATGAATTTTAAGAATTTGCATAAATATATATTAACAACCAATCACTACTATGAAAACAAATACAGAATAATAATAGAAACGAATCATAACACAAGAAATAGAATATTTAAAATACCTAACACTAAAAATAAATATGGAGAAACTTCCTTTCAACACCAAATACCAAAACTACTTAATTGTCTACCAGAAAATTTAAGAAACATTGAAAACAAGAGAGCCATGAAGAAAGAAATCCAAATATTTTACTCGAAAAACAACAATGAAATATAATAATTGAAAAGCAGAAAAAGAAACAGAAGAAAGCTATAACAAAAAAAAAAAAAAAAAAAAAAAAAAAAAGATTATCTAAACACATACAAAGAAGAAGAAGAAAAAGAAAAGAAGAAGAAGAAAATATGTAAAACCATTCCCTAAAAGTACTCTAAGTACTTAGAGGGAAAATTTGAATTTTCAATGTATATTAGAGAAACAAATAAATTCTTTATTATTATTATTATTATTATTAAAGAAGAATATAATTATTGAAAGCTAAAGAAGAATATAATTATTGAAAGCTAAAGAAGAATATAATTATTGAGAGAGAAAAAATGTACGGTCGTATTGATGATTATGCTGTGTTATAGCAACCTGGCAAAAGTTAGGCAGCATCGTTTGTATTTTAAATAAACTGTAATATACATTATAATTGTAGGTATATTTGAAAAAATGTGTTCATCATTCACAATTCTTTACCTTGCCTCACTCAACTAAATGTTAGCCAAGTTTGGGAGTTGAACCACTTGGGTTGGGTGGAAGAGATTGCCATAGGCAATAAACCTGCCCTTTAGTTACGACATCTGTATATGCACATATTATCCATGTTGTTTATCTTTTCTTTTTTTCTAGTTTATATTGTTCTAAATTTTGTATTTTAATATTAATAATTACTTGTTTGTACATATGTCCTATTTCCTATTAATAAATAACTAAATATTAAAAATGAAAATATGTATTTTAATATCTATAATTACTTGTTCGTACACATTATGTCCTATTAATAAATAATTAAATAATACTAACCACCGACTTCCTGCATACAATTTCGTCGTCTTATCAATAGTGAGGTCGGTTAAAAAAATCCATAGTTCATAATTATCTCATAGTGAGAATCGCTCATAAATTCCCAACAGTCTTCAATTGACGGCAATTACATAATCCATCTCAATCCAAGGTGTTCCACAAAACAAACATACTCCCGCGCTAATAATGATTCGCCAACAATGAAAAAAAAAAAAAAAAAATGATTCGCCAACATGATCCCACAACACCCTCAGACCTGAAACTCTGAGACAACCTATAACCCAGGACAAGATAAGCATGAGAACCCATACTGAAATCTCACAAACCCAACACAATAACATTATTAATTTATTAATAACAGAGTTTGCAAATCTCTGAGTTTGCAAATGGGCGGAAACCAATGTGTCAATAGCTTTGCAAAAAGTACGTTCAGGGCTGTTTTACTCGTAGGTATACTTTATGTATTATTATTATTCAACACTTTATTAGATATAAATAAACATAATTATAATACAAATAATTATTTTAACAATGAAAAAAATGGACACAATATATACAATAAAAATAAAAAAAGAATAGAAAAATATATAGAAACAAATAAACATATCTCCTAGCTAAAGGGCGGGGTTATTGCCTATGTCAATCTCTTCCACCCAACCCTATATAATATATGTATATCAATATACTGTATGTACTTATAATATCGTCTTCAACTACTTTCTCTTTCTCTCTCTCTCTCTCTCTCTCCTCTTCGGTTGTCCCCCCTTTACGGTTTGCCCCCTCTTTTCTCTCTCCCCTCCCGCCCTATCTTCGTTTTATTTTCTAAGCTACACGGTTCGGTGACTCAGGCGATTACGGTGAGTAATGAGGTGTGGATGTGAGTTATGTTGAGCTACGACGAGTGTGGCTGATACTTGGAAGGGTAACTTGGCGGTGGTAGCAAAACCGGGTTGTGATCTATATCCAGATTTTTTTTTATTAGCCTTCTTGCTGTAGCCAAGATGGCTACAGCAACGACAACAATGGACATGAAAGGAGCCTATACATCGGATCTGAACGTCCATATAATCCTCTCATCACTATGACATGTATCTGTGACTATCTCACGGATATGAAATTATAATATTATTTCCTTTCTTTTTTTCTATTTCTCATTCTTCCTTTCCTGCTCATTCTTCTTCTTCTTGATTAAATGTTTGCACAGATACATATGTACGTAAATCACGAACACGGAATTATTATGAAGTGACCTATTCAATTATTCATTAAAATCGGTCATCGTCAGAAGAAAGCACTATAAATCCCCTCCAAGACGCACACCCAATCAGCATACTCGCCCACGTGACGTGCCGTCCACTTTGGGTGTCCCGAGTGAATTTATGAGCCCGGGCGGGCAATTATAATGCAATCGGAGACATCCTAAATGCATGTTTAATGTAGGCTTGAGCACCAGATACATACATGCAGATACAGATTCAGTGTTTCAATAAATTCAGCACATTATGGCAGGCGGCTTTGGATGCTTTCCGTGTAGGAAATGACTCACGAAGATATCGTTAAATAATAAAAATATCGCCTTATTTATACCGCCCGATTAAAACTACTAAAGTCCCACTATTCCAGCAGTAAGCCCAAGACCTATTATTATGTGGTAAAATCCCCAAATGGGAGGATAACTTGCCATGGCCCGGCTGGGTTTCGAAACCGCGACTTCTGGAATCTCTGGATTCACAGAGTACCGCCTTTACCACTGAGCTACCGGGATAGAAATAAACTGAGTGCACGAATAGCCCAGTGGTTAAGCACTCGTTTGCCTTGCGGAAGGTCCCGGGTTCGAACCCCCGCGCCGACAGAAATTTGTATTAAAAAATTGGTTACAGTTGTTTGTAAGGTATACAGTTATACACTGACCTCAGCATTTCTATCATTATTGCATAGGCAACGGGATCCTGCAGGTCGGTAGTTCGAGTCCCGAGATGTTGAATATTCTAACAAATATTAGGAATTTAGTAAATCGGGATGGATCGATTGTTTGACGACAGGATCTACAGTCGGAGATTGGGTTATTGGAAAACATCATTTTAAAAAGATTGTGTTTGGCCGCCTCTCAATTAAATCTTTCAATGTTTCTCATGTATAGATTGGACATTAGCATCATGGCTCTCTCTCTCTCTCTTTCTCTCTCTCTCTGCACTCTCTCTCTTTCTATCTCTCTCTTTCTCTCTCTCTCTCTCTCTCACACACACACACACACACACACACACACACACACACTATTTTGAAATTGAGCACACTAATGTTGGATCATTATAAACTCCCACGCCTAAAACATGCAATGTAAATTGTAATAAGTCTGTTGAATCAATTCCGCTATATTTACATATTCTTCCTTAATGTTTAAGGCTGGTTGAGGTTAATCTGATTGGCTGGTTTGTGAGTTTCGAGCGTGCTTGCTCTTATCAGCAGGTAATAGTACTGAATATGCATGCCATCAACTAACCTCTCTATTTTGATCAGTAATATAAACAGAAAAGTGAGAAGTTGTATTAGTTGTATACAAATTCAACAATAATTTACTGTTGGGCACTATGGGCACATTTTATATAAGAACTGTTCTATATAAGAACTCTACTGACCTGTGTGTCCGGAGACAACCGATCACGGCATTACCTCATCCAGCGTATTGCAATTGCTATACAGAGAAGTATTGCTGTGAGTATTAGAGGAACTCTCCCAACCTCTGAAAAATTGGAAGAAATCTTTTATTTGTAAATTGTAAGATGTTCGTTATGTTGTGTTGTTTTATTATAAATAGTACCAATGTATTGGTAAAATTTGTACATTTGTAAAAAAAAGAACTGTTTCAAAATTAATATACACTATCCATCCAACAATAATTTACAATGTAAATGAGAGGCGCCCCTCCCCAAACTCACCACAGAGCTCACGTCCCTCTCGCATCCTGGGAGGTCACCCATCCATAAAGTTCCACACTCACCCGTCCCGGCCCCACAGTGCCCCGTGCGAAATCGACAGGTATTTTGCAACTCAGGAAATTAAAAATTCATACCGTGCAGGCCAAATCGATGACTCGCTAAATGAATATCTCTTGCCTCGCATGAAATCGATATCTCGCTAAATCAATAGCGAAATTAATGTCTTGAAAAGTCAAACATTGTACGAGAGAAGAATATGTGGCGGGAATTGATATCTTGCTGTGTTTTTTTACTTCCGATGAATGTCTGATATATGAATTGGTACTATTGCGTTCGTTTTTGGGAAAAAAAAGTTTCTCCGATTTCAATTTTTTTCATATTTTTGCACGTTTCATAACCTCCTGAGAAACTTTGGTTCTGTGTCCGTCTGTTGGCGGCGGTTAATAACATTCCTTGTTACGCGCACATCTCAGAAACCATGAACGGAAGTTTGGGTTGGTTGGGTTGAGTGGAAGAGATTGCCATAGGCAATAACCCCGCCCTTTAGTTAGTACATATGTTCATATATATTTTTCCTTATTATTGTATAGGTATATTGTTTTCATTTATGTCTGTTTATATCTAACTAGCGGGCTGTCGCCCGCTTTGCGGGCCGAGGCATGGCCGTGAAAGCAAAAAATCCTTTTTCGCCAATGGCAGGTGTTGTAGTGGGAATTTCAAAAAATCCCGTCTTATTGCACATCTAGACTATAAGACAAAGCTACCTACCAAATTTCAGCTCGCTAGGTATTACGGTTTGGGCTGTAGAGCGATGATCAGTCAGTCAGTGACTTTGACATTTAAGTGTTTTAAATATAAGATAAAGTGTTTAATAATAATAGTAACGGATTTCGACAAAATTTTGTACATATATTCATCAACATCAGACCAGCGGTTTTTGGTGGTAGAGACCATGCGCATGACCACTAACTTTTTACTACTTATAAGCTTATGTCTCGTGAACAGTACACCCTATTTTCACAAAAAAAAATGTATGTAAGGCGTATTAGCATCACAGTGCATTTGTAATTAGTTTTTAATAAAATATGAGGGAGTATTGTGTCCACAATTGGCAGTGTATTCTCTTTTATCGCTACGTATTCATAGCTCGCAAAATAAAGATTTGTCTGAGAGGGAGTGAACTGTAAGGTGGAGATTATCGAAGAGTTAATGTTTGTTGGGAACTGAAAGACATCTTGACTCTCGACTGCGTACGTGAGAGAAGAAATTGTGGAATAAGGGCCCCTTTCAGGCAACTTTCAGCTTATCAGTGTACTTCATACTGAAAAAGTTGTGAAGGGTTAATGTAACAGTGAAATTCCTGTCACAACTGGGATGAGTTTAAATTTATTTCAAAGTTATCATCATATTTGTGTTTAAAACACTTCCCTCGCTCAAAAAACGAGCTATCTGCATTTTTCAAAATTGTTAGGGAATCGAAAAAACGTTGTCACGTTGTCAAGCTATCTGTCATATGGTCTGTTTTTTGTACACTTATAACTATCGGAGAGCCAGCGGCTCTTCAACAATGAAGCAGCATAATTTTGTGACCCCGAAACCGTCAAAAACGTGATTTCGAATTTTTTTGCAGATAGCTCGTTTTTTCAGCAAGGCCCTCTTACTTAAACTCGCTTTACTAAATCCACGCTGAAACATGGACTTGAACCATCGACCTCCAGGTTATTGGTCCGCCGCCTTATCGATCATGAAAACCCGTGTTCCAGGTGACACGGGTTCGAATCCTGGCGGGGTCGAATTTTTTTCGCTCTATTTTTTAATTTGGGCTTAACGATGCTTTTATTTACCGCTCTTTATATTTGATATTTATTGATGACTATCATATTTATTGATGACATTACCCTCGCGAAAAAAATTGTAGTAGTTGTAGATTTGTGTTAAGACTAACGCCACGTGATTTCGAATTTTTTTGCAGATAACTCGTTTTTTTCAGCAAGGCCATTGCTCGCTTTACTAAAAAAACAACACGAAAAAGTGTTGTTATTATTATTTACAGAAGTTTTTTCAAATAACTATCTACTTTAGTAAAAGCACTTACGCTTTAAGCAATTTCTTTTTTTCAACATATCTTTATATGAAGATTACATTTTTGTGAATACATAATTATCTTGCTATTTTGTATATTGTACTTATTCATTCCCTCGAACTACATTAAACTCCTATAAGGAATACTCAGTTTTTTTCTATAGTAAAGTATAACAATGCATTATAGAAAAAAGTACATCTTCCATAATAATTATTATATACTTAAATATTTATTTTTTCTTTTAAAGTACCCACTTGCTTTTTTAATGCATTTGAATCTACAATATGAACGTTATATATAATTATGCATATACTTTTATATCACCTCATTTTCCCCAAAGTACCTTTTTATGTCTGGATATCCCATTTTTCTTGAGCAATATCCTCCACTTTCTGGATGTGCATTAGCTGGCTATTGCATGCATGAGGGCAGATTTGGAACAGGAGGTTATTATAATACAGTGGCGAACGTGAGGACACCTGGCGAGATTTATGTTATTTTCTGTAGATATTATTATTATACAATTCTTTATTAGATACAAAAGGACATTATGTACATATAAATAATAATTTTAACAGTGAAAAAATGAAAAAAAAAACAATATATACAATAAAAATGAAAAAGAATAGAAAAAAATTGAAAACATATGTCCTAACTAAAGGGCGAAGTTATTGCCTATGGCAATCTCTTCCATCCAACCCTTAGACAGTAGATACTGTCCTAGGGAAACTAACACTGCCCTCTGCCAACAACATCAGTATAAGAAACTCCATAGGCTTTAGATAAAGACTTTGGAAGATAGCAGAGACACCTTGCCAAAACATGGTACATGAACCACGTCCTATTCTGAAAATAACTCATATGATCCGATAATACAATAATCAGATCAGTTGCTTGACTTCAGTAGCTTGACCTATAAAAATAATACTTTTTAGTGGAAGGTAACCACCAGGCGAGGTTACTGCTCAAAGCATTTTCTATCACTCAACCTAACCTATCTTATTATTATGTGGTCACAAACTCAAATCAATGAGGAAAAATTCATGCACTGGGTGGGATTCGAACCAACGGATCCCTACGCTACCTGGATAACCAGACTAGCGCGTTAACCTCTTGACTACCAGTGCATGGTGACTATGTTGACATGCTCCTGTTAGTGTTCACATGATGTACTGGTGTACTTTTCGGGAATAATAAGACCGAGGGTTAGGTGGTAGAAAATGCTTTGAGTATTAACCTCGCCTTCCACTTCCACTAATTATTGTTGAAATTATCTAGTTCATTCTAGTTTTTTTACCTATCTAATGTAAAGTTTCATTTGAAGAGTTTACCTATCTAATATAAAACTTCATTGTCCCCCAAGACTTGTTGAAGCGTCGCCACTGACAACTCTAGAAAGAGCAATTTGTGGACCGATTAGGGGGTATCTATTTCGCCAGTGCACTTTTCTTTTGGCTTTCTATATCAATGCGGCGGAATGGATATCCCTTTATGGCTTTCAATGCTCACCGAGTCTCGACATTTATATCTCTCAATTTCGAGCTCTTTTTATAAAGTCGACCCGGTTCTATCCAACCGGGACTTATAATTGTAGACTAGTCTGACTAGAACTTATAATCTTGACTGAACTATAGTCTCTGACTAGAACTTTATATCTCGCTAGAACTTATAGTATCTGACTAGAACTTTAATTATCTGGATAGAACCTTTAAGTATCTAGCTAGAACTTATAAGTCTCTGGCTAAAACTTATAAGTCTCTGACTAAAATTTATAAGTATCTGGATAGAACTTAAAGAATCTGGATAGAACCTTTAAGTATCTAGCTAGAACTTAAAGTATCTGGCTAGAACTTATAAGTCTCTCGCTGGAACTTATAAGTCTTAGGCTGGAACTTATAAGTCTCTGTCTAGAATTTATAAGAGTTATAACTCTCTGGGTAGAACTTAAAAGTCCTCTGCAATGGTTGCACCAGAAATTGCCTTGACTAGTTAATTTTATTTCAATTATCTTGAAGAGAAGTTAATTTTAAATAAGAAATGCGACCATCCTCTTATGTTTATTATCAGGTACTGTCCTAATTAAGGACACATTTTCTATTAGTACGTAATTAATATTATTATTTTGATTATTTAAATTGTAACTATCACATCAATCAATTATTATTTTTATGAAGAGGAATGTCAAGTTTGCCCCAACAGATACTTGATTGCCCCAACTGAAATAAATATATTACATTTTTCTGAAACACGATTTCAACATACAGAAGTTGGTTCCTTATGTATTACTGATCTAATGTCTTTACTTCCTCTTTTTATGTTCACAGGTAAGAAGTTTCACAGTGCTTTCTCTAATTACTAGGACACAATGTAGTTCATCTGATACTGGTGAGTTTATTATTGTTCTAGAAAATCCCCCAAAAATCACCACTTCGTGGTTACAAAAGGAAGAACGCCTACTCAAAAGAATCAGTAATAAAGCTATTAATAAATCATATCAAAATGATTTCATCTTATACTGGTGAGTTTATTATTGTTCTAGAACATTAGAAAAATGCTGACAGCAGGCTTTTTTTTGTTTTCTTCTTCAATAGGTTAATAGGTAAGATTAAAAAGTTATCATATTTGTGTTAAGCACAAGAGCGATGTCAGACCTGTAACCAACTAGTAAAACTACCCGACTTGAGACTCGAACCACCGACCTCTAGGTTACGACTCCGCATCGATCTAGCTACTGAGGTCCGTTTCTTGTTCAGACGCTTTTGTATCCCTCTCTTTATTTGTTGTTTTTTGTTTCTCTCCCCCGGCCCTCTCTATCTATCCCTCTCTCCCTCCTCTCTCTCCTCCCCCTCTTCTCTCTCCCTTTCTCTCTTTCTCTCCTCCTCTCTCTCCTCCTCTCTCTCTCACTCTCTCCCTCCCCCTCTCTATCTCTCTCTCTTTCCCCTACTCTCTCTCTCTTTCCCCTCCACTCTCTCTCTCATTCTCTCCCTCACTCACTCCCTCCCCCTCTATATCTATCTCTCTCTCGCTCCCCTTCTATATCTATCCCTCTCCCCTCCCCCCTTTCTCTCTCTCCCCCTCTCTCTGATCTCTCTTTTTCTCTCTCTCTCCCTCTCCCTCCTCCCCTCTCTTTCTCTCTCTGATCTCTCTTTCTCTCTCTCTCCCTCCCCCTCTCTCTCTCTCTCTCTATCTATCTCTTAACCCTCCCTCTTTCTCTCCGCCTCTCTTCGACACTAAACATAGTTCCACTTCATCTTATGACTTCTACCAGAGTCCCCGACACATAATTTCGTCTCAAAGAAGTTTCAAACTTACTTCTCGTGTCGTGCACACTTTCCTCCCCGAGCACATAAAAAACTTTACCATCCATCATAAAGTTGAGAAAGTTTTGTACTCGCAAGTCGTATACATAATGGAAAGCGGGGGGGGGGGGGACCAAATGTCAAAATAAAATGTCGCTCTTCTGATATTATTAATGCATTGTCAATATTTTGACAGTGGGCGGGGTCGGAGCTGTGTAGGCATTTTTTTTTTACGACATCGGAGCCCAAAGTTCCGTCGATGAGTGGAAGCTTTGAGCTTCCTGACAAGATTCAATGCCTGACAAGATTTATTTCATAGGTTGATACTCTGAGGAAGGTTTCTGACTTTATTTTCAATCCTGTAATTTCGCCCTTAATGTCTTTTGCCTTTGTGAGTTATGTGCATATAAGCAATTGCAATAGTGCAGCAGAAAAAAACTCAATATGTACAAATTCTTAAATCGTTTAGTTTCGGATTCGCGTTACAAGGATGTATTAAAAGATGTACCAAAATCAGAGTTGTTCCAGGTTGAAACGTCGAAATATGAAATCGGTGCAATATATTGTTACATTTAATTGTACTTATGTAATTTTTATACTTTGACGTTATAAGATGCCGAAAGTCTTTATTTACATTAATTAAATCAAATCAGATGACTGACTGATGATCATGTTACAAAACCGTAAGCTAGAGCGAAATTTGGTAGTACTTGTCTTATGTCTATGATTGCAATAGACGGGATTTTTCGAAATTCCCACTACAAAAACCTCATGGCGAAAAAGGATTTTTGCTTCACGCCATGCCTCGGACCGCAAGGGCGACAGCCCGTTGTAAAATTCTATTCTAAAACGAGAACACAATACTTCCTTACTTCTAATTGAAATTTCGGAAGTAAAAAACAAACAAACTCTCAGATCCAAGTTCAACGTTGACGATCCCATTGTCTCTGAGCTACAAAACATCCCCCCCCCCCCCCCCCCCTCCCTCTCCTTTAAGTTCTTCTACATGATTAAATTCTGTGAACTTTGCGAAAAAAAAAAGGCGATTGAAAAATCTTGTTCCTCTTGAACTTTCGAATTTAATTCGTCGAAAGTTGTTTGATATTCTTTGTCTCTCTCTATCTACCTACCTTTCTATTCATATCTCTTTCTCTCTCTCTAACATTCTCCCTCTCCCTCTCTCTCTCTATCTATCTATTTCCCTGTTAGCTCTTATTGTAGGATATTCTCTCTCCTTTTTCTCTTTATTTCTCTTTCTCTATCTCCCTGTTACCTCTCATTGTAGGATTCACTCTCTCTCTTCTTCTCTTTCTCCCTCTCTTACGCACTCACTCTTTCTCTCTCTATTTATCTCCCTCTTTATACCTCTCTCCATCTCTCTCCCTTTCCCTCTCTCTCCCCACCCCTAGTCTTACTAGGAGGGAAATCTCTTTTGTCAGTTATAAGCAGAGAGAGAAATTTCGCGAAAGTTCAATTTCGACGATTTTGTTTTGCTTATTTTTTGTTTTTTACTTTTTGCTTTGTTGGTTGTATTGTTTTGTTTTTCTCTCTCTCTGTGCGATGAAATGCTCAAGACGTGTATGGTCCCGCAGGGCCAGACTCAACCCATTTGTTATCTCGTGTGGAAGTTAGGGATTGAAAAGAATTAAAGAGACAGGGAGAGAGAAAGATAGAGATAAGGGGAGAAAGAACTTTGGTGCTAAAGAAATGATAGAAAGAGGGAGCTAGAAAAAGAGAATGTACGAAATGTATGTACATTTACGTATGTTTAGAGTGTAAAAGAGAAGAAAAGGAGAGAGAGAAAGAATGGGATACAGAGGAGAGGAGAAAAAGAGGGATATAGAAATAGATAATCACAGAGGGTTGCAGAGAAGAGAAAAAAAGAGACGTAGAGAAAAATATATAGAGAAAGAAAGAGAGAGAGCAACACAGAGAAAGATTATAGCTGAGAGAGACATTGAGAATTAGAGAAGAGGAGAGAGAAATAGTGAGAGAGATAGACAGATACAAACAAGCAGAGACAGAGATAGGTGGAAAGAGAGGGAGAGATACAAAAGAAGGAGAAATGGCAGATAAATATAGAGTGAGAGAGGAAGGAGGATTTTAGAACGACAGAAATAGTTAGATTAATAAGAAACTCCATAGGCTTTAGATAGCTGAGAGAAAAGAGAAGAAATACAAAAAACAACACAATACTTCCAACTTCTAATATTAGAAATTTCTCGGAGGTAATATGAAGTTGAGAGAGAAAAGAGAGAAAGAGAGGAGAAGAAAGAGAGGAGAGAGAAAGAGAGGAGAGAAAGTGAGAGAGAAAGAAAGAGAGAGAGAGAGAGAGAGAGAAAAAGAAATAGAAAGAGAGGGAGCTAGTAAAAGCTCCTCTATTTGAATATTTGCAATTTCGTGCAGATTTTCCTTTCATCCCACGGATTTTCGCAATTTTGATTTCCCTTCTTTCAGGGATAAATATGCAATTTTGATTTGGATGCAGTCATAACCCTTTGGGAAAGGGTTCCGATTGAAGTTCTTTGATATGGTAGCTTTTTTTTTACAGTTGGTTATTTTCGTATAGCTATGTTGTTTATTTTCAAACGGGGGTTTTCCAGAACTTTATATTGCGCAAATAATTTCCGCTCCGACCTCAGTAGCTTGATCGATAAATCTGCGGACTTGTAACCTGGAGGTCGGTGGTTCAAGTCCCGGTTTCAGCGTAGATGTAGTAATGCGAGTTTGAGTAGGTAGTTGTATAACAAACAAAGATAATTAACACAAATAAGATATCTTAACTTAAAAAACAATAATCTCCGCTCCCTCTAACTCTCCTTCCCTCTATCTCTCCTTCCCTCTATCTCTCCTTCCCTCCCTCCCTTCCCTCTCTCAATACCACTCTTTCTCCTTTCCTCTTCCCTCCTTTCTTGCTTGCCTGTAATACCCCTTGCTAGAATTTTGAGTTATGCAACGTGCAACATAATACTATAGTGGAGGTGCGACTTGCACTTTTCTCTAACATGAAATTACGACTCATAGTATGAAACCTTTTAAATTCAGACATTTTCTGCTCTTAGCGTTAGTGGTGTCTCTACCTAAACTTTACTAACTTGAACGGCCACACCTGCGAAAACCCGTGTTTCTGAAATTAAGCTAAGAAAGTCTTTTTCAATTTACTAAAACTATCCTGTCGATAATAAAATAAATAAATTACAAATTACAAAAAATATAAAAAAGCAGAATCTCACTGAATGCAATATTTTGTCTCGCAACGTTTCATGCTCAGCTCTTTCTTTATAATCAAAAAGTAGTCACTGTGACAGAGCGAGTTAGCGCGCTAGGCATTGCACACATGGTGACCTGGGTTCGATTCCCAGCGGGGGAGGATTTTTTCTGCTCTGTACTTGGATGTTCGGGGTCCACTCATACCTCGTGAGGAAAAATGAGTAGCTGCTTTAATGTGAAGCAGCGACCAGTGGCAGTATCTTAGGCAAAAAAAATAATACAAGATATTGTAAATTAAAGTGGTAAAGTCCTATGATTCTGCGCTACTCACTAAAATTGTGACATAATAACACAAAGAAAAAGCATTATTATTATTATATTATTATTATTTATTATTATAATCAAATCAGATCCGAACCCCACAGACTGAAACATTGCTCCGCAACTTCTCGCCCATCAGAGGGGAGGCATAGTACGATAAAATTATAAATATCATTGATCTATTGCCAATAAGCTGAATATAAACCTTTTTTTTTTCATGAAACTTGTATAATTTTAATTATTATGATGAGATGCACCTATTTATTTATTTAATAATTACGAATATCTACTATAATCATTATAAAATAGAAACTTTTTTTTTCTTCTTCATTCCTTCTTTCTTCTTCCTTTTTTCCACATTTCTTTACCATAACGAGATATTTCTTTTTCTTCCATTTACGTTTTATTGGACTTGACCTCTTTTTTCTCTGTTTTTTTTTGTGTATTATAATATTTCTTTCCGCTTTCCCCTCTTTTTTTAGTTTATAAAGAAACCAATATATTTCTTTTTATATATTTTATAAAAACCCGCCACCAGCGTTCAGCTGACAGGGTTGTTTTAAAAATACATTTTTTGCCATAATTATATTTGTGAATGTATGTAGTAATGTAACGAATAAGAAAAAAAAAAAAAAAAAAAAAAAAACAACGAGGACCAGATTTTCTACAGAAACTCCTGCTTCATGGCTCCAGCTGTGAAACACTCATAATTTTTTTTAAAATTAAAAACGTAGTTTTGCTCCGGAATCCTTCCGCATTGCTTCAGGGCACTTTACCTTTACATGCATGCCATTCCGGAAACGGAAAAAAATCGGTTAGAATTTCCGCTCCAGCCGGGATTCGAACCCGAAACCTCCGGGTCAGCAACCAATGCTCTTAACCACTGTTCTTTACTCAATTGAAATCTTCACTTAAGGATTTCCTAAAGCAAACCACCCTGATAACACCCACCCCTCTCCCTCTCTCTTCCCCTTCTCTCCTACTGTCCCTATGAAAAAGCAGTGGTTACATTTTCTTTTTCATACTTTGTCCCGTATAGATATCGAAGTCCCCTATAAATACCGAATTTATTACCCTGCTAATCGTCTTATCTACTTGGAAAGTTTTTGCAACCTTTGAATCCTCCACTCCCTCGCTCCATTTCCCCCTCTTACCCTATTTCCTCTCCCTCCGTTTCCCTTTTTCGTTTTCCTGTTTCTTTTGGGCGTCCAATTCTTCCTCCTCTCTCCTTCTCTCTCTCTCTCTCTTCTCTCTCTCTCTTCTCTCTCTCTCTCTCTCTTCTCTTCTCTCTCTCTCTTCTCTCTCTCTCTCTTCTCTCACTCACTTTCTCTCTCTCTTCTCTCACTCATTTTCTCTCTCTCTTTTTTTACTCACTTTCTCTCTTTCCCCATTTTTGCCCTCACTACCTCTCCACTCTCCCTCTTAATCTCTCTTCTCTCTCTCCCTTCTCTTTCTCTCTCCCTTCTCTTTCTCTCTCTTCTCTCTTTCTCTTCACTCTTCTCTCTTTCTTCCTTCACTCTTCTCTCACTCATTTTCTTTTTCATTCTCTTAATTGGTCCTCACTACCTTGGTTATCCTCATAGTCAAAGAAATAATCACTGACTCTTCTTCTCTTTTTTGGCCCTAACTACCTCTCCTTTCTCACTCTCTCCTCTCTCACTCACTCTTCTCTTCCTTGGCCCTGACTACCTCTCCCCTCTCCTCATATTCAAAGGAACAAACACACACACCCTGGGATATTCATATTTTGAGGTTTTCCGAGCAGAGCAGGACAGGGATCGGAATAAACTAGTGAAACCTAATGCGTTTTTCCTGATAGCATTTCCAAACTTCAAGACGGGATATTGGAGGGGGGGTAGGATTTGAGAGGAGGGGATGAGACGCGGGAGAGGGGGGGAGGCAGGGGTGGGTATGAATATGATATTTATTGTTATTAAATTTATTTCCACAAGCACTTTGAAAGCTCTTTCGCCAATGTAGTAGGGGTGACACTATCTCTCCGCTCTCTCGTACAGGAGTTCAACCTCTCAACTCTGACTTAAATCTCTCTCTCTATCTCTCTCTCTCCCTCTCTGTCTCTCTCTTTTTCTCTGTCTCTCTCTTCACTCTCTTTTTCTCTCTCTCTCTTTCTTTCTCTCTCTCTCTCTCTCTCTCTGTCTGTCTGTCTCTTTCTCTTTTTCTATCTATAAATCTCTCACATTTTTTTCTTCTTTTTTCATATTTTTTTTTAGAATATAAAAGTCACAAAAGATAGAAGGTAAAAGAAGGCACAAAAGGCAATAGAAGAAAAGAATGGAGAAAAAAAAGCACAAGAAGGTGAAAATAAAAGACACAAATGTTAGAAGGTACTATAAATAAAAGGCACCAAAGATAGGAGGTTAAAATAAAAGACACAAAAGGTATAAAAGATAATGGAAGGTGTCCCGCCGATTCTAAATTTCATTTCCGAGTTTCACTCCTAACAATGACTCAATTATGAAACTTTATCTCAGCCCATATCTCAACACAATGAGAGATACTTCTGGAGGGAAGGGGGAGAAAAAGTTTCCAAAGGCTTCATAATTTCGGAGGGTCCAAAAATAATGAATATTTGATGCTGGTTTGTGTAATTTGTACCCGGAAACTTTTGAGTAGGGGTAGAACTTTGTGTGTGTATACAATGAGGAAGGGTTGTAACGAATTGTCCAGTTTTAATTTTGTTTTAGTAATGTATGCAGAGGTTAGGACTATGGTATGTCCTCCTGTTTTTTATGTAAAAGTAGGTAAAATATGTAAAAGCTTTCGACTGTCAGCTTATAGACAATTGCGTCTACAACTTTGTACTGCTCTGTACATGATTTTGTTGTTGTTGTTGCAGCTTGGCTACAGCTGGAGGTGAGGTAAAATACATGATTTTCATGTGTTTTTATTTATTTATTGTTAAAGATGAGTGTTTCACAAACAAAAAAATATTTCGTAACCATGAAACAGAAAAACAACTTATGCAAGTTTAGCGTGATGCGCAATCGTGACACACTCCCTTGGACTTCAGAGGGAGGTATCTAAAAATTTATATTTTTATCTTAATTTACCACTGTATTGTATTTTTTACAAAGTACATCTCACGAAAAAAAAGAAATATAACAATAATTTTAAATAAAAAAAAACACTCGAAATATGTACTAAGATAATAAGGGAGAACATTATTAATTTTTAACTACCAGTTGTTTTTGTCAATCCGGGTGCGAAATATAAGCCTTAGGTATGTCACTACTGACATTACCCCTTATCTAGACCTGGTCCATAAAGATATTTCTCAATCTAGGACCTGGCCATAAGTATTAGTGTGTTAAAAAAAAACTATGTTGCACATAGTGATTTCCCTTGACTGCTCCAGCTCCTTAACTTTTCACACGCTAAGCCAGAGATTAAAGTTGTCTAAAATAGTGATCGTCAGATTTGTCCAAAGGGAAACACAAACTACTCTCTTTTATTGCATCCTTTAATTTATCCACATCCATCACTGAAATCTGCCTGGTAGCGCGAACTTTCTTATATTCTTCCCTTTTTTAGTCCCAATCAGTCAGGCTAAACATGTCTAAAATGGACAATATGTCTGGAATTTACAACACTTCCTTGTATGCATTCCTTAAATCCTTAAGACTGACAAAACACACTTTGTAGCTCAACTCATTTCATTATCTCACGAGCGGAAGAACAATAATGAGGAAAAAAGGAGGGAAGAGCGAGAGAGAGACAGAAAGTGAGAATTTGAGAGTGATACAACGAGAAAGAAGAGCCTCCGTGGCGTAACGGTTGTGACTACTGCCCGTAGTCCAGAGATCCTGAGTTCGATCCCCGGTCGGAGCAGATTTTTCACAAAGAAAATTCTGTTCCCTCCGTACATGTGAGGCTGATTTCCGGCCCTACCCAGGCTGGTGAGGTTCATGTGGGTAGCTGGCACGATACCCCAGCGAATGGATGGTAAAAGCCCCGTCCTAATCAGACGTTAAATTCAAATAGATCGTTGCGTGAGGAGGGCATCAAGCCGTAAAAATGTGCCAAAACCAACCAACCCAACTATGAGGTTGAACAACGTCGACCATGCTTAAGCGGGATAATACAGAGTAAAAAAAGGAGAAGAAGAAGTAGATAACGAGAGAGAGAGAGAAATTGTAGACCAGACTTAAAGAAAAGATGCATTATGAGAAAGATAAAAAGAAGAGGAGATATAGAAAGAGAAAGATGTAGAAAGAGAAAAAGGTAGAAAGACTAAGCTGTATGCAGAGCGATTTTGTATACCTATGGGTCACTGTAGGGTGGTGCCGAGATGTGCTATAGAGGACACTTCGACCTGACAATTATGGAAAAAGAAGGACCGATATGCACATGCGCACAGATGCTTTAACAAGTCTCGAATACAATACGAAGGACAAATACCAGATCTACAGTGAGACTCTGATCCACCCTAAGATTGGAGAAAGTGTAAACTTGACTGGGAGGAAGTAATCATTAGATTGAAAAATAGTGACGGAGAAGGAAGAGACACTCGAGTGAAGGGGGGGGGAAGAGACGGAGGAAAGGTCAAGAAACGTCTACTAGAAAATACCTCGCATATAAATGAACAAGAGGTATTAGGCTTAAGCAAAGGAAGGCATTTGAATGAGGAGTAAAGGTGATAAAGTAGAAAGGGATGAGAAGGACGGAAAAATAAGAGAGAGAGAGATATTGGGGAGAAAGAGAGAGGAGAGAGAGATTGGGGGGGGGAGAGAGAGAGAGTGAAGGACAAAACTGTAAAGTAATAAAAATGCACCCAAAAAAGCCTGGAACGAAAAAAAAGAAACATTATTCCAGGGAAAATACTTACCTCTCCCCCTCTCCTTTGGGTCTCTTTCTCTATCCCTTTCCTGTCTCTCTCTCTCCTCTTCTCTCTTATCTCCTCTCTCCTCTCTCTCCATCTTCTCTTCTCTCTCCTCTCTTTCTCCTCTCTCTCTCTCTCTCTCTCTCCCTCTCTCCCTCGCTCTCTTTCTCTCTCCTTTCTCTCTCTCTCTCTCTTACTCCTAATTCCCTCCTCTTCCCCTTTCTCCTTTCTCTCCCCCTCTCTCGTTCTCTTTCTTTCCCCTCCGGAGAGAAAAAAAGGATATAAAAAGGGTGACCCCTCCTGCTTACACCCGAAGGTGAGGTTGAATAATAATGCGTTCCGTTACATACAGGGAAACCTAGGTTCGACACCCCTTTCCACCGAAAATTTTGTATATCGGAATGTTAAGTTTCCTTCTTCGGGGACATATCCAGTATATCCTGTCCCGGTAGCTCAGTGGTAAAGGCGGCACTCTGTGAATCCAGAGATTCCAGAGGTCGCGGGTTCGAAACCCAGCCGGGACATGACAAGTCATCCTCCCATTTGGGGCTTTAATAGTCCTAATCGGGCAGTATAAATAAGGCGATATTATTATTATATCGGAATGTTAAGTCCCCATCTTCGGGGACATATCCAGAGTTCGTGGGTGCTAGATTTGGAAGCTGGAGGTTCCAGATTCGAGCCCTGGCAGAAGCGTTGATTCTTAATAATAATAATACTCTTTAGTGGAAGGTAACCACCAGGCAAGGTTAATGCTTAAAGCATTATTAATATAATTGTTTTATTATTATTTTATATACCTGGATTCCTACGGTACCTGGATTACCAGACTAGCGCGTTAACCACTTGAGCACACACTCTTACACCTAACCCTCCAAGTCACATTATTATACCACATAATAATGTGACTGCATCATCCAGCGTATGGCGACTGCTATACAAAGAGGTACTGTAGGTATCAGACTTTAGAGGAACACTCCCAACCTCTGAAAAATTGGAGGAAATATTTTACTTGTGTATGTGTTCAATTTTTATTTTTAAATCAAGGGTGGAAGAGAATGCCGTTGGCATTACCACCGCCCTTGATCAAGTTTTGTTTTATTAATGTCAATTTCCATGTATGTATAATATATTCTATGTAAATAAAACTTGATCAAATATGTTTAATATTAATAATAATACTTGTAAGGTGTTGTGTGTTTTTTAGTTAATCAGAAATCAACACAACAAAAAAATAATTTTAGAAATAAATGTGGTCACATACCTACTTCATAAAATGAGGGAAAATTCATGTATTTTATGGGATTCGAGCAACACATAGTATAATCTACCTGGATTACCAGACTAGCTCCTGAACTAGTTAACTACCAATACTCATGATCATAAGGTCGAGGCTTATAGCCAGAACGATGGCACGTTGAATACACCACTTCTCATTCAGTCACTGAAGTTAAGATACGTCAGCGAGTAGCTTGAATGGGTGACCATCTAATTTCGATCCCTCGTGATGCTGGCTATTCCTACCTGCACTCAGGATGTGTGAGGTTAATTTGAGAAGCTGGTTTGTGAATTTCAAGCGAATGGGAGTAAAGCGAATATGATCATGCAGTTGAAAGCGACGTTACAACCGCCTTTTCCCCCCAAAAAAGAAGGCATAACCACGTAACGTGAAGGGACGTTGAAAGTTGAACACATATTATTAAATTATTGCTTTTCAAACTGATTGAATCATAAATATGCTGTCAATCATTCAAATTCATCAACCCGTTTCAACCATTGTCTTGTCAAGACGTTTGCTTCAACAACCTGAAAATGGTCACCTGCCATTTCTGTCCACGTTCGCCGTTGCTGAACGTTCGGAAAGTGCGTGCATTGAAGAGGACGCACATTTTGTTCACTTTTATACACAGGTGTTGCTATGGCAACCGATGTAATCAACGATTTGGAGAGAGAGAAGCGAGCAAGAAAGGAAAAAGTTATGCCCGCTTTTTTTTTCGGGGTGAAAATATTTACAAGAGAAGTAGGAGGGAGAGGGGGAAAAAGAGCAGGGAAAGGAAGGAGAAAGGGTGATGAGGGGAAAAAAGGGGAGGAAGAAAGGACGGAGGGGGAGGAGGAGAAAGAAGCAGGAGGGAAGGAGGAGAGAGAGGGAGAAGAGGGGAAAGGGAAAGATCAGGAGGAGGGAGAAAGGGAGAGGAGAGAGGTGGGAAAGAGAAAGAGGCAGGGGAGGAACAAAGGGAGAGAGAGGAACAAAAAAAAGTGATAAGTTTTTCAAACCTGCCAGCATGAGTTTTCCTGCCTGATCGAACAACAACAAAGGAAAGGATAATGTTGTGAGTTCAGGACTCTGGATAAGGATACATGTAAACAACAAACAAAGAAAAAAAAAAATCTCACAAAAACGAACCAATACTTCCGATTTTTAATATTAGAAATTTCTCGGAAGTAAACATCAAGGTTTGATTGGAAGGCTGTAAGGTTTGATGTGATTGACCTTAGCTTCGTTCTAGAAATCACTCTCCTCTCTATCCAAAATCATCCTTTTCAACTGCACTCTGATTTTAGGTGGTACTCTGAATACTCTTGGTTGATATTTGAACAAAATTTGACGGTAAAGGGAGATTTGGGTATTATGTCGGGAGTCAAACACAGTCATGAATAACCACCTTCTTATCTGAGATTGAATAATAAAGTGTTTCACGGCCCCTTTTATTTCGTAGCCATGAAACAGCAGCTACTGTAGACGCTGTGGTCTGTGTTGTAGCTTGCCACCCCGTAGCATGCCTCCCCTCTGATGGGCGAGAAGTGACACAATACTTCCCATTTAAGTTTTGGGATAACACGAGCGCACCGGAAGGTATTCCTTACAAACAACTGTAACCAAATTCTCAACACATTCTTTTGACGGTTCAAGGGATCGAACCTGGGACCTTCCGCATTGTAGGCGAGTACACACAATACGAAAACGATTTCTCTGTGATAGGACTGACGGGAGCATTCGTCTTAAGCTACGTCGAGCGGGCCGGGTTGATTGATAGGTGGTGCAAGTTGAAATGTGTCAGCTTGACAGCTAGAGGTTCTGTCAATGTAACTTACATTTCGTTTTAGGTTATATGTATATAAAATAGTTTGCTAATTTAAACTTTAGAAAAATATTGTTCATTGTTTTTTTGGGGTTTAAGGTTTAACGACCTTTTAAGCGGAGGTTTTACCCTCATTTTCTAGAAACTTGCCAAACAGCTACCCAGCATCCAACAGTTCGAATGGTCACTCATCCAAGTTCTAACCTCGCAGGACGCTGCTTTAAACAGTAATAGAAAGAAAATAGTCATATCTCGTACACGATGACGCTGGCTTATCGTTTTTGTATGTTCGGCGTAAGCAATGTGCTATTCACAAAACTTTCACCTGCTCTCTCAAGTTAAAATGAAAGAAGAGTGGCTTATGCACTCTATCAATTTAAAAGTAAAACAAAAGTTTCGCTTCCTTATTGTGTCGTTAGGTTTGGTGTCTTCCTTCTCCTTCTTCTCCTCCACCTTCTCATCCTCTTTCTCCTCCACTTCTTCCTCTTCATTTACCTCACTTCCTGTAGCCTCCATCACTTTCTGTATTCCAATCTCATTACTCTTCTTTCTATGCCATCCTTTCTTTATCCGAGCTCATCTTTATTCTTGTCATCTCATCTCCTATTTTATTTTCGTCTTCTTTATGTGTGTCATTCCATTTCTTACTTTTTTAGCCTCTTTATATTTGTGTTACTTTGGTATTCTTTTACTTTTCTTTATTCAATTTTTCACTTACCAGGTTACTCGCATTTCTTAGTTCTAGTGCGGTTGTGTTGCGCGTCATTTCATGTCAATTCATATTTTTTTATTCATATTTTCAACTGTACTCTCTCTGTTTTTCTCTCTGATTCTTTTTTCCTTTTCTTTTTGTTCTTCCTACTTCTTCTCATTATATTCCTTGCTCCGTATCTTCTGTCTTTCCAATCATGTTTCTTCTATCTATTAAATTTATGTTATATCTTGTCTCCATATTTCTATTTTCAACTGTAATCTCTCTGTCCTGATTCTTCTTTTCTTCTTGTTTTAATTCTTCTACGTCTTCCATTCTCTTCCTTGATCCGTTTCTTCTGTCTCTCCAATTCTGTTTCTTCTATCTATTTAATTTATGTCATGTCTGGACTCCATTGTCTCTGTTTTCATTTGAACAGTAATCTCTCTGTCTTTCTCAGCTCATTCTTCTTTTGCTTTCTTTTAATCATTTCTTCTTCTCTTTCTATTTCTTGTCTCCGTCTCTTTCTCTCTCCAATTCTGTTTACTCTTCTATTCATGTATGTCATGTCTTTTCTCATTGTCTCTTTTTCATTTCACCAACAGTTTCGCAAACACTTCTTATGTTGACATGTGTGTTGAATTCTTCATCCATCACAATTTGCACTCGCCAGAATGTTTCTCTTATTGTTTCTGCTTTTCTATCTTCTGCACAATTTTCTTCTATCTTGTCTTCAACACATCTTTTGATGTATTTTTGTATACTGCTCTTAATTTTTCTTCCTTTTTTTGTTTCTGTTTTAGTTTTTGTGCAACATTTTGCTCCATCTCACCTCTTCTCCCTCTATTTCTTCTTTTTAGTTTCTGTTCCTGGCATCTGCACTGTTCTTTTTTTTCTTTCTTCTTTACTCTATTTTGTCCTCTATTTTTTCGCATTGTGCACAATGTGTCTACGTTGAGTTCATTATAGTTTCTGTTTCTGGCATCTGTTTTTTTTTTCTCTTCTCTACCGTCCTCTATTTTTCTCGCATTTTGTACAATGTGTCTATCTTCGTTGAGTTCATTTTGCCCACTATCTCTGTGCACACTCTGTTTAATACTTTCTACTCTCATTGTCTTCTAGTGAGGAGTGAGTCTGAGTAGTTGTCTGTTGTTGTCTGCTGAGAGTCTCTTCTATGCCAGGAATCCCATTACACTAATAGTTTATCTGTTAATGAGTGAGAGAGATAGAAAGAGCGAGCCAGAGAGAGAGATGGAAAAAGAAATTGACAGACAGAGACAACTTCTTTCTTTCTTTCTGATTAAGGACAATACGTGTACAATATCATAGCATGGAGGGATGGCATTATTACCAAGCGTATTTTTAAAATTAAAATTTGTACCTAGTCAAATTAAATTGTAGATCGAATAGTAGATTATTTTAGATCGAATAGAATAGATATGTAGGATCTATTTCATCTTAATAAGATTACCTAACCGACCTAAGCTATAAGACATATTTGCTGAAAGTCTAAACACAAATAATAATAACAAACCAGAATAATTACTAAAATAACTCTCACCAACATATAACATCAAAAGTTTTCGGAATAGCTTTTCCTCTTTTCATTTATGTCAGAAACTTATCCAACCCTTAACAATTCATCTTCTGTATCCCCCTCCGTTCTCTAATGTCCTCCAATATCTTATCCCTCTCGTTTTCTCCCTCCTCCTCCTTCTCCTTCCTTTCCCTCTACTTCTCCTTGTTTTCTCCTCCTCCTGCTCCTTCTCCTTCTTTTCCCTCTACTTCTACTTTCTTTCTCCTATTCGTACTTCTATTTCTCCTTCTCCTCTTTTTCCTTCTACTTTAACTTCTCCTCTTCCCCCTTCTACTTCTACTTCTCCTCTTCCTCCTCCTTCTCTTTTTTTATCTCTCCTTGTCTTTCTCCTATTCTTTTTTCTAATTCTCCTTATCCTCTTCTTCCTTTACTTTTCCTTCTCCTTTTCTCCTTTCTACTTCTCCTTCCTTCTACTTCTCCTCTTCCTCTACTTCTCCACTTCTTCCTCCTACTTCTACTTCTCCACTTCTTTTTTCTCCTTCTACTTTACTTCTCCACCTCTTCCTCCTCTTTCTCGCTCCCCCATATTATATCCTCCTGCTCACTAGAACAAAAGTCACAACTCTCAGCCTATCCGTCACTCTAATGAATTCCTCTGCCAAGCCGTTGTTGTTAGGACCGAGGGTGATTCTCCCCTTGCACAATAAGTCAGTAACTTTTTCCTTAGACTTAATAACAATTCCTTTCCCCATGAGCTTCCTTCTCTTCCTCTTCTCTCTCTCTCTCACTGTCTCTCGGTCTCTCTCTCTTTCTCTCTCTCTCTCTCTTTGCCACCCTCTCCCTCCCTCTCCCTCTCCTTTCACTGTCTGTCTGTGGGTCTGTCTGTCTCTCTCTTTCTCTATCTATTTTGATATAATCTCTAATAACTTTTTCTTCTTTTCCATCAATTTTATTTCAAAGCTTTCACTGTCTTACTTAAATCTCACTTTTTTTCTTAGTCTTTTTTATTTTTTAGCAATTAAACAGGAGGTACTGTAGCCGCTTGCGGTCTGTGTTGTACCATGATTATCCCGTAGTATGCCCCCCTCTAATTGACGAGAAGTGACACAATAATTTAGCTGTATTGTGTCACTTCTATAAATACACATTACTCACCAGTTAGGTGCTGGGTCAACACGAGCGCACCGCAAGGTATCCCATACAAACAACTGTAACCAAATTTCAGAATCCAAATTTTTGTCTGCTCGGGGGATCGAACTTAGGACCTTCCGCATATCAAGCAAGTGCTTCTTAACCTCTGAGCTTAAAGCGCGCTTATTCTCTCTTTCCTTTACTGTCTTCATCGTGCTGTTTCTCTTACTCCTCCTTACTTTCTCTCTTACTCCTCCTCTACTCTCTTTCTCTCTCTCCACATTCTCCCTTACCCCTCTCCTTATCCTCCTCTCAGATGGCACCCTCTATGTTACTTATTTTCACCCCTTAACTTTTCATCCTGTTTCCTTTACGATTACGAAGTTAAAGTTGTGAGTTAGTTTGTAAAGATTTTGGTCTTCAATATTTGGACAATGAATTCTTCCTCCCTCTTTTCATAACTGCTCCCTCTCGCCATCTCACTCTTCTTCTTTTGCCCATACACCTCACTAGCTTGATCGATAAGGCGGCGGACTTGTAACCTGGAGGTCGGTGGTTCAAGTACCGGTTTCAGCCTAGATTTTGTAAAGTGAGTTTGAGTATTTGTGATATCACCACAGTGATGAGCACAATTATGATGACTTTTAACTTACATAACTCTTCTCCTCTCCCCCCCCCCCCCTCTCACAATAGCTCCTCCTTTAGCTAAATCCTCTACCCTCTCTGTTTGTCTCTCCCTCCCTCTCTCTCTCTCTTTTGGTATTTTAAACATTGTTGAGTGAGACCATCTTCATAAGTTATTTTATATTAGCTTAGGAGATGTTATATTTGTAAATTTAAAAAAAAATCAAAATCTCTCCCTCTCTCTCTCTCCCTCTCCTCTCCTCTCTCCTCTCCTCTCCTCTCCTCTCCTCTCCTCTCTCTCTCTCCTCTCTCTCTTCCTCTCTCTCCTCTCTCTCTCTTCCTCTCTCCTCTCTCTCCTCTCTCTCCGTCTCTCTCCTCTTCTCACTCTCTCTTCTCATCTCTCTCTTCTCTCTCTCTCTCATCTCCATCTTCTTTCCCTCTTCTCTCCCTGTCCATCTCTCCTTCCCTATCCTCTCTCCCTCCCCCCCCTCTCTCTCTCTCTCTCTCCCTCCCTCTCCCTCTCTCTCTCTCTCTCCCTCTTTATCTCTCCCTCCTCTCCTCTCTCTCTCCCTCTCTCTCCCCTCTCTCCTCTCCCTCTTATCTCTCTCTCCTCCCTCCTCTCTCTCTCTCTCTCTCTCTCCCTCTCTCTCTCCCTCTCTCCCTCTCCTCTTTATCTCTCTCCTCCTCCATCTCTCCTCTCTCTCTCTCCCTCTCTCTCCCTCTCTCCCTCTCCCTCTTTTCTCTCTCCTCCCTCCATCTCTCCCTCGCACACTCTCCTCTCTCCTCTCCCTCTCCCTCTCCTCTCCTCTCCTCTCCCTCTCCCCTATCTCCTGTTTTCCTCCCTCTTCCACATTACGCCCCGCTGTCGTTACAGCATTGGTTCTGAAGTTTCTAATTTCTAATTTCCACCGACCTCTAATTTCTTAAACTTTAAACTTGTGGTGAAGTGTTTCTTATTTGCTCCAAGGAGGGTTCATCGATTCTAAACAGTTGTTGCTAAGCATTAGGAAACCGTGTAACTAAACTGTATGTTGTACGAGTTCATGTTTGGCTATGTATGTACAATTGTACATAATAAGGGTTCGGTGGAAGAGATTGCTAAAGGCAATAACCCCGCCCTTTAGTTAGCACATAATATGTATACATTTATTATTTGTTCTTTTTTTTATCTTTTTACTTCTTCTAACTTCTTATATTGTATATTAAATTATAAGGACATAATATATTATGTCCTTATTAATAGAGTGTAAAATAATAATAATAATACGAGTATGTCTGCTGAAATCTGAGAAATCTCCCTATAGCTACTTAATATAACCAATTTTTACGTTCCTTATTATTTATTGGAAGCCAAATAGTATATTCAACTCACATTGGCAATGAGGGTTAAAAATATTGTTCATTTGAAGAGTTTTTTAAACTTTGGTAGTTTTTTTTTGTATGATTGGATTGTTTTGAAATGCCATTGATATCGGTATAGAAAGTATAAATCAGTATAAACAGAAAAGTGAGAAGTTGTACTAGATGTACATGAATATCAGAACATACCTGGACAGCTGTTTCGAGCTTATTTTCTCTCATATAGTATTACTTTATTTGTTTCGTATAGTTATTATTATAATAATTCTTTTTAGTATTAAATATGATAAGTGTATATTTTGGCAAATTTGAAGCGAAGGTGGAAGGAAAACCGGAAGCTTATTCAATTTTGGATTTAGAAAATGAATTTAATTTAAAAACTTTTTCAATAATAGGATTTTTTCAAAGCTTCGGAAGAAAACCCAATTTTAAATACACATTCAATCTCTCTCCTCTCTCTCTCTCTCCCCTCTCTCCTTATTTGTTTGGGTTCTTTTTATTTTATTTCCATGTTATTTCTGTTCCTCGGGTATTCCTTTGTCAAAGTTTCTCTACCTCACCTGTTCCCCTGATTCTCGCTTTCTAATTGCATTGGTTCTAACTAGTATTATTATCCGAAAGCATTCGTCATTATATCACAACTACTCAAAGTCTACGCTGAAACCGGGACTTAAACCACCGACCTCCAGGTTATAAGTCCGCCACCTTATCGATCAAACTACTGAGGTCGGTCTGTCATTATCTACATAATAGCTGTCCCGGTAGCTCAGTGGTCCGCGACCTCTGTGAATCCAGAGCTTTCAGAGGTCGCGGGTTCGAAACCCAGCCGGCACATAACTTGTCATCCCCCATTTGGGATTTTTACCACACAATAATAAGTCTTGGGCTTACTGCTGGAATAATGGGACATAATAGTCCTAATCGGGCAGTATAAATAAGGCGATATTATTATTATTATTACATTTTTAAACTCTTTGTACACCATCGAACGTCATCGTCATTCTTATTAGAAGCAGTTCAAGTCGGTATAATCTACACAAACAATAGCTTTGACTTTGCCTGGCACACGAAACACGATACCAGCATCTGGATGCTGGCTGGGAGAAACTACATGCCCATTAGTAACCCGATGCCAGGTTCATGCCACTGTGATGTTTTCTCTCATTAAGTCTAACTCTTTGATGTACCTCGGTCATTGCTTTCTTACCAGGAACTGATTGGTCTACGAGTATTCTAGGCCATCAGGGCTTATCTCTAATATCAGGCCAGCGTCGATGGAGCGTTGTTCTCGGTTCTTGTAGGATCACCGAAGTGAAACAACGTTCAGCGAGGTGAAGACTTCGTGATGCTGGCATTCCGGCCCAACCAGGGCTGGGTGAGGATAAAGTGGGTAGCAGGTTTTTGAATTTCCTGCTAATGTTGATAAATGACGTTAAAACCTAATATGATATTAAATAAAGAACACCAAATAAAGAGTTAATTATAAAAAACACAAAAAAAAACGAAATTAGAGCCATATCTTAGAGCCCAATTATAAAACAGGATTAGATTTAATCTAAGTGGACACTATACCTTAACTCGAGCTAAATTGCGCTGTGATTGGTTGAAACTCTCACTAGAGGAACTGGCTTATCTTAACAGTCTTCAAACCTGTTTTCACATAACGTGGCCCTTAGTTACAGTTTTAACTTTAATTTCTGGGCTTCATAGTTTTATTAATTGAATGGGTGAGTAGAAGAACCAGGAATGTCAAAAATCGACTTTTCAGGAAAGCAAAAATAAGATTTGTCTTATTTTTGCTTTCCTGATGCTAATGAGTATAATAAAATTAAATTTTAAATTCCTTGTCATTCGACAAGATTCTCACAACTAGGTACTAATACCGCTAGCAAAGAGTGGTCAGTGATTTTGTTACTATCCCTATTTTACATCAGATTTTTTTTTTCCGCTTCCCCCACTTTAAAATCGAAAAAAATTATACTTTTAAGGGGTATTTCTCCTTCATATTCACAGAGATGATAGAAAAGAGTACATTCTTTCTTATTCCACGAAGAAAAAAAAATCGATTTTTGACATTCCTGGTTCTTCTACTCACCCATTCAATTTATGTTTTGCCCTTGTTAGATTACGTATTATTCTTAAACTTAAAAATATCTTGAATTTTAGGATGAAAATAATTACCTACCCCTATTATTATTATTGTGATATTTATGCTCTGATATTTTCAATTATGAATGCTTTGATTGATTAGTCTGTAAGCTTATTGTATCAAATTCTCAATGTAAATAGACCTTTGCAAATGAATTATATTTAATAAATAAATTATTAATTCGATACTTTTTTTTTATACTTCATGGTAAGGCACCCCTGCTCCATCTTCCTTAATTAAAACAAATAATTAAAATAATTAAACCATCAACAATAATTAAAACAAAGATGTTTTAATTATTGTTGAAAATTAATTTGATACCGGTGCGAAGTACGGACTAACAGCTAGTGTAGAACAGAGTCTGGACAGGATTACTCCAGATCTCCTGCGATGCTTGACAAAAAGAAAATTGGAAATTCACGACCCATGACAAGATAGCGAAACTCCCTCCCTCTGGCTAACTATCTCTTGTCCTTCTCTCTCCTCTTTTTCTTCTTATCCTGCTCTCTCCCTCTCCTTCTCCCTTCCTCCCTCCCTCCCTCTCTCATGTCTAGATAGCGAAACTTCCTCCCTCTGGCTAACTATCCCTTGTCCTTCTCTCTCTCTCCTCTCCTTTTCTCCTTCTCATGCTCACTCTCTTTCTCCCTCCCTCCTTCCCAATTCCTCTACCTTTATTTTTCCTCCCTTCTCTCTCTCTCTCCCTTTCCCTTCATCTACCTTTACTCTTCCTCCTTCCTCATGATTATCTCCTTCTCTCTCTCCTTCCCAATTCCTTTACCTTTATTTCTCCTCCCTTCTCTCTCTTTCTCCCTCTCCCTTCCTCTACCATTACTCTTCCTCTCTGCTCTCTCTCTCTTTTCTTGTCTATCCTCACCTTTCGTCGCCTCCATATTCTTTCTCGAATTTTACGATTTTTCTCTAGATTCTTGCTCCTCACATACCGAACAGTCAAAAAAGTTCAGAAAATACGGACCTCCAGAATACAAATCCCCTGCTTTCCAGCTACTGAAAATCGAGGACTTTCATCTTATGACCCTATCATCATCATAGGAGACGCTCAATTCCTCTGGATTCGAAAAGAATTCACAGTTAGGGTGAGAAAAGAGTATTAAAGTTGATGAAAAAAACGGCAATTTTCTCAAAGTGGTTTGGGCTGAAAACTCTCGGAGATTTCGAAAAACTTTTCCAAACTTATAAACGGATTATCTCTTATGTACATTTTTCTTTTCATATATCCACTTAATTTTATACAACACATACAAGATTGTGTATTTTATATAACATTGTTTAATTTATACAATTTTAAAAATATGCAATACTATATCAAGCTCGCCGGGAGGCGAGCGCTCGTCAAGTAGCGCCAGCCAAACGGCCTATATTAACACGAAACAGAGTTTATATGTATGTTGTTTTATTGTTTTCGCCCTTTTTTTAAAAGAGGGTTTTTCTCTGTTTTTTACCATTATCTTTTAGAAAGGGTAGTTTTTATCAATTTTTCCTCTTCTCTTTTTATCCCTTGGTTTAGGAAAAAGGGAAAAAATTCCAAATCGGAAAACCGGTGTCGACAGATTTTTGTTTTTTCCCCATCTCTTTTTTTTTCCCCCCCTTTTTTTCCCCCCCTTTTAAACCCACCCCCTCCCCAAAAAAATTTTTAAAACCCCCCCAAAAAAAATTCTTTACTCCCCCCAAAAAAACCTTTTTAACCCCCCAAACCCCCCCACATTTTAAACCCTCCCCACACCCAAACCCCCCCCCCCCCCCCCCCACCACACAAAAAACCCCCAAACCACAACAAAAACCCCCCCCCCACCCAAAAAAAAAACAAACCACCCCAACCAAAAAAAAAAAACACCCAAAACCACAAAAAAAAACACCCCCCAAAAAAACCCCAAAAAAAAAAAAACCCCACCCCACCAAAAAACCAAAACACCCCCCACCACAAAAAACAAAACCCCCCAAAAAAAAAACAACCCCCCCCAAAAAAAAAACAACACCCCCCCAAACAAAACAAAACAACCCCCCCCCTACAAAAAAACAAAAACCCCCCTCCCCCAAAACCAACAAAAAAAAACTTTTAAACCCCCCCCACAAAAACAAAAAAAAAAAAACCCCAACCCCACAAAAAAACAACCCCAAAAAAAACCCCAAACAAACAACACCCCCACCCAACAAAAACAAAAAAAAAACCACCAAAAAACCAAAAAACAACAAATACAACCCCCAAAAAAACCAACAAAAACCCAATAAAAAACCCCCAAAAAAAAAAAAACCCAAACCCCCCACCCAAAAAAACCCTTTTTTAAAAAAAAACAAACCCCAAAAACCCCCCCCCCAAAAAAAAAACCAAAAAAAAAAAAAACACCCCCTAAAACCAAAAACCTTTTTAAAAAAATCAAAAACCCCCCCTCAAAAACCCAAAACAAAAAAACAAAAACCCCTTTCCCCCCCAACAAACAATTTTAAAACCCTCCTCTCCCCCATCAACCCACAAACTATCCTTTTAAACCAATCTAAAAAATTTTTTTTTCAAAAACCCCAAAAAAAACACCCCCCCTTTTTTTCCCAATTATTTTTTAAAATTTAAACCGTCTTTTACCCACTACAAATTTTTTTTCTACTAAAAATTTTTCAACAAAAACTTTTCTTTTTTTCCAACTATCATTTCTTTAATCAACTTCCTCTCCTGTTTTTCCTCTCTATTCTAAAACTTTTCCCTTTTCTTCTTTCACTTCTTTTTTTAAACACTTCCCCCCAAATTATTTCTAAATATTTTCTCTCCCCTCGTCTCATTACTTCTATTTTTAATTTTCTCCTCTCCCTTTTCTCATCTTCTATCTATTTTTTTTCTTCTCTCTGTCTTTATCCATTTTCTATTTTTTTTTTTTCTCTCGTCTTTTTCCCTCTATCTTTCTTTATTCTATCTCTCTCTCTTTTCTTTTCCCCCTATCTTTTTTATATTCTACTCTCTCTCTCTCTGTCTCTATCTATCATCTATTCTTATTTTCTTTCTCTGTTTTCCATCTATCTATTTCTTTATTCATTCTCTATCTCTCTGTCTTTACCCCTCTATCTTTTTTTTTATATTCATCTCTCTATCTCTCGTCTTATCCATCTATCTATTCTTTTTTCTTCCTCTGTCTTTATCCATTTTTCTATTTCTTTTTTTTACTCTCTCTCTCTCAACCATTTTTTCTTATATTCTATCTCTCTCTGTCTTTATCCATCTTCTATTTTATATTTTATCTCCTCTCTCTTGTCTTTACCCCTTTTCTATTTCTTATTTCATCTCTTTCTCTCTCTGTCTTTATCCTCATCAATTTTTTTATATCTACCCTTTTCTCTCTGTTCTACCATCTATCTTTTTTTTATTTTTTCTCTCTCTCTCTCTCTGTTTTTATCCATTATCTATTTCTTATATTCTATCTCTCTTCTCTCTGTCTTTATCCTCTTTCTTTTCTTATATTCTATCTCTTCTCTCTCTGTTCTACCCCCCCATCTATTTCTTATTTTTACTTCTCTCTCTCTCTGTCTTTATCCATCTATCTATTTTTATATTTTCTCTCTCCTTCTGTCTTTACCCCTCTATCTATTTTTTATATTCTATCTCTCTCTCTCTCTGTCTCTATCCATCTATCTATTTCTTATATTCTATCTCTCTCTCTCTCTGTCTCTATCCATCTATCTATTTCTTATATTCTATCTCTCTCTCTCTCTGTCTTTATCCATCTATCTATTTCTTATATTCTATCTCTCTCTCTCTCTGTCTCTATCCATCTATCTATTTCTTATATTCTATCTCTCTCTCTCTCTGTCTTTATCCATCTATCTATTTCTTATATTCTCTCTCTCTGTCTCCCTCCCTCCTTCCCTTTCTGCCCCTGCATCTTCAACTTCATCCCTATTTATAATCTCCCCTCTCTCTCTCTCTCAATCCCTACTTTGTCGTCCCCTGTCATAATCTCGCACCATTTCTACACAGCATAAAAAACACAACAAGAAAATACGACAAAAGGTTACGGGCAGAATTCGAAACACAAAAGTTTGGGAGGGAGAGGGAGTTAGGGGGCAGAGAAAGAGGGAGGGAAGGAGGAAAATGGTGTAAGATGATAGATTAGATTAAAAGAAAATGGTCTGGAAAAATGAAAACGTTTTTTTCTAATCCCTCGTCTGTTTCTCTTTTTTTCTCCTTTTTTATTTCCCTTGTCCTTTGCCTTTTTTTAATATTTTACTTCCTGTATTCCTCCACCACTCCCCTCTCTTTCTGCACCCCTGTGTCTGTCTCTATTTCCCTCTCTCTCTATCTTTCTCTCCCCCTCAATTCTATTCTCCTGTCCCCTTATCATAATATTCTTTATCTATCCTTTTCTCTCTCTTCCCCCTCTTATCATTATATTCTCTCTCTCTGAATTTCTCCATTTCTCCTTTTTATTAATATCCTTTTTCCTTCTCTTTCCTCTCTCTCTCTCTCTCTCTTCTCTCTCTCTCTCTCCTCTCCACTTATCATAATACTCATATTTTCTCTCTTTCCCTCTCCCCCTCTCTCTCCCTTCCCATTATCACAATATTCCCTCTCTCTCTCTCGCTCTCTCTTTCCCCTGTCTCCCATTATCACAATACTTCCTCTATCTATCTCCCCTTATCATAATTCCCGACACATTTCCTATTTTGTCTGTTGTTTCCGGTTCTAAATAAAATTTCCCCTCTTCTTGGAATTGTGACCCCAGGATGGGAAAGATTTAGTTCCATCTTAATCTTGAACTGCTAGCCTGGGAGTTTTGATGTCTCCACCCATGAAACACTTTCTATATCGCCACGATAGCTTAGTGATGGCGGCGACGTTCCGGTAATCCATAGGTCGTGGGTTCGAACCACACCCGGGACATGACAAGATATTCTTTTCTATAAAAATAAAAATTCTCTTTATATTATTATTATGAAACTCTTTATTAGAAGAACATAAATATACAAACAAATAACGGAAAAAAATAAAATGCAAAATTAATATAAACAGTGGAAGGTAAACACCAGGCGAGGTCAATGCTCTAATAAATGAATAAAAATTCATGCATTGGGTGGGATTCGAACCAACGCATGTTGGTTGAAGCTGCTATTTGAACTTGTTGGTGTAATGGAATTCCACATGTCTCTTATCTGACAACAACACATGTCTCATACTTATTTGACACTTCAGTTCTTAATAAGACAATCTCATAAACTGTCTAAATAAAGTTCTTCTTGCGTCTACATTGTACGTTAGAGAACATGTGTTGTATTGAAAGAAAAAACACGATACATTTCTTTATTAAGTAATTTGATGGAAAAAATTGATTTTTCTGACAACAACATACAACACATGCTTCACACTTATTTGACACTTTTTTCTTTATTGAGACAGTCAAATAAACTGACGGTGCAATAAGAGCACTTAATCCGTCCATGTATGTATTACTGTACAATAGTGTTCTATTATACCGACCTCAGTAGCTTGATCGATAAGGCGACGCGGCGGACTTGTAACCTGGAGGTCGGTGGTTCAAGTCGAAAGTGAAGCAAAAATTTAGTGAAGCGAGTTTGAGTAGTTGCGACATAACGATTGAGATCAGCACAAATATGATAAGGAACTTTTATATCTCGTCTTTATGTATTATTATTATCTGACCTGGTTGCAGGTTTTTCAGTGAAACCCTACTAATTAACACTGCGACCTAATTAGAACTGTGACCAGTTGATTCTTATTGATTTTAACATCCTGATTTCGGATATTCAATATACATTTTAAGATTGACTAAAGAGTGTTATTATTATTGTGTTTAACAGCCTTTTATTTCGTAGCCATGAAACAGGAGCTACGCTTGTGGTCTGTGTTGTAGCTTGCCCATCCCGTAGTATGCCTCCCCTCTGGTGGGCGAGAAGTGACACAATACTTCCCATTTAGGTGATGGGTCAACACGAGCACACCAGAAGGTTCCCCTAACAAATAACTGTAACTAACCAAATTTAGAGTATTTTTTTTTGCCAGTTCGGGGGATCGAACCGTGGACCTTCCGCATACCAAGCGAGTTACTAACCTCTGAGCTGATCGCGCGCTCTTATCTCTATCTCTCTCTCTCTCTGTCTGTCTTTGTCTCTCTCTCTCTGTCTGTCTTTGTCTCTCTCTCTCTCTCTATTTCTCTCTCTATCTCTCTCTGTCCCTCTCTCTCTCTCTCTCTCTCTCTCTCTCTCTCTCTCTCTCTCTCTCTCCCTCTCCCTCTCTCAATCTCTCTCACTCTCTATTTCTTACTGGGTATCTCTTTGTTGAATTACTCACACTTCTCTACCTTGTCAAATGTGAGAGCTTTTTAATGAACCTTTCTTTCGGTGGTTATTAAGAGATATACGTATGAGGCAGGGAGAAGAAAATAAGAGAGAGAGAGAAAGAGAGAGAGAGAGAGAGAGAGAGAGAGAGAGAGAGGGAGTGAGAAAGACAGAGAGAGAGGAAGTGAGAAAGACAGAGAGAGAGTGATAGAAGTGTGGGAGAATGACTGAGAGGAAAGAGAAAGAAAGTCAGAAGAGAGAGATTGAGATGAATCCAAGTATCTCTTGAAGGAAAAATAAAGTTGGCATCTCAAAGGACACTTGAGATTAAAATGAAATCCTACTTTCATTTTCAAGTCACTTGAACTGAAACGTCAGAAGAGAAGTTTTACCTCCTCAGGAGTCTCAACTCCCCACTAGACTAGGCCTTCTGGAATCTCTGCATTTCATTAGGATTAATGAGAGAGATATTGTACTAGTCGTTACTCCGTGCTTCGCAACGGAACAGAGTTGAACAAAAGAAGGCATGTCTGTAATGGACTTATGATAGTATGATAGAGAAAAAATATATCTTATATATATTTTTCTATTCTTTTTTCTTTTTATTTTATATATTTTTTCCATTTTTTCATTGTTAAGGCATAATAATTTTTTGTTTTGTTTTGTTTTTTTACAAATTAACGGGGTTTACCCATGTTTAATTTGTATTGTACATATTATGTCTAATGAAGTGTTTAATAAATCTGAGGCAATATATTTCTCGGAAAATTAATACTCTCCCCCTAACTTGATTTGCTTCTCTCTCTCCCTCCCCTCCAATTCATTGCCCCCCTCCAAATCTTTTTCCGTCACTAATATTCAAAATTATTACGTGTGTCCCATATTGCACTAACACAATACTCCCCCCCCCCTCCCCTGTCCTCTATTGTATATTACTTAAGCACCCCCTACTTTATACCATATGACCACCCTCCCTCTCTATCTCTCTCTCTCTATCACACACACACACACACTCCTCTCTCAATGTTCACACTCATTATCTGATATCTATTTCTCTCTCACCCATTGTCTATTCATACTCACTCTCTAATAGTGTTCCTAATGACTGAGTGGGGGTGCATATCTCTCTCACTCTTACACACACACACTCTTTTTCTCTCACTTTCTTTCTCTCGCAAACATTATAGGCCCACATATTCTCTTTCTCTCTCTAAAAGTGTTAAAAATGACTGGGGCACTCTCTCTCTCTCTCTTTATTTCTCTCATACTCTCTCTTGCACACATATTAGACATACTCATTGTCTCTCTAATAGTATCTTTATGACTGGGGTAGGGTTTGGGTGTGTATTTTTTCTTTCTGTCACACACACTCATGCACATTCTCTCTCTCCCCCATTCTCACTCTCTCTCTCCTTTCCTCTTCTCTCTCTCTCACTCTCTTTCTCCCCCATTCTCACTCTCTCTCTCCTCTCCTCTCCTCTCCTCTTCTCTCTCTCTCTCTCTCTCTCTCTCTCTCTCTCTCTCTCTCTTTCTTTCTCTAACTCCTAATAAGTTATTTTATATTAGCTTGGGAAATGTTATATGTATTTGTAAATTTAAAATTGTTATAAATAAAAATAAATCAAATAAAATTTCTGCTCTCTCTCTCTCTCTTATCTCTCTTCTCCTCTCTCTCTCTCCCTCTCTCCTCTCTCCCCCATTCCCTCTCTCTCCTCTCTCTCTCCTCTATCTCTCCCTCTCTCCCCTCCATTGCCACTCTCCCCTCTCTCTCTATCAATTTCCTTCTCTCTCTCTCCCCCCCCCCCTATCTATCTCTAATAGAATCCCTAATGACTGGGGGAGGGGGAGGCGGGGGTGGGGGAGCAATACGTCCCAGCTGGGATGAATACTATAAACAATAGACAAAAGTGCGTCTCCTTTCTTCGCCCAGGGGCTTTGTGCTTTATATCTCCGGAACGGAATATACAGGGTAGCCTATTGCGCAGTAAACTCTGAATAACAATCCGACAGTAGGTTAGGTTCGATCCTCACTAAAGTTAATTTTAAAAAATGTTTCATTGAAGAAAATGTTTTGGGGTCACTGCCACATAAACCGTATTAAAATGGAATTTAGAGATTCGCTCTTTCGGTATCTAGAGAGTTTGGGTTTGTTTACCATGTTAATCATAATAATTATGAATTAATTATGCTAGAAATGTGTGATAATTTTCATTGTGTACGAGCTAGAACCTAAGAAAATCCTCTCTTTTTCTTTTTCGTCTGGGGGTGCTGCAGTTCCGCAACTCCTTAGCACCGGCCGCGCCTGTCCACAATATACACGACACCAGCCCCCTTTGCGATTAAAAAATGATGCCAAATGGGGCTATATTAATTCCTGAAGATAATTCTTCAAAATAATTCCTGAAGAAAAATTTCGATAAGCACTTTACCAGTATCACCGACTTCAGTAGATTGATTGATAAGGCGTCGGACTTGGAACCTGGAGGTCGGTGGTTCAAGTCTCAAGTTCAGCGTAGATTTATAGTAAAGCGAGTTTGAGTAGTTGTGACATCACTAAAGTGATTAACACAAATGTGATAACCAGTTGAGCAGTATTTGTCCCGGTATGTCTCGGTAGCTCAGTGGTACATAAAGACAATCTATGAATCCAGAGATTCCGGAGGTCGCGGGTTCGAAACCCACCCGGGACATGACAAGTTATCCTCCCATCATTTGGGATTTTTACCACATAATAGTACGTCTTGGGCTTACAGCTGGAATAATGGGACTCATTATCCTAAATGGGCATGGGCAGTACAAATGAGGCGATATTATTATTATAATTTAACAAAATCATTCGAGATGTCTTTGTGGTGTGGTGTGTGGATCATCCTGTATATGTTTCTCTCCTTGCTTTCTTGTACAAGGGATAAGCAGGGAAGATGCACACATTAAAATCATACTGAAAATAATAATAGAGACCCCACGTTATAAATAAAGCTCTGTATGGCTTTATTATGCCTTAATATCCATTGCATTTCTTTGTTCTCCTCCTTATTCCTCCCTCTCCCTCTTTCCTATTTTTCTCTCTCTTTCTTCCTCTCCCTATTTACTCTCTCTCTCTTTCTATTCTCTCTCATTTTCTCTTTCTCTCCTTTCTCTCTCTCTGTCCCTTTCCCTCTCTCTCTCTCTCTCTCTCTCTATCTCTCTCTCTCCCTGTCCCTCCCTCTCCCTCTATATCTCTGTTTATCACTCTCTTCTCTTCCTCTCCCTCCCTCTTCTTTCTGTGCTTTATAGTATATTAGTAAAGTTATTTCTACGCATTTTCCTCCTTAACTTCTTCAAATATTTCGACATTCTGATCCTTAATACTTTTCTCGGTTCTTTTTCTTTTCCATTATTATCGACTTATCCTCGCTTTGTCTCTTCTCTCTCTCCTTTCATCTATTACATTATTCTGCCTCATCATCATTTCAACAGCTTGGATTCTCAAGCTTTCCATAATTATCCTATTTTCACCCTCTTCCTCTCCTTTTCTCCATAGCTTCTTCCTCTATCTCCTTCTTTCTCCTCCTTCTCTTTCTCCTTCTGTTTCTCCTCCTCCTCCTGCTCCATTTTCTCCTCCTCCTCTTCCTTCTTCTTCTTCATCTCCTTCTCCTCCTTCTCCTCCTCCTCCTCCTTCTTCTCCTACTCCTCATCCTTCTTCTCCCTCCCCCTCCTCTTCCTCCTCTTTCTGCTCCATTTCCTCCTCCTCTTTCTTCTCTTTTTTCCTCTTATTTTCAGTTCAGCTTCTCCACAACTTTTCCTAATGATACTCCCTATCCCTCTCCTTTTCTATCTCTTTCTACTGCCCTACCTTCTCTCTCATCTTTCTCCCCCTCCGCTTCATAACTCATTTTCCGAGTTGCCTCCCCAGACTAATTTCCAGGCAACACATGTTGATAATAGCCGTTTCATTTTTCTTCCTTTTTTTAATTTTCAAGGATTTTGTTTTTAAATTAGAATAAGGTTTGATAATTTGGTAGCACGAAAATGTGAGAGAGGGAAGGGGAGAGAGACATTAAAAGTGAGGTATTGGGAGAGAGGGAGATAGAAGGAGAAACAAATGGCAGACCATCCTTCTTTGCTTCAAAAAATCTAGAACCTTTTCCCAGCATAGTGCTCCTTCGAGAAATCCTTTTCGTGAAAAATGTTCACTTTTGGAAGCAATGTTAGAGATTGACCAATGTCCCGGCTGGGTTTCGAACCCTTGAGCTCTGGATTACCAGACGGACGCGACAGAAAAAATATTTTTTTGCTCCGATTTCAATTTTGGTTTCATGTTCGTCTGTCGGTCTGGGGTAGTTTTTACAAGGGGGGGAGGGGGTTGTAGAAAAGGCATGAACAGACGAGTAGGAGGGTAATTACTTCTTGCAGACGCATTAAGATGCAGTCAACCCCGCCCCTCTCTCTCTCCTTCTCTCTCCCCCTCTCTCTCTCTCTTCTCTCTCTCTCTCTCTCTCTCTCTCTCTTCACCTCTCTCACTCCCTCCTTCCCTCCCTCTACTTATTACCATCTGAACGCGCAGCTTTGTATTATATTTCTTAAACAAAGCCTAATGGGTTTCGATGGCACTAAAAAATTCCTGATGGCTCTTCCTATAGTTTTCTTGCTTCTCATAGTCAGAGATAATTGCGTCATTATCAGTTCTAATGCCTTTAGGCTCTGTCTGTGGCAAGTCTTAAATTCTGTCAGTAAGATTACACAAGTGGAAATTGTAATTTACTTTTGTTGGAGGCTTGTTTTGTTTAATTGTAGAATAATTTTCTTGTAGGTTGTAATTGGTGACTTGTTTTTGTATGAATTGCCTACGTGACAATTTTAATTATTATTCCTGGATTTTTTGATAGACTGTATCTGTATATCGGTACTAGCAGGCCGCTAGGGTCCATGACCTTCAGAACACTCATTTTGTAAAACAAAGTTATGGTAAAATAGGCTCTTTACAAGAAATACTATCATATGAAAATTGATCAATTGATTTTTTTTTTATTACATGTAAGAACTTTACAATTACTCAAAATGACCTAACTCATTAGCTTCATCGATAAGGCGGCGGACTTGTAATCTGGAGATCGGTGGCTCAAGCCCCAAGTTAAGCACAAATTTATTTTGAGAAGTTGTGATTCCGTTACCTTACACTCTGCCGCGCTGTCTCTTTCTTTGTACTATAGGCGTTCTTCACACCTCGGCCGAGGTGTTTGATATCCGATTGTGATCAACACAAAAATGATATTTAAAAAAAATTAAAAAAAAAAGTTTACGAGTCCGCTATCTTATCCATGGAGCTACTGTGGTTTGTAGGAAACAAGTAAATACAAACTGTGTTTTCAAAATGGCCTTTTTTGCACGTTCTGCTGGTAGTACGGGTAATCTGTGGCTTTCTTGGAACTGGTCAAGGAATTTTCAACCCTAATTAGTTTTTAATTACTACCCACGGTCTTCTGGTGTCCTCATTTGGGAGAGAAATAGAGGGAGAGAGAGAAATGGGAAGAAGAAGAGATAGCAATAGCGATGGATGGAACAATATTGGAATTGAGAAAGAAGAAAGAGCAAATAAAGGTACAGAGAAATAAGATAGAGAGAGAAAGAGAGAGAGGGAGAGAAAGAGACAGAGATTAAGATAGATAGATATAAAAAAGAGAGAAAAAATAAAAAGGAAGAAAAAGAAAAATAAAAAGAAAAGAGGAAGAAATACAGAAGAACAGACAGAGAGATAGAGAGAGAGAGAGAGAGAGCGATTTATGAAAGAAAGAGGAAGAAAGGAGGAAGAGAGGCAAAGAGGAATTAGGAAATGTTAGAAATATAAAGGAAAGAGAGAGGCAAAGAGAAATTAAAGGAAATGTTAGAGAGGAATCAAGAGAGAAAGAAAAGATGTTAGAGAAAGAAAAGATGAGAATCAAAGAGGAATCAAGGGAAATGTTAGAGAAAGAAAGGAAAAAGGAATCAAGAGAAATATTTGAGAGAGAAAGGATGAGAATCAAAGACGAATCAAGGCACATGTTAGAGAAAGAAAAGATGAGAATCGAAGAGAAATCAAGGGAAATGTTAGAGAAAGAAAGGAAAGAGGAATCAAGAAAAACGTATCTCTTCTTCAGATGTTTCCAAAGTTGGAATCGTTCCTAAAACTTTGCAAATTTGGTGCCAAAAAGATTAAGAGCGGAAGATTTATGTGTGGAATAGAATAGAGTGGAAAGTAACTGAATGCGGAATGCAAAGAGTAATTCATGAGTTTTTAAATATGGTTTGAATGTTTAATATTAATGTAGAAATTATATTATAGTCAATACTGTTATAGTCACAAGATGGGTTTTCCTTTTTTGGTAACAATTTATTTCGATTTGGAAACAAAAAAAGCTTTCTCAGAAGCTTTAGCTTAGGAACAGGTACATACAGCTGTATGTCATCTTGTTATTAAGGAAATAAATAAATTAAAAAAAAGTAAAATTGTAGTACAGTCAAACCTGGATACCTCTAAGAGAACTTTTTATTTGAAACATATTCACAACTTAAGTTGTAGTTTTATTTATAATTTTTACAAGGAGATCATACATACATGGATACAAATTTACAAATATGGATGTTTTTTTATATATAGAAAATACAAAATTTACAACTCAGGAAATTTAGAGAGAAAAAAAAGAGAGAACTGGATCTAAGAGAACAAGTAGTGCTTTATTTAGACTGTCAGCGCAAGACAGGTAGTCCCATTATGACAACAGTTTCCCAATTTCCAACAGTTTTAGAGATACATTTCCAGGTTAAGTTTACCGCTTAACTTGATATGCTGTGTTTTAAAGCAACCTTCAAATATGTGGGCAGCACCGTTTTACAATAAAACTGTATCTCTCATATCCAAAATTCCAGGCGGATGAAAGAGAGATTTGGTGATTTTGAAATTTAGAGAACGCTTTTTGGAAGAGGATCTGATATCTTTTTTTACTATACATAAATAACTTACTGTACAAGTACTGATTGAAAATTTGTTCTCTTTGTTCCAGGTATGTGTAAAACAGTTTCTGATTCGACATGAACAATATCTACTGCAACAATATTGGTTTGTACATTTTTCATTGTAAGTTTTCTGTACTTGGGTGTTCGGGGTCCACTCATACCTCGTGAGGAATAATGAGTTGCTGCTTTAATGTTAGCAGCGACCAATGTCGGAATTATAGGCAGCAACAAAAAAGATACTAGGATAACAAAGATACGGTAAAGTCCTATAATTATGCACTACGCACTAAAAATTGTGATATTGATACACAAAGAAACACATTATTATTATTTTTATATTGTAAGTTTTTTATACTCAACTTAAATGGGAGTTGTAACACATCAAATAAATTGACTTTGAGGTGTTGATTACGAACTTGATATTTATTTTTCGTTAGCTGTTACCGTTCATTAACCAGTGGTTTACTTTGATTTGGTTTCGATTCAAAAGGAAAGTCGTGTGGTGTCACTCTAGTTTATTTTACTTTCGAAATAAATTTGTTTAATTTTCACATATCTTTTTCATCTTCATTATACTCGTACTATTCAAATAATTTACTTTATTAAACATAAAAATTATTCAGGACATCATCATTTGGAAGATAACCCAAAACCCTTGCAGCATTGCCTCGTTGAACTGCAAGGCTTATCTGTTGCAGCAAATAATTTCCCGATCTTGGGTCTCCAGTCTTTTTTACAATGGATCTTTGCGGTTCTTCTAGCCATTGTTTAGCTTCTTTACAAATCGGCCCCATGCTATTCTACATTATTTTGCTTTGAACGTTGATTTCTCGAGGCGAATTATAAAACAGGATTAATTTTAGCTAGACCGTCCCTTAAGTCAGGCTATAGTGCGCTGTAATTGGTTGAAACTCTGAATTGAGGAAGGCTTATCTTGAATTTAATCCTTTTTGGTTCAATCTTAGCGACAATAGACAAGATAAAGATAATGAACATAAAATGATACATAGCTATAACCATCAGAATGTCTATCCCTCTTTCTTCTTTATTATTATTTCATCCCTCGTTCTTTTTCTAAACTAAATTCTTTTTTTTTCCTTTTCATTCGCCAATTAATTCAGTGCACAGTTTTCTTTATTTCGTACTCCATAATATAACTTGGCGCAAAATTGTGACATGTTCCCCTGACATATTCGTTATCTGCGGAAGAAATAAATCCCGAGATTCTTAAGGGTAAAGAGATTCATCTTCCCAGATACTTTGTATATCAGTATCTAGATAACTTGGTATCTCAGTGTCGTGTCTTGCTCTGCATTTGAGGTATTGGTGTTTTTTTTTTTTTTTTTTTTTTTTTTTTTTTTTTTTTTTTAACGTCGCTTTGTCAAAACATCAGTTGTTAGCTCAGCTTCGGAAAACTCTTTGTCAAATCATTTGCATAACATTTTTATTCTCGTAATGCTGCCACTCTTTGTTACTGATAATTGTATACACTCAATTTTCCTCATGACAAATAAATGAGCATGCAAAGTAGAAAATACAAGTCTACGAGAAAAAAACATTCTCAGTACAAAATAAGTTAAGTTATCATATTTTTGTGTTCATCACTTGCGTGACATCACAACTACTCAAACTCGCTTTACTAAATCCACGCTGAAACCGGGACTTGAACCACCGACCTCCAGGTTACATGTTCGCCGTCTAATCGATCAAGCTACTGAGGTCGGTTTGTCAGTACAAAATATCACGTAGGTGTTTCTTTCTTCCTAATAGAAAGGAAGTACGAGTAAGTGTGATTTGCTCTTGAAAACAGGCTCTAAAAGGGTGTTTTTTAGTGCCCGAAGCCTCAGGAACACATGAAAAATTGCTGTTCAATTATCTCATTATTCTTCGTTGAATAGCTTCAACTTGTGACGGACGGCATACAATGAAAAACCTTTCTTCTTAAAACTCGAAAATAAAAACAGAGTCGCCACTGGTGGTACATTTCCGGAAGCCCAACTATTCGTAAGGAGATAAACGCCGGAGACAAGACACTGCAGGCAGACAGTGGCGGGGGAATGATTTAGTGGATGTGACAGTCCCTCCTTCTCGTTCAGTAAGACCCGCCCTTCCTCCCCTCCTCTCTCAGTAAACCCCACCCTCCCTCCCCTCCTCTCTCAGTAAGTCCCGCCCCAGCTTCGCTTCTCCAACGCCCCTTTCATGTTGACGGAGGACAAATATGTTGACTCCGGGCACAAATATGTCCGCCTCTCTTGATTTAGTGCGGAATGTCGAGATTGTCGTGCTTTTGTTCTGTGTCCTCTTGCAAAGGTCAGATCTGGGCTGGGAGGGGGTGGAGGTTAAGGAGGAATGTATGTTTGAGAGGAGGTTAAGAAGGAGGAGGAAGAGGAAAAGCTAGAGGAGGAGAAGGAGGAAGAAAAGAAGGAAGAAGAAGAAAGAAGAAGAGAAGGAGGAGGAGAGGAACTTAAGAAGAAGGAGGAAAAGAAGGAAGAGGAAGAGAAGAAGAAGGATGAGAAGGAGAAAAAGGTAGAGGTTGAGGAGAAATGTATGTTTGAGAGGAGGTTAAGAGGGAGGAGGAGAGGAATTTAAGAAGAAAAGAAGGAGGAGGAGGAAGAAAAGAAGAAGGAGAAAGAGGTAGAGGTTGAGGAGGAATGTATGTTTGAGAGGAGGTTAAGAAGGAGAAGATTTCGTCTAGAGGGTGAGGAGAGTTTTGGAAGGAAGCTGGAGGAGGTAAAGAGGAGAAGTTGGAGGTTAAATAGAAAGGGAGGCTGTGGAGGAGGCGACATTGGAGTCAGGGGTCAAGAGGGTGAGGAAAGGTTTAGAAGGAAGCTGGAGGAGGTAAGGAGGAGAGGTTGGAGGTTAAATAGAAAGGGAGACTGAGTAAGTGGAGACATTGGAGTCTGAGGTCTACAGGGTGAGGAGAGGTTTAGAAGGAACCTGAGGAGGTAAAGAGGAGAGGTTGGAGGTTAAATAGAAAGGGAGGTTGTGGAGGAGGCGACATTGGAGTCTGGGGAGGGATTTGGCTACAGTTCTGACTCCATTTCCTGCGGGGACAAGTGATCTTGTTTTGCCTGTGTTCTTACTTAAGACGTATTGCTTGTACGCGTAGTCTTGCTGAGTTAGGACAAAGATATACAGTCCTGTTTTATTTACTTTTGCTGACTCGAGAACGGTCATGTTGCAATGTACCCCTAAATTGGCATGGTTCTGGGAAATAGACATATTATGTAAACTGTCATTATTATATAATATATATATTTGAACCATTTACTTGTCATGTATTAAATAAATAAATAAAAATGAAATAATGATGTCCAAGCTTCAAAATCCAGAGCAAACTGAATATCTATTTCTAATATTTGTTTGTTCATAATCAGGCGGTGGGAACATGTTTTGGGGGTGCTGCCACATAAACCGGACTAAAACAGGATTTTCGGAATTGCTTTTTCAGTATCTCAAGTGTTTAGTTTGTAAACCCATGCTAATCATAATAATTATTCTAGAAATGTGTAATAATTTTCATTGTGTACGAGCTAGGACTTGAGAAAATCCTCCCTTTTTCTTTTTTGTCTGGGGGAGCTCCTTAGCACCGGCCGTGTCTGATCATAACAGGGAATCTCTTCTTACCTATAAAGTAAAAAGTTGTCTGTTCTTCATATACATACTCATAAGCCACAAAGTGAAAAAAAAACAGTTGTGAAACACTCATCTTTAATAAATTTAATTATAAAATAATCAAGAAGTAGCGCGTAAAAAATTCTTCAATTTTAATCTCTTCATCTTATAAAATAAAATAATAAATTGAATTTTCGGCGGATAATAAAGATATGTAAACAGATAACATAAATATGTATAATAATTCCACTGCATTTCTCACTCCTACAATTGTTAATTCCTTCTCCCTACCTCTTTATCCCTCCCTCTCTTTCCAAAATTCTCCGGAGCTCTTAAGGAATTAATTAGGATTAAAAACAATAAATAATAATTTCTAAATAATGGAAAAACTCTGCCAGGCGTGAAAAGGAAGGTAGATGCAAGAAGAGGATATCTTTGGTGTTCTTGAGAGACGGATTTGGGGAGGGAGGGAGAGGAGATTTGGGGATGGAGAGAAGGATTTGGGGAGGGAGGGAGAGGAGATTTGGGGATGGAGAGAAGGATTTGGGGAGGGAGGGAGAGGAGATTTGGGGAGGGAGGGAGAGGGGTGACTTTGGGAGGAAGAAAGAGGAGATTTATGGAGGGAGAGAACTTGGGGAGGAGAGAGGAGATTTGGGGAGGCAGGGAGAGGAGATTTAGTGAGGGAGAGAGAGGTGACTTGAGGAGGGATAAAGAGGAGATTTAGGGAGGGAGAGAAGGATTTGGGGAGGGCGAAAGAGAACATTTGGAGAGGGAGAGAGAGGTGATTTAGGGAGGGGAAATATAGGGAAGGAGAAGATTCAAGATGAATAGAGAGAGAGAGATGAGAAGAGAGATGAGAAGAGGAATGATTTTCTGAAGGTTTTTCAAGAGGAAAAAAGAAGTATTTTATGGTGAGAGAGAGAGAGACTGAGAGAAGGGAGAGAGAGAAGGGAGAGAGAGAGTGAGAGAGAGAGGGAGAGAGAGAGAGAGAGGGAGAGAGAGAGGGAGAGAGAGGGAGAATTAGAGAAGGGAGAGAGAGAGAGAGAAAGGAGAGAGAAAGAAGGGAAAGAGAGAGGAAGGGAGGGACAGAGGGAGTTAAAGAGGAAGACAAAATTTCTGAACCGTGTTGAGCAAAATATTTTTTTTTTTTTTAATGAAAATAATTGAAATATTCTCTCTTCTTAATCCAAGCGAATTTTTGTTGTTGTTGTTGTTATTCGAAAACAAGCGTGTTTTGTACGGTCAACAGCGTGGACACGTCTTGGATAGGACGTGATTGTTTGGGGGTGGGATGTGGTACACTTTTTCCTGATATACTCTGCGATTTGAATTTGAGTGGGTGAGATGTGGAGGTCCGTGAAGATAGCACCCGACATTGAAGCTAGAATTTTGTACCACCTACCATAATAATGTACTAATTATGTACTGTTAGGAAAAACAAACCCCGAATTTTGTACTCCAACCGTAACCCCAGGAGAGAGGTTGAAACATGTCGGGTGCTAACTTCACGCTAGCACCCGACATTGAAGCTAGAATTTTGTACCACCTACCATAATAATGTACTAATTATGTACTGTTAGGAACAACAAACCCCGAATTTTGTACTCCAACCGTAACCCCAGGAGAGAGGTTGGAACATGTCGGGTGCTAACTTCACGATTTTAACCGATGGAGCTAGAATATTGTACCGCATACCAAAATAATCTCTGAATTATGTACTCCTAGGAACAACAAACCCCGAATTTTGTACTCCAACCGTAACGCCAGGAGAGAGGTTTTAACATCGAAAAACCCACCCCCCGCCTCGCCTATTGAAACGCAAATCAGATGCAGAACTGTATGGAACCCCGTGCCTCTCTCATTGAAACGAAGCGATGGGAGCAGAGGTGCGGGGGGACTCCACGTTGTTCTCATGAATTAAACCATAGGTTCTCAAACGGTGGTACTCGGGGCAATTTCAGATGGTACGGGAAGCCATTTTCAGTTGTACACAAAATATGATAAAATTTTGACCACAAAGACCGTGAAAGATAATATATGTTTAACACTAGTAGTTAAGTTGATTTTTTGATGAAAATCAATATCAAGTCTCCACAAAAAAATAATAAAAGCCCTACTACCCTTTGTTACCACATAATTATATGTGCGAATCTGGCTTTTCATGTTGTATTTGTAAAACACAAATATATCCTCTGACATTCGCGTTAAAATGAGTAACATTCAACCTGATTAGACCGACCTAAGTAGTTTAATCGATAGGGCGGCGGACTTGTTACCTGGAGGTCGGTGGTTCAAGTAAACAGTAATAGGTATACAGAGTATGCCATTATGTTATTACCGATAAGGCAGCGGACTTGTAACCTGGAGGTCGGTGGTTCAAGTCCCGGTTTCAGCATAGATTTAGTAAAGCGAGTTTGAGTAGTTATGACATCACGAAAGTGATTAACACAAGAATGATAGCTAATAAAGTAACATTCAGCCTGATATTGATGCAATTGTTTCTGAGAAGAGTAGGTATATAATATGCAATCTCACAGAATTTAGATAGGTAGACCTCTCAATTTTTTTTTCGTCGCAGATAATTCAGATGCAGGCGTTGCTGAAGAAGATAAACAATCGTTTATTGATGTGACGTTTAATATAAGCTCACATTGCTTTGGTAGGTATGTACCTACCTTATTTTTTACCTTCAGCTTCTTTGTGGAACTGTGTTAAGTACGATATTATGTAATAAATTATCATATTTGTGCTATTCACTTTCGTGATGTCACAACTACTCAAACTCGCTTTACTCAATCTATGCTGAAACCGGGACTTGAACCACCGACCTCCAGGTTACAAGTCCGCCGCCTTATCGGTAATAACATAATGTCATACTCTGTATACCTATTACTGTTTACTTTTATAATAAATCATAAATCACTTCTGAAATTTTCAATTTTATATTTTCCTTTTTCCTAACAAACGGAACATTGTGAACACAGATTTTCCAAACGTCGCCGTCGTGGGTTCGAATCCAAGTGAGGACATGACAAATACCTTCTGTTCGGAATTCTTATCACAGGATCTTGGCTTGCTGCTGGGAAAATGAGACTTTAATAGTTCTAATTCGGCAGTATAAACAAGCCGATATTATTATTATTATTTATATAATTACATGCTATGATTAAGTAATAGTCAAGGTGGCAGAGTGAGTTAGCGCGCTAGGCCAATACGCACGGTGACCTGGGTTCGATCCCCAGCGAGGTAGGATTTTTTCTGCTCTGTACTTAGAAGTTCGGGGTCCACTCATATATACCTCGTGAGGAAAAATGAGTAGCTCTTTTGATGTGAAACAGCGACCAGTGGCGGAATTATAGACAAAAAAAATCGTACAAGATATTGTATATTAAAGTGGTAAAGTCCTCTGTAGCAAATAATAATAATTGCAACTTTACGGTTGCTAGATAAGGTTTATCTAGCTTTATTTGGGGGAGCGGTTCCTGTTTTTGACTTATCCGCCTCCCTGTTTTTGACTTTTTCTTGTTATCATCCTGTGTGTTTTCTGTGATCATGTTGTTATCTTCCTGCTAATTTAACCACAGGAAGATACATTTAATTTGTATTCGTGTCTTTGTTTGTTGGGCAGTTTGAGTTAAGTCATTGTCTAGTCAGTGTTGTATATTGTATGTTGAGTCATGTTTCTGTAATAGTCGTGTTACCTGTGGAGAAAGTAGAAGCATTTTTACTAGGCATTCCTAGTTACATAGTTTATGATAGAAGAAAAAATATAAGCATTAGGAAGGTTTTTGTACCTTTCCTTTCGATGGTATTTCTGTGAAAATATTCACACCAGCTCATTGTTATCAAGATACAAATTCATGATTTCCAAACCACCCTTAGTGACAATTTCATATTTTCTTGACTATTTCTTGAACCATGCAGAATCTGAGTGAATCTGCCTATCTCTCTCTCTCTCTCTCTCTTCTCTCTTTCTATCTCTTTTTCTCTCTCTCTCTCTTTCTATATCTCTTTCTCTCTCTCACTCTCTTCTCTCTTTCTATCTCTATTTTTCTTTCTCTCTCTCACCCTCTTCTCTCTTTCTATCTCTATTTCTCTTTCTCTCTCTCACCCTCTTCTCTCTTTCTATCTCTATTTCTCTTTTTCTATCTCTATTTCTCTTTCTCTCTCTCTCTTCTCTCTTTCTGTCTCTCTCTCTTTTATCTCTTTCTATCTCTCTTTCTCTCTCTCTCTTCTCTCTTTCTATCTCTATTTCTCTTTCTCTTCTCTCTTTCTATCTCTATTTCTCTCTCTCTTCTCTCTTTCTATCTCTAAAAAACATAGGAATGAAAAATAGTTTATTTACTAATTACCTCTGGATGGTAGAACTCAGATAACAAAGATTGGACAAACAATGAGTGAAGAAATTTCTATCGAAGACGGCTTGGTGACCGGTGGGATAAATAGCCCTGGATGGTATAATATTTACACTCATGATGTAAAATACCTAAATCTTCAGAGTAAATTAAAAATGTTCGCGGATGATTCATGCATCATATCGATCCACAAAAGTCTCGAGATTGCAGTAAAGACGGCACAACATGATTTCATAAAATTACAAATTTTTTTTACAATAATGACATATTCATTAATCAAAGTAAAACGGAGACCATGGCGATGGGAACAGCAAAAGGCATATCAGAATTAAATAACTATAAAATAAAATGTCATACTAGATCATGTTTATTTACAGAGATGTACATAACCAATAACTGTCAGTGCCCATATATTGAGTACACTGATAGTTGTAAATATCTCGGGTTAATATTGACAACTGCTTCAAGATGAAAACTCATGTAAACATGCTCTGTAAAAAAATGAGGATCGTCAATTACCAGCTACGCAAAGGAAATGTCCAGTCACTCTCATGTAAAATAAAATCATTGATTTATTATTCACTTGTTGAATCTATCCTGAGACATGGAGTGACGATCTATACCTATGCACCAGCTTACATTTTGGAACCGTTAAACAGTATACAGAGGAAAATAATAAAATACCTTTTTCATAATAATCGCAACGTGCAAAAGTTCTTAACGCCCGAGCAATTATCAAAACTGGTATAACTGACACAAAATTTCAATAACCCGCGATTCAGAAGAAAAATCGAAATAACGTATAAGCTCCGAAAACAAGACTTTATTATGAGTCAAGCGTTTACGAAATATGTGGAACGAGTTTTATCTTATACCGTACCAAAATTGCTAAATAAATATTGCGAAAATTTTATAGACGAGGAAAACTTAAATATAGTAAAAGAGAAACTAAAAGCTATACTTTTGGAATAATAGATAATTATTTATCTATTTTTTTCCATTAATACATTTTATTTAATCATTACTTCATGTACATAATATATTAAGCCACCTACCTTCGAATTCGAATTTTTATTCATCCAATACAATTTCTTTAATTTATTTAATCATTTTTTCATGTATCTAAGCCATTTTTGAACATTCTTACTTTTTATTATAATTTAATTTTGTTTTATACTTATTTAGATTAACCTGAAGAAGAGAACCGTCACCGCAGAAGTTACTTGTTAGCTTAGGTGATGTATCCATGTATGTACCAATTATGTAAAATAAAGTAAACCCATTCAAATTCAAAATTCTATTGCTCTTTCTCTCTCTCTCTCTCTTCTATCTTTCTCTTCTCTCTCTCTCTCTCACCTCTCTCTGTCACCTCTATTCTCTCTCTCTCTCTTCTCTCTAGCTCTCTCTCTTCTCCCTCTCTCTCTATCACTCTTTCTCTCTTCCTCTCTCTGTCTTTCTCTTTCTCTTTCTCTTTCTCTCTCTCTCTCTCTTCTCCCTCTCTCTCTCTCTTCTCCCTCTCTCTCTATCACTCTTTCTCTCTTCCTCTCTCTGTCTTTCTCTTTCTCTTTCTCTCTCTCTCTCTCTCTGTCACTCTCTATCGGGTGCCAACTTCACGCCGGACCAACATGTACAAAGTTCCAAGTATTTTTTGAACTTGCCCTACAACTGCATTGCATGGTCATATCACGACGGGGGTGTTACCCTCATTTGTAGGAAACTCACAAACCTGCTACCCATATTAACCTCACCCAGCTTGGGTTGGGTGAGATTAATGTGTTAAGCAACATTAAACAACGTTTACCTCGCTAAACGTTGCGTAACCTCGGTGATCCTGAGAGAACTGGTGCATTCAACGCGCCAGCGACGCCACGCTGGCAATTTGGAGTTTAATGTTCCTGAAATATATTATGTCACAACTTGGTGGGTAGCGCTGAATTATAGGACTATACCACCTTAATATACAATATCTTGTACAATTTTTGCCTATAATTCCGCCACTGGTCGCTGTTTCACATCAAAAGAGCTACTCATTTTTCCTCAAGAGGTATATATGAGTGGACCCCGAAAATCTAAGTACAGAGCAGAAAAATCCTACCTCGCTGGGGATCGAACCCAGGTTACTGTGCGTGCAATGCCTAACTCACTCTGCCACCTTGACTACTACTTAATCATAGCAAGTAATTATATAAATAATAATAATAATATCGGCCTGTTTATACTGCCGAATTAGGACTATTAAAGTCTCATTTTCCCAGCAGCAAGTCAAGATCATGTGATAAGAATTCCAAACAGAAGAAATCTTGTCATGTCCTCACTTGGATTTGAACCCACGACGGACGTTTGGAAAATCTGTGTTCACAGTGTTCCATTTGTTAGGAAAAAGGAAAATATAAAATTGAAAATTTCAGAATCGATTTATGATTTATTATAAAAGTAAAGAGTAATAGGTATACAGAGTATGACATTATGTTATTACCGATAAGGCGGCGGACTTGTAACCTGGAGGTCGGTGGTTCAAGTCCCGGTTTCAGCATAGATTGAGTAAAGCGAGTTTGAGTAGTTGTGACATCACGAAAGTGAATAGCACAAATATGATAATTTATTACATAATATCGTACTTAACACAATTCCACCAAGAAGCTGACGTTAAAAAATAAGGTACGTACATACCTACCAAAGCAATGTGAGCTTATATTAAACGTCACATCAATAAACGATTGTTTATCTTCGTCAGTAACGCCTGCATCTGAGTTATCTGCGACGAAAAAAAATGGAAAGGTCTACCCTATCTACATTATGTGAGATTACCTACTCTTCTCCGAAACAATTGCATCAATATCAGGCTAAATGTTACTTATTTTAACGCGAATGTCAGAGGACACAGTCATCTAACTTACTCCTATACTTGTTTTTCAAATCATTTGAGAAAAGCCAAATTCGCACATGTACCTAAATGGTAACAAAGGGTAGTAGGTACAATTTTGTGCACCTGAAATTGTCCCGAGTACCACTGTTTGAGAACCTATGGTTTAATACGTGCACCGACAACGTGAAGTCCCCCCACACTTCTGCTCCCATCAGTGCGTTGCAATGGAAGAGGTGAGGTGCAGGGTTCCATGTAGTTCTGTATGTGATTTGCGTTTCAATAGGCGAGGCGGGGGTGGGTTTTTCGATGTTAAAACCTCTCTCCTGGCGTTACGGTTGGAGTACAAAATTCGGGGTTTGTTGTTCCTGGGAGTACATAATTCAGAGATTATTTTGGTATGCGGTACAATATTCTAGCTCCATCGGTTAAAATCGTGAAGTTAGCACCCGACATGTTCCAACCTCTCTCCTGGGGTTACGGTTGGAGTACAAAATTCGGGGTTTGTTGTTCCTAGCAGTACATAATTAGTACATTATTATGGTAGGTGGTACAAAATTCTAGCTTCAATGTCGGGTGCTAGCGTGAAGTTAGCACCCGACATGTTTCAACCTCTCTCTTGGGGTTACGGTTGGAGTACAAAATTCGGGGTTTGTTGTTCCTAACAGTACATAATTAGTACATTATTATGGTAGGTGGTACAAAATTCTAGCTTCAATGTCGGGTGCTATCTTCACGCACCTGAGATGTGGGACACCTGATTTACACTCTAATTAGAATAAAAACGGGCTGTTAAAATATCGACTGAATATTTTTAACAAGAACAATTTCATCTTTGTGGTTGTCTCTGTAGAAACTCTTGGACCTTGGGGAGAAGAAACAATGAGATCAATTTACAGCGTTGACAGCATATGTCAAGTGCAAGTGGTTAAGGCGCTAGTCTGGTAATTCAGGTAGCGTAGGAATTCGTTGGTTCGAATCCCACCCAGTGCATGAATTTTTCCTCAATTAATGTGAGCTTGTGACCCCATAATAATAAAATTCTGAGGGTTAGGTGCTAGAAAATGCTTCGAGCATTAACCTCGCCTGGTGATTACTTTCCACTAAAGAGTATTATTATTTTTTTTTAACTGTATAGGTAAACAAAATACTGGAGAACAGACGTCTCCACGGCTCCGGAATTTCATGGCTACGAAATACAAAAGGCTGTTAAAAGCTCATCTTATTTTTAAGAAAAAAAAAAGATATCCAAGTACCCTTGAAGAGTATCTTGTACAAGTATCCAGGCAGGAATTTTATCACTTTTGACACCAGTCAGGCGAATTATTCTGGCCATCAAGTAAGAGATACTGTAAACTACTTGACACGAAGCACAGAAAAAATATCAAGTTTCAAAAATTGAAAAATAATTTAGTTAAAATTGAATAATTAAGTAAAGAATTTCCTCTATACGAGAGGAGATACTGTTCTCAGATATTTTACTTTATTTTGGGGAAATTAATTAAGGGTCATTAGCATAATTTTTACAAAATTATGAACAAATTGAGAGAGAAAGAGGAAGAAAGAGAGAGAGAGAGAGTAAAAAAATACTGCCCGATTAGGACCATTGAGTCCCATTATTCCAACTCACAAACCTGCTACCCACCTTAACCTCACTAAGCCTGGGTAGGGCCGGAATGGCAGCATCACGAAGTCTTCACCTCGCAGGACGTTGCATAACTTCGGTGATCCTACGAGACCCGGTGCATTCAACGCGCCATCGACGCTGGCGAACCTTCTTATTTCTAAATTCTGCTAATATAGATGATCAAACCGGCCTAAACACGGGCCGAGACACTACGCATCGGACAGAACACAGGGGAGGAATATTAAGCGGATGAAATGGGGGAACTATTCAGTGAAGGTAAAAATGTTGGGAGAGAGGAGTCTGGAGGGACAGCGAAAGGTAAAAGAGATATTAGGGGAAGGTGTGTGGGAGAAAGACAGAGAGTCGAGGGACAAAAAAAGGGGGAAAATTATATTTCCCTGTGTCTCGGAGGTATTTCCATAATTTCCCCCCCAGTTAATATTTACATAAGACAAGATTTATAAAGGGGGGTGTCTTTTATTTCCCATCTCTTCTGGGGAGGGGGGGGGGAGGAAAGGGAGGAGGGAGAAGGAGGAAGGAGGGGTAGAGGTAGGGGTGAATGAAGAGATTACGTGAACGGTCTCTAAACAATTCAAGCAGTTGGTGGCTACATCTGTACACCATTTTATGAAGTCCCCCATTTTAGTATGGTTTTTTTTACAACGGTTGTGCATAGTTTATTGAATGAAAAATTTACCTTTCAGCAGAAGAGTATACAATGTGCAGCAGGATTTCAGGAAAATTACAATAGTTTCTCGCGATTTTTTTTGGAAGGGGGAGAAAAAGTTTTCGGCTAGCTTATTTATAAGATACATTTGTATTTATTATTAGTAGTTTAGTCTTAAGCCAGGTATCTTCCATTCTATCCATGTATTCCTTAAGAATATAGGTAGCAATCTTATTTTTAAGAACCTTTGTAAATTGTCCATCACAGACATAAGACAATATTAATTTGGACCTAATAAATAAATGAACTTAACAAACAGTTAATTTTGTAAGATATTATTAAATATCTGCAAACCCGTTGTATTTTTTTAATAATAAATACAACTATATAAATCTATCTATTGAACTTAACAAACAGAAACAAGATCTATGAACTTAAACAAAGACTTTTTCTTTTTTTTCTCTTGCCAACTGTTGAGAAATTAGATAACAAAAAGATAGCTCAAGCAAGACCAGAGAAGAACGTTTTCCATCTTTCAAATAGCGAACCTACTTATCTTATCTGAGTTCACCTCGCTGACATCTCATAATAAATGAAAAATATTTCCAGAAATTTCAAAAAAAAAAAAAAAAAAATTCAGCAAAAAAAAATAATAAGAAAAATTTCTGAGCTCTTCATATTTTTTATGATTTAAGCAAATATTAATCTTGCTTATCTCAGGATCTTTTTTGTTCCATTATTTTCCCATTCAGACGTTATTTTGCAATAAAGGAACAGTTTTTTTATGACATTTTTACTTCCCGTATTTTTACTACCGGTTCTGTTTTTCGTCGACTTCTGTTTTTTGAAATTGCAGCAAAGCAATGTTCTGCATTTTCTATTCTCTTTTTTGTTTCCGGTTATGTTGATTGAAAAATGGAAATTTTTCATAGTATACTCGTATGTATCAGACAGACTCTTGCCAGCCTCCTTGGCGTAACGTTTGTGACTGCTGTCCGTAGTTAAGAGACCCTGAGTTCGATCTTCTGTCGGAGCAGATTTTTCACACAGAAAATTCTGTTTCATCCGTTCATGTGAAGCTGGCATTTCCGGCCCTACCCAGGCTGGGTGAGGTTAATGTGGGTAGCTGGTACGATTCCCAGCGAATGGAGGGTAATTATGTGGTAAAAATCCCAAATGGGAGGATAACTTGTCATGTCCCGCCTGGTTTTCGAACCCACGAATACTGGAATCTCTGTTTTTCCACACTGAGAGGCATACACCCAGACTAACACAAGACACTGCTAAGCACGCGCATATGTATACACTCTCCTGCTCCCGGAAAATTACTGTCGAAAGTTTGGAAAAAGTTTTTCTTTTAATTACATTATCCCCCCCCCCTCCTCTCCTCCTCCCCCTTCTCTCCTCCTTATCCTCCTCCGAGATCCAAGACAGCCCTGGCATGTATGTTTGTGTAACATACATTATGCAAAGCTCAGGTCTGGTGTCAGGGAATGAGGTTGGGAGTGGATTTCAGAGGCAACCTTCGTCGAAAATTGTCACAGAGGTTCACGGTCCCTTGTAAAAAATCTTTATGACACAGGTTTTGTAAAATATTTCAAAAACAATGATACTAATAATAAAACCCTCTAGTGGAAGGTAACCACCAGACGAGGTTAATGCTCAAAGCATTTTCCACCACCTTAACCCTCAGAGTCTTATTATTATGTGGTCACATGCTCAAATTAATGAGGAAAAATTCATGCACTGGGTGGGATTTGAACCAACGGCACCCTACGCTACCTGGATTACCAGACTATGGCGTTAACCACTTGACTATCAGTGCACAAATCATGGTAAAAGTCAATTACTGTGTGCTGTTCTTATTGCTGCTTCGAAATATTATAATAAAGAGAGAGCTAGTTAATTGTGTTATTAACTAGCTCTCTTTGGAGGTCGTAATCCTTCCTTATATTAAAAAAACTGAAACACTAAAAAAAAAAAAAACTTTCTATATTAAAAAACAGCTGAACATTAAAACAAACAGCCTTGCTATTTAAAAAAAAAAAAAAAAAAAAAAACAATTCAACACTAAAACAAATATAATTCTATATTTAAAAAAAAACACTAAAACAAACATCCTTGCATATTAAAAAAAACACATAAACACTAAACCAAACATCAATCTATATTTTTTAAAAACACTGAAACACTAAAACAAACATCCTTGTATATGAAAAAAAACACTTAAACACTAAACCAAACCTGCTTGATCAGAACAGTTTCATCAACATCATCATTATGAAAATTATCATCATCAGGATGGTATTCGCGCCGCTAGAAATGAAGAGTTACGGAGAAGACGTGCCGTGTACCTCTAATAGGCATCACAACCGGGTGGCGTTGAAAAAATGGACATTTCAGTAGAAGCTAACCTCTAGGCGAGGGTAATAACGATAATAATTTGATATAATTCACTAACAAGGATACTTTGTCAAGTAGCTTCATAATGATATAAATGAAAAATTTCAACTGGTCTTCACTTGAATAATTTGGTCACAAACCCAATTTGATAAGGAAAAAATATGCAGTGGGTGGGACTCGAACTAACGGATCCCTACGTGCACTGGTAGTCAAGTGGTTAACGCGCTAGTCTGGTAATCCAGGTAGCGTAGGGATCTGTTGTTTTGAATCTAACGAAGTGCATGAATTTTTCCTCAATCATTTGAGTTTGTGACCACATAATAATAACACTCTGAGGGTTAGGTGGTGGAAGATGTTTTCAGCATTAACTTCGCCTAGTGGTTACCTTCCACTAAAGAGTGTTATTATTATAGCATTTAATAATAATATATCAGTGATATCACGATTGTAATTTACACTAGTATAAGATGAAACTTTTAATCAAACTTTCCTTGTTAGAATTTAGATTTAGAATATTTCAGGATCAAGGTAGGAATTTCACAAAAGTAATACAAAGGATTTTATGTTGGCAATTTTTATGTTGGAGTCTGGCTGGAGGACTATAAACAGGGAGTAGACCAGCACTCGGTCTGGGGGACTATAAACAGGGAGTAGACCAGCAGTCTGGTTGGGGGACTATAAACAGGGAGTAGACCAGCATTGGCTTGGTTCTGAGGGCCCTTGTCAATTATTAGCCTCCTTGTAAAGACAGTGGTAGAAGTGCTGAGTCATTCCTCCACTGTCTGGCTACCATCGTTCACGATGACGCCACCCTGTATACACCTGCTCTAAGTTCGTGAGTCGGGTATATAAATATTTTAAATTACAATTTATTATTATTTTACTACCTCGAAACTTGTTATGCTTTCGCGTAGGCACGAAGAAAAACTTTTCAACTTTCGGGGCTTTTCCGGGGAAGATTTTCGTGTTTGAATTTCTTAATTTTCAATTTTTTGGAAATTTTCGATGACGAAGCAACATGTCTATTCTGTTGTAGCCGAGTCGCATGCTTCACGCGTCTCGATTTTTATTTATTTATATAATTTGGAGTGTGCAATTTTTTACAATTTTTAAACGTCCGCCAAGCGCCCCGCGGATTTTTTATTGTTAAAAAAAAACACCAGAGACTAAAAAATCCAGACTTCAAGATTCGCAGTCATTGGAGACAAAAATCTCAACTAGGAATTTATTTCTAATTTCCAATTATAATTTAATTGGAAATTTTATTATTGCTGAGTGTAATTAAAAACTGAGTTGTTTTGATACAATGATAATTTTCATGAGCGGCTGGGAGCATTATCAGGAAAATTAAACCATTAAATAAATTAAAATAAAGGAAATCTTTTAAAAGTAGCGATAATGAAGACAAAAGCTTTAAAATAATGTGCTTCTTCTTTTATTTATAAAAAATTCCGTCCTCCCTATTTTTAATGCCCCCTTTACTCCCTCCCCTCTCTCTCTCTTCCTACCCATTACATTCTCTCAAAAGTTAGACTTAGCTTAGGAGATTCCTTTTATTGTAAAAATCTTTAAACCAAATAAATGTATTATTCAATTCAATTCAATTCAATTTCTCTCTCTCTCTCTCTCTCTCTCTCTCACACACACACACACACACACACACTTTTCGCTCTCCTTTACTCTCTCTCCTCTTGTCTCTTTCTCTCCTTCTTCCTTCAACAAGAGGATATTATCTCTTTTTGTACTTTCTTCGTATTTCTCTCCCTAGCTCTTTATCTCTCTCTCTCCCCCTCTATCTCTCTCTGTCCCTCTCTCTCTCTCTCTCCCTCCCTCCCTCCCTCTCTCTCCCCCTCTATCCTCCAACATAGCTTCCTCTCTCTCTCTTTCTGTCTCCCCCTCTCTCTCTCTCCCTCTTTCTCTCCCCCTCTCAGACTCTCTCCTCTTTTTCTCGCTCCCATCTCGTAACTCCTTCCCTCTTCTCCCTCTCACTCACACATCTTCCCATTTCTCTCCTCCATATTTCTCAGCAGAAAGTAATGAAAGAAATTAATGGCGTGAAGAAAATTATCCTCCAGAGAATCTGGAATATCAGAAGGCAAGAGAATATTAGAAAAGAAAGAAAAATATAAGAACAAACAGAAAAATTAAAAGAAAAGAAAAATTAAAAAGTATAACAAAAAGCAGAAGCTCACATTAAACCCTTTTACTTTGTTTTTGGGGAAATCTTTACTATAATTATCATTCTTAAAATTAACATCTCTAAATTAAAAACAAGCTGTTCCCCTTACAATATCACAAAACATGAAGAACCAGGGATGCCTGGTTCCTCAGATACCTTAGTGTGATAATATACGTGCATAATGAGACCTCAGTAGCTTGATCGATTAGGCGGCGGACTTTTAACCCGGAGTTCGGTTGTCCCGATATCTGTGAAGATTTTTTTTTTTTTTTTTTTTCCAGCTGTTTCCGAGTTCTGTTTATTATGAATGAAAAAATAAATAAATAAGTAAATAAATAAAAGTAAATGGATTTGATATAATAACATGAAGATCAAACACCTCGGCCGAGGTGTGAAGAATGCCCTTTACAAAAAAACGCGCTATCCGTTGGTTCGAATCACACCCAGTGCATGAATTTTTCCTCATTAATTTGAGTTTGTGACCACAGAAGAATTAGACTCTCGAGGATTAGGTGGTAGAAAATGCTTTGAGCATTAACCTCGCCTGGTGGTTACCTTCTACTAAAGAGTGTTATTATTATTATTAACACATCTCGTGCCAAAGGTATTTCTCTGTGTTTCGCCTGAGGCCTCTTTTGTTCAGGAAAATTGTTTTATTTAGTGTTTAGCTTCTAAAATCTTACGTTTTCAATAGATTTCAATGATCTAAATTGCAAAAAATCGCCATAGGCCCCAGAGTTTTAAACAACATACTAAAATCTAATAATTGTAATGTCAGTTGGAAGAGCCTGACACTGATTAAAAGTGATCAACAACATGTCAGGTCTTTTCAACTGACAGTCACTTTTTTGGAAAACTGGCTGTCAGGCGTTTTAAACTGACGTGGCACGAGATGTGTTAAAATAATTATACAGTCATCATTTACATGAAATCATGTTAACAAGAAATTGAGTTTTACATTTTTACTTGACACTTGAAGAGGCGCCGTATCTTGTGCAATGTTTTAATATTAATGAGGTAAAATTGTTGTTTTGTTTCAACACAAGCAACACTTCCTGTGCTTTGATATCTCAGCGAATCTACGAACAGGACATTTGCATTAGCGCCCAACAACAACATTGTCAACAACAAACAATGGCAGTGATTTTACAATATCATTATTGTGTCTCGTGTTGACCCAGCACCTAAATGGGAATTATTGTGTCACTTCTCGCCCATCAGAGGGAAGGCATGGGCAGGCTACAACACAAACCACAAGCGTCTACAGTAGCTCCTGTTTCATAACTACGAAATAAAAAAGGCTGTGAAACACTCATCTTTTTTTTTTAATGTCTTTTTCAACAATTAATGATCATGATGAATTGAAGATATCATCATACTCGTACATGTACATAAATTATAATATCATCAAGTTAGGGGATAGTTTCATTTAGGTTAAATGTAATCCTGTTTCATAATTCGGCTCTAAAATACTAAAGAACAGTTTAGAACAGATAATAATAAAAATAGACCTTTCAGTGGAAGGTAACCACCAGGCGAGGTTAATGCCTAAACCATTTTCTACCACCTAACCGTAATATGCTCCAAAAAATGAGAAAAAATACTGTACACTGGGTGGGATTCGAAGCAACAGAACCCTACGCTACCTAGATTAGAGACTAGCGCGTTAACCACTTGACTACCAGTGCACTGATCAACACTACCAATGCACTGATCAACAACAACAAACTACAAGCACAACAGAAATTTCAAATGACCAAACTTATTTTGTTTTCTATTTTTTACGTCGCTTAAACTACGAGTCATATCACGATTTGGTTTATCAGAAATACAGAAAATACAGAACTCGTTAAAAAAAAGAAGAAAAGAGATAGAACCAGACAGGATATGAACAATCAAATAAAGAGAAGAGAATATGAGAAACTAAAATAAATAACGGGAACAATAAAATATAGAAGAAAACTGAGATAAAAATAAATACAATAGACGAAATTGAAGACAGATGGAAAGAGAAATACAAAAAAAGGATGTTTATGAATTGGAAAAAAGGACGGAGAAAAGGAGGAACAATGGGAGGGAGGGAAAAGAATGAAAGAAGGGACCAAAAGGAAATGGGAGACAGGAAAAATAAAATATGTAAACTGAGATAGAAAGAAATACAATAGAAGAAATTGAAGACATGTTGGAAGAGAAATAAATAAAATGGATATTTATGAAATGGAAAAAAAGGAGGGAGAAAGGGAGGGAAGACAATGAAGGAAGGGATTTAAAGGAAATGGTAGAGAGGGAAAAAAAAGCCAGAATAGAGAGCGAGTCAGAAATAATATAAAATCCAATTAGTGGGCTGAAGAAATCTGAAGATGACTGTTGAAATGTTGAGATATCAAATAAGAAAATATTCTCCTTGTATAATAATATCTAACAATCATAATAATAATCTTTAGTGGAAGGTAACCACCAGGCGAGGTTAATGTTTAAAGCATTTTCTACCACCTAAACTCAAATGAAGGAGGAAAAATTCATGCACTGAGTGAAATTCGATCCGTACGCTACCTGTCTTACCAGACTAGCGCTTTAACCACTTGATTATCAGTGCACGAATCATGATAAAAGTCGATATCTGTGTGCTGTTCTAATTGTTGCTTCTAAATATTATATTAAAGAGAGAGCTAGTTAATTGTGTTATTATGTCACAGTTTTTAGTGGGTAGCATCGACATAACGAGAATTGATGCTCATGACTTCAGTAGCTCGATCGATAAGTTGGTGGACTTGTAACCTGAAGGTCGGTGGGTCAAGTCCCGGTTTCAGCATAGATGTAGTAAAGCGAGTTTGAGTAGTTGTGATATCACAAAAGTGATTAACACAAAAAGTATATGATAATTTTTAACTAATGCTAATGCATCATATCTCCAAACAAGCATCATGTACCAATATCAATCGCGTAATGCCGCCACCGGTTGTTGCCCACTCAACAACTATTCCAATTGTCCTCACGAGGCTAGAGTAGGCCCCGACATCCAAAGTACAGAGCCGAAACAATTCCGACACCGCCGGGATTCGAACCCCGGGCCTCGTGTCATTCACTTTCCTGATATCACAACTACTCAAACTCGCTTTACTAAATCTACGCTGAACCCGGGACTTGAATCACCGACCTCCAGGTTACGATTCCGCCGCCTCATCAATCAAGCTACTGAGGTCGGTATATTTCCAAAAGATTAATAATTATCATAAAGAAACAAGTACTCTCTTGAAGTCACCCCGACCTATGACGTAACACCAATCCCCACAAAAGAAAGCCATGCCTCAATTCCTGTCACGTAGACATGACAGCCTGCAAAGAACATGCCTTCAATTCCTGACGGCTGGACACAAACTAATGCTAAATATAAAACAATTGTCATTATGATAGAAAACCAGCTTTGATGGCACATTGCCTACATCAGTTCTCGTTCTCTCCTTGAAGTTCAGCGAGGTTAAGACATGGTTGGATGTCCATTCAAATTTGAACGCTTTTTAAATTATAAAGTTTTACAAATAAATAAAAATTATATTTTAGGTTCTATAACCGAACCAGCATTGGTTCGGTTCTGGGGGCCCTTGTCAATTATTAGCCTCCTTGTAAAGACAGTGGTAGAAGTGCTGAGTCATTCCTCCACTGTCTGGCTACCGTCGTTCTCGATGACGCCACCCTATGATGATGATAATAAAATAGATCCAAAGAATAATTTTCAATACAGATCCACTCTCATTTCCAGTTGAAGAGTAGACATCCGATCTCCTGTGTAGAAGTTCAATCTGTTCTCCAGGATAACAATGAGAGAAGGATGTGCATCGTGCAATGCAAGGATAATAATAAATCATATTTCTCTTCAATCTGCCAGGATATACAATATTGGAAAATATAAGGGTAGAGGGAAGGAGAGAGACGAAAGGGGATGGAAGAGAGAGAGAAGAAGAGAAGAAAGGGGGGAAGGAAAAGAGAAGAGAGAAGAAAGAGAAAGAGAGAGAAAGAGAGAGAGAGAGGAAGGAGAGGGGAGAGAGAGAAAGGGAAAAGAGAAAAGGGGGAGGAGAGAAAGAGAGAGGAAGGAGGGAGAGAGGAAGAGAAGAGAGGGAAGAAAGAAGAAAGGAGAGAGGGAAAGGGAAAAGAAGAAAGAGGAATCAAAAAAATGAAATAGAAAGGAAGAGCGAGTAGAGAAATATACGAGAGGAAATGAGATCATAGAATGAGAGAGGATAGGAGACGAAAAAGAGCGAGAGGAAGTAGAATGAAGAAAATATTTTAGTGAATCAAAGATAGATATATGTGAAGAAAAATAATAAGGGTTGGGGAAGAGATTGCAAAGGAATAACCGCTAGTTAACGAAAAAGTGAAACAATAGTGGCGGAGAGATCAGAAAACATTATCCTATTATAAACGTCAACTATGAGGGTGAGGGCTGGAAATTCAAGTTAATAATTATCTAAGTCACCGTGGCAGAGTGAGGTTACGCGCAAGGCAATGCACGCACGGTGACCTGGGTTCGATCCCCAGCGGGGCAGGATTTTTTCTGCTCTGTTATTGGGTGTTGGGGTCCACTCATACCTCGTGAGGAATCATGTGTAGCTACTTTAATGAGAGCAGCGGACAGTGGCGGAATTTTAGGCAAAATAAGATATCAGGATATTAAAAGATATTGAAAAAGTCCTATGATTCTGCGCTATCCACTAAAAATTGTGATATAACAACACAAAGAAACACATCATTATTATTACACATCTAAGTTCTAACCTCCCTGGACGTTGCTTAACTTCAGTGACTGAACGGGAACTGATGTATTCAATGTGCCATCGACAACACTGGCTGTCTTTATTGCATGAATTGCATTCAACAACTTGCCCTTTTATATAGCCAGCCACCTATATAATTATGTACAAGGTGTCTGCTTATGTAAATAAATAAATACATAGGCAGCAGGCGCGGCCGGTGCTAAGGAGCTGCGGAACTGCAGCACCCCCAGACGAGAAAGAGAGGATTTTCTAAGTCCTAGCATCCTAGCTCGTACACAATTAAAATTATGTGGAGGAATGACTCAGCACTTCTACCACTGTCTTTACAAGGAGACTAATAATTGTCAAAGGCTCCCAGAACCAAGCCAATGCTGGTCTACTCCCTGTTTATAGTCCCCCCCAGCCAGACTAATGAATATTGAAATTATTATTATTGAATAATAATAATTTAATCCGGTTTGTATGGCAACATACCAAAATTATTTTTTCACCGGCCGCGCCTGCTCGGCGCAGGCACCTTGGTAATACATATATGAATAATAATACAGCAGGAAAATGAGATGCAAGTACAATTGGATTACAAAGAAAATAAATAAAGGAAAATCTTGAAGAAAGGGAGAAAAAGGTCGGTGGAGAAAAAATACACTGCCAAGGATAGACACACTACTTCCTCATGAATGGTTCACATTGTATGCACTTTTTTGTGGAAGGCAAGAAAGTATCTTTTAAAGACACCCAGGTCCACTCTGACCTAGGATGTGGGACCCATCTTTTGACCTACTAGAAAGCCATCTTTTCTAATTCTAATTTCATACCTTCAATATTGTACCTTTCTTTCATCTTAACCTATCAATAAATTGTAAAATGTCTAGAAAATAAGGAGACATTGTAACTTTATAAAACTTCGGAAGTAAAAAGTTGCAAACGAAATGGAGGCAACCCAGACAGAACTTAGAAAGGTGTTAATATAAAATGAAGATAGACAGAGCTTAGAAAGGTGTTAATATAAAATGAAGCTAGACAGAGCTTAGAAAGGTGTTAATATAAAATGAAGCTAGACAGAGCTTAGAAAGGTGTTAATATAAAATGAAGATAGACAGAACTTAGAAAGGTGTTAATATAAAATGAAGATAGACAGAGCTTAGAAAGGTGTTAATATAAAATGAAGATAGACAGAGCTTAGAAAGGTGTTAATATAAAATGAAGATAGACAGAGCTTAGAAAGGTGTTAATATAAAATGAAGCTAGACAGAGCTTAGAAAGGTGTTAATATAAAATGAAGCTAGACAGAGCTTAGAAAGGTGTTAATATAAAATGAAGCTAGACAGAGCTTAGAAAGGTGTTAATATAAAAATGAAGCTAGACAGAGCTTAGAAAGGTGTTAATATAAAATGAAGCTAGACAGAGCTTAGAAAGGTGTTAATATAAAATGAAGCTAGACAGAGCTTAGAAAGGTGTTAATATAAAATGAAGCTAGACAGAGCTTAGAAAGGTGTTAATATAAAATGAAGCTAGACAGAGCTTAGAAAGGTGTTAATATAAAATGAAGCTAGACAGAGCTTAGAAAGGTGTTAATATAAAATGAAGCTAGACAGAGCTTAGAAAGGTGTTAATATAAAATGAAGCTAGACAGAGCTTAGAAAGGTGTTAATATAAAATGAAGCTAGACAGAGCTTAGAAAGGTGTTAATATAAAATGAAGCTAGACAGAGCTTAGAAAGGTGTTAATATAAAATGAAGCTAGACAGAGCTTAGAAAGGTGTTAATATAAAATGAAGCTAGACAGAGCTTAGAAAGGTGTTAATATAAAATGAAGCTAGACAGAGCTTAGAAAGGTGTTAATATAAAATGAAGCTAGACAGAGCTTAGAAAGGTGTTAATATAAAATGAAGCTAGACAGAGCTTAGAAAGGTGTTAATATAAAATGAAGCTAGACAGAGCTTAGAAAGGTGTTAATATAAAATGAAGCTAGACAGAGCTTAGAAAGGTGTTAATATAAAATGAAGCTAGACAGAGCTTAGAAAGGTGTTAATATAAAATGAAGCTAGACAAAGCTTACAGATGCAAAAAAGGTGTTGATATTATTATGTGTATGGAAAGCAGTTGGGGGGGGGGATTTGAACAAAAGATTTAAATATAGAGAAGAAGTGGTAGGGGGAGGTTTGAAATAGAAGAGGGAAGGGAGAGAAAGAAAGAAAGAAAGAGAAGAGAGGGAGATAAAGAAAGAAAGAGAAGAGAAGAGAAGGTGATAGATATAGATAAGGGAGAGAGAAAGAAAGAAAGAAAAGTGAGGGAGAGAGAGGAGAGGGAGATAAAGAAAGAAAGAGAAGAGAGGGAGATAGATATAGATGAGGGAGAGAGAGAAAGAAAGAAAGAGAAGGGGAGAGAGAGAGCTCAAAGAACTCTTTGCCTCTTATAGCCAGGTTTCTCTTATAAAGAGGTGGTTTTCCCTTAAAAAGAGGTAAATTTGGGCTAGAAATTTTTCTCTTATATCCAGGTTTCTCTTATATTCAGGTTTCTCTTATATCCAGGGTCGACTGGTAGTGTGGAGTAGCGCTGGCTTGCACGCATGGTGACCTGGGGGTTCGATTCCCGGCAGCGCAGAAATTTTCTGCTCTGTACTTGGACGATTTTTTTTAAGACTTGAATATGTTAAGATCAAAATTCGATCCCTCGTGATGTTTGCTGGCTGTCCTCGGCCCCTCGCCATAAATAATAGTAAAAAAAAATTGAAATCGGAGCAAAAAAATATTTTTTTTTACAAAAACGAACACACTACTTCCGATTTCTAATATTAGAAATTTCTAGGAAGTAAAATTGATAGAGTACCTAATGCATGTGTATGTATTTTTTGGTTATATTTTTGGTGATATCAATCTGTTTTTCTAACTTTCATAACTTTCAACTTGTGCCTGGTTTTTTTTTTGCAAAAAAATTAGGCAGAATCTTTCTTTCGTCTTCAAGGCACTTTCTCTTTTACTAACAACCAGAGCACAAGTTGAAAGTTATGTTCTTACTTAAAACTCATTATGTAACGAGAGAAAGGGAGAGAGAGAGAACGATTGAGAGGGATTGAGAGGGAAACAAAAAAGGGGAGGGAGAGAAGGGAGGGAGGAGGCTCATTTTTCAACAATGATAAAAAAAAAGTCAACAAGAAGGAAACTCTTTGAAAAGTTTTGTCTGGAATTTGTGCCTAGATAATAAGATGAGGGAGAAAATGAGATGAGAGAGACACACAGAAAGAGAGGCAGAAAGTGAAAGAGAGATAGAAGAGAGAGAGATAATGAGAGGAAAGGTAGAGAGAAAGAGAGAGAACAAGAGAGAGATTTTGGAAGAAGGGAGAGAAGGAGATAATGAGAGGAGAGAAAAGAAGAGAAAGAGAGAGGGAGAAAGCAGAAGGAAAGAAGGAGAGAGTAAGGTAGAAAAAAGTTTACTCATGTTGAGCCTACTTATAATTCTCCATCTCAAAAGAAATTCTCTTGACAGGACGATTCAGACAAGAAAAAAACGAACATAATACTTCCGATTGCTAATATTAGAAATTCATCGGAAGTAAAAGGTAAAAATCGAAATAAGAAAAAGTTAGTGACTATTCAGACTATGAGTTACTGTTTATGAAATTTTGCTGCCTTTTACTTCCGAGAAATTTCTAATATTAGAAATCGGAAGTATTGTGTTCGTTTTTGTAAAAAAAAATATTTTTTTGCTCCTATTTCAATTTTTTTCATATTTCTGGACGTTTCATAACCTACTGAGTAAATTTGGTTTTGTGTCCGTCTGTCGGTCTGTCGGTCTGTCTGTCTGTCTGTCTGTCTGTCTGTCTGTCTGTCGGTCTGTAAAAACGATTCCTTGTAACGCGCAAATCTCGGAAACTACTCGACCGATTTTGATGAAATTTTGCACACATCTAGGAGACATTCTGTAGATGGTCCCATTTTAAATTCATTGAATTCATACCAGCGGTTCTGGGTAAAAGAGACCATGCGCCTGACCACTAACTTTTTACTTAAACGCTTATATCTCGTGAACGGTACACCCGATTTCAATGAAATTTTGTAAGAATATGCATATTATTGTTTAACATAGGTTATTTATATTTATTTTTAAATTAATTATAATTAGACTCTGATATTTAAGAAAATCCGAAATTTTGGACAAAAAAGTAAAAAAATAAGGACCACGACTTGCCGATACAGAATTTTTTGTTGAATTTAGAATGTAGAAAAAACAATATTCTACCATATAAAACAAATTTGAAGAAAATCGGTTGAGCCGTTTTGGAGATACAAGTAATTTTCTATAAAATCTCAAAATTGGCACGTGTTTACAATGTGAAGCAATCACGAGGAAGTATTGTGTCCATAATTGGCAGTGTTTTTTAAGTGGCTCAGGCCTTAAAAAGAGAAAAAATATTTAATAAGTTTATTTAAATATACGAATCAATATCATTTACACTTCATTGATGCAAAATTTGTCTCACATTCATACAATTTGTTGTACATGTGAGACCAAGTTTACACTAGTTTTAATTCTATTTACAATGCAATTGATGTTCAAACCCTTTTCAACCAGTATTGATTCAAATTCAGGCCTGTCTTCATTGGTTGTTCGTTTTTTTTTTTTTTTTTTTTTTTTTTTGAATTTGTAAACTTTTTTTAACACTTCCTCCTTCTCCTATTCCTCCCTTTTTTCCCTTCTTCCTTCTCCGCTCTCTTCTATCCCTTTTTCCTTAATATCCTCCTCCTTCTCTTCAATTTCTCATTTTCCTCATCCCTCTCTCTCTCTATCTATCTCTCTTTCTCTTTCTTTCTCTCTCTCTCTCTCTCTCTCTCTCTCTCTCTCTCTTCCTCCTCCTCAATTTTTCGCCTAATGATAATTTAATATTTATTCTCCGCTCCAGAACTTCCTCTCCAGTTTTTTTACAACATCTCCACCGTTTAGCTCGAGAACCAACTGATCCAGCCTGGATGTGAAAAGGATCAGAGTGGATGAGTGGACGGGCTGTGCAGGATGAGGTGAATATTGGATGAGCTAGTGAAATCCACATGGCAACTTTTTTATCCGTGCGCTTGATTTTCTGTTGACGGGTCTTTTTTGTGTTGAAGTATGTTTTTTGCGTTGAAGTATGTTTTTTGTTGTTGAAAGACGTGTTTTTGTACTCTCTTTGACGTGACGGGGTGCATATTGTATGCTTGGCTTTCATATTTTATGCAGAAGCTGGATAAATGTAAACAAGTGTGCGAACACAACGGAGGCTTATACCCTGGACCCTGGGGTAGAACCAGTACCACGGAAAATAATCATACCATGTCAATATATCAAACACCTCGGCCGAGGTGTGAAGAACGCCTATACAAAGAAAGAGACAGCCCGGCAGAGTGTAAGGTTACGGAAAACATAGTTCCCATGCATTTCATGTACTTTCAGCCAGCGAAAAGTGCAACATGAATTTCAAAAATCGCGATTTTTATTGCAAAAATGGGCTCTACGTTGAAAAATAAGTTGATTTGACTCTTTGTTTGACTTCCTAGGCCACCGGGAACCCTATTTTCGAGACCCCCCAACAATCGTGAAAGACATGAAAAGATTCATAATTTTTTTTTTTTTTTTCTGTTTTTTTTCATACGGATCCTTTGAGACCCGACTTCGTGTCTTTAACTTGGCACTGAAGATTAAGTGAGGTGTCTAAAGTGATCAAGATATAATGGAGATGAGCCCGGACCAAAAAAAAGTTCTAAATTATAAGCGGGCGGCCCATTTGGGCGGCCTCGGGTTTTGGGAGCCCAAATCGGGAATTGAAGGATAATACTAATCTTAAGTGGTATCAAATGAAAGATCTTGATGAGCAGATACCAAATTTATTGATTTTATTCCTTCATCCGGTCCACTGGGTGGCACCTGGTGGCCTTTTCATTTTCTTTGGCGGGTAGGTACCTTCGAATCCTTAGCTTAGTGGTCTGATCTTGGCCAGTATGTATTTTTCGAGATGACCTCGCTCTCTCACTGCAAAATTTTAATGTTTAAATTTCCAAGTATTAATTCAGTTCATTTTCCGTCCGTTCCTTTAGAAGATAACTTTGTCTATTGGTAGCATGCTCGACCTGCCACCCAGTCAGCATGGGTTCGAATCCTGGCTGGGACGAAATTTTTTAGCTCTACATATATTTTCAATTTGGGCTTAACGTTGTTTTGTTTATCCGATCTTTATGTTTGATCTTCATGACGACCCCATTACCTTCGCGAGGAAAATTTTAGTAGTTGCAGAATTGGGCAATGACCTGTGGCGGCATTACGAGATTGATTTTGGACAATCATGGTTGGATGGAGATAAAATATGATGAATTAGCTCTCATAATATCGATGCTACTCACTAATAATTGTGACAAAGTAGTGACTTTGGCCAAGTGGGTAGCATACTAGGCTTGCACGCATAATGACTTGGGTTCGATCCCCTTCAGGGATGTTTTTTTTCTCTGTCCATTATGTCCGCGGTACACTCATACCTCGTGAGGTATTGATAAGGGACGTCACCACCGAGTTCTCTCCCGCTCATGGTTTATCAACACCAAATTATCTCCCGTCGCGTCGCTTGCATTTTTACCTGATTTTATACCTACATAGTTTAGACCTAGCATAAAAATTATAATCGAAACACCTAGGAATCATTGATATAGACCTGAGGCATGGCCTTCTATGTATTTTTCCTAACCCTATGATAAACCCAAGGCATGGCCTATATATTTACCTAACCCTACTATAAACCCGAGGCATTGCCTTCTATATATTATCCCTAACCCTACTATATTCCTGAGGCATGGCCTTCTATGTATTTTACCTACTATACACTGAAGGCATTGTCTTTCATTAGTTAGAGATTTAAAAGATTTCCTTATTAAAGGCCGATTCTTATATAAAAATGATAATTTTATAGTTTTCATTTTCTTAAATGCCTAATGTAAAAAAGCATGGTCTTATTTCCGGGAGAGATACTCGTGGTGACCCCTGCAACAAGCCGGAGAGAATTCGGGTAAGAAAAGGTCAACGGGAGAGAACTCATTACCTCACCTTGATAAGGTGATTACAAATTAATTTCTTTGGCATTTGTAAATCCAGGTGTTTTAGTGTCCCTCATAGGAGGCTCCGAGGTCTATTTAGCATTGAAAGATAAACCTAATCATGTTGAGTATAGAATCAAAAGGTCTTGCATTGCAAATTTATATATTATTTACTCAATTTGGGGACTCAGGGGGCCAAATCTGTGATCCAAATACATATTGACCTTGGAAAAATTAAATACGTACTGCTGAAACTATATCTTAAAAAAAAGACAACTTGGTACATTTACATTTTCCCAGCTTATTTACTTTTGTTATTCATAATGTTTCAGTAGTGTATGAACCTATATTTTCGTACAAAAAGAACTGATATCCCCCCAAAAACACCACTTCGTGGTTAAAAAAAGAACAACGCCTCACTCAAAAGAATGATTATAATTAGCTAAAAATAAATGATATCAAATTGAGAACACCTTACCACCTCTCTTTCTGTATCTCTGTACTCCTCTCTGATTTTATTCCCCTTATGTTTATCTTCGTTATCCTTTCTAGGGGTCATCCAAAACTTGATTTCTCTTTAAATTTACTTGTTGCACGGCAATAAAAAGGCGGTCAGAAAGAGAGGTGGTAAGGTGTTCTCAATTTGATATCATTTATTTTTAGCTAATTATAATCATTCTTTTGAGTGAGGCGTTGTTCTTTTTTTAACCACGAAGTGGTGTTTTTGGGGGTTTATGAAACATAAAACATTTCGTCGAAAACTCCAGTTTTTGGAATTGCTCCCAAAAATGAAGCTGCGTTTCCTCTCTAGATTGCCAAACCAATCCTTTGCATCTAGAAGAAACTTGATCTCCAGTTTTCGCAGCAAGGCGTTCACCGATACAGTTGACCAATGTATCATGTTATTAAATATCAACGGAGTCCCGAAAATCGTCTGTATCAAGCTGTAGGTACCAGGGTCTAGGCCCAGGGTCCTCGTTGTGGCCGCCTACTTAGGCCTTAGTCCGCCACATTATCGGTTAAAGTAAAAAAGAGATTTTTTGCTTCTTTATATATATTATGTATTTTATACACATGCAGAAAAACAAACCTATATGTATAAGGTCTAGTCCACTTTTATCAATATTATTATGTATACTATACACAACCTGGTTTTATTATTATGCCCCCACGTTATTAGGGTCGGCAACGCTGCCTTTAACACTCGGTTAGTTTCTTAACGCCCCATTACACCGTCCCACAGAACCCTTTACCTCCCCTCAGTGGTGGGTTTCTGCCGTATATATCCTGTGAATGTACACCTCTGAATGACTGTATATATCTGTACTATTTATTTATTTATATATTTACATAACAAAAGTTACAAGTTGTACAAAATAATATACAATGACAATATACAGATACAGTACAAAAGAAAGAATATAACTGTACTATGTACATATTGTACATATGTAATGTATCTTATGACTATGACCATTTTTTTATTTTATTTTTTTTCATTTGTTTTATTTTTCATATTTTTTTTTGTGTTTAGAGGACCCATCCTAAGCCATTTTTCTTTATTTCTATTTAAGTCTTGGTTTGTGAGTTTCCAGCGAAAAAGGAGGTTAAAACTCTCGTCGTGATATGACATACATTTGAAAGCGATTTTAACCCGAAATAAAAAACTCAAGACGTATTAAAGGGTTGGGTGGAAGAGATTGCCACAGGCAATAACCCCGCCCTTTAGGTGGGACATTAGCTTCATTTTCTTTGGGTCACGGAAGTTGAGCAACGTCCAGCGAGGAGAAGACTTCGTGATGCTGGCATTCCGGCCCAACTCAGGCTGGGTAAGGTCAATGTGGGTAGCAGGTATGTGAGTTTCCTGCGAATGGAGGGTAACACTCCCGTCGTGATATGACCTTGCAGTTGAAAGCGACCTTAAACCGAAATGAAAAAAAGCTCGTAGTGATGGTACGGTCTGTTTAATTTCCCCCAGTGAATTAAATTCACCTTTAAATCTGAAATTTTGTTTTTCTAAAGCTGTTGAAATTGTTATTTTCCAAGTTTTTTTCTGTTCTCATGAAATTTGAATGAGCCAGTGCTTGTAACAAGTTCCCGTGTCTGTTTTCATAACAAGTGTTCTGCAACTTGTAATTACAAAGGTTTCTCGTTTCTGTTATTTGTTTAAAGTTTAAGAGTTTTATGAGTTTTTTTATTATTACTAATGTGTTTCTGTCTCACTCCTTCTTCTTTTTCTCTCTCGCTCTCTTTCTCTCTCGCTCTCTTTCTCTCTACCTCTCTTAGAGGGAGAGAGAGAGAGGAGATGAGAATGGAAGAGAATGAAGGAGAGAGAAAGGAGATAGAGAGAGAGAGAAGAGAGAGAGAGAAGAGAGAGAAAGAGAGAGAAGAAGTAGAGAGATCAAAGAGAAAGGAATGGGAGTAGAAAGGAGAGAAAGAAAGAGAGAGATAAGAGACAGAGAGAGGGAGAGAATAGAAATTAGAAAGGAGGTACACAAAGAGAAGGAAGAGGAAAGAAATAAAAAGTACAATAATAAAGCGGCAGACATTGGTTTAAGACATAATTGCCACAGAGAACACACACACACATTTAATGTCTCTCTTTTTCTTTCTTCTCTTCCTCCTCCTGTCTCTCTCATCTCCCTCTCTCTCTCTCTCTCTCTCTCTCTCTCTCTCACACACACACACACACACACACACACACACACACACGCACCAAAGTAACTAAAGAAAAGCCATCGAAAGTTTTATAGGTCTTCGGAGCTCCAAGGGAAGGAAGGCTGGTGTAATTTATTTTTATTTTACCCGAAGAAAAAGTAACCATTAGCCAGGCGCACACCTCAAGACTCTAATGCGAACATCAATGATTTTCAGGCTCTATACAAATCTGTTCTTACTGGGTGACTTGGAAAAAAAATCAGTTAGTATGGCAGCATAAAGTCCTGCTACAATTTTAAAATTTTAAGCATCAAAATTTCAAGTCAAAATTTTAGGAAGACATGACACCCAAAGAAGGCATTTCAAGGACAAGCTCAATAAGGAGATGAGTGGAGAAAAACTGATTTTATTTTTTTATTTTTAATAAAAGGCAAAAATGTTTGCGAAATAATATAATAATAATTATTATTATTCAACACTTTATTAGATATAAATGGACATATTATGTACAAATAATTATTTTAACAATGAAAAAAATAGAAACAATATGTACAATAAAAATGAAAAAGAATAGAAAAATATATAGAAACATAATTATGTCCTAACTAAAGGGCGGGGTTATTACCTATGGCAATCTCTTCTACCCAACTCTTGAATAATAATACGAAAAAAATTAATATTGTGCTAATAAGACTTAATCTTTTACTTCCCTTATCCTATAATAAGGAAAGTATTGTATTTTTTTAGTACACAATCGTGATATCATAACTACTCAAACTCGATTAACTAAATCTGTACTGAACTTGGGACTTGAACCACCGACCTCCAGGTTACATTTCCGTAGCCTTATCCATCGAGCTACTGAGGTCGGCTGGGTGTTGCCTCTCACGATGTTGCCTGTTCCCAGCCAGGCTGGGTGAGGTAAATATTGGCACGGTAATCACAAAAAAGTAACCAATTACAATTCTCTCTTTACAATATAATTAGTATCGCCCTGTGGTTAAATATGCAGGGAGATAACAACAAGATCTACATCTAGACAGCACAGAACAAGACACAGAATACACATCATTTCATAACATCAATCAATAAACTGCCTCACACATACACATAGACAATTTACCTATATTTTCCTGTGCTTACATTAGCAGGAAGATAACAACAAGATCTACACCAAGACAACATTCAACAAGACACGGAATACACACGCAGGATAATAACAACAAATAAGAGGAAAGCGGATAAGTCAAAAACAGGAGCTGCTGAGAATGCCAAAGGCATTAACTTAGCCCCGGATTACATAACAATTGTAATTTGAAAAAAAATATTGTTCTTTATTTTTTTGCTCATATTTCTAAGTTCTTTTTTATATTTATTGTTATTAATTTGTTGTTGTTGATTGTTTTGTAAAAAAATAAAGTCCAAATAAATAAAAACCTTATCTAGCAACAGTAAAATTGCAATTATTTGCTACAGAGAGACAGGTGGATGATAGATTGTTATAAATCCATCGCATTTTTTCCACGTAATTCTTTATCAAGGCCACCCAGATAATATCAAGTGCTGATGGGAATCGAAGCAAGAGCCTCGGTTGCTATGGTAACCAGGGTGATGTACTGGAATGTATCACTTGAGAGATTCCCCTTGAAAAAATAATGGAAAGTGAGAGTGATTGAAGGAGAGGGAGAGTGAGACTGGGGAGAGAGGGAGAAAGAAAGGGAGAGAGAAAAAAAGAAGGAGAGTGAGAGGAGTAGATTTAGGGAGGGAGAGGAGAGAGAGAGAGAGAGAGAGAGAGAGAGAGAGAGAGAGAGTGGGGAGGAGGGAGAAGGGAGGAAGAAGAGGGAAGAGAAAGGAAAAGATGGACAGTGGGAGAGATAAAGGAAGGAAAGAGAGAGAAAGGGAGGAATAGACAGAGAGTGTGAGTAAGAAGGAGAGAGAGAGAGGAGAGAGATAGTGAGTAAGAAGGTAAAAGTGAGAGATTTGGAGGAAGGGAGGAAGTTAGGGAGAGAAAGGGGTAAGATGAGGGAGGTAGTGGAGGAAAGAGAGAGGAATGGATAGATTGGGAGAGATTGAGTAAGAAGGGAGGGAGAGAGATGGGGATGAGAGAATAGAGAGTGTGAGAGATATGGGAGAAAAAGAGGGAGATTAAGGAGGGAGAGAGAGGGATGGACGAGGAAGAGAGAGTTGAAGAGAAAAGAGGAGTGTATAGCCTTTTGTTTTTCATAATACAGGAACTAATGCATTTTGCTTTTGATGTAATCCTGTTGGGTTGCATTGTTTGTAAACAAATGTAAAAACACTCAGACAGCCTAGACTTTGAGCCTTGAGGCTTGTTTTGTTTGTAATCAAATGAATGGATACTTTTGCATGGTTAAGTTCTTTTGGCTGACTTGAATATCTTAGAAGAGTTGAATATCTTCTATAGTGTCTCATATAATGATTTTCTTTTCAATGTGTTTCAGGTAAGACAATCATGCTGTGAATAAGGTCTCACTTGTCTTAGAGTTTTGTTCTTCCAGAAAATGTGAGTAAACGAACTATCCCCACAAATGTGTCTCTCCGTGGACCACTGAGCTACCGGTACATACTATAGTAATATTATTAACACTCTTAAGGTAACCACCAGGACAGGTTAATGCTCAAACCATTTTCTCTACCACCTAACCCTCAGAGTCTTATTATTATATGATCACAAACTCAAATTAATGAGGAAAAATTTATGCACTAGTTGGAATTCGAACCAAGGGATCCCTACGCTACCTGGATTACCAGACTGGTGCGTTAACCACTTGACTACCAATAAATAGTAGATATATGTATTTACGTTCAACAGTATACCTCCTTTTTTTTATTGTGCATCAATAAATAAATTGTTAACACAGCTACAAAGAGTTATTAAATACAATAAAATAATACATATTACAAACGAATTTAAAAAAAAAACCAAAGGTACAAAGAGTTCCTTAACCGTGAAAGTCGTCTGAAGTCTAAAACACTAAATCAACAAGGAATTAGCAAAGTTATTCGCAAATTTGCACACGCAAGTAGAAGTAAACAAACTTCCAGTCTAAAATACTTGCTTACAAAGATAAATGTACTTCCAAGTACTTGCAAATCCCTAATTAATAATTTACCTCCGTTAATTAATGAACGAATAATGTACTCCGCAAGTGAAACATTTCGGGTTGCAAAGTTTCTGCAATCCTTGCAACACAAAAGTTGCTTGTTTCGCCAGCTTCACACTTTCAAGAAACTGTGTGTTTTCAGAACCAAATTTGCAACTTTTCGGAAAAGTAATGAAAATTTGTGTGGATAGAAAATATTAAGAAGTTGTAAACAAAAGTAAAATTGAGGAAAAGCTTCTTGTGAAGCTGTTAACTTCTAATCATATCACTTTTCTTTGTTTTAATTTCATCAATGTTTTCGAGTGTACGAGTATAGCGTAACTATGCACTTTCGATTCTAGGTCTAAAACTTCTAAAGATTATTTTTTTTGATGTCCGGGGTCCACTCATACCTCGTGAGGACAAATGAGTAGTTCCTTGTATGAGGAACAAAGATGTGGTGGCATTCAGAGCAAAAATTATCTATGTTTGAATAAAAACTTCTGAAGAACATTGTATACATTGTTGTAAAAATGTTTAGGAAAATAAATGACAGAGCTGTTTTGCAGAGTGTAGGGATCTGTTGGTTCGAATCCCATCCAATGCATGAATTTTTCCTCAGTAGTTTGAGTATACGACCACATAAAAAGACTTTGAGGGTTAGATGGTAGAAAATGCTCATGGTCTAAGCATCAATCTCGCCTGGTGGTTATCTTCGACTAATAAGTATTATTACTATTTTCCGAAAAGCACTTGTGGACTATGAAAAGTAGTTTTGCTTGATCAATTTTTAGTATTTTTAAATAAAATTGTTTGATTGAATTCTTTCATAACTAGTAAAAATGCTTTGATTTGTGACAAAAATCTAATTTTTTGGAACAGCATCCTTTTTCTGTTTCCGCTCAAGCAGGTCGCGTTAACTATGTGAGTGATGGTTTTGACTTTTTACGTGGATGCCTTCAGCACGATTATTTATTTAACGCTGATTAGGACGGGTTACTCATCGTGAATGACCAGCTACCCACATACACCAGGTAGGCCAAATGCACTCATGTTGATGGAACAGAATTTTTCGAAAAGTCTGCCAGCGGAGTTGAATCGGAACTTGGATACGGCAGTAGTCAAACATTACGCAGGAGTTGCTGAAGCAAGCATCCTCTATTAGGAAGAAAACGAAAAAAAACATTTTGGCTGCATTCCAACAGATATCAACAGTTTCTGTGGGACATTTTCAAACCATTTCATCCCTTCCCATTTTTTCTCTCCCTCATTTTTTTTCCCCCTCCTTTCCAATCCCATCTCCCTCTTCTCTTCCACCTTCACTTCTCTTCCACCCATTCTCTCTACTCTCCCTCTCTCATTTACATTTCCTCAGCTCTCTTTTCCTCCTCTTTCCCAACTATTTGTTCCTCTTCCCTCCTCTCTCTTACAGTTTTTTCCATCTGCCTTTCTCTTCGTATTCTCCCATCTCTCCCGTCATTCCACTCCAAATAGTTCAATGCACCTCTACACAATTATGTTGCCATGTTCTCTCTCCAACCAGCCTGTGAAATTGCTTGACCATAAAACATCACATAAAATTTTCTCTCTCTCTCTTTCCACTCTTCTCCACTTCATCTCCTCTCCTCTCCCTCCCTCCTCTTCAGTGTGCTTCAACCTCATTCTGTCAATTTGCAGGCTAGATAAAAATTTAAAATTGTGCAGACCATTTCCTCTCCACCTTTACTCCTCTCTCCTCCCTCTCCTTTTATTCCCCACTCCACTGTCTCATCCTCTATTCGTCCCCATTTGAGTGGCCTCTGTTGTGGTATGTCCTCTTCTTCTCGTGTGCTCCACTCTTGTGAGTCCAGTGACAATTTACACAAGAGTGTAATGACGTCATGTTGTTTTGCTGATTTCCAACTCGACATGCTGGACGTGGAGATAGACGAACGGGAACCTTTTTTTCTTTTGCTCGTTTTCCCATGGTAAATTGTCAGCGTAATGGACTCCTCTAGCTGTCACGATGGCAGTCGAATAAGCACATACTATGCTATGTCAATGTTGTCTATCTCGAGGTCACCGAATCCTTTAGAGCTGTCACGATGTAGTCGAAATAAAGCACATACTGTACTATGGCGATTATTGTGTTCTCAAGTCTCGAGAGGTCCCGATCTTGAGAGCTGTCACGGGTAGTCGATAAAGCCATACGTCTATGGCGATTAATGTGTGTCCTCAAGTCTCGAAGAGGTACGAATCCTTGAGCTCTGCAAAGTACTTCTTCTCGGACCCCTAATTTCGACGCACAATGGAAAGCGTGGCGGTCTAACCTTTTCTGCTACTGTTCCCTGGGGTACTCCACTCCGTCTGGGAAGTGTATTAATTTTTCACCGCAAGACATTTCCCAACGTTTCCGAGAAGAGGGTTCGACGGGTTTGTTTCCTCTTTCATCTTTGCCACTTTTCGGGTGAAAATATTTCCACTGCAGGAAGGTTGTAATTTAATTTGGTTTTTATCAAAGGCCTGTTCCACGTCGAGGAAGACTTTTATTGTGCACACCTTTTCTTCCTGTTCCGCCGTCACTCCACCCCCTCTGTCCTCTCATTTTATACCCCACTATCACCTTTTTGCTTTGTAATGTTGTGGATCTGGTGGATCCCCCCCTCGAAAATTTTATGGTGTTCAATATATCGTATCGAGGCGCTCTTTTTTTTCTAATTTCGTTTGTGAGCTTTATGATGCACTTTCCAAATCCAATTATGCGCCATGGAAACTGACGTCCCCCTATTCTCTCTCTCTTTCTTTCTCTCTTTCTCCCATTTGCCACCTCATCCTCTGATCTCACTGTTTCTCAATTTTCATTTTTATGTACAAGACGTGAGATTGTTCGAGCCCCAAAGATTGAGTTGATATACACAATCTGAACCCCTTTTTAGACTTTGTTTCTGTAGATTCCAATATGAGGAATATGAAAATTTGATCCCGTTCAGTTTTTAGAGGACCACGCATTGTCAACAGATATTATGGACCTTTAACTGAAGCAATAAAGTCTTTCATTTCAATTTTTTTACGATCATTCGAAATTAAACGTTTCACTTTAGGAATTTGTAGGACAATCAGTAAAAATCCAAATGGCACACGAAAAGAGTTGTAGCAGTTTTTTAACTGCTAATTAGAGGCAAAAAGTCCATTCAGTATTTTATGTTTTTTTCAAGTTTTATAGTTTAAAAATGGACCAATATTCCGTCACATCTCTTATCTTCACAGCATCCGGTTTAATAAAAAATAAGTGTCCGATATATAACTTCATTAGGTTCTATCAAAACAAGTTTATTATTAGAGTGATATTAGTACTACCTGTTAATTTATGAATCTCAAACTTCTCACTTTAAAGTTGGTTATACTTTATGGAAACACCAAAAAGATTTTATCATCAATCAATTTAGTTGAGATAAGAGATAATGGACTCTGTATTACTCAGTAAGTCTGAGACATGTTGAGTGATTTCCTACCTGCTGTTTGATGCAATACTTTCAATAAAACCGACCTCAGTAGCTTGATCGATAAGTTGGCGGTCTTGTAATCTGGAGGTCGGTGGTTCAAGTCCTTATTTGTTCAGCAAGGATTTAGTAAAGCGAATTTAAGTAATAATTGTGATATCACATCGTGATTAACACAAATAGGATGACTTTAACTTTTAATCTACTTGAAATTTAGTGTTGTTAGCAAAAGATTTTCAACATTTTGAGTTTGTACAATGTGTTAAAACAAAGAGATGTGATGATTTTGGTTTCATGCTTCCCCATGGGGCAATCAGAAGAATCTGTATATTTCAAAAGCTTGTTAGTTAGTTGTAACCCTCCCAAAATGAAAGTCCTAAATTCTGAGCATGTTAAACTATCCTCATGTTATCTGTTGTCAGGGCGTTGCTTATCCTATAGAAAGAAAAGAATTTTAAACGTTGTTTTTAACTACATGGTCCACATCGTAATTACAAATTCTCAATATTTACCTCACCCAGACTCAGTGGGGCCGGGAATGGTTCGAATCACTAGGGTTCGAATTTGAATGGTCACTCATTCAAGTCCTGGACGTTGCTTAACTTCAGTGACAGAACGAGAACTGGTGTGTTCAACGTGTCATCGATGCTGTATTACGGTCGTTGCTATCTCTCTTTTTAAATATTTTCTACAAAAATTGGTCAATTTGTATTATTATTATTTAACACTTTATTGGTCAACTACATGATACATTCAACAAAATAAGACATGAAAAAAGAAAAGAAAAAAGAACACAATAAAATATGATGTATTGAACCAAGGGGCGAAGTTAAAGCCTGTGGCTTTCTCTTGTAAAATTAGCGACGCTCTTTGTTTTCCAATACATAATATAATATTATGTATTAGCTTCCAAAGCAAAAATTTCCCTTCCTAGACTACAATATTACTTCCGATAAACTAGTCCATGACCTTCGCAATGGATACTCGCTTTCTCAGGGTGAAGCATATAATGCACGGCCGTTCTACGTCTAAAATCCTAGATTTCTTCACTTTCAGCTCTTCTTGGGCCCTAGTAAGTATTAAGGTCCAAAGGTATCCCTGTTTCTTATATCCATTTTTGTCCCAGATATTTTAGACACAGTCATTACGCGCTTGTTACCATATTGTTAGTTCGTTAGTTCGAATCCCACCCAGTACGTGAATTTCCTCATTAATTATGTGACCACATTATAATAAGACTCTGAGGGTTAGGTTAGGTGGTAGAAAATGCTTTGAGCATTAATCTCTCCTGGTGGTTACCTTCCACTAAAGAGTGTTTATTATTATTATTATTCCCCCATAACTAGAATCCTACAATCGATCCTGGTTAAATTTCTACCTGTTTTCTTTATCAAAGAATTTCCAGAAAGGGATAGGCCATCTCCTGAGGGAACTCTTGTCTGAAACTTTCCCTCGATCAGCAGTTTCATATTTTCCGGGAAAACCAAAGTTCCCTCGTCAGATGTTCAATAGAAAATTAGCCAGTGGGGAAATTTGTTCGGGTATTATTCCCACGTGAATAATTCCCTTTTAAGCTAGTTTTGTTCTTGTTAAAAAGGAGAGAACTGTTTGCGTTCTAATCTACGTAAGAGGTGTTTGAGAAGGTAATAATTATTATGCTCAAAAGAGGCGATGTTACCTCTTATGACAGCATATAATATTATGTTACCTCTTATATCTTATTAGGTGTTTGTTACCTTTAAGAGGTAATCTCCTATAAGAGATAACTTCACCATAGTTTTTGGGTTTTTAAACACAATTTCAACTACAAAATGCTTATACTTGTATCCAAATTGACGTCCTCAGTAGTTTGATCGATAAGGCGCTGAACTTGTAACCTGGAGATCGGTGGTTCAAGTCCCGGTTTCAGCGGAGATTCAGTAAAGCTAAATTTGACTAGTTATGACAATAACACGTATATGATAACTTTTCTACTTGTACACCAAAGCTCTCCGGAGTAGATTCCTACAGCGAAAATTCCTAATCAGTTCTGACCTGTTTTCATTTTATTGATGAAATAAATATAGTTCAATAAAATCTAAAGCTGTTTAGTGATAATAAATATAAGTGTAAATTGTACTTTTCACTTTTTTCTTCAATTTTTTTTTCTATTGTTTCTTATTCCTTGCCTAGAAAAGCGTTTTTTTTTTCATAGGTAGGTAATTGTATAACAAAAGCGTTTCTTGTATACAGATTTATATTTCATATCTCGAACTTTTTCAAGTCGGATGAGTCTAGAAAAGTATAAAGTTCACTTGCTTTTACTCTATCATACTTCCTCCTCTCTCCTCCCCCTTCTCTGCTTTTCCCCTACTCAGTCCCCTTCCCTCCATTCTCTTTCTTATCTCTCTCTCCTCATCTCTCTTCTCTCTCTCTCTCTCTCTCCCTCTCCCTCCCTCCTCCCTCCCTCTCTTTTCTTTCTCTCTCTCCTCTCCTCTCTCCTCTCTCCTCTTCCCTCTCCCTCTCTCTTTTTCAGTTTTTCCTTTTCTAGTATTTTGAATTTCCATTCTAGAAAAAGTAGTTCCTGTGTAGAGAGATTTATATTCATATCTCGAAGTATTAAAAACTTGAGATGATTCAAGAAAAGTACAAAATTGATCCCACTCTAGACAGGTACGAACTTTTGACCCCGCGCTACCCCTATTGTATATTTTAATTTATATTTTCTCATTATTTTGTATTCTAAACCGGGAAAAGAGTTTGATATTGAGATTTATATTCAGGGAAGAAAGTCCTTATCCTCCTTCTTCTCCTCCTCCTCCTTTCCTCCTTTTCTTTCCTTTCTCCTCCTTATATTTCTCCTTCTCCTCCTCTTCCTCCTTATATTTCTCCTACTCTTTCTCCTCCATATCCTCCTCCTTCTCCTCCTTTTTCTCTTCATCTTCCTTCTCCTCTTTTTTCTCCCTTCTTTCTCCTTCTCTTTCTCTTTCTCCTCCTTTTCCACCTGTTTCCCCTTCCTTTACTTCCTCCTCTTACTACTTCCCCTCCACCTCCTATTTCTTCTTTCCTTCCCTTGCACATTGAAATTATCCTCTCTCTCCTCCACATCCACTGCCTCATTCTCTTTCTCCTCCTTAAATTTCTCCTCCTTCTCCTCCTTTAACTACTTCCCCTCCACCTCCTATTTCTTCTTTTCCTTCCCTTGCACATTGAAATTATCCTCTCTCTCCTCCACATCCACTGCCTCATTCTCTTTCTTCTCCTTTACTTTCTCCTTCTCCCGCTCCTTATTTTCCTCCTTCACATTTTCTCTTCCCTCTCTCTTCTTTTCACGATCTTCTCATCTTCCCACCACTCTAGTATGTCTCTTTATTTTCATACAACTTCATCTTCTTTTTTCCTTCTCTCTCTCCTACATCCTGATTCATCTCATCCTCTTTGCAATAATTATCCTTCTCCTGTTTCTTCTCCTCTTTCTTCTCTATTGTCTACTTCCTCCAACTCCCTCTTCCTCCTCCTCCTCTTTTTTCATGCTTCTCTTCTTCTTCTTTCAAATTCTCTTCTCTTCTTCTGTTTCTTTCTCCTTCTCTACTCATCTTTCTATTACTCCCCTCTCTTCTCTTCCTTCTCCTCTTTTATTTTCTCTCCTCCTCATTCTTTTTCTCTTTCTTTTCTTTCTTCTTCTCCTCCGCCTTTTTCTCTTTCTTCTCCTTCAACTCCTTATTCTTCTTCTATTTCTCTTTTTTCTCTCCTTTCTCCTCGTCCTCTTTTCCTCTTTTTTCCTTCACTCCTCCTTATTTCTCTTTTTTCTCTCCTCTCCTCCTCCTCCTCCTCCTCCTCTTTATATTCAGAAAAGAAACGTAGGAGTCACGTAACTGATATTTATGCTCTTCTTAAGTTTCCCTACTCAGACTCCGTGACTCCCCTGCACGAGCTATCTTTAAAAGATTTTTCCTGGAGAAAAAAGTAAAAGTTATGAAATAATAAATATTACAGAACATGATTTACCTAGTTAATGATGAAGATGATGCTATTATTATGTTTAATGTCTCGCGCGGGGACTATATTTTATTAATAAAAAGTTATAATTTTACATAATTCCGAAGTTAGAAGATGTGAGGTTATCAAGATACTGCTTCTGAGGTTAATATGGGTTTGGTGCGCGGTCTAGACCATGCGAGGGTAAAACCTCCGTTTGAATAGTTATTATAGTTTTTTTTAGCTATCATATTTGTGTTTATCACAATCGTGATGTCACAACTACTTAAACTTGCTTAGCTAAATATTTGCTGAACTTGGAACTCGAACCACCGACCTCAGGTTACAAGTCTGCCGCCTTATCGATCAAGCTACAATCAAGCTCATGTGGTAGGTACCAACGTTGTTGGCCAACAGACAGTAATATAAGTTTTAAGTATCTTATATCTTCATTCATTTAAGCCGATCTTCGTGGCTCAGCGGTTAAGAACATTGGTTGCTGACCCGGAGGTGCGGGTTCGAAACCTGAGCTTTTCCGTTTCCGGAATGGCATGGATGTAAAGGTAAAGTGCCCTGAAGTAATGCGAAAGGGGTTCCGGGGCACAACTAATCTTTAAATAAATAAAAATATACGAAGTGCTGAATACGATGGATATAATTATATCTTTCATTCAATCAAACCTCATCCAGGATACATTCATACATACAAGTACGTATAGATGTATATAACTTCAATATGGGAAGTACGTAGTATAATATGTAGTTAATATAATTATGTATAATGTATATACATAATAATATATACTTTTCTTCTTTTTTTTTTTTTTTTTTTTAAAGATGAGTGTTTCACAGCCGTTTTTATTTCGTAGCCATGAAACAGGAGCTACTATAGACGCTTGTGGTCTGTGTTGTAGCCTGCCCATCCCGTAGTATGCCTCCCCTCTGATGGGCGAGAAGTGACACAATACTTCCCAATTAGGTGCTGGGTCAACACGAGCGCACCGGAAGGTATCCCTTACAAACAATTGTAACCAAATTAAGAATACAAATTTTTGTCGGCGCGGGGGTTCGAACCCGGGACCTTCCGCATGGCAAGCGAGTGCTTAACCATTGAGCTAATTGCGCGCTCTCATTAATTACGATTATGTATCTCTTTCTTTTTCTTTCTCCCTCCCTCTCTCTTTCTTTGTCTATATTCCTCTACCTCTAATTTTCTCCCTCTCGCCAGCATATTGTATATCTGTTATATGCTTACACAAAAGCATGGATATGAATGTTACAAATGTTACATTGTATGTGTGTATATTATTATTTATTACTAAATACATAGGTATGAAATTGAGTATACATAGGTTCATATGTATGTTCTATTAATAAATACATAGATATGTAATTATGTATACTGTATATTATTATACATAGGTTCATATGTATGTTTTATTAATAAATAAGTATGTACGTATGCTTTTAATAAGAGCCACAGATAAATTAAATCCTACATGAAAGGCCCCATACCAGGCACATCAGCCTTTGTACGTGGAATTCCTTCAACATTTTCCTTCGCTTTCTCTACCTCATCTCATTAATTTATCTTTACGTGTATCTCTCTCTCTCTCCTTCTCTCTCTCTTTATCTCTTTCTCCTTCCCTCCCTCTCAATCCCTTCCTCTCTCTCTCTCTCTCTCTCTCTCTCTCTCTCTCTCTCTCCTTCTCTCTCAATCCCTCTATCTCTTTCTCCGTCTTACTTCCTCTCTTAAAATTTCTTCGCCTTCCCAATTTGCAATTTTTTTCTCTCTCTTTTTCTCTCCTTCTCTTTTTCTCTCCTTCTCTTTTTCTCTCTTTTTCTCTTTTTCTCTCCTTCTCTTTTTCTCTCCTTCAATACTCCGCATCTCTATCCCTCCCCCTCTCTCTCTCTATCTCTCCCCCCCCTCTCTCTCTCAATTCCTCGCTCTCTCTCAATCCCTTCCTCTCTTTCTCTCTCTCTCTCTCCCTCTCTCTCTCTCCCTCTCTCTCTCTCCCTCTCTCTCTATCTCCCAGTTATCCTGTTTGAGATTTGACCCCATAATAGTAGGTACGTCTTGGGCTTATTTCAGGAATAATGAGACTCATTAGTCCCAGTCGCGAAGTATAAATAAGGTAATATTATTATTTGAAATGAAAGATAACTAGGATGACTATCATTCAGGATTCAGGTTTTCAAGAATTTTAAGCTTAAAAAAATAGTTCTTTGTTTTAAGATTTTTCAGTTTGAAAAAATTCAGTTTTTGAATAAATTTCAGTAAAAAAAAAACCATTTGTGTCATCTATCATACCGTCTCATTAGGCAAAGTCTCGCTCTGATAACTCTGATTCCGTACAATGAATCCCAAACACAAACCTCTCCCACTAGATCACTCCTGTTTACACAATCTTCTCCCAGCACATCAGTCACATTCAGCAGAAAGCTAAAAGAAAAGAAAAAAAAGAACAAAAACAAAACGAGAAAAAACACTTTCAAAAAAATGAAAAATTTCCTCATGTCACGCGGACATTTTTCATGAAAACTTTTGAGAAAAAGAGTTCTTCTCTTGGCGCTTGCGATTTTTTTTTGTAAGAAGAAAGTTTTTGACAAATGTCTGCTATGGAGAGGAGAGAGAGAGAAAAAGAAAGAAAGAAGGAAAGATAGAGAGAAAGAAAGAGAAGGAGAGAGAGAGAGAAGGAGAGAGAGAGAAAAAGAAAGAGAGAGAGAGGGAAAGATAGAAGGAAAGAGAATTTGGCTGATCCATCAATATGTTTAGTGAAAATAGCAAGTCCTGTATAGATACAATACTTATCAGATTTTTTGTTTTTTTGTTTTGGAAACATTGCTATCCATAATAAATTAATATATTACATATGCTTTCGATCAAGTTCAAAAGAGATAAATTTCAGCCTTAATATTTTTTTTTACTACATATGCTTTTTTCACTGTTCAAATTGAATAGGTGCTAAGCATAAATTGTTACGTTTCAACATTTTACATGTTTTATATTCAATGGGAATATCTTTTATATTCACATCAGATGGGTGAGAAAATTATTCACACCAAATGGGTGTGAGGAAAGATGTTAATATTGAGGCGAGAAATTTATTCTTTTCAGATAGAAAAAAAAATTCAGTGCAATTTCTTCTTTTTTTTCAAAATTTCGTTTCTTATAATTATTTTATCGAACATCGAAGTACACAGTAAAAAAAATCCTGCCCTGCTGGGAATCGAACCCAAGTCACCGAGCGTGCTAGCCTGGTGTGTGACAAGTTATCCTTCCGTTTGAGATTTTGACCACATAGTAATGCGATTTAGTCTTACTGCTGAAATGATGGGACTCTTTAGTCCCAGTTGGGCAGTATAAATAAGGCGATATTATTATTATTATTTAAAAAATAAAAATAATAAAGTGACATTATCATCACACTAACAACAATAATAGAAAAATTAACTGAGTATCATCTAATAGTTGGACCAGATGGACATTAATATGAGATTAAGGCTATTAAGAAATGATAAACACTTGGGGAATATTAATTAAGAATAATATTTGTGCACTTTGTGTACATAAAATAAAATAAGCAATAAAATGTCATTGGATATTTCTGCAGCTTAACCCTCCCATGCACATGGGTGGTTCTTTTTTTTTTAAAGAATAATATTTGTGCACTTTGTGTACATAAAATAAAAATAAGCAATAAAATGTCATTGGATATTTCTGCAGCTTAACCCTCCCATGCACATGGGTGGTTCTTCAATCGAACTATAGTTTGAGCATTGATGGTGAATATTTATAATAACGAATGATAAAGTTAGTTACTAAAAATACATTTAATTTCTGATTTAGAGAAAATCCAATCACGGAAATGCAGTAATAGAGAATCAATGTATAGTTTTGTATAAAGGTAAAGAAGATAATGGCCCCATCTTTCACGCAAATGTCTACTCCATGCAGCCAAGGGTTAATGGATTAATGAATTACCAGATTTAATGGCTATTTTACGATCTAGGGTGAGTCTATTTGGAAATTATTGTTTATAAACAATAAATATCAGACTATTAAACTGCCCAAATAGGACTTATCAGTCTATTAAAGTATTAAATACTGACGTAGGGAGGGTAATTGCTGTCACTCTCATAATAGACATGAATCACTCATTCATTCATAATATTGACGTGAATCACACATTCACTCATCTAATCATTTATCATGCAATGATAGTTGTGCATGTATCCATGCGATGTGATAGGAAAAAAGATCAATAAAATAGAGCTGGGTTGAAAAAACAAATTGTCAGAGTAAATGAAAAGGAATTAACTGAAGAAACAAATGAAACAAACAACGTCAATGGGATTAACAACAACATCAATAAATACCTTGACCTCTTCATCATCCCAATAGATAATTATAACTACATAAGTAAAATATCTGAAGTAAGATAAAACAGAGCTATATTATAAAAAAAATGATTGTCAGAGAAAATAAAAAGGAATTAACTGAAGAAACGAATGAAGTGAAACTGTCAATTGAATTAACAACAACATCAATAGCTTTAAAAGCTTGTCTTCTTCATTAGCGCAATAGATGAAAGAGAAATACCTGAAGAGAATACAAAGTAACTTTACTGAATGAGAAAGGAAGTAATAATAGGTGAATAAGAGACAGAGAGAGGGATTTGACAGAGCAGTAAAAATCGGAAAAATAATGGAAGATGATGAAAATATACCAAAAGATACTAGAAAGAGGTAGGGTAGTGAAGAAAGAATGTTAGCTAGAATGAAAAGAAATTAATTCCAGAAACAAATGAAGTGAACACTGTCTATCTGATTAACAACAACATCAATAAATACCTTGACCTCTTCATCATTTCAATAGATAAGTAAAATACCATAATTATGAAGGTAAAATACCCGAATGGAAGTGAGATAAAACAGACAAAGGTGTAGAAAAAAGATTGTTAATAGATACGTATAGGTATAGCTACATAAGATTGTTACCTAGGTTGTAAAAAAAAATTGTTAAAGAAAAATGTCAGAGAAAATGAAAAGGAATTAACTGGAGACATAAATGAAGCGAACACTGTCAATCGGATTAACAACAACATCAATAGCTTGGAAAGCTTGGCTTCTTCATTAGCGCAATAGATGAAAGAGAAATACCTGGAGAGAATAGCAAGTATCTTTACTGTTCTTTAATCTAGTGGATAGAAGAGTCCCTTCTCTTTCTGTTCCCTGGGAGAGAAGATAGAGAGAGAGGAGAGAAAGGAGAGAGAGGAGAGAAAGGAGAGAGAGAGGGAGAGAAAGGAGAGAGAGAGAGAGGAAGAAGAGAAAAGAGCAAACAATAAATAAAGCACAAGAGAATGTCTACAATTTACAAAAGCAGGTGTCGACCGACATATTTTTTCCCTTCTATTTATTTACACACGTCTAGTTTTTTTCCCTTTTTTCTATCTATCCATCTATGTATCTTGTTCCCTCCCTCTCTTTTTTCTCTCTCTCTCTCTGTCTCTTCTGTCCCTGTCGCCTCTCTTTTTGGATATATTATTATCTTTTTTCCTCCCTGTCTCTCTAAACCTCCTTAATTTCTCTCTCTCTCTCATCTTGTTTGTCCTTAAGAGAAAGGGCGAGAAGTAAAAAGTTAAGTTAAGTTATCATATTTGTGTTAATCACTGTCGTAATATCAGACTACTTAAACTCGCTTTACTAAATCAACGCTGAAACACTCATCTTAGAACCAAATAAAAATGGCTTAGGATGGGTCCTCTGTATACAAAAAAATATGAAAAATAAAACAATATAAAAAAACTAGACTTGAACCACCGACCTCCTATTTTATTTTATTTTTTCCTAATTTTTTAAAGGTAAGTGTGCCCCGGAACCGCTTTCGCATTACTTCTTTACATCCATGCCATTCCAGACACGGAAAATTTTGGTCAGAAATTTCCGCTCTGGCCAAGATTCGAACCCGCAACCTCCGGGTCCCAATGCTCTTAACCACTGAGCCACGGAGGTCGGCTAAATTTTTTTCTAATTTATACTGTAAATATTGTACATTACTTTGTTCTCCTAATAAAGATTTATATAATAATAATTAATAGCTTTATCATAATAACACCGAACCATTTCGGTGGACATGAAAGTCGCCATTCTCAATTAATAGCTGGATTTTGTTTGGGTTATGGCTCTCGCTAAGTGTTCTCAGCATCTTTATTGCATTTCACAGTACTTTATTTTATTTATTGCATTTTGGAGATCTTTATTTCATTTTCTGCATCGGGAGTGCTCCTTATTTCAGCGGGATTAATTCAATTTATTTCAGTCTGGGTTTTTGTTTGTTTCAGCAATAAATTAACTGTGTGTGTGTGTGTGTGTGAGAGAGAGAGAGAGAATGTGTGTGTGTGTGTGTGTGTGTGTGTGTGTGTGTGTGTGTGTGTGTGTGTGAGAGAGAGAGAGAGAGAAAGAGAGAGAGAGAGTGTGTGAGTGTGTGTGTATATGTGTTTTTGCTTTTTAAGGCAAGTGATACATGGGTAGGGTCAATTATTAGGTTTCTCCATTGTTTTTCTCTCGGAGAGTGCAATTTAAGAGCATTAAAAAAGACAAACTGCAACACAGATCTTCACTGGTGTAGAGAGGTATGAGATGGCAGGGAAAGTGGAATTTAAGAGCATTAAGAAAACAAACTGCAACACAGATCTAACCTGGTGTATGGGTTGGGCAATAAATAAATAGAAAAAAAATTTGAGATAGGTAAATAAAAAAAGAAGAGAAAAGGAGAAAGAAAATGAGAACAAAAAAGAGAAGAGAGAATATTCAGAGAAGGAAAAAGGAGAGAAAGAAAGGGAGAAAGAAAATTACAAGGAAGCCGATAAGGGAGAGGAAAGTTGAGAGAAGGAAACAAATAAAAAGAAGAAAAAGACAGGATTAAGAAAATGACAAGAAAGCAGAGAAAGAGAGTTAAAAGTTGCAAGATTTGATTAATTCAGAACAGCATGGAAAGACGTATGGAAGTTTTGTCTGTCAACTTTTGACTGAGTACTTACTTAGAGTCTTTTGTCTCTCTCTCCTCTTTTCTCCTTTTCAACCTCTCTCTCTCTCTCTCTTCTATCCTATTTACTCCTTAGTCCTTACAGCTACATCTTTTCAGTTGCTCTTCACCATTTTTCTCTTTCTCTTCTGCTTTCTCCCTCCCCTTCTCACATTTCCTCTCACTCTCACTTCCCTATATCTCTCCTTATGCTTGCATCTTTTCCCTCTCCCTCTTCTCTTTCTCCCTCCCCTCCCTGTCTCTTTCTCTCTCTCTCAACCATCCCTCTCTCTCCTCTCTTTCTCTCTCTCTCCCCCCGTCCTCTCTCTCTCCTCTATTTCTCTTGTTTCTCTTTCTCTCTCCCCTCCCTCCCTCTCTCTCTCTCTCTTTCTCTCTTTCCTTTGGATGCATTATTTAGTACCTTCAAAAACTTAAAACGTATACAGATGAAAACACATCCAACATATCTATGCAAATATTTTCTACAGGTAGGCGAAGATATCCATATCGAAAGCGGTGGAATATCCCGGAGGTGTGATAAATGCTCCCCATGGTGTGATAGATCCACGATGGTGTTTTCGTAAGCGTTAGGGCTCCCTTGGGCCTGCGTTTTCCTGAAATGTAGGCGGAATAGACAGCAGAGAGAAATATTGGTTCCGGAAATGAAAGAATAGATCATAAAGTTGGTACTTACTTTACTTTCCGTGTTAATTTGACTGTATGTTAAACTACATGTTGTATTTATAACTTCGTGGTAGATTTTTTTGGTTGTTGAAACAATACTATTCATGTTTTATTTTTTTAAATAGGAAAAAGTTCTTCCAGGCAAAATGGTTACGTCAATTTTGTTAATTAATGAAAGATTTCTCTCTCTTATGAAATGCATTGAAAAAGAGGGAAAAAATGAAGTTATTGCTACCTTCTGATTTAATATAGAACGGTTTCAGCGAAGGTTATAGGTAAAGAAATGTTTTGTAGATTTCTCACAAGAGGAATAAATACAATACTTTTTCCCAATCAGTATTTTTCGATTAATTTAGTTATTTTTGTGTAATGAACTTTATCAGTTCGATTTGAGAGTCTGTTTCAACGACTCTCAAGTAGTGATATCTCACACTTCGTATCTGTGAGATACTGGTTATATATTAACCACCTTCATTTACTTTTTCATATTTCTCCCTCTCCTTCTCCTTCTCAGACACCTAATTATCATGTCTGACCTCGTTTATTTAATATCATCAGCTCTCAAGTTCTGATTCAATCTCGAGAACTTCTCCAGAACAAATTGCACATGTAATGTGCTGTACGCTCCCTTGTGTGTGACTGGGGAATCCAATAAGAAAAAGTTCCCAGTGCCGAATTTGGAGATGAAAGAGGCACTGGGAATCAACAATGAAATTAGAAGCTAGTTCCAGAGAAACACTCTCCACTCTCATAATCCCCAAATCTCCCTCTCTACCACCACACAACTCACTCTGATTGGTTAAATGCGTTCAAATTCAAGTGCGTTGTGTGACGGTTGAAATGGAGATTTGGGGAATAAATGGGAATACATCCCGTCAATTCTTGTGAAAAAAATAATTAAAAAAAATAATGAGAGTGGAGAATTTTTTTGGAACGGGCCACTGGTTACTTATTTGAGGTGGGGAGGGGGGTTGTACTACAATAAGTCATACACGATATTAACAAAAATATGATAATAATACTATCGCCTTATTTATACTGTCCGATTAGGACTATTAAAGTCCCATTATTCCAGCAGTAAACCCAAGACATATTATTATGTGGCAAAAATCCCAATTGGGAGGATAACATGTCATGTCCCAGCTGGGTTTCGAACCCACGACCTCTGGAGTATTTGGATTCACAGAGTGCCGCCTTTACCACTGAGCTACCGGGATTAAAAATAATAGGGGTCTATTCTCATCTTTTTTTTGCTATCTTGAACTTTTTGGACCTCGGCCTCAATTTACCGGTATTTACCGGGGACCCGCTTTGACTAACTTTTTTATTATTCATCCTAGATGGAAGTTGTGACATATCAAATTCAATGACTTTGAAGTGCTGATTACGAATTTGGCATTGCTTTTTAGCTACCTGTTATCATTGAGTCCCCAGTGGCGTAATTCGACTCATTTTTGGGGGATGTCGGAAGGAAAGTCGTGTGATGTTTACACCAGATTTTTTAATGTGATTTCTTTTTTATCTGTTCACAGGTAAGATTCTGTCTATGCTAACACTTAGGGCGTATCAAAGTAGGGAGATTGCAGGTAATATAACGTAGAAAGTATTCTCAAAAGCAAAATATTTCCATCATCTGACTATTTCTCAAACATCCATTACTGAAATATCTGAAAACTTCCTCAACCCGCCAGCCTTCTGTTAGCTAAATAGGACTGCCCGTGCGCACATCCTAAATAAAGCACCACTTAAAGTTATCGTATTTGTGTTAATCACAATCGTGATATCACATATATATTATATTCAAACTCGCTTTACAAATTATTTGCTTAGCTTGGGACTTGAACCATCGATCTCCAGGTTACAATTCCACCGGCTTATTGATCAAGCTATTGAGGTCGGTAATGCTGAAGGAGAACTGAGACTTGAACCTCCGATTTCGGTATCGGTATGGAAGGTAACCACCAGGCAATTTTTTTTTGTGTGTTTAAATGTCGCTTTCAACTGCATTTCATATCACAACGGGCAGCCGAGGTTAATGCTCAAAGCATTTTCAATCATATAACCCTCAGAATCTTATTATTGTGTGGTCGCAAACTCAAATAAATGAGGAAAAATTCTTGCACTGGGTGGGATTCGCACCAACACACAATATTCCAAAGAAACACAGCACAATATTCCGAAGAAACACACAAACACAACAAAGAGAAAACATGCTGAATGGGAACTCTGGAGCTGGAGAAAACGGGAATCTCTCTCTCTTGAAAAGTCTCAAGTTTCGCAGACATAAATAACTTTCAAATGGAATCAAATTAAAAAGAAGAGAGAACACACACACAAGAGAGAAAGAGAGAGAGAGAGTGAGAGAGAAAGAAAGAGAGAGAGTGAGAGAGAAAGAAAGAGAGAGTGGGAAAGTGTGTGTGTGAGAGAGAGAGAGAGATAGACAGTGAGATAGGGAGGGAGGTAGAGAGATGGGAATCAAATTATAAAGAAGAGAGAATACACACACACAAGAGAGAGATAGCTCGATAGATATATAGAGAGAGGGAGAGGAAGAAATAATGTTGAAAAGGAATTAGTAGAAAGAGGAGACAGAATGAAAGAGGAAGGTTAAAATGACAGTAGAAACAGTGGGAACTAGCAGAGAAACTACCTCATAGTGTTTTGAAAACTAAACATGAGTAAAGTTATTATTAGAAGATAGAATGCAAACAAGAAAAAGAATGTTGAAGAGGAATTATAGAAAGAGGAGATAGAATGAAATAAGAAGGTGAAAATGACAAAGAAGAAGCAGTGGGAAGTAGCAGAGAAACTAATAGTGTTCTGAAAACTAAACTTGAGCTATTTTTTTTACATACATCTTCGATATATCCGTTGGGAAGATATCAGCAATAACTGATGTGTACTTATATCTATATATATAAAATCCATTTACATTCATTCATAATCAACGCAGAGCCTAAACGGCTGGGCCGATTGACTTGAAATTTTGCAGGAAGCTTCCCCTTATGATGTAGGGGCGTACTAAGAACGGATTTTTTGAAGGAAACAGGGGTTCTCAATTTATGGCCAAAAATTAACATTTATTGATAATCAACGCAGAGCCTAAACGGCTGGGTCCATTGACTTGAAATTTTGCAGGAAGCTTTTCCTTATGATGTAGGGGCGTCCTAAGAACGGATTTTTTTTTAAGGAAACAGGGTTCTCAACTTATGGTCAAAATTATTCATTTTTAGAGTGTTGTCAGATTCTCAAAAGGGTTGAGCTGAATGACTTGAAATTAGGCAGAAAACTCCTTTCAGTGATGAAGAAGCTTACTATGAAAGGATTTTTCAAAGATAACAGGGGTCCTCAACTTATGGACAAAAGTAGACATTTTAGCGTCTTGCAAGATTCTCAAAACGGTTGAGCCGAATGACTTGAAATTTGGCAGACAGCTTTTTTTGTGATGTAGGGGAATAATAAGAAACAGATTTTAAAAGATAATAGGGGTTCTCAACTTATGGTCAAGCTGGATGGCGAATACTATGTTTTTCGACTCATGAAAGATACTCTCCTGTCATACATTTGGCCGTCCACTTTGAAAATTGACAAAGGGTAGTTTTTACAACCGAAAATGTCCAACAGAGAATTGACAACCCTCCTAAAACAACATTAATGGCGTTTTTTCCAACTATGCAACCAGGATGAATTTGCAAAGACTCTTTTTTATAATGAAGTACCAGCATTTTATGTGTGGAAAAACAACATGTTCCAAAGAAGGAAAAAAGATCAATTGTTCCAGGACATCCGGGTGTGAAAAAAGACCAGGTTCTTGGTAAAATTTATACCGTACATCCGAATGACTCAGAATGTTTCTACCTACGATTACTTCTACATAAAGTGCGAGGACCTACTTCATTCAGAAGCCTCAAAATGGTAGGCGGCATTGAATACCCTACGTTCCATGCTGCATGCCTAGCCATGGGTTTGTTACTTGATGATGCGCAAGAAATGTGAACATTATTACCAATAGAACTTATTTGGCAGAAATTTCATACAACACGTTTCAAATGAGGTCTTTCGTCTCTGAAAAAGTGCCATTACTCAATAGTGAACAGAGATACGTGTATGAAATTGTATTTCAGAGCGTCACTTTATCTCTTGATTCTGTAGGTAATAATTTGTTCTTCCTAGATGCTCCAGGTGGAACTGAAAAAACATTCTTAATAAACCTTTTGTTAGCTACAATACGCAAAGATGGAAATATTGCCATTGCTGTTGCATCGTCCGGTATTGCCGCCACAATGATAGAAGGAGGCCGCACTGCTCATTCTGTTTTGAAATTGCCGCTCAATTTAAATTCAGTAGTTACACCAAGCTGTACTATTGGAAAGCAAAGTGATATGGCCAAAGTCCTCAGGGATTGCAAGTTGATCGTATATGATTAATGTACAATGACTCATAAAACTGGCTTAGAGACACTGGACTGTACTCTACAAGACATTTGTGGTGTTAAAAATCTTATGGGTGGTAAAACTGTGCTACTGTCTGGAGATTTTAAACAAACTTTACCCGTTGTTCCACGTGGATGGAACAAGAGCTGACGAAGTGAAGGCATGTTTAAAATCAACCATTTTGTGGCCACAGATAACTGTTCTTTCTTTAAAGTTGAATATGCGTGTACACCTTCACGCTGATCAAAATGCAGAAGTTTTTTTCGAAGCTTTTGCTTCGGATAGGTGATGGACAGTTACCTGAACAAAATGAAAAAATTGTATTTCCTACCGAACACTGTCAGTTATTAGTCGATTACAACACCTTCCTAGACACTACCTACCCCAATCGAAATGACCCAAGTGTTGTTGTCCCTGTTTGGCTAAAGATAAGGGCCATACTAACACCAAAGAATGATAATGCTCTGGAAATTAATAATGACTTATTAAAAAGAATGCCTTCTGAACTATCAACTTACGAATCCGTAGACACTGTTGTGGAAGAGGAAGAAGCCATCCATTACCCAACCGAATTTCTTAATACACTAAATCCTCCTGGCTTGCCACCCCATCGGCTATGTCTTAAGGTTGGAGCACCAATAATATTACTAAGAAATCTGAGACCCCCGAAATTGTGTAACGGCACGCGGCTTCAAATTACATCCTTAAAAAAAAAACATTATCGAGGCAGTTATATTCACAGGGGCTGGTGCAGGTGAAACGGTATATGTACACAGGATTATTTTTGTCGGCGCGGGGGTTCGAACCCGGGACCTTCCGCATCGTAAACGAGTGCTTAACCACTGAGCTATTTGTGTGCTCATTTAATCTGTTCATTAGCAACTATGCACTTGGGTTCTTTTTTTTTAATGGAAGGCAGGAAAAAATCTTTCAAAGACACCCAGATCATGCCTGGGGTGTGGGATTTCCACCCACTAAAAACCCACCTTCTCTAAAAGCTAACCGCACTTGGAACCGAAAAATATCATTACTTCAATTGCGGCGCTGTAGGGCCCCTACTGATTTCGTTGTAGTGCCCTCCCATCTCTCTCTTGGGTTCTAATGTGATTTCCGACTACCACTTTAATTTCAAAAGAGTTCAATTCCCCAGAAAACTATGTTTTGCCATGACGATAAATAAGGCACAGGGGCAAACTCTTGAGCTAGCTGGAATTGACCTTAGAACGATTGCTTCTCCCACGGTCATCTCTATGTTGCTTTTTAAAGAGTAAGGTCTGCCAAATCCCTCATTGTGTTACAGTCAGATGGTATAACAAAGAACCTGGTGTATAAAGAAGTGCTTCAATAACCATAAAACTTATGCAGCGGCGGTGGCCATGCCTTAACTAAAATGTGGCCATGCCTTGGCCACGCGAAGCGGGCGTGGCCCGCTAGTTAAACTATATAATGAGTTTCGGCCTATGAACAGTGTTGTTTATGGGTCATTTTCATTTATCTTGGGCAATTGGATTTTTTCAAGTCATGAACGTTTTTTTGGGGGTAACATTCATGACGGAGATTTTTTTTTTCTTCGTAGGGACACAACTTTACACGTCTGTAGAATGAGGTGAACATTATTATTTTTATGAAAACTAATGGTCACATCCTAAATAAACTGTATTTTTTTCATTTATATTGGATTTTGGTGAAAATAATGGGGAGAAATGCATTTTTTTCTATCAGACACAGTAAAATCTTAGACTAAGGGACACCTAAAATATCATGAACGTTACTTACATAACTGGCAATTTTGAGTCTCCACATTAGTTTAAAAGACAATTTATTATTGTAATTAAAAAAAAAATTGTTTCCTATGTGATCAAATAGATTTTAGTCATATATCCCTATTATTTTCACATTTATTAAAGGAGAAAGGTTGTGGACTTGATATGCCCAAGATAAATGAAAATGACCCTTATACCTGTCCATGGCGCGGACTATAGGGGATTTGAACATATTATTAGAAGAAGAATTCAAATGCTGAAGAAGAAGAAAAAAAGTTAAGTCACTAAGTTCTCATATTTGTGCTAATCACTTTCGTGAAATCACAACTTGCTTTACTAAATTTTTGCTGAACCCTGGTCTTAAACCATGTTACAATGTTACATCAACCTCCATGTTACAATGCCGCCGCCTTATTGATCAAGCTACTGAGGTCGGTAATGCTGAAGGAGAACTAGTGGAAAGAGGAGACAGAATGAAAGAAGAAAATGACAAAGAAGAAGCAGTGGGAAATAGAGAAGGAACTAATAGTGTTCTGAAAACTAAACATGAGCTATTATTCTTGTCTGCTCTGCTCAGGAGTGTTGGGATTTTGCAGCAATGAGAATTCTATTAAGAAAGGGCTTCCTAACATTTTTTCTTTAGGATGTTGGGCTGCAGTGGGCCCCGACTCTGTTTTTTTTTTAAGATTTCACAGAGTTTCACAGCCTTTTTTATTTCGTAGCCATGAAACAGGAGCTACTGTAGACGCTTGTGGTCTGTGTTGTAGCCTACCCATCCCGTAGTATGCCTCCCCCCTGATGGGCGAGAAGTGACACAATACTTCCCATTTAGGTGCTGGGTCAACACAAGCGCACGGGAAGGTATCCCTTACAAACAATTGTAACCAAATTAATAAAACAAATTTTTGTCGGCACGGGAGAGCAAACCTGGGACCTTCCGCATGGCAAGCGAGTGCTTAATGTCTGTCATGAGTCTTTTTAACCCAAAAATTGGTATACCTACTGTTCGGTTAGTTGGTAGAACAGGAAGGATTAAGTAGTGAAAAAGATGGTGTACAAAGAAATAGAATAAAATTGAAAAAGGAGAAAACCCCAGTCAACATATTATTGTGGTCATTGCCGATTGGTCCGACATCTGAGAACCGCTGATTGAAAGCAGAAGTTCGTAGAATTTCAAATTGGAAACACAAGAGGAGTCTCGTATAATTAAATAGATAAACATCTTGAGAAAACAAAGAACTCGGAGAAATGAAATGAAGAAACAAACGAATTGAAACAAGCACACACCTAGCAGTGATGATCCTAATAGTGTAGGAATCACAGATAGTATACTGGGAGGAATCACAACTTATGAAGAAACACAGGAATTAAAACAAGCACACACCTAGCAGTGATGATCCTAATAGTGTAGGAATCACAGATACTGGATAGTAATTAAATAGATAAACATCTTGAGAAAACAAAGAACTCGGAGAAATGAAATGAAGAAACAAACGAATTGAAACAAGCACACACCTAGCAGTGATGATCCTAATAGTGTAGAAATCACAGATAGTATACTGGAAGGATTCACAACTTATGAAGAAACACAGGAATTGAAACAAGCACACACCTAGCAGTGATGATCCTAATAGTGTAGGAATCACAGATAGTATACTGGGAGGAATCACAACTTATTAAGAAACAAAAGAATTGAAACAAACACACATCTAGCAGTGATGATACTAATAGTGTAGGAATCACAGATAGTATACTGGGAGGAATCACAACTTATTAAGAAACAAAAGAATTGAAACAAACACACATCTAGCAGTGATGATACTAATAGTGTAGGAATCACAGATAGTACACTGGAAGGAATCACAACTTATGAAGAAACAAAGGAATTGAAACAAGCACACACCTAGCAGTGATGATCCTAATAGTGTAGGAATCATAGGTATTATACTGGGAGGAATCACAACTTATGTATAGATAGTATAGACACTCACCCAGCCTGAGCATGTCCGGAAACGCCAGCCTCACGTGCTCCGAGGGAACAGAATTTTTGAAAAGTCTGCTCCAACCGGGAATTGATCTCAGGATCTTTTGACCACGGATAGTAGTCAAAAGCGTAACGCCATGGAGGCTGGGACAGATAGAAATAGAAGAAGAGAAGGATGCTAATGAAGCAGAAAGCACGGATAGACAGAAAGTAAGCTGGGAGGAAATTAAAACCAACCACCCTGTATACTGGAAATACAATGTAACCAATAGGACTGTATCTCTAGTTCCAAGCTCTAGAACAAATCTATCGTTGGAGTAAATCAGCTTTCTGAGCTTTAGTTGTAGTGTACTTCAGCGAACTAATGATTATATCTGCTCAACATACAGGGTGGTACTGGAATTTTAGATTTTCAGATGCCCCACCTTGGAGTAGTAATGATAATAATAAGTTTTATTTTCATTCTTATACGTTATCACTTTTGGTACCTATAAGTTTAGTATATCAGGTGTAAACAGAAAAGTGGGAAGTTGCACTAGATGTACATGAATATCAGAACATACCTGCACAGCTGTTTCGAGCTTATTTGCTCTCATCAGCAGCTAATAGTTCTGAATATCCATGCCATCAACTAACCTCTCTATTTTAATCAGGATAAATAGAAAAGTGAGAAGTTGTACTAGATGTACATGAAAATCAGAACATACCTGAACAACTGTTTCGTGCTTTTTTGCTCATCAGCAGGTAATACTTAGTTCTGAATATCCATGCCATCAACTAGTAAATTTAATCAGTATAAATAGAAAATTGAGAACTTATTAGTCATACATATCAATCAACTTGGACACAGGGCACCCTGTATATTTATTCGTCTATTTCTCAGTAGATGATAGATAAGGCGTATTTGAGAGATGAGCCAATTCGTTCTGGTCTTAAGCTCTCCAAATTGGCGGTTCTGAGCGATCCTCACTGTCTCTCTGATTTCCTAAGCTGTTCCTATGTACCAGGTATTGGTGGTACTGAGTACTAAGTACTAGATATGAGATATTCTAGCTACCTGTCAGTATGAAAAGAAAAATGAGAACTTGAATTGCTTAAGTGTGAATAAAATTTTCCTCTCTTCTCCAGGAAAATAATAACTTTAGTGAGAAGATAACCACCAGGCGAGGTTAATGCTCAATAATTTTTTACCAACTAACCCTCAGAGTCGTATTATTATGTGGTTATAAACTAAAATTATTGAGGAAAAATTCATGCACTAGGTGGGATTCGAACCAACGGATCCCTAAAGTAGGTACCTGGATTACCAGACTCGCACCTTCACAACTTGACTAAAAGTGCCCATAAGGGCGGAAGATTTTGTTCAACCTCATGAGCCACTAGGCTGGTAGTCTTGATGTCTCCACCAAAAAAACACTTTTTATTTCTATCCCAGGAGCTCAGTGGTCAAGGCGTCTGACTGGTAATCCATAGGTCGCGGATTTAACCAACATGAGTTTTTTTCCTCATTTATTTGAGTGTATGGCCACGTAATAAACTTTGAGTGTAATAATATCACTCTGAGTGTTATTAGGCGATAGAAAATATTTTTGCTTTAACCTAGTGGTTTCATTCCACTAATGGTTCTGGTACTATTATTATGACTTCTTCTTCTTCGTTTACTCTGTCTTATTCTTTTACTCTGTCTTATGAGCAGGGTCGACGTTGTTCAACCTCATGGTTGAGGTTGGTTGGTTTTCGCACATTTTTACGGCTGGATGCCCTTCCTAACGCCAACGATTCTATTTGATTTAACGTCCTGGATCAGGACAGGACTTTTACCCTCCATTCGCTGGGGGATCGCACCAGCTACCCATATTAACCTCACCCAGCCTGGGTAGGGCCGGAAATGCCAGCCTCTCATGTACGGAGGGAATAGAATTTTCTGTGAAAAATCTGCTCCGACCGGGGATCGAGTTTAGCTGTGCCCTAACGTTTCTAGAGATTAGTTTATGTATCTACAAATCTACAGAAGCCACAAAACTTAGTCATATCGTCTCCCTTAGCAAGTAATGCATTTTACCTCCCCCCTAGTAACCGTACTGTATCTTGAAGCAACGGGGCTTACATGTACATCACTAATTGCTGGGGGCTAAATGCTGACTTGAGTTTATCTGATGCATGGGGCAATTCAGGATTTATCTGATGAATGGGGCAATTCAGCATATTAAATGACACCACAGCAGTGTTCTGTACCTCTACCCTTCACCCATCCTAATCACATGCCAGATTTGAGTGATCACTTACTCCGACCATCTCTCTCTCTCTCTCACTCACTCTTTTTCTCTCACTCACTCACTCTCTTTCTCTTTTTCTCTCTCTCTCTCTCTCACTCACTCTCTTTCTCTTTCTCTCTTACTCTCACTCACTCACTCTCTTTCTCTCTCTCTCTCTCTCTCCCTCTCGCTCTCTCCCTTTCTTTCAATTCCTTTTTCACTCCTTATCATATTTCCTTTTCTACCAGGTGACTCGGGTTTGAATCCCGGCGGGTTCGAAATTTTTTCAGCTCTGTACTTGGATGTCGGGGCATACCCTAGCCTCGTGAGGACAATTGAGATAGTTGTAGAGTGGGCAACGATCAGTGGCGGCATTACGAGATAGATATTGGATGGATGGTTGGAGATATGATGCATGAGCATTCAATTTCGTAATGTCGATGCTGCCCACTAAAAATTGTGACCTAATAACACAAATAACTACTAGCTCTGTATTTTCTTTTCTACAATTTTCATACAATTTTTGTCTCATTCTTTCGTATACTAAGTTACTGACCATATCTCACACTAACCTGAACTCCCTTTTCTCAACACAGAAACTGTTAGCGTAATGGGACTTCCTGTCTCGAGCCGACAGTCTAAATAAAGCACTACTATACTATACACTATCTTATCATTTCAAACTTGTAACACTATTTTAATTGTAATAAATAAATGTAAAATTAAAAATAAACCTACAGTGTTACAATTCCTTGGTGAATTTACAAATACAGATTGTTTAATTACAAATACTTTGTTTCTCTTATCTCCTTCTGTATATCATCTTTTCTGTATGTCTGTCCCTCACATCTTTTCTGTATGTCTGTCCCTCACACTCTCCTGAATTACTCACTAAACTTAATTTTAGAATCAATATCAGAAATACACGCTCTCATCTTACATTTGCTCTCACCAAGAGTAGGTCAAATTTAGGTGAGTTTTCCCCTATGCAGAGAATCCAGTGTATAGGTAATCGAGCCGGCGATGTCGACCTCGACATTTTTTCATGCACACTGGAATCTCTTTCTCTTTTTCAAATATAATAAAGCTCTATAATTTTTAAGTTTAGATTTAGTATTTTAATTAATTAACCAACTAGTCATAAGTGTTTTAAATCGTAATGTTTAATTGTAGTCATAAGTGTTTTAATCGTAATGTTTAATTGTAAGTATTTTTTCTATGTAATGAAATGGGCCTAACCCGTAAACTTGTGTAAAAAAAAAAAAAAAAAAAAAAAAAAATGTATAATTATGCACTTTATTGCTACGTCTATCAATCTCTCTCTCCATCTCCTTTTCTATACATCTCTCTCTCCCACTCCTTTACTAATAGCATCCTTTAAGACCGTCATCCCAAGGGACATTGCTTACCCTCTCTTCATATGTATGTGCTCTCTCTCTCTCACACCCTGTCTCTCTCTCTCTTTCTCTCTGTTTTTCTCAGACAGCCCCCTGTCCTTCATATTATCTCTATAGCTAGCTCTCTCTCATAAAATAATGTTGCAACCCTCCTCCCTTGCCGACCTCAGTGGTTAAGAGCATTGGTTGCTGACCCGGAGGTTGCGGGTTCAAAGAGCGAAAAATTCTAATCGAGTTTTTCCGTTTCCAGAATGGCATGGATGTAAAGGTAAAGTGCCCTGAAGTAATGCGAAAGCGGTTCCTGGGCACCATTATCTAAAAAAAATCCCCTTCTCCTCCAAAAAAAAAAAAAGAAAAGAAAATCATATACTTCCATGTTATCTCTTTTGAGAAAACTTAAACCACAGAGACGGAATTAAAATAAATCCCACCTCCTGATCTAAAAAGCTCTCCCTTTCTCTCTCTCTCACACTCATTTACTCATGGAAAGACCCATTGTCTCTTTTCAGATAACTCAAACCACAGAAATGGAATTAAAATAAATCTCATCTCCTGATAAAAAATCTCTCTTTCCCTCTCTCACTCTCTCCCACTTTGGCTCTCACTCTCTCACTCACTGACACACACTCTCTCTCTCTTTCTGTCTCTCTCTCGCCTGTGGCTCAATTAGCATTTTGATTTTCCAGCGAACCCCAACATGAGGTTAATAGAGGGGTGGAACCGAATCTTTTAAAACTAAATTAGGCAAACGTACAGCAGTTTTAATAGTATTTGTGTGTCTGTGTTTGTGATCTTTTTAAAAGATAAATTGAATTGAGTAAAAGGGGGAGTGTGTGTGTGTGTGTGTGTGTGTGTGTGTGTGAGAGAGAGAGAGAGAGAGAAAGAGAGAGATAAAGAAATAAGATAGAATATGGAGTGAGCATGAGAGGGTTTGTCTAAAAAAAAGAGAGAAGGAGAGAGGATGAGGAGGAGATGAGTAAAAGGGGGAGGAAACCCCAAACCAAAGAGCTCAGGGGGGGGGGGGAGCGAAACCAGCCTATATGGAGAAGGGGTGAAGGGGGTGGGAGAAGAAGAAGGGGGGGGGGGAGGTGACGCATAAGCCTGAGGGATAATAAATATTTTAGCCCACATGTAAAAGGTAGATTTCGGGAAATTTGTTTTTCTACCCCAAGAGGAGTTAGGAGAGAGGGAGAAGAAGAGTATATGTATGAGGAGAAAGAGAGTGTGAGAGAGAGAGAGACAGAGAGAGAGACAGAGAGAGAGACAGAGAGAGAGAGAGAGAGAGAGGGGGGGAGAGAGAGGGGGAGGTGGCGACTAATGAACAGGATAGTTTGGGCTATTCTGCTAGTAGAAGAGAAGAAAGAGAAGATAAAAAAATAGTGTTTCACTCACAGCCTTTTTCATGTCGTAGCTACATCTTGTGGAGTAGGTTTTAGCCTGCCCATCCTGTAGTATGTCTCCTTTCTGATGAGCGAGAAGTGACACAGTACTTTCCATTTAAGTGCTGTGTCAACACTACATTAAATGATATGAATTAAATGCACCTAAAACAAATCTATATCAAATACAGTAATGTTTGGTCGGTTAGCAGTTAGTTAAAAATAATAATATGATAAGTATAATTTATTTATTTTATTTATTAATGTTTTTCTTGTACAAATATACATACGTATGTGGTACAAAGTCAAAAAATTATATTTTAAATAATCAAAAAGTATTAACATTTGTGTCCTTATCTTCAAAATCTTCATAACCTAATACCCCTAATAAGCTCTCTCCAGATCTGGTCCGGCCTCCTATGATACACATACTATACACATACACAGATGCCCTGATGATCGTGGCTGTATAGTGTATACTACTTGGGTACAGACCTTATTTTATCCTTCTACTTGGGTACAAGAAAAAACACAAAAATATCCGACTTGGGTAACGGGTCGTTTTTTTATTCATTACATAAAGAGTACATAAAAAAAACATGCCAATTATGGACACAATACTTCCTTGTGATTGTTTCACATTGTAAACACGTGCCAATTTTAAGATTTTATACAAAATTACTTGTATCTCTAAAATGACTGAACCGATTTTCTTCAAATTTATTTTACATGGTAGAAAATCGTTTTTTCTACATTCTAGATTCTACAAAAAATTCTGTATCGGCAAGTCATGCTCCCTATTTTTTGACTTTTTTGTCCAAAATTTCGGATTTTTTTAAATATCAGAGTCAAACTATAATTAATTAAAAAATAAATATAAAGAGCCTATGTAAAATAGTAATATGCATATTTCATCAAAATGCAAAATTTCATCAAAATCGGGTGTACCGTTCACGAGATATAAGCGTTTAAGTAAAAAGTTAGTGGTCAGGCGCAAGGTCTCTTTCACCCAGAACCGCTAGTACGAATTCGATGAATTTAAAATGGGACCATCTGCAGAATGTCTCCTAGATGTGTGCAAAATTTTATCAAAATCGGTTGAGTAGTTTCCGAAATTTGCGCGTTACAAGGAATCGTTTTAACAGACCGACAGACGGACACAAAACCAAATTTGCTCAGGAGGTTATGAAACGTCCAGAAATATGAAAAAATTGAAATCGGAGCAAAAAAATATTTTTTTATTACAAAGACGAACACAATACTTCCGATTTCTAATATTAGAAATTTCTCGGAAGTAATTATATAAAAATTATACCTACCTACAAATTTCTCACTTGGTCTACAAATTTTGAGAAGGGAATTTTCTTGATAGAGATTTGACATGGCCTTTCCAAATAAAATGTTGATGGTTTCATAAAAAAAGTGTACCTAATAAATGTTGTGTTTCGTTAGCCGGCTAGGATAGCTTGGGTGAGGGGCTTAGGTTAGGTCCCGGCTGGGTTTCGAACCAGCGACCTCTGAATTCACAGAGTGCCGCCTTTACCACTGAGCTACCGGGACAGAGTATAGGAAGGCTATAGGATGTGTTGGGAGACTGTGATAGCTCTGTATTCCGAGAGGTCTAAGCAGCATTCAACTTGGCAACCTTTCCAATGAATACAATGTGTTTCTTTTCGTGAGAAATGGTGAGCACAAATGGATGATCTGCAGTAAAACTGACTGACTCTGGACTTGGGCCAGCACTTCCAAGCATCATCCTGACCTCAGTGGCGGCTGCAGCCTCAGAACCTTCTTCATTCACCTCAAGGAAAGCCTTCTGAATGACGTCACTGATAACAAGAGGGGCTTGGTTTTCTGTCATCAGAGAGAAGTCAGCATCGGGAGTGAAGGCAATTTCCATTCCCAGCTTCTTAAGCAACTCGTTCATATTCCAGGTACTCTCAATTTTGAACCGTGGTAGCGTCACCACAACATCAGTAGAGCCCGCGTCCTGCACAATCTTTTCAAACTTCTCTGCAAAGGTCTCATTTGTTGCGAACAGTTTCTTTTCCAGCGCTGGCAAACCATCTCGCTTGTTGGGAAGAAAAATGTGCATGTAAAACTTTTGATCTTCTTGACTTGAGTAGGGTAACACCAACATCTGGAAGCCATCGTCTCCGTCCTCGCTGTACAAGTCAAAGTGCTGTTTCTGATGCATGAGAGGCACTTGAATACTTGTGTTGTTGTCCAGATAGAATGGTCCGTCCTGGGTGTCATTCCGCTTGAAAGGAAACACCCACTCGCCTCTGAAGTGGATGGCGTTGATGAGGACTAGTTTGGTGTCGCCGGACAGAGAAGAAGGACGAACAAGATCTTTGATTTTCTCATTTGTATGTTTGGACACCCAACTGTTCATCTGATGGGCTGCCTCATCCCCTTGAGCGAAGTTGACCTGGCCCAGTTCAGAGTTGAAGTTGTTGACAGCTGTGGACTGAAAGTTCGGATTGAGTTTCACGTCTTCAGGAAGGTAAATTTTGATGGCGATTTTCATGTCAGGACTCTTGTTCAGTTGGTCCATGAGGTCTTTGTAGTTGTTGAGAGAAGATTTCGAGTGTTTGATTCTGAGTGACTTCTTCATGGAGTGAGCTGTGGAGCCCGACGCACCATATGAAACCATGACCAGCACCACGTGCAGACTGAGAGGAGACACGATGGCGTTCTCTGCGCTGGTGGTGGCGAGATGCTTATGGACGTCCTGGGTGAAATCATTGTTGGCGGCGCTCACAGACGTCTCTTCTTCGGACATTTCTTCTTGAGATAAATAGAGAGTCAAAAACAATAAAGGTTTAGAATCTCGGCAAAGAACTTTGGAATTTGCGACTGGAATTTTCAGTGAGAGGGAAATTAATGTATGTTTTTGTAGTGAAAATTTGAGTTTACTAAAGCTGGAGTTGTACTCTGAATGAATTTTAATGAAATAGAATAACTGACTGACCGTCAATCCGCTTTCACTTCACTAGTAATATCCATGGATGGCATGTTTGATCCACAAATGTCGTCTTTTGTGAATGTCCTCAGAGACCCTCTAGGAACAATATATTGTAATAATAATAATATCGCCCGATGAGGTGGAATGGATCCCATTATGCCATAAGTAAGCCCAAGACGTATTATTATGTGGTCAAAATCCCAAATGGGCGGGTAACTTGTCACGTAGGCTGGTTGCTCTCGGAGATCGACTGCCACAAAAATGGAACAGACCCCCCAGGAACAATTTTAGGATGGATCCGGGCCCGAATTCAAATAACGATCATCGGTGTTTACTACTTGGGTACAGAACTACTACTTTGGTACCAAACACGCAGGTAAAAATTACTAGTTGGGTGCGGAAGATGTACTACTTGGGTACCAGATAAAAGCAGGTAAAATATTAGTACATAGAAATTAAGTATATAGGTTTTAGATTATTATGATGCGTAAGTGAATTTTTTGTTAGAGGAATTTTGTAGTTAGGTAGGGTTAGGTAAAGTTAACAAGGTGAGATTGCACGGTAGATCACTGACTTCAGTTTGTCGGGTAGGATGGTTGGGTGAGGGGCTTAGGTTAGTTTGAAATTAGCGCAGGCGGTTAGGCCGGGTCGCACAGCGACTTCTCTCTGATGACAGAAAACCAAGCCCCTCTTGTTATCAGTGACGTCATTCAGAAGGCTTTCCTTCTGAATGACGTCACTGATAACAAGAGCTATCACAGTCTCTGTATTCCGAGAGGTCTCGTTAAAAGGGTTAGACCGGGTCGCTGGGCGACCCGGCCTAACCGCCTGCGCTAATTTCAACCTAACCTAAGCCCCTCACCTAACCATCCTACCCGACAAACTGAAGTCAGTGATCTACCGTGCAATCTCACCTTGTTAACTTTACCTAACCCTACCTAACTACAAAATTCCTCTAACAAAAAATTCACTTACGCATCATAATAATCTAAAACCTATATACTTAATTTCTATGTACTAATATTTTACCTGCTTTTATCTGGTACCCAAGTAGTACATCTTCCGCACCCAACTAGTAATTTTTACCTGCGTGTTTGGTACCAAAGTAGTAGTTCTGTACCCAAGTAGTAAACACCGATGATCGTTATTTGAATTCGGGCCCGGATCCATCCTAAAATTGTTCCTGGGGGGTCTGTTCCATTTTTGTGGCAGTCGATCTCCGAGAGCAACCAGCCTACGTGACAAGTTACCCGCCCATTTGGGATTTTGACCACATAATAATACGTCTTGGGCTTACTTATGGCATAATGGGATCCATTCCACCTCATCGGGCGATATTATTATTATTACAATTTATTGTTCCTAGAGTGTCTCTGAGAACATTCACAAAAGACAACATTTGTGGATCAAACATGCCATCCATGGATGTTACTAGTGAAGTGAGAGCGGATTGACGGTCAGTCAGTTATTCATGTCATTGATATTCATTCAGAGTACAACTCCAACTTTAGTAAACTCAAAATTTCACTACAAAAACATACAATAATTTCCCTCTCACTGAAAATTCCAGTCCAAAATTCCAAAGTTCTTTGTCGAGATTCTAAACCTTTATTGTTTTTGACTCTCTATCTATCTCAAGAAGTTGACTCTCTATCTATCTCAAGAAGTTGACTCTCTATCTATCTCAAGAAGAGATGTCCGAAGAAGCGACTTCTGTGAGTGCCGCCAACAATGATTTCACCCAGGATGTCCATAAGCATCTCGCCACCACCAGCGCAGAGAACGCCATCGTGTCTCCTCTCAGTCTGCACGTGGTGCTGGTCATGGTTTCATATGGTGCGTCGGGCTCCACAGCTCACTCCATGAAGAAGTCACTCAGAATCAAACACTCGAAATCTTCTCTCAACAACTACAAAGACCTCATGGACCAACTGAACAAGAGTCCTGACATGAAAATCGCCATCAAAATTTACCTGCCTGAAGACGTGAAACTCAATCCGAACTTCCAGTCCACAGCTGTCAACAACTTCAACTCCGAACTGGGCCAGGTTAACTTCGCTCAAGGCGATGAGGCAGCCCATCAGATGAACAGTTGGGTGTCCAAACATACGAATGAGAAAATCAAAGATCTTGTTCGTCCTTCTTCTCTGTCCGGCGACACCAAACTAGTCCTCATCAACGCTATCCACTTCAGAGGCGAGTGGGTGTTTCCTTTCAAGCGGAATGACACCCAGGACGGACCATTCTATCTGGACAACAACACAAGTATTCAAGTGCCTCTCATGCATCAGAAACAGCACTTTGACTTGTACAGCGAGGACGGAGACGATGGCTTCAAGATGTTGGTGTTACCCTACTCAAGTCAAGAAGATCAAAAGTTTTACATGCACATCTTTCTTCCCAACAAGCGAGACGGTTTGCCAGCGCTGGAAAAGAAACTGTTCGCAACAAATGAGAGCTTTGCAGAGAAGTTTGAAAAGATTGTGCAGGACGCGCACTCTACTGATGTTGTGGTGACGCTACCACGGTTCAAAATTGAGAGCACCTGGAATATGAACGAGTTGCTTAAGAAGCTGGGCATGGAAATTGCCTTCACTCCCGATGCTGACTTCTCTCTGATGACAGAAAACCAAAGCCCTCTTGTTATCAGTGACGTCATTCAGAAGGCTTTCCTTGAGGTGAATGAAGAAGGTTCTGAGGCTGCAGCCGCCACTGAGGTCAGGATGATGCTTGGAAGTGCTGGCCCAAGTCCAGAGTCAGTCAGTTTTACTGCAGATCATCCATTTGTGCTCACCATTTCTCACGAAAAGAAACACATTGTATTCATTGGAAAGGTTGCCAAGTTGAATGCTGCTTAGACCTCTCGGAATACAGAGCTATCACAGTCTCTCAACACATCCTGTAGCCTTCCTATACTCTGTCCCGGTAGCTCAGTGGTAAAGGCGGCACTCTGTGAATCCAGAGGTCGCGGGTTCGAAACCCAGCCGGGACATAACAAGTTATCCTCCCATTTGGGATTTTTACCACATAATAATACGTCTCTTACTGCTGGAATAATGGGACTTAATAGTCTTATCGGGTAGTATAAATAAGGCGATATTATTATTATTATTTTTGAAAAAGTAAAGTTTAAACAGTTAAGTAAGTTTAGAGTAAGATTTCTTTGTGTTGAAGCTCTCACAAACAAGTGGCAACCAAATTTTGAATACAACTTTTTTGTCGGCTCTGGGATTCGAACCTGGGACCTTCGGCATGGAAAGCGAGTACCTTACCACTGAATTAACCGTCGCTTTGGTCCTTATGGAGTAGAATAGCATTCAATGGCATAGTGCGGCATAGTGCGGGGTGAAATAGGACATTGAGGGGAAAATGGAGTTCTTCCTGGTTTATGAGTCCCACTGGACTCGTTAAAAGGGACTAGGGTAACTCGGGGTCCAACTGGACAGAGGAAAGTTCTGAGGGAGTTTTCTAATTTTAATATCTACCTGGCCCTTGACAATTTTTACTACCTTGGTTTTGGGTTTCAGAAAGTCCGTCTGTGTTGATGAAAACCTTTTTTCTTTCCTAAGGGAAGCTAATTTTTTAAAACCTTTTTCTAAGGTTTTCTAAGGAACGAAGAAATTTTTTGAAAACCTTTTTCCAAGGAAAGCTTATTTTTTTGAAAACCTTCTTCTAAGGGAAGCCATTTTTTTGAAAACCTTTTCTAAGGGAAGAAATTTTTTGAAAATCTTTTTCTAAGAAAGCTAATTTTTTGAAAACCTTTTTCTAAGCCATTTTTATTTTCCTGTTCATTCTAGTACTTGGCTGAACAATCTGAACTTAGACCAAATTTGTCTCGGTATAATAATAACACTCTTTAGTGGAAGATAATCACCAGGTGAGGTTAATGCTCAAGGCATTTTCTACCAAATAACCCTCAGAGTCTTATTATTATGTGTTAAAAACTCAAATTAATGAGGAAAAATGCATGTACTGGGTGGGATTGGGTGGTATACCAGACTAGCGCGTTAACCTCTTGTTAATTTTGTTGTGTAATTTTCGAGTAAGTAATGTGCTGTTTCCCACTTGTTTGTTTACTTCCCCCTGCTCGTTTGTACCCTAAGTAAACACAGTTTTCTCGGCATGAATTCTGTTTTTAGAACACACAAGAAAATAATGAATCAATCAACCCAAACCACTATGAAGTCTCCTCCTCATCTTCTCTCTCTCTTTTCTTCTTCCCTATCTCTCTCTCTCTCTCTTTTTCTCTCTCACACTCTCACTCTCTCTCTCTCTCTCTACTTTTCTTTCACCTATCTGTTTCCATGTATATATCCCTCGTTCTCTATTATCTCTCTCTCTCTTTCTGTGTTCTTTTCTCTCCCTTTCTTCCCTATCTCTATCCTTTTCTCTCTGTCTCTTTCACCTACCTGTTTCCATCTCTCTCTCTCTCTCTTTCATCTACCTGTTTCCATCTCTCTCTCTCTCTCTTTCATCTACCTGTTTCCATATCTCTCTCTCTCTTTCACCTACCTGTTTCCATATCTCTCTCTCTCTGTGTCTCTATCTCTCTCTCTTTTGTCTCTCTCTCCCTCTCTCTCTCTCTCTCTCTCTCTCTCTCTTCCTCCCTCCTTCCCTCCCAATATCTCTCTCTCTATCACTCTTCCTCCCTCCTTTTCTCCTTCTTTTCCCTCTTCCTCATTTGCGTGAACATGTCCACTATTTGCCTACACCAGGCTGTGCAGTGTCTATGTCTCCTTGCCAATGCTGGTGGTCCCTCATAATGAAATTTATGCATGTGCGAACTCCGGAATTTTCACAGGGAATAAATATAGATACCAGGGCCGGGGCATTCTTACGCCAACGACTGTCATTGGCGGTCCAGCGTGGAAATGCCTCGAGCCTGGTAGGCACCATGTGTCGGGAGAAGAACGATGACTTGTTTGTAGTATGAAGATACAGTTAAATTAAAATTTAAGCTGGTCTGAATGCTGTACAAAAAAGATTATATGTACAACGTATATGTACGTATAATCTATAAAACTCAAATCTATGCTTGTATCTGACTGACTGACTGACTATGTCCTCTTAGGGGTTGTCGGTTTACAATACCACAGCCCAAACGGTAACAGATACTGAAATTTTCATGAGAGTTGACACCTCCTAAAGCAACGTCAAACTACCTAGAAAATTATCAAAATTAAAATATCTTCCTCAAGCAATTGATCGCGCTCGCCATACAGCGCGGCAACGCAGCTAGTTTCTTGGGAGTCTTGCCTGAAGGAAAGGAGTTAGATGAGATTACCATTTTTAAGATATCGGGATTTTCTGGTCAGTAGCGAAGCACGGGTGAAACAGCTAGTGTAGGTAGAATTGAAAATCGCACTATTTTCCCCCGTGTCGTTATCTATGTACTATATGCACTATGCATATACAGGGTGCACAGAAAGTATGACCTGAGTCCCAGTGTGTTTGGTACCCTGTATATTTTGTACAGATTATACCTACACTATTCGACACTGGCCATAATTATAGATTTTTTTTTAATTTTTTTTTTATAATTGTCTTTTTCTACTTCAATTTGCCATTTTTTTACCTTTCAATTTCCATTTGTTATCTGTATATTCCCTTTTTTCTTCAAATTTCATTTTTTTTCTCTCCAGAAATTACCTTATCTTCCCCTATCCGCCTCTTTTTCGCTTCTCCAAGTGAGAATTTCCCTACTTCCAGCAGGAATTCCTCTTCCTGAACACTGTTGCAGAATGGAAATATAGTTCTCCCCCGAGTTTTCAGGAAATTGAGGGAAGGAGGCTCTTGATACTCCAAATTAGATTACATTCATTTGGCGGTAGAGACCGTGGGTGCGTGGTGTATTGCCTCGAAGGCATAATAAAAGAGCTAGTTATTTGTGTTATTATGTCACAATTTTTAGTGGGTAGCATCGAGAACTAATGTTTATGCATCATATCTCCAACCAACTGGTCGTTGCCCACTCTACAACTACCCCAATTGTCCTAACGAGGCTAGGGTAGGCTCCAACATCCAAAGCACTAAGGCGAAAAAACCCCGCCGGGATTCGAACCCAGGTCACCTCAAAGAAATGGCTGAGACAACTGGGTGAGAAATTGTTTAGATGTAAGGTGAATCCCGATATAAACAATTTCTTGCCTAAAGGATTAGTCCCATTATTCCAGCAGTAAGCCCAAGACATATTATTATGTGGTAAAAATCCCAAAGGGGAGGATAACTTGTCATGTCCCGGCTGGATTTCGAACCCACGACCTCTGGAATCTTTGGATTCGCAGAGTGTCGCCTTTACCACTGAGCTACCGGGAGTAAAGTTTTGAGACGGGGGAAAAATTGCACTGGTAGTCAAGTGGTTAACGCGCTAGTCTGGTAATCCAGGTAGCGTAGGGATCCGTTGGTTCAAATCACACCCAATTTAAAAAATATTCCTCATTAATTTGAGTTTGTTACCACATGATAATTAGACTCTGAGGGTTAGGTGGTAGAAAATACTTTGAGCCTGGTGGTTACCTTCCATTAAAGAGTATTATTATTAATCTTGCTCAGTGGTAAGATGTGGAAGGTCCCGGGTTCGAATCCCAGAGCATTGACCTCGCCTGGTGGTTACCTTAAAGTAAAAGTGTTTATATTATTATTACTATAATAAAACCCACCTTCGATTTCGGATTGTTCAGCCGCCCCTGGGACCTGCCGAGGAAGTAATGGAGGTAAAAATATCGAAGGGGAATACGCCTGCCGCTAGTACTGTTGCTGTACGAACGTTTAATATCATCAGGGCCGGTAGTTGGTTCGATAAGGCGGACTCGTGTCCGGAGGTCGGTGGTTCGAGTCCCGAAGTTCAGCAAAGATTTAGTAAAACTAGTATCAGTACTTATAACACCACGTCGTTATTATAACATAGTTATACTCGTATATTTAAATCTGGTGCGTTGTAGGAATTTTTCTGCTCTGTACTTGGATGTTCGGGGTCCACTCATACCTCGTGAGGAAAAATGAGTAGCTGCTTTGATATGAAGCAGCGACCAGTGGCAGAATCATAGGCAAAAAAAATACAAGATATTGTAAAATAAAGTGGTAAAGTCCTATGATTCTGGGCTACCCACTAAAATTGTGACATAATAACACAGAGAAAAAGCATAAAATTATTATATTTAAATCTGGTCTGGCTGGGGGACTATAAACAGGGAGTAGACCAGCATTGGCTTGGTTCTGGGGGCCCTTGTCAATTATTAGCCTCCTTGTAAAGACATCAGTGGTAGAAGTGCTGGGTCATTCCTCCACTGTCTGGCTACCATCGTTCACGATGACGTCACCCTATGATGATATACATATTTAAATAATCGAAGAGGAAGGTGAACTTAAAAATAATCCAGGTGTTTGATCACATAATAATACATCTTGGGCTAACTGCTGGAATAATGGGAATTATTAGCTCTAATCGGGCAGTAGAAATAAGGCGATAAAATTATTTTATTAATAATAATATTAATAAATACCCGGTGTACGGGAGTATATTTACGGGAATAGCCCTATTTACAATGTCAACAGTAAAAATGTCAATAAATACAAAGAATAAAATAAAATTACCATATACAAAATGGAGAGTCCGCCTAAATTCAACCCTGTGACTATAGGCTCTAATAATACGCCTACATAGGTTATTACCATACGCAACTATCACACATAGGGGATGAAAAGTGAGCCTCATTTTCCTGTTTCCTACCTGAGTGGAATGTTTCCTAGCCATGTTTCTGTTTCCATATCTCTTATAGTAAAAGAAAGAAAAGTCTGGAAAATTTCAAAGATAAAAGAAATGAAGACAGGACAAGAGTCTGTCCCGGTAGCTCAGTGGTAAAGGCGGCACTCTGTGAATCCAAAGATTCCAAAGTTCGTGGGTTCGAAACCCAGCCGGGACATGACAAGTTATCCTCCCATTAGGGATTTTTTCTTTGATATGGTTGAATTTCTTTTTTAATTTTAAAATATGAGAAATGTAATCTATGATAGGGTTCAATTATTTTATAAAAATGTGTTTTTTTTTTCAAATTGAAATTTTATGGAAACGTTTCTTGATGGAAAAACTGAAAATTCGAATGCTGTGTTTTCTTCTTTCGTGCTAAAAGGTATTTTTCTGTTGCTATGTTTTCAAAGTAAAGTTTTCCGCGCGTGTTACAACTAGCTGGAGAGGGGATTGATACAATGTAACAGACTTTAGCTTCTTCTTTCTTCGTGTAATAATAGACTCTGTTTTTACGTAAGCGTGTGTAATAATAGACTCTGTTTTTACGTGCGCGCGTGTAATAATAGACTTTGTATTTACGTGCGCGCGTGTAATAATAGACTCTGTTTTTGCATGCGCGCGTGTAATAATAGACTCTGTTTTAGCGTGCGCGCGTATAATAATAGACTCTGTTTTTACGTGCGCGCGTATAATAATAGACTCTGTTTTTACGTGCGCGCGTGTAATAATAGACTCTGTTATTACGTGCGCGCGTGTAATAATAGACTCTGTTTTTACGTGCGCGCGTGTAATAATAGACTCTGTTTTTACGTGCGCGCGTGTAATAATAGACTCTGTTTTTACGTGCGCGCGTGTAATAATAGACTCTGTTTTTACGTGCGCGCGTGTAATAATAGACTCTGTTATTACGTGCGCGTGTGCTAGTGTGAAACTGTTGTTAACACACTAACGATAATTTTTATTTAAATATTGGAGGTACATAGTAAACCTTCAAATTCAGAGTTTTGAGTGATTTAAATCACTGAAATCCAAGTTTTACTGTGTTTTTATTTTAATGTATCTTAGATAATGTTTCTTTTTAAAATTATTAGGTTATAATCAGTAATCAGCCATCCTCTGATATCCGCCACTGACGAGAAAAATGAACAGAGCCACATGATGAATGAGCCACTAGTGAAGGTATAATTAATTGTTCCCCATAATCTTACCTCCGCTCCTCCCCTGTAATATCTTGCTCCCTCTCTCCCTCCCCATTGGTATATATCTTCCTTATTTTTCTCGATTCATCTTTTCTTTCCTTCTCTTACCTATAACTCTGTCTTCTTTCTGCCACCTAATCTTCTTCCTCCATCGCTCTCCCAACCTCATCCTCCTCTCTCTCCCCTTTCTCTTTCTCCCTCCCTCTCTCTCTCCCACCTTCTATCTCTTCCTCGTCCCCTCTCCCTCTCTCCCCTTCTACTTCTCCCTTCTCCCTCTCCTCGTCCTTCTCTCTCATCCCACTTACCTTCTTCTCCATCTCTCTCTCTCTCCTTTCTCTCTCCTCCCTTACCCTTTCCTCCTCCCTCTCCCTCTCTCCTCTTTCTTCTCTCCCTTCCTCCCTCCCTTCCTCCACTCTCCTCTCTCCTTTCACATCTCTTCTCCTCTCTATCTCTTTCTTTCAGGAGTTAGTGAAAAAGGGAAGAGAGACAGAGAGAGCACAGTCATTCTCTACCCACTCTCTCCTTTGATGATGTACATCATTTATAATTACAGCTTTTCAATGGATTTCTATTTACTTTCTTATCTCTCTCTCTTCTCTTTCTCACTTTCTCTTTCTCTCCCTGTCTATCTCTCCCACCCTCTCTCTCTCTCTCTCTACCTCTCTCTCTCCCACCCTCTCTCTCTCTCTCTCTACTCTCTCCTCTCTTCTCCCTCTCTCTCTCTCCTCTCTCCTCTCCTCTCTCTCTCCTCTCCCTCTCTCTCTCTCTCCTCCCTCCCTCCCTCCCTCTCTCATTCTCTCTCCTCTCTCTCTCTCCCTCTCTCTCTCCCCCTCTCTCTCATCTCTTCTCATCATTCAATTATTTCTCAACTTATCAAGGAGAACAAATTCATTACTCAATTCATTCCTAACTGATAAGCTCTTCTCTGAGCAGCATCAACATTTGTTAAGCCTTTGAAGCTTTTCTTCAACTCCTCCTCTCTCTCTCTCCCCACATCCATCCTTCTTCTCCATTTCCTCATCCATGAAGTACATTGAGCTTCTGTTCTTTTCCTATCTCATTCTCCTTTATCTATTCTTCTCTCTCTCTTTCTCTCTTTCCCTCTTTCTCTCTCTCTCTCTTTTCTCTCTCTCTCTTTCTCTCTCTCTCTTTCTCTTTCTTTTTATCTCCAACACATTCATCCTTCTCCATTTCCCCATCCATAAAATACTTTGAGCTCCTGTCCTCTTCCTCCCTTATGTTACCTTACTTTTCCTTCGCCTCTTTTTCTTTCTCATCCAGAGTCCCTTGTCTCTCCTTCCCTGAATATGGTCAAGGGTGGTGCGGAAGAGAATGCCAAAGGCATTATCACCACCCTTGATCAAACTTTGTTTATATTTGATTAATTATACCTTTTGACTGTACCTGTATATAAAAATTGTAAATAAAGATTGATCTAAATTGTTGAATAATAATAATAATAATTTCTGTCTCTCTCTTCTCTCCTCTCATCTCTCTCTCTCTCTTTCTATTTGATTCCCACCTCCATGAAACTTGTTTGAACAAAGAAAATGATACATCCCATCCCGTTTCTCCTTCTCCTTCTCCTCCTCCTACTCCTTCTTTATCCTTATCTCTCTTCATGTAATCCAGGTAATCCTCGATATCTTTTTCAGTTCTTTGTCTTTGACAACTGCCTTGAAGGAAAAGACAAATAATTTGTTAACTAACACATTGCTACCTCTTCGTCTCTTGCTTTGTTGTATATCAAATTATATCCCTCCTTCTCTTTCTCTCTCTCACTCCCATTTTCTTTGCTGAAGATTCAGGTGACAATGTTTTATAAATTTTTCAATGTCTTATAAACTAATATACTATACTATACACACGCGAAATAAAAGTGAGAAAAAGTAGAGGAATAATAATAATAACAATATTTAAAATACTTGTTTTTTTTAATATAAATTTATTCGGTTTTCAATTCACAAATTCATGGTTAAAAGTTCCGATAGGTATTTTTATGAGTTCCTCTGTAAGTAGGTACTTTTGTACTTTTTATGAAACTGTGTTGTAGCGTAGTATTTCTCCTCTTTATTAGAAGTTGGGTCAAGGAGAACCATGGGGAAATAAAATCGCATTTCCAAAAGACAAAGAAAACGAAAAAAAATTAAAGTTAAAAAAAAAGAAAAAATCAGGTTCAAAGGGAATTAAATTTAAAAGCACAAAAGAACGAGACGAGACGGGATTTTAAATCAGAGAGACGAAATTCCCTCCCGTCCTGAGGGAAAATATACAAGTGTGGAATATCCCTCTTGTCCTGAGGGAGAAGAAACAGGTGTGGAATATTTGATGTGGACGTCACGGCATCTGACAACACTGTACGGTCACGCATTTCCATTTGTCACAGGAGAATAGAGTTAGTTGGAGGGAGAGAGAGAGGGAGAAGTGAGGGAGGGAGAGATGTGGAAACATAATGGGAGGGAGGGAGAGGGAGAGAATAGTGTCATATGGAGAGATAAAAGGGAGAGAAGATTAGAGTGGGAGAGAATATTAGAAAAAGGGAGCGAGAAAGAGAGATAAAATTAGGAGAGAAAAGAGGAGAAGTGGACTTTTTTAGAAAGAGAGGGAGGCAGGCAGAGAGAGAAAGAGAGAGGGAGGAAAAGGAAAAAAGAGGGAGAGAGAGAAAGAGAGAGGGAGAATGTGTTTGAGTGGAAGGGAAAGAGAACTATAAATTTGAAGTTGTTAGAACTACAAATTAGAAGAGTTGACCCAGCAACTTAATGGGAAGTATTTTGTCACTTCTCACCCATCAGAAGGTAGGTGTACAACTGTACATACTCGTACTACGGGATGGGCAGGCTACAGCACAGACCACAAGCTTCTACAGTAGCTTCTGCTGCATGACTACGAAATAAATAATTCTGTAAAACCAACACTGTTTAAAGAAAGAGAAAAGAAAAAACAGTTAAGAAAAGGAAAAAAAATCTGTTAAAAAAAAGTACAACAGAGAGAAGAAATGTATACAGAAAACTAAGAAAACCCAAAATAGAGATAGGGAAAAAGATAGAGATAATAGATGTATAGATAGAAATAGAAAAATCCGAGAGAGAGAGAGAAAAATGGCCTCCGGGGATTAAAAACTGACACCATTATTATTATTATACCATTATTTACACACAACGTGCAGGACATATTTTGCCTCAAAGGAAGATGGAGATTGTAGGGAAAAACTCAGTCTTTATCCTAGAAATAGACTGATAGAGAAAGAAATATGAAAAAGGGATGAAATAAAAGGGATACAAAAAAGGGAAAAAAGTAGATCACTGAAAAGATAGATAGTAGACGAGGTACAGAAAAAGACATGGACAAAGAGATAGGGAGATAAAAAGAGGGAAAAAGACAGAATAAGAGAGAGAAAAAATATGGAGAGGTCACTGAAAATGTAGATACTAGACGAGCTAGAGAAAAAGACAAAGATGAAGAAAAGATAGACAGATAAAAAGAGGGAAAAAGACTAAAATGAAAAAAAGATAGATAGAAAAAAAGGAAAAAAAAGACAAAGATGAAAAAAATGAAAAAAAAGATAGACAAATAAGAAGAGGGTAAAAGACAAAGATGGCAATACGATAGACAGATAAAACGACGGAAAAGATAGATGGAAAAAAGATAGACCGATAAAAAGACAGATGGTTAGAAAAAGACAGGGACAAAAGTGGGAAAAAAAGAATAAAAGAGAGAAAAAATATAGATAGATCACTGAAAAAATAGATACTCAACGAGTGAGAAAAAAGATAGATGGAAAAAAGATGGAGAATAAAAAAGAGGGAAAAAGACCGATGGAAAAAATATAGAGAGGTAAAATAAGGTTAAAACACAGATAGTTTAAAAATAGAAATACACAAAAGTGGGTGAAAAAAGGTGCTCTAGGGATCCAAAAAAAAAAACGAAGTTATTCACACGTCAAGTGAGGAACATATTTTTGCCTCAAACGGGAATAGAGATTGCACGGACAAAAAATCCCACATCTTTCTATTATATACAGGGTGTTTTTTTTTTTTTTTTTAAAAAAAAACTTGTCACCCCTAAAAACTTTTGAAAATTAATTTTCTTTATTTTTTGGGGGATAAGGTTCTTGATTATTTTTTAATGTTCCAAAAACTTAATCATTCAAAAAAAAGTAAAGGGGATACGGGATTTTTGTGTTTTTCTAAATTTCGAACGGTTCTTGAGTTTTTAGGGGTAGCAAGTATCTAAAAATACACTCTGTATATTTTCAGGAGATAAAAGGGACAGAGGTAGCGAAATAGGGAGCAGAGGGAGAGAGATAGCGATATCCACATATGATGTCCTTTGAGCCCTGAGTCTGCATATCGCATTTGATATTCCCCTTTTACCATTTTTTCCCTCTATTCGCCCAATTATTTTTTTCTCTGTTCCCCTTCTTATTGTTTTTCTTCTTTTTCTCTCCTTTTCTTTTTCTTTCTCTTCTCTCTCTCTCCTTATATTTCCCTTTCTTTTCTCTCCTTTACTCTTTCTCATTCTCTCTCTCCTTCTTTCTTCCCTTACTCTCTTCTCTCCTTCTCTTTCCCTACTTTTTCTTCCTCTCTTCTTTTCTTTCTCTTTCTCTTCCTCTTCCTCTTTCTCCTTCTCTTTTTCTCTCTCTCTCCTCTTCTCCTTGTCTTTCTTCCTCCCTCTTCCTTCCATTCCCGTTGCTTGTCCATCACTTTGTAAATATTTTGTGAGTCCCGGGACAATATCTAGTTCCATTCCTATTCCCCTGATCATAGCAGCTGTTTGTGCCCTCTGTTGCTCTGAGGTCACTTCTTTCAGTTTCTTGTGGTAGTTTTGAACCACCAAGTCTTCAGATCTTTGTTTGTTCACTGAAATTTTGTGGAGATTTTTCTTCTTTAAAACTCGTCTCTTTGTATCAGGATTATTTTCTATCTTTAAGTTGCGGGTTTGAATATCGACCAAAGCGGAAAATTCAGATAGAGTTTTTACATTTCCGGAATGGCATGAATGTAGAGGTAAGGTATCCTGAAATAATGCAAAAGCGGTTCCGGATCACAATTAATTAAAAAATGATTTAGGGCACTAATCTTTATCTCTAGGATTTTTTTACCACAAAGTCTTTAGACTCTGAGGGTTAGCTCAGAGTCTTATTATTGTGTGGTCAAAAACTCAAATTAATGAGGAAAAATTCATGCACTGGGTTGGATTCGAACCAACGGATCCCTTACGTTACCTGGATTACCCGACTAACATGTTAACCACTTGACTACCGGTGCACCACATTCATTCACGAAAGAGAGACAATAAGAGAGAGAAAGGAAGAGAGAGAGATATTGAGAGAAATATAGACCTCTCAGTACCTTGATCGATAAGGCGGCGGACTTGTAATCTGGAGGTCGGTGGTTCAAGTCCCGGTTTCAGCGCAGATTTAGTAAAGCGAGTTTGAGTAGTTGTGATATCGCGAAAGTGATTAACACAAATATGATAACTGAAACTGAAACTGAAATATGATAATCTTTATGATTTTTAATATTTGAATTCTAATTAATTTCTTTCCCTGTGTGGGGGTTACCAAATGGTTCCTATCCTATGTGTGGATTTTACCCGTTATATGACCTAATGTTTCATTCCGACTGTTATTACATCCAAATTTTCAAAAAGATGCTTACACTGGAGATCTTTATGAAGACGGAGAGGGTCTTTTTGTCGATGAACTGGGATTTCCATGAGAAAATTCCCGTGGGAATTTATGACCGCAATAAAGGGAAATAATGCGGGTCCAGGTGCACGGAATTTGGGCTTGTAAAGCGATAAGAAAAGATAGGTCCCGGGGTTTCCGATGTTAAATTTGGGACAATTTTCTTTATCTATGCTAATAAAGGAGGAGGCATTTGTAGCATATGTTGCTGGAATTTGGGTAATTTGAATTTAAAATTCTGCAAGGTGTGTGTGCTAATTCTGAACTGGGGATTTTTACTGCTCTGTTTCGGTAAAGGGGGTTTCATTATTCCAATTGTATGTATAGATATGTGTTTGTAAAATACGAGTTGCTCCTTTGCCGTTATTTATTTAGTTTAATCCTGATTTCAGTCGAACTTGGATATAATAGAACTCAAGGTACGGGAATTTTTTTCTCTTATATCCAGGTTGGCCAGGTGAATATACTCGTAAATGTAGTAATGAGAGATTGATGTTGTTATTTTGATTGATTGAGAGAGAGAGAGAGAGAGAGAGAGAGAGAGAGAGAGAGAGAGAGAGAGAGAGAGAGAGAGAGAAAGAAATAGAGAGAAAGAAAGAAATAGAGGGAGAGAGAAAGAAAGAGAGAGAGAGAGAGACGGAAAGGTGAGAGATTGTATCTATGTATAATGTATGAAGGAGAACCCTTCAATACAGACAAGTATTGAAGGTTTACTCTTCAATACTTGTCTGTCATGGTTCATGAATCTCTCCCCTTATCTTTCTATTTCTCTTTGGTACTCCTTCTTTCTCAGTTTGCTCACTCCTTTCCTCCCTCTCTCCTTCCCTCCCTCTCTCCCTATTCTCTCTCTCACTTTCTCCCTCTCTCCTTATCCTGTAATCTTTATCTCTCTTTTCAGTTTACCTCTCTCTTTTTCTCTACATCTCTCCCCATCCTACAACTTTCACTTCTACAGCTTCTGTCAGAAGAAGCATTTCTTTCTATTTTTCAAACCTTATCGAACAAAAAGTTCTTCTCGCGAGAAAGACTCCTTACCCTGAGACATATTATTTGTTCTCATTTACTTCTCACCTCATTTATCTCCCTCTCCCTTCCTCTGTCCTACCCATCCTCCTCTCTTTCTTTCTGTCTCTCTTTTTCTCTCCCTCTCTACTTATCTGTTTCTTCTTTTCCCTTTCTGTTTCTGCCCCACTTTTTCTATCATTCCTTTTTTCCCCTCCCTTATCCACCTCTTCCAACATTATACATGTACTTCCCCCCCCCCCAACCTCTCTGTTCTTCAGGTTCTTCTCCGTCCCTATTTGTATTTTTATTTATTTAAACTTTATTTATTTTTATACAAAACAATCAACAATTAGTTATTAACAAGAAAAAAAGGACTTTGAAATATTTACAAAATTAAAAATAGAGAAAAATATTTTTTAAATTTAAATTTACAAATATTTACAAAATAAAATATAGAAAAACATTATTTAAATATACATTTACAATGCCTCAGGTCTTAATGCCTTATGGTTTCTCTGCCTCTTAACCCCGATTTGGCACTTAAGAGAGAG